>JAPPVO010000002.1:87389462-87989462 GCA_030407325.1 Camellia japonica
CACATCATCTCTTTATTTTTTTACACGTTTTTTTATAAATAGCTAAAAAAAAAAGGCTAAAAAGTCAACTTTTAACCAACTTCCTTTTCAAAATTATTTTTGAAATTTATATATTATGTTTTTGTTTTTAGTAAAATTTTGAGACAATTATTATTAAAACAAAAAAAAAAAAAAAACTCATGATTAGAGCCTTATAACAAAATAAACTTGAGTTTTCAATTTTGTTAATTTAAAAATCTTAAATCTTTTGATTTATTTTTAGTCTAAACGATTTGTCTATTTTTTTTTTAAAAGTAAATTTGATAAAAAAAAAAAAAGATATTTAAGTCATTAAACTCAATGTATATACATAAAATGTCTAAAATATCATTTTTATTGAGTTTAATGATTAAAAATATCTATTTTTTCATGGATTTTACTTTTAGAAAAATAGGCAAATCATTTAGACTAAAAAAAAATTAAAAGTTTAGAATTTAAATTGACAGAATTAAAATCCAAAATTTATTTTGTTATAATGCTCAAATCCTCAAATTTTTTTTTAATTTTTTTTTTTACATTCTAAATGCCTCGTAAAAGTAAAATATTTTTTAAACAAATCAAAATATTCACTAAAAATAAAAAAAATAATAAAAGATTTGGAGTAGTCCATACAATTTGCACTTATACCCTACACATATTAGACTAGTACCTTTTAAAATTTGCACCAATAAAGAAGAGGAGTTGCTGAAAATAGGCAATTGATTTATATTGATTAAAATTCATATTCTTAATATGTACCTTACGGTTTTCAGTACATGGTATTCTTTAGATTAATGGCTTACCCATGGCTCAATATTGTTTATCTAAAGAAAACAGTGCGAATTGCATAATGTAGCTATTATCCTATAATATTTCTAATTTGTTGCTAAATGGTACACTACAAGAAAAAACACATTCGGCGACCAAATTTCCCGACTAAAAAGAATTTGGACGCTGAAAGTAAAAAAGAATCAGTAGCCAATTGTGAAGCTTTTTGGCAACTAAAAATAAGTTTGGTCGCCAATTATATGGGTTTTACCGACTAAAACATTTTTAGTAGCCAAAAGTATAGTTTTCGCCGGCTAAAAGAAATTTAGTAGCCAAAAAGTCAACAATTGCCGACTAATTATAATTTTGGTCGCCAATTATGTGGGTTTTACCGACGAAAACATTTTTTGTAGCCAAAAGTACAATTTTTGCCGACTAAAATAAATTTAGTAGCCAAAAAGTCTACAATTGGCGACTAATTCTAAGTTTGGTTGCCAATTATGTGGGTTTTACCGACTAATTCTAAGTTTGGTAGCCAAAAGTAAGTTTTTTGGCGACTAAAAAAAATTTAGTAGCCAAAAAGTGTACAATTGGTGACTAAAAACAAATTTAGTAGCGAAAAGTGGTCTTTTTTGCCTGAACGTCTCTTCGCCGACCAAAATTATTTTGGTCGCTAAAAGTTAAATTTTTATTTTTATTTTGCTACTAAATAATTTATTTTCACATAAATTATGTCAATAAAAATAATTATGTATATTACATATATATAAATAATATATTACATATATAATCATGTGGTGTTATGCTGGCGTAGTAGGAAGTGTGTGGTGCATAAGGCTTATGCTGTGGGAGGTCAGTGGTTCGAGTCCTTACAAGAGCGGATGCAAAGCTTAACAATGAATTATTTTTTTTTTCACGGATGAAGCTTTTGGCGACTAAAAATGTTGGTCGCCGTTTGGTAGCTTTTGGCGACTAAAGATTTTGGTCGGCGATTCCTTGACTATTGGCGACTAAAACATTGGTTGGTGAATGTATGATTTTAAAGAAATATAACTGACTATTGGCGACCAAATTTTTGGTCGCTAAAGAGTAGCTTTTTGCCGACCAAAGGCTTTTTAGTCGGCAAAACCTTCCCTGACAGGTTTTTGGAGACAAATGTAGCGACCAAAATTTTTTGTTGCAGAATGGCTTTGGCGACCAAAAAACAGACAATTGGCGAACAATATTTTAGTAGCTAAAAGTGACTTTTTTTGTAGTGGTACATGGAATTGTTGCATATATAATTTACCATTACTTTGTGTAACTGATAGCATGTGGCTGTTGAAGATTAGTATTTGGATCTTTAATGTTATTTATAAAGATTTATGAAAATAAATTTGCCAAATTAATTTGTGTTCTAAATTTTGTTGTGTAATACACTACAGGAAAATTAGGATTTACCGGCGTTTGTAAAACGCCACAATAGGCCCAAAAAACGCCGCAAAATATAAAGTGACGTTTACAAAATTCGTCGCAGATGTAGCCGCCATCATATCTTTGTGGCATTTTAAAAACGCCACTAAAGATTTTTGACGACGTTTCTTTAAAGCGCCACTGATTCTTAACCTCTGTTAACAGTGTCCGTTAGAAGGGTTAACCATGACGTAATCATGACGATATTTTGCGACGTTTTTATGAAAACGCCACCTTTTCTCTTCTTTTTTTTTGTAAAAAAAATTCATAATTAATTAAGTTTTTACTTTTGTTCAAAGCAAACCTATTATCCATCGCCATTTTCAAAATATATAGCATAATGTGAGTCAATATCCATTTTTCAATTTTCCACAACTTATAAATAAAAAAAAAACCCTTAAAACACAATATGTTAACTCAATACAAAAAAAAATAAAAATAAAAATTACTAATACTTTTACATTTTAATAATAAAAAAAAAATATGGAGTCTGCTCTCTAAACTTTGAAAATAATTCATCTTCTAGTCATCCAATCCTCTTCAGCAAAATGATGATATATACCTGAATCATTCTTCCATTCTTTGTCATTCTCAAGATCATAAAAGCTTTTTTACTGTAATCAAAGGAAAAAAGACAAACTCAATCTGATTAGAAAGAAGTTAGAGGCAGATAAAAAAATAGACTTGATAGTTGGATTCTTACAGCAGCTATTGACTATCAACCCAAAAATATCAGCCATTGAGAATGCCATTATTAGTTAAAGACTAAAAAAGGATGATCTTAAAAATGCTATTGCACAAAAATGATGCGTCATGCAACCCAGTAAGTAAATTTGCAAAATCTATCACTAACTCAATCTGATTAGAAAGAAGTTAGAGGCAGATAAAAAATAGACTTGATAGTTGGATTCTTACAGCAACTATTGACTATCAACCCAAAAATATCAGCCATTGAGAATGCCATTATTAGTTAAAGACTAAAAAAGGATGATCTTAAAAATGCTATTGCACAAAAATGATGCGTCATGCAACCCAGTAAGTAAATTTGCAAAATCTATCACTAACCCATTTGCAACCTAGCAATTAATATATATATATACATTATCCATCATTAACCCATTTCCCTCAACGTCAAGCACAACAAAGCATCACTAAACATCTAACATAAATAAATTTATAACTGCAAAAATACACAATCTCATTGTATGCATAAGTAATCAGACAATATTGTCTAGCACTAATCTTTAATAAGAATTCATAACAAATCGTTAAAAAGTTCTTAAAAAGTTCTTAAAAAAATTGCATTAAAGATGAGCATCTTACACATTTATTAAGATGGCTGCTTCCATCACTATGTCCTGTAGCAGATTGAAAACAGAAGTTTCATGAATACATGACCAGATAATGATGGGCAGTTTCGTTACAATCTTGAAGCACTTTGAGAAATTATATTGGTTCAAAACACCACACATATTGTTCTTCAATGCAAGAATATCAAGAACCCTAACCTCCAAAAAAAAATTCAGAATCAATATTAATCAATATCGAGAATATGAAGAAACCCATCGCCAATTGCTCGTAATACCATAATCAACAAGCCTTAATTACCACTAAGCATTTCTTGATAACATCATGAAAGAAAAAAAAACCCTCAAAATTGGAACAACTTAAACAACAAAGACATGCAAATCTTGCAAGTTTATATTGGAATTATGATGGTTCTGTTATTATTAACACGCACAGTACAGAAACTGATGCATAATTCAAAGCAACCAAAACACAACAAACAAAGAAGAGAGAGAGTGATCATACATTGGAAACTAACTGGTCGGTGAATGCAAGGGTGGTACTGCATTGGCGGCAGAGGTAGTTACGGACACCTGGTTCTTGAAACATCTTCAAACAGCTTCAGAAGCACCAACTCTTCAGCCAGAGCAAGTAATCAAATTCAAGAAAGTTATTATTGGGATTATGAAGAAATAAACAGTTTGAATTTTAGAATGAATACAAAATAGAGCATGGTTGGACTAAAATGAGAAGTTGAATTGATAGATAGGTTGAGTAAGAACTGAGAAATTTAAGTAGCTCTCAATGGGATTTGTAAAGCCAGAAGTATATATAGATAGATAGGCTGAGCAAGAACTAAGGTTAGAGAGAGAGAGAGAGAGAGAGAGATAAAAACTTGAACTTGCATAGATTGAAATATTTCACACACAAACAAAATTCAACTATATAATATATTTCCATTCACATTTCAACATTTTAACTTGCAGTAGAAGAGCAAAAAGGCTGGCCTCTATGAGGACTTAATGCTTACATTTACTACAGTAGTGGGCTATTAGAGGAGATCCGCAGTTGTAACAAAAAGAATGTCCGCATCTGTGATCATCCACAAAAACAAAATATACACATATAAGTAAGCAAATGATTGGGAGTAAAAAATAAATAAACTAAAGAGACATGCTTGCTAAAAAAGATCAATCAAACACTACAAATGATTTTTATGTTCTCAACTTGAAGACCAAGATCATATGACATAGGAAGCAGAAAATGAAAGGAAGTTTGACAGAGTTGAGAACTACATCAAGAACAGTACTGTTTATACACCAAAAGACCAAGCAAGGAAGTAGAAATGCAGAAAAAAAAAAAAAAATGAAAGGAAGTTTGACAGAGTTGAGTTGGTTCACAATCTTGATTGTATCAGAACAAATGAGGACAATTTGGCACTATATAATTTGTGTTCAAGCAAGAGACCAAAATCCCTCCAACTCAAGAGCAAGCATTTTTTATATTTCCTTTTTCTTATTTTTGAAAATTAACTGTTATCTTTATTTCAAAATTTTAAAAGAAGAAGAGAAGAAGATACCACAAACTATGAAATCAAAATCAAGTAGTAAAATTATTCACAAAAGAAACCAAGATACCACACAGCAAATACCAGAAATTATATCAGGAAGTGGAACCAAAACCATAAGGACAATAATATGCAAAAAGTCACAAGATCCTTGGACAAAATAAAAAGTCACAAGTCAGCCGAATTGATGAAATAGAAAACCAGTAAGAAAAAGAACAATTTGCAACCCAGGCATCACATCTTTATAGTTATATTTTTCTGAAAGAAGCATTTAAGATACAAATGCTACATTCACACTACATTCACGTGTTAATAAACTTTTTTACAAAAATAGTCGCATAATTCTAAATACAAAAGGATTAAGGTCAAGTGTCAAAATTTTACGTACGTCTGGCTTGAGAGCATCTCTTTAGCTCTCTGTGCACAAGATCCTTCTTGGACACGCTCAAAATGCCCAATTGCTCCTCAACCTTGCCGATAAGAAGTTTTAGCAGCGGAACCTTTGAAAGTGTCTTACACGAACCCACCATGATCGACTTCTTCTGTAAAGGAAAAGAAAAACCAAACAGATGTTACCCTACCAATATAGAATGCTCTATTTACACAAGTATTTCCTATTACAAATGAATTATTTATTTTGAATCTTGGGACTCGGTAACTAACTATAATAGGTTAGCCCAACAGAAATTTGGGTGAAGATTTAGATGATTTGTCATGTAAATAGAGATGATGCTAACCTTGGCACGTGTCAGAGCCACATTAATCCTATGCCAGTCTCCAAGCAGTGAAGAAATGCAGTTCCTTGGACTGTCATTAGATCTTACGAAAGAGACCAAGATGCAGTCCTTATCCCTTCCCTGGACAACCAAAAAAGGATCATGATAAAGCACTGCTGCAGTTTAAATGAAAATTTTGAACCAAATTTGAATGTCCCATTTAAATCGATAGCATTTCATTATCTAATCAAATAAAAATAAACCTTCATAAGAATCAACTCAAGTTGAATTGAAGAGCAAAGAAAACTCATTAACCCAGCCAAAAAAATAATAATGTCATTGGATGTCTGCTTAACATCTGTTGCATGTTTTCTACAAGCTAGGTCGTTTGTTAATGTTGTCCTGTTTTCTGTTTACAAAAAACAGAAAAGTGTGACATGCTACAATGACATACAGGTCGAGCAATCTGACAGAAAATTCAAAAGTGGATGGCCTATTACTCAATCTTATAAAAAAAAAATATGGGGCATAACAATAGTGAAGGGAAGCAGTACATCATGTCTCAAAGTTATCAGATTTCAAAAGATAAGGACAATGTTTATTGATGATTTAGTAGAAACACCATGCATATACTTACTGTAAGTTATGCAAACTAGACAGGTAGGGAGGAATTGCATTCCATGCTGACTTATTATTACTTTATTATTAATGGATTCCAAAAATCACTGAGCAAACATTTGCAATATCTGGGATTTCTGGAGATTAATTGATAGATTAAAGAAAGGGGAAAGAATAAACCTGGAAATACTTTTGAAATTATCACAACCAGGGATGAAGTTATAACCTGGTATTTGTCAATGGTATGTATCTCCACAGATGAGGAAACATCATGGCGGATGAGATTTGCCTGAGAGTTATAGGGGGTGATGATGCCGATATCTTCCATTTTGATTCCTTTGTTAACCAATTCCTCGGTGATCTATTTATAAGGAACAAAAGTTGCATGAAAAAATTATCCAGGATAAGCGCTAAAGGTCACATGACTGACTCACAAAAGGTAAAGGGTATGTAACTGTCAAAACAAAATTGTAGAAAAAACATACCTCAGCAATAATGTTAGCTTCAACTGGGTTATTCACAGTCTTGCCATCTTTTGCCTCGAGAGCAGGCAACATATCTAAGTTGTAAATAGATGGTTTAGTAAGCAGCTCAAGTAATATAGCAAAGCTTCATTTAATAGAAAGAATTAGAAAAAAGGGAGACAGGGAAAGTAAATAAACCTGTATTAATAAAAACTACAGGCCGGTTTGGATCCAAAACCTGCAAAAATTACGATCCGTTATCTTGATTTCAACTTGGCATTGGACTCGAGGTTATTAAAATGGTTGCCATCACAAAGCACAGATGAATGTGCAGAAGTTCAAATTCATAAATTCTAGTTAAATTAATATAAACATCAATTCCCTCTCAAAATGTTGCCTCTTGATTAGATACAAAGATTGTGACAGATTTATACTCTGCACAATTTTTTTTTTTGCTTACAATTTTGAATGACAACCAATTTTAATTAATTTATAATGGTATTAACAGTGTTTCCAATTAATCTAAAACCAACACCCTCTCACATGCAAGCCTATTAATACCATTATAACCATTTAACTCAAGTTTTCTGAATTCATTGTCCCAAGTAGATTGAGCTGATACACTATGGTATAATTTTTTCCTAAGGATGAGCTAATCTGATCAGTACCATAACAAACTCAATATCATTCTCTAATATTTGAACACTTAGGTCATAGAATTGTAACAGGAATATAACAAAATAGAATAAATATTCTCCTTGCACAGAAATGCATCTTCTTGAAATGGGTACAGTAAACACAAAGTTTATTCGTACATTTTTCTGAAATAAGCATTTAAGATACAAATGCTAGTTTAATTAAAGCACAAGAAGGATGTTTTTCTTTTCTTTTTCTAGAGTTTGATTTATATGAAACATACCCGGTTCTGGTCACATGTGCCATCAACAGCTCGGTAAGGGTAATCTTCCTCGGTATCAATGCCACATTGTTAATGATGAACTGAAAGCCATAGTCCATGAGACCTCCATTGCACCCCGTATTATAAGCTTTGTCGCAATCCACTAGTTCTTTTCTGACAACTGGATCAGATCTCCTGTGACAATCTGATTTATACCTTCCACGGCACCAATTGTTGAGAACGGCCCAGCAACTCCCTTCATGATTCCTACTAGTAAAAGAAAAGATTTGGTATTTTCTTAAGAGGGGGCTTAATATCATGGCCTTTTGGAACTTGAAAGTACTGTTGAAGACAGAAAATTGAAACTAAACCATCAAAGAGGACAGCATGAGCGAAGCAATTGAAAACAATTAAACCAAGATCAATACTTTATTTCAATATTAAGAGCATAACCTATCTGATTCATGAACAAACACATGTTTTTCCCTTCAAAGTCAATGAAGAAAAAACTTCCATAAATTAGAAGTTTCATCAAGAACAAAATGTACATACAGCCATATATACATACATATTCTTAAAAATCATCTAAACTAAGCTCCCAAAATGCTAATAATCCTCAACCACAGACAAATAGAAGAAAAAATAAATTGAACATGAAATCACACAGACCAGATCTCACAAAATTGATGTGGTAGAAAGAAGAAGATAGTTTTATTTTGCTGGGTACAAAATATTTTATTTTGCTGTGGTAGAAAGAACATGAAAATATTAAAAAGAGTACAATTCGACTGAAGAGAGGCCAGATCGAAGAGCGAGGAAGATAGTAAATCACGTATTTGAGATCAGATCCGAGAGAGAGAGAGAGAGAGAGAGAGAGGACAAGACCAGCGGGGCGGTAGCGACGGGAGGACTAACCTTAGGAGGAGCTTTGCCCTTTGATCCATAAATTAGAATCCCTTCGCTACCATAACAACTCGATTACCAGAAACCCAGTATTCATGATCTCGTCTTCTCCTCTTGCTTCGATTCGACCAGTCTCAGTCCCGATCCCTGTCTCGATCCCGATCCATGATCTCGATTCTTTTTCACTCCTCCGTCTCGTAACCTCGCGTTCGTGCAACTCAATCTGTCCATCTTCCTCTGCAAAATTATCAGAATCAGAATCAAGAAAAACAAAAAATAGTCAAGAAATTTTAACATCGAACCTGACGAATCTCTCAAGGAGCACGAGGAGAGAGAAAACCCTAGATCTAGGACCGACAGAGAAAACGATAGAGAATGATAGAGACGGAAAGAGAAATAGAGACGGAGCACAGTGTAACGCGTGCTTATAAGAGGATAACGCGTGTTTTTAATTTAACTTTACGCCTTCCGCAGCGTTGGTCAAAAAAACGTTGTCTAAAAAACGTGGTTATAGGCAACTTTTGTTGTAGTGATAGTTAAAATTAAAGTGTGCCATGATGATGCAATTTATGGAAAAAGTGTTACTATTAAATTTTATAATAATCTAATTTTTTATGATAATGTTTTATGTAGCGCCATTACATATTGTATATTTTAAAGGTCTTAAATTTTGTAAACTTTTACGGCTCGATAGACATCTAATTGTGGATACTTAAAGTTAGTTATGAGCATTGTTGTGGGAAATAAGGAAAAACGTTCAAAATTCAATTATTAAAATAATTAAACTTTTTTTGTTCAAAAATAATAATAGTGAATAGTCATGTCCTAAAACAAAACATATTTTATGTTAAAAGGAAAATAGCTTTTACCTTAATATTAGTTTATGTTCTTTTACTATTGTTAATAGCTGTTATGTTTTGAATTTTGGTGTCTTGTAGTGTTACTATTAGCAACAGATTAAAAGGGGGGAAAAAAATTCCATTGTATTTAGTATGATATTTATCTCTTGTCATAACAGTTTATAATGCCTATAACATGTCATTTATTTGTGAATTGATTGGCTTTATATGTTTATATTCATTTCATTTCCTACATGAGAGTTACAAAGAGTTTGTATCTATTGCATTAATTGGTTATGATATATATCATTTGAATATTGATGGTTCTGGGAGTTTAAAAGTTTGAAAAATGTGAGATAAATTCAATTATGTTATTTGAGCAAGTTACGTAATTATAATTGCTGGCAGAGTCTCTTTTTCTCTTTAATTTTTTTTTTAATTTTATTTTAAAAAAAGGATTGGAATGTGGTGAATGAAATTATTTGTATGTTTGCAAATTCTTATTTTGAGATTGGTTTGTTATAAGCAGTAGCATAATGTTAATCTTGCATCATTATTTAGTATAATTTTATTGATTAATTTCGAAAAGGAAAAAGAGTTGTTATATAAATTATTAATTTTATTTTAAAATGAGGATTCCATTTTTTTGGGGGGGGGGGGGGGGGGGGGGGGGGGGGGGATTATTTTGACCAGTTAGTTTGGAACTTGATCAATGCTTGTATTTTTCACTCTAAAATCATTCTCATTAGTTGTGGTAAACTGAATTCATAAGTTATAAATATTTTAGGATTTTTTTATATTCCATAAAATTACATGATATAATATAATGTGTGATTGTGTATTCATGTGCTTTTAATTCCTTATAATGATTAGCCATTTAATATGTCTATCGCTCAAATTAGTTGTCTTAGCCCTTATTGGTGAAAAATATTTTGGGTTGAAATGTAGTGGCCAAAATTATTTTGTTCAATATTCATATGAAACAATTTCTTTTCATTATGTCTTATTGAATTACATGTAATTTTCATAATGTTAAGAAGTTAGTTCTGTGAGAAATAGTTTTGAATTATTACACCATTAATCTTGGTTTTGTAATTTTTAGTTAAAGGTTATTTAAAATAGGACAAATTACTAGCAAGTCCTCTTTGAAAGAGGTGTGGCCTATTCAGTCCTACAACCTTTTTTTTGTACTAAAAAGTCCTATAAAGTTTTTCTTCTTCTCTACCTCTTTCTCTTCCTGATTTTCGGCAACCAGCAACCATATCTTACTTATTCTCTTTCTCTGTCTAATATATAGTCACCAACAATTGATGACCACCATCAATTAGGGTTCACTGGCAACCACCGACCAGCGATTCCTTACTTCACTCTCACCAACAGTGAAGAAGATATGTTACTCAAATCTGATGTACATTTACTCTGATCTATATCATATCTGAGTAGATCTACATCAAATCCGACTAGATCTAAACAAAAAATAGTTCCCGGAGTACAATCCTTTCTCTATATTTGTCTATCTCCTTCGATCTCTCAATTTTTCTACCTTTTCTCTACTACATACTTCTTTTTTCCTATTTTAATTAGGGATACAACTCAGGCAAGCTCAACCCGAGCAACCCATGTCTGGCCTAAGTTTTTTAGGGCTTGGGCAACAATATCATGTAATCTGGACGGGCCTGGGCAGATTTTTGATGCTCGAATTGTAATTCGAGCCGGGCCTGGGCAGAGTCAGTGGCTTACTCGAGCAATCCAAACCCGAATTACATTTAATATAATATATAAATTATATAATATATGTATAAATTAAATAGCTAGCCCTTAATTTTTATTTTATTTTTTTTTTGGGTGGTCTTTGGCCCTTGGATTAGCATCTTTTATTTGGACCATTAGATTAAAACTAAAAACAAAACCCTACCTTATCTCTCTCTCTCTCTCAGACTCTTATTTCATTTCTTCATGAGAGTTGAAGAACGGCGGACAACGATGACGCTGCCATGAACAACGACGACGCCACCCTTTCGATAAGCTTTGACGCCACACAAAACTGGTAGATCCCTCTCTGTGTTTTTATTTGTGCTTCAATTTGTCTATTTTTGGTCACTCGTCGTTCAATTACCACTCAAAACCGATGATATTGATTTTAAAGGACTTTGGACTAATTCCATTTGGATCTAGTCGAAGAGCATTTTGAAATCAATCTGGAAGTTGCAACAATAGAGCTTGCACTTGCCAATCTTCTTTACTCATTTGATTGGGAATTATCTGCTGGGATGAAAATTGAAGATATTAATACTAATATCAATCCTGGTCTTACAATGCCTAAGAACTACTCTGTTTGTTGTATGGAATAATGAAGCATTGTTTGTTGCCTTGTGAAATTTACTTTTATATATAGCAGTGTTTGTGGCTGGGATGATGTTTAAGTTTGTTGTATGGACTAATGGACTTATGTATATTATGAAGCACTGTTTGTTGTATGGAAAAATTAAGAAGCTATTTGTTGCCTTGTGAAATTCAGGCAATTCGGGCTAACTCGATTTCAAATTATGAAGATTGGTCCGGGCTTGGGTAGCCATGCTCGGGTTGATGGTCAGGCTTGGGCACTGTCAAACATAATTCAGGCTGGGCTTGGGCAAACCTCCAACACGATCGAACCCACCCAAGTTGCATCCCTAGTTTTAATGGAGAAAATTTTCAAGTTCTGAACGAGTTGTTTTCAAGTTTTAGTTACAGGCGGTGAAAACTATAAAATTTTGTAGTTTCAACTTTTTTGGTGTTGAAATGAATCATGGTTTAAAACTGTAAAAATTTTACAGTTTCATAACATTCTTTAGAACTGTAAAATTTTGCAGTTTTATAACATGTTTTTTAAATTTGATAAATAAGGATAAATGCTTAATGGATTTTTGCTTTGAAATTGTAACATTTTACAGATTTAGAACTTGCTTTTCAGTTTGAACAATATTGGAGATTATTTGTTTAAACCCTACAAAAATTGAAAAGTAACATATGTTTTTTTTCCCATTATTGTTTTTTTTTTTTGTTACTTTTTTTAGTTTATCAATATTTAGCACATTTTGCTATTTTTTTTTGCTCTAATTTCTGCATTTATTCTTTTTTTTTTTTGGCAATATTATAGACATTCCAATGAGTTTCCGACGATTTTCTTAACGTCCAGCGAACATTCTGGACATTCCGACGACTTCCAGTGATGTTCAGAATACTCTGGCGATACTCCGATGACTTCCCAGTGATGTTGAACATTTCGGCGAGTCTCCGGTAACCATCTAACGGAAGTCCGGTGGTGATGGGATATAGTAGTGTTTGCAAATTTTTTTTTAAAAAAAAAATTTTTGGGTAACAATTAAAATATATAGGACTAATTGGTGCAACTATTTTGTTTTTGGACTAGATAGGTTTTGAATTTTGTGTATGAGACTTACTGGTAAGTTCCCCTTTAAAATAAAAGTGAGCCCACTTTTGTATTCTCATAAAAAAAATTATGATGTGTTTGCAAGAATCTTATATATTAGATTGGACGTTCTTGATCAATATTCTTTTAGATTTCTATTTTATTTATTTGTATTTTATAACTAATCTATGGCTAATTAATGAATTGTTGTCAAATAATTAAATGAGAAATTATAAATGTTCCGTAACTTATGGTCATTGAGTGTAGGCTAGCATCTTAAGGGGTCAAATTGGAATTATGCGATTTTCTGGCAGGTTTTGAAGTCGAAATCGAGCAAATCTCAACCAACTTTCCCTCCAAGTTTATAAGTATTGTTTGGATATAGGTTTTTTAGTGATTTTTTATTTTATTTTTTGTCTTTTGTGAACTTTTTTTGATTGTTTGTAAAAAAAATAAAAAAAAATAAAAATTATATATTTACACTATACCTGACTAGACAAATATAAAAAATGAAAAAAAAAATTGAAAAATTTTCCAAAAAAAATTAAATATAATTCACCCGTAAATTTAAATATAAAATACTCAAAATTACATTGAAAAATAAATGACATTGCAAATTTAAAAAATATATTCTTCCGTAATTATTCATCAGGAGGCAGGGAAAATAGTAATTTGCGTTGCTGGCATATGCCGACCACTTGGCGAAAATCTAATTTTTGCGCATAATGTAATACGCTTTCATTTGAGGGTCCAAATGAGAAATGTCCGTAGTCATTATCAAACGTTCTTCCTTTTTGGTCTCAAGTTCTCTCATCTCCTGCAAATGTTCTTCATTTTTGATCTCTAATTCTTTCATCTCCTGCAATGCTTGAATCCTTTTTTGTTCTTTTTCAACTTTTTTCATTTCCTTCTCAACAAGGTGTTGGCTAAATGTCTCCAACTGTGATAACCGGGTGCATTATTTGTCTCGTTCCTCCTTGTTTAATCTTGGGTTTGTTGTGTTTGGAAGCTTATTTCAAAATCCTTGCTTTTATTCATTTTCTCTGTCAAGTTTCTCGTGTTTCGGGAGGTGCGAGGTTGGGTCTGGAGTGTCCGGTGTTAAGCTGGAGAATTTCTTGGCTGAGAGGCAGCACTGCACGTGTAGGGCCTTAGGCCACACGTGTGGGAGGTGAGGCCGCATGTGCAGGAAGTAGAGGAGGATCTGTGTTGGAGACTGCATTATATGCAAGTGCGGCTAGAGGTGCGGGGTGAGAGCGACGCATGTGTAGGGGTGAGTGCCTGTAGACGTGCCCGAAGGTCCCAGGAAAATCCCGTTTTGTTCATTGGGCTCACTACAGTTTGGACTCAATGTCACGGTTTTGAATCTAATCTCACAAAGTGCAATGCAAGATCGATAAATCACCAAAGAGTCCAAATTCAGCAAATCGTTTTGAAAAACTAATTTTTAGAAAGAAGTGCCAAACATGGACTGCTTTGCCAGATACAGAGTCGCCACCTAAATATTTTTATTTTGGAAAATTTAGGAAACCCTGACTCGCGCCTCAGGCCACGTGTCCGTCATCATCAAAGTTGCCTCGGCTCGGGAACTTGGGTACGAGAGGGAAGGTCATGCAATGAGCACCCCCGCTCGCCCGATCAAAGATCGGCCACTACTAAACATGATATCTTATTTTTGAAAACACATGCGTTCTTATTTCGGTTTATTAGCCTAGAATTACTATGTGATGCACACAGAATACAAGTATAGACTGGATTACCTAACTTGGAACAAAGCATTGCATATTTGTTTTGAAAACGGTTTGCTACTTGTGAGTAGGCTAAAATACGGATTTTGCCACCCTCAAGTGGGCTTAGAAAACATGGTGATTTGCCACTCTCAAGTGGGCTTAAAACTTGCAATCAATGAATTGTCCCAATTCAAGTAACCCAACCTTCACCCACAGGCATTCAGGCAGTTATATCACATAAGCAAATAGCCTCATGGCAAGCATGCTATCATGGCAACACTCACACTCATGCAAGGATGCTAAAGCATAAACACTTACCGAGTACTCCGAGCCAAAACAGAAACTAGTTAGTATCAATGCATGATCCTAGTTCATGTTAAGATGGCTAATGCAACACATGCAAGAGTGCAACTAAGGTAGGCTCGGCTATTCTAAGATGGCATATGAGATGCTACAGATAACACGCATTCAACTTGGAATTGAAATACGATGCCGTTAGTATGATGCGCCGAGCCCGGTGTATGCAAGACAGATGAATGGATGCAATCATGCGAGCATAAGGATGCTAATTGAAACATGCCCTAAAACTAACCATCATAAGCTGGTAAATAAAAGGGAGAAAGATGTGGGGTTGGAAGACATGCATCACACACACGCACACTTATTACAACAGTTGGCCCTCTCGACGGAGGGTCCGAATGAATAATACAACACCAACTAGCTAATCTAAACTAATCTAATTAAGCTAGTTATTACAACAACCAAAATGAATAATAAATTACAGCTAATTATTACACAACTCTAATTAATTAACAAACTAACTAAGTAACTAAGTACAATTAAACTAGCATGCAAACTACATGAATGTGGACTGCCTCAGCTCTGCCTTGAATGATAAAGGATGCATGCATGCTCGAGTCGCCTTGTCGGGAAATCCATCGCGATGCCCCGGCTTGCCTTTGTTTGCAATTGATTTCAAAATTTGCACAAAGCTCCAGAGAGATGAAACTCCACCCCAAGAAACTGTGGGAAGGCTGCCGACCACCTTATAGGCATGGGAGACCAACTACCGACCACCTTTTGTGGTGGAAACCAAAGAAGGTGGTCGGCCTGCCAGAAAACCTGGTTGGCCGAGCAGTTTCTTCTCCTGGATTCTGTTTTTTTGCAACAAAAGGAAAGAGAGAGGCACAACAAGGTATTTGCATGATGTGTGCATGATAACTCTCCTCGTCATTGCATAAGCTCTAGGGAGTGTAGTCCCCGACCCTCGGGCCACCGGTCGCGCATCTCAAAGCATGATGGCCGAGGAGTCGATTTGCACGACTCAATGTGAAATGAATGCACATGCAAGCACCTAAAGCCAACAACTCCGTTATGGGTAGTCAAGAGTGTCGGGGACCGGGAATCGAGGCACATTTCGTCACTTTGAGTATGAAACCTCTCTCATTTCCCGTGTTCGGACTAACTCCTATTCCGAAGACAATGCAACAAACAATGGCATGCACAATGCGACTTTCAGTATGCAACCTAAATGCTATGCAACTAAGTGATGCAAACATGCAAAGGATGACATGCAAACATGCGACTAGCATACACAATGCTATGAACTAACAATGGCATACTCAATGCACATGGTACTTAGCATACACAATGCACCTAAGAACTAACATACACAATGAGATGAACAAGGCATGCACAATGCAATGATCAATCATGCGACAATGTGGCATACTCAATGCTATGGAATACAATGGCATACTCAATGCAAAAATGGACTTAAACCAAAATGACTGGGCCTCAGCCACACCCAAATCAGTGGCCAAACATGATGAAAACAAGACTCCAAAACTCATGCTAGCATACACAATGCAAGGACCTAAGCCCAAGGGCACAAAATGCAACTCTACAAAAGCATTGAAAGGATGAAATATGGCATACAATGACACATGTTCCAACTCTGAAATGACATACGAAATGGCTCCGAATCATGCAAACAACTCACACAATGCATGTTGAAAGGCTCAAGTACTGAAGCTAGTGAAGCACATTACACTAGAGGCATGCAAGGCGATGATCAAATGACAAAACCAACTCCAAACAGACCTTAAGAAGTCCCAAAACAGTGGCAAAATGAGCCAAGATGGTGGCTTGAAAGGCATAAGAATGGAG
Organism: Camellia japonica; assembly: GCA_030407325.1. Classification (NCBI taxonomy): domain Eukaryota; kingdom Viridiplantae; phylum Streptophyta; class Magnoliopsida; order Ericales; family Theaceae; genus Camellia; species Camellia japonica. The sequence goes on from JAPPVO010000002.1 coordinate 87,406,301, forward strand.
CTCAATGCAAAGGCTCATAAATGGGGTATAATGATGCAACTCTCAAACACATTGAAAGAGTGACAAACATGAGAATATGGCCAAGAAGTAAACTCTGAAATATCGTGCTCAATGATGCTAAAGCATGCAAACACCTCAAGTTAAGCATGCAAGGGGATTCAAAACTCAAGGCTAAGCAAGGCTATTACACTACAACCATACATGGCAAGCATCATTCGACCAAGGGACCTCAAAACAGAGCTAAGGCAGCCAAAAATATGAACAAAATCAGTTTGGAGCATGGCCAAAATATGCTAGCATAGAGGGCCAAAACATGCATTATAAGCTAGTGAACATGATTTACACTACAAGCATGTGAAGCATATGAGAGGCTACCAAACCAGCCAAAAACAGAATATGGCATGCCAAATGATGGCCAAAAACCCACTGGAACATGACCAATACATGCAAGAATGAGGTGTTACTTTGATAGGCTATGCAAGGGATTGTTCTACACATGCAAGAGGCAAACAAAAGGTGACCAAACCAGCCATAGAAAGAGTCTAGGAAGGTCCTAAAAGTCACTAAAAAGGGCCTGAACCAAGGCTAGGAAGTGTGGAAATATATGCTCCCTTGGAAAGCCAAAAATGCAAGCAAACAAGGCCAAAAGAGAGAGGGTCACCCCTCTTTGATTTTGGCCCTCAAAATCACATGCCAACCACTGAAAATATGCTAGATTTCAGTGGCTAAAGGGCCAAGAAAAGCTCAATACAAAGGTCTCATGGCATGGCTCAAAACAAGGCTAAATAGAGCATGCAAGAGGGTAGATGACCCCCAACACCAAAAGAGCCTAAACAAACATGAAAATCACTTAAATATGAACCTTTTTTCAGTTGACAACAAAGCTCAAATAAGCATGCAAATGAGGCTAAGAGAAGGATCAAAATAATGCTTTAAAGAGGGAAAGGTGATTACCCTTGAAGCTCAGCAAAACCAGCAAACTTTGGAATAAAAAACCAGCTCTTTAACCTCTGAAAACAACCTCCAAGAACCTCAAATCAATGGTGGAAGTGTATGGCTATGAGGTGTAGTGTAAAAGGGTCAAGAACAATGCACCTTATGAGCCAAAATATAGAGATATAGAGAGATGTGTATTGTTTTGCCTTAGAGAAATTCTGAACCTGGTTCAAGGAGGGGGAGTGCCTCTCTTATAGACAAACAAGGCCAAAGCTTCTTCAAGAAGCTAAAAACAAGGCTCAAGATCCTCCATACATGTGTATGGAGGATACAGTCTGTGCCTTCCAGCAGGCACAGCTGGCACCCACTTAAACAGACAAAACATGAGGGAGCTGGCCGACCAGAAAAGGTGGTCGGCCGACCACTTTCCCTGGTCGGCCGACCAGGGTAGGTCGTCTCCCACACAAAAAAGTGGTCAGTGGCTCCATTTGGTGGTCTCCACTTTGAAAGCAAGCTAGTGGTGTGGTGGGAGACCAGCAAATGTGGCCCAAAGACCAAGAAAACCAGCTTCCCGACAAGAAAATCGGCTGGCGGGGAGAAAGTGGTCTCCAAGGAGAAAAGGTGGTCTCCCACCCTTGTACCACCTCCCAAACAAGGAAAACAAGGTTCATGCCAAAAATGAACCAACACAGATGCAAAATGAGAGTTTGGGGGGGGGGCAAAGCGTGCGGCCGGGTGCCCCGAAAACTGGCTGTTGAGTACCAAAAGTGGTGTACGGCCACAAAAGTGGTCTTCCGGACCACAGTGTCCCTCTAGACAGAGGAAACAAGGTGTGTTCCAAAACCGGGCCAAACGGAGAATGTTAAGCGGTCCCGAGCCGAGGCGCGCGGCCGACGGCTCTGAAAACTGGAAACAAGTCTCCAAACGGGAACAGTGGCCTACGACCACTGAGAGATGGTCTACAAGACCTCTCCCTCCCTTCGGGAAGAGAAAACAAGACCTGGTCCGCAGACTGAGTCAAGGCACAAAAAGTTCCGAGGCTTGGAGGGTAAGGCTCTCAGCCAAAACACTGAAACTTCAGAATGAGCACAACATGCACCATCACCGAGCGCTCAATCGATGACGTCTAAGTCTTAAGGTCGGTCAAAAATGGGGTGTCTACAGTTGCCCCTCTTTGACAGAACTCGAAAGTCATAAGTGACGGGAGTGAATGTCAAAGCCCAGAGACGACCCATTTTTGACAAGGCCGAAGACTTAGACAAACAGGCGAGATAATCAAAGAGAAGTGCCCGCAGGCAGGGGCAAAATGCAAAGGGTATGCACAAAGCCGAGTATAACTTATGATCATGCAAAGAAAGCTGTAATGAAGCAAATATACACAATAAATGCAACAATTTTAAGCAAGAATGCAAATCAAACTACATTTCATGTAGTAAGAATGTAAGAGAATTATACAATTCTCGCTACGTCTCACACGGAGAATACAATACCTGTGCGGCTCGTCTGGTCGCACCAACTTCAAATGAACCGTACATACAATATCGTCTGGTCGCACCAGCTTTGAATGAACTGTACATACAATATCGTGCCTATAAAAGAGAGAAACTTAACAGGTACCATATGGTTAACAGCATATGTTCAACGTTATATCGAACGCGGACGTACATGGTGTCGACGGTACCGACGGAAAATTGCGTAGCAATGCAAGCGAAACGTGCGTGACGACGCAAGTTAAGTATGGATGCGTGGTCATACCAGTGAAATGTGTACAACGATGCAAATAGTGTGCATAACAATGCAGGACAAGTGCAACTTCAAAGCATGTTTGAAACAAAACGCTGAGTAAAGAAGTGCAAGCCTCGAAGAGAGCAACTCAAACGCGACCTCCGATTTACCTCTTGGAGGGGTCACAACGTACTCAAAAAGGCTACACCTTGCTCTTGGCGAGTAACGGTGAGTGTAGACACCCCATTTTTGACCGTCTTCAAGACTTGGACGTCACCATTTGAACACCCGGTGATCATCCATGTTTGTGTTCGTTTGGAGTTCCCGGAGTTCTCGGCTACGCGCCTTGCCTCAGGATCTCCGAACTCGACTGTTTGTGTCTGGTTTTACACCAAACACTTGTGTTTTGCCTTGGAAAGGCAGAGGATGCCTTGTGAGACATCCCCTTGCACCACCGGCAGTGGCTAGAGGCCACCGGCTGGTTTTGTGTTGCCACCGGCAATGTATATTGCCGGTCGGCACTATTTGTTGCCGGTCGGCACTCTTTTTTGGCAAAATGACATTTTTGCCCAGCCGACTACTGTTCAGTTGCTTTTTGAGATATTTTAAGGCAGCTGTCTTGCATCTTCTTTCCCTCCATACACGTGTATGGAGGGATGAGCTTCTTGGTGGCTTAACTTGTAAGTTTGATAGCCTATAAGAGAACCCTTCCTCCTCTTGGCTCAAGGGTTGGAGAGTTAGACATTTTAGAGAGAAAAGACCTCAGAGAAGCTCTGGTTTTAGGGTTTGAGTTCTATATCTATCCTATCTCTCTTTTGCTCTCTTGTTTGTACACTAGGTGCTTTAGTCCACATTATTGCACACAAGCACCTAGTGTTTCACCTTCCCTTGGCTACTGAGGTTCCAAGAGGTTGTTCTTAAAGTTTTTCGCTAGATTAGAGCTTCAGGAAGGAACAACATCATCTTTGGTGAAGAGGTCTACAAGGGTAAGACCCTAGTCCTCTTTTTACCCCATTCTTGCACTCCATTTTTACCTATCTTTGAACTGTTTTTGCGCTTGGTGTTTAATGCAAAAAGGTTCTGTTTTTTAGTCCTCTTGATAGTTTATTAAGGGTGCTTTGTGCTTTGGGGAAGTTTAGGCCTTGAAAGGCCTCTTTTTTTGTGCTATTTTGTTGAGCACCGGGATTTTGGTGTTTGGGTCTCTTCACCACTGAAATCTTGAGGGATTTCAGTGGTGTAGATGATGCCTTGAAGTCCCAAAAAGGAGAGGGCCACCCCCTCTCCTTGTTGTCCTTGAAAAGGACAAGTCTTGGCCTCTTGAGGAAGCCTTTGTTTGAATGTGTGTTGAGCACGTCTAGGCTGCATTTTATGTTTATTATGCCATGATATAACATTGCTAAGAGTTGGTTTTGGTCCCTTATGCATGCTTAGCATAGTTGCCATGTAATGCCTTGTGATCCCTTAACATGTCTTAGGTTGTGTGCCTTTGTTTCTAGCATGTTTTAGGCTTACATTTGTGAAGCTTGTATGCTTATTTTGCCATGAATGAGGTCTGTCCATAGTTATTTTGGTCGACCCTAGCTTGCATTGTATAGCCCCTTTGCATGTTTGGCTTGTTGGCCTTAAGTGCATAAATGTGTAGCATGCCTTGTTTGCATTATTTTCAATGGTTTGGAACCATTTAGCATGCAATTTCAGTCCCTTAGACATGCTTGTTTGATTGCCTTGCATGCCTCTTTGAAGCTTTGAATGCATATGTTGTATGCCTCATGCCTTGACCTTTGTGTATGCCTTGCTCTAGAGCCACTTAGATGCCATCTAGGAGGTCCCATTTGTATGGTCTAAGGCTGCCTTAGACCTGTTTTAAGCCTTCTTGGCCTTGTGAGGCTTGGTTGGCTTAGCCATGGTTTAGGTCTCCTTTGGCTTGCCTTGGATGCTTGGGCCATTTGTTGCATGCTAATGTTGTCTCATTTGGGTTGGTTTAGCACCATATTCTAACATGATTTTCAGAGCTTTCTATGTATGCTAATTGTCCATGTTTAGCTTCCTTTAAGTGTGCTTAAAGCTTGCTCACTTGATGCTTAAGTTGGTACCTCAACATGTGCATGTGTGCATGCGTGATTAGCCTTCATTTTTGGGCACTTTGGCCACTGATTTTAGGCCTATTTAGAGTTGCCTAAGTCATGTTTAAGACCATCATTTGCTTGCTTGCAAGCTTACCTCATGTTTGCTTGTATGCTTTGCATAAGTACATTGCATTGTTCATATTGCATGATAGTTAACATGACTAGGTTGCATTGCATCAACATGCATTCCTTGTCCCTTGATTTGGTGATAGGGATTGGGATTTTGGTTTGTTTGGTTTGCATGCATTTGAGATTGAAAGTGCACATTTGATCCTTTGGGCCATCATGCATGGGAATGCGTGATTGGTGGCCCGAGAATCGAGGCACATGCCCCTTTGAGTCACAAACATGATAAGGAGTGTGTTTGGTGCATAAATGGCTTGAATTGTATTGCCATGCAAGATTTTGCCCTCTGCTGCTGTGAGTTGCAGGTTCTGCAGACATTCAGTGCCGATCGGCAACATTTAGTGCCGGCCGGCATTAAATTATCAGCCGATGAGTTCATTTTGTGCCGGTGCCACATACTTCAGCCGGTGGTGTTTCCCCTCAGCCGGTGGTATCCCCCAGTGCCTTGAGAAGTAGTTCTGAGACTTTGGCAGTTTTCAGAAAGGCAGAGCAGGGAAAACAGAGGCAGTCTAGGCATGGCAGTGCAATTCCGAGCAAGACCCGAGCACGTGCTGCATTTGGCTCTCCTCCCGAGGCGGTTTACTGTTTTTCTTAGTTTAGTTAGTTTGTCAACTAATTGGGCTATTTGTAATATTTAATTAGCTTGCGTAGTTAATTATTTGTATTATTCTTCGGTTCCCTCCGAGCGAGGGCATATCTGTAATAAGTGTGGGTGGTGTGTATGTCTTCCAACCCCCACTTCTTTCTCCCTTTTACTTACCTGCTTTTAATGGTTAGTATTAGGGCACGTTTATTTTAGCATGCCTTATGCTATGCATGCGTGCATCCATGCATTTGTTGACATGCACCGGGCTCGGTACATCATACAAACTGCATTGTATTTTTAATTCCAAATTGAATACGTGATAATTGTAGCATTTCACATGCCATTTTAGGGTTAGCCGAGCCTACTCTAAACTGCATCTTGCATGTGTTGCATTAGCCACTTAACATGAACTAGGACATGCATGATTGCTAACTAGTTTATTGTTTTGGCACGGAGTACGATGTAAGTATCTATGCTTTAGCATCTCGCATGCGTGTGAATGTTAACATGACAGCATGTTACCATGTGGCTAGTTGCTTATGTGATAAACTGTTTGAATGCCTGTGGGTGGGGTTTGGATTGCTTGAGTTGGAAAAACTCGTTGAAATCCGTGTTTTAGCCTACTTGCGAGTAGCAAATTCCAAAGCCTTTTCAAAACAACGGATATGCAATGCTTATTTCCAAATTAGGCAATCTAGTCTATACTTGTTTGCTGTGCGCATAACATAGTAATTCTAGGCTAATAATCGGAATAAGAACACATAACGTTTTCAAAATCGGATATCACGGTTAGTAGAGGCCGGTCTTCGGACCGGGCGAAAGGGGGTGCTCATAGCTGACCTTCCCCGATCGTACCCAAGCTCCCGAGCCAAGACACTTTGGTGATGACGGACACGTGGCCTTCGGCACCGAGTCAGGGTTTCCTAAATTTCCCATTTTAAAAATATTTAGGTGGCGACTCTGTATCTGGCAAAGCAGTCCATGTTTGGCACTTCTTTTCAAAAATCTGTTTTTCTCAAAACGATTTGCCAGAGTTGGACTCTTTGGTTCAGATTAAGAACCGTAAACAAAATCGAGTCCGAACTGTAGCGAGGTCCCCGCGGGCTGTTACAGTTTCTGGCGACTCTGCTGGGGATTTAGAGAGCTTGACTCGAACTCGTGATATCCTGTTTTGACTACACTTATGTGTTTCTTTGCATTGCATGTGCATTGGTGCGCCTAGGACACCGTGTTGGCCATCTGCTATTCCTGAGCGGTTTGCTGGAGGCTTGTCTTGTCAAGGCATGTCCATAAGGCTGACCGGTTGCGGGCTCTGCCAGTATGGGAACACAAACCCCGGTTTTACCGGGGCACCCTTTTCGACCATTCGACCTAGTGCATATTCGGAATCCATAGTGACCATTCCAAATAGGACAGGTTGCTTACCCGATATAGGTTGTTTGAAACCGCTGTGTGCGTAGTAAAACCCTAGCTCCTGACAAAATAGGACAGGGAAACCCTACCCCAACATAGGGGTGTATTGGCTCTCTTTTACCTGTTATGTGCTTTTAGAGTGTATCTCTGCAGGGAACGCATATATCAGTTTGCAAGTTTGGGTATCCGGCCTGAGGGCACCAGTATCAGCGTTGTTGAGAATCAGTTGTGTCGGCGGGTATCAGTTCAGTTTTGAATAGTGATTCTGGGGAACAGTGTTCAGTAGTAGAGTGCAGTTGTTCGACTACACCCGTGTTTGATCTGTTTGGGGCTGAAATGCTGCTTGTTTTTCCGTTTCAGTTCAGAGATTCAGAGAATTGATCCAGAACAGTTAGTGTCTTCTCCTTGCTGAGGCAGGACTTAGCATGACGCAGAATTCAGAAGAGATCGTGGTCATGACGGCCGCGTTGGATCAAGGAATCACCCTACACAGTGAGACTACTGTTGACATGCCGCATCCACCCAGATCGCCGGCCGCGCACCCAGTTTGGGCCCCTCAGCTATATCAGGCTCGCGAGCCTACTACATTTGAACTAATGGGGATGATAGGTGATCTTCAAAGATCTGTGGCAGATCTCGCCTATGGAGTGTCTGTTTCGCCACCAGCCGCACCATATGCCGGAGGCTTTGTACCCCAGGAGCCCCCGCTATTGGGACGGATAGTAATTGAACTCAGCCAACCGGAGATGACCCCCAGTTATGGCAACGACGCATCAAACCAAACTCTAGATCAGGCTGAGGCCGGAGACAAAGGCAAGATGAAGACAGATGCCGACCCTATCGAACAACTGCTGTGGGCAGTCGAGGCTATGAAAGCCGGGGGGATGAACAAGCAACAGATATCTGCAGTCATGACAAAAGCTGTAGAGGACGCTTTCCCCACTCCGCCTGAGGGCAGTTCCAGTCAATCAGAGAACCGGGACAGGCCCCGTCATGCCAAAACAGTCCTTCCCCCTCCTAACCTTGCATCCGGAAAGGATCAGAAATCCAAGGCCGCCCCCGCCGATCCGTTCGCTAGTGCATCTAGCAAGAGTGCTCAGGCTCCAAAATACCTGCCCCGAGGGCGCAGGGTCTTCCATGCTCTCTACATGCCATTGTCCAAGGCACTTCAAATCCTTGCCGAGAGGGGACACCTTAAACCCCTGGAGCCTCGGCCCTCCCGAAGAATCTCCCTGCCACACATGACTGCCTGCACTGTGCGTACCACCAGCAGACAGGCCATGCTACCGACAATTGTTTTCGCCTCCGGCATGAGGTGCAAGATTTGATTGACAACGAGGTTATCCTCCCCCCCACCTCAGCAAAGTCCGTCACCACCCAGTTGTTGGATGTTGAGGACACAAATACTGCGAGTATGTAATCAGAAGGTGAACCGCCTGCGGGCAGTGCCTGGCGCATTTTTGGATGTGGCGTTTGGCACGCATTTTTGGGCATCTGTTAATGTTAATTTTGTAAATTCTGACTTGGGTGTCGAGTCAGTCTTTTGTTTTGTCTTGAGTCTGTCTCTTGTTTGAGTCAGTCTTTTTGCTTAAGGGTCTGTCTTGTTGTAATGAGTCAGTCCCTCTTGTATAGAATATAGGTGATTCCGGGGTTGTGCCTCGATCGCCGTTTGAAATTATCCTTTTGTTTTTGCTTTTTGAGTCTGTTGCTGCCAAGGAGCCAGTTATACCAACAAATCTGAATGAAACAGCTGTGGCTATCACGTTCCGTACTTATTGCTATTCGAGTCAGCCGTGCCAGAAGATGTGAATGGAACGACAGTGCATTTCGCCTACTCTCTTGTGCCTTAAACATCGTTATAATGACCTAAGCTTTTCTAAAACCCTTTTCGAACACTGCGGTGATGAAAACGAAGAGGAAGGAATTCCTCGGGTTTTGTAAAAATTTTGATCATTTTGAGAAAAGGGAGCTAAGCTTTCAATGAATGAATTTATGCTTATCGGCGTGAGTACTGAGAAGGATCCTGGTTTGATTCAGACTGGTTCCACACCATCTTCAGCGCGAGCGATTTGTCGCTTTCTTAAAAACTTTCAAAAACAAAATTTTTGCGCAGCCTTGCAAAGACCTGTGTGGAATCGCTCTTGAGATTGTGCAGCCCAGGATCGCTCTCGCCTCAAGATTCAATTTATCTGTTGCAAACTGGAATCCGTTCAAACATTCAACAGTGCCATGAAACGCCTGTGTGGCCTATTTTGAGGCAGCCCTCGAGCAAGAGGCATCAAAGTCAGATCAAGGAGATCAATCCCACCAGGCAGGCTCATGAAGCAACCGTGATGACTTTTCTGCAAATCAACACAGCAGTCATTCTCCTGGACACAGAAAGGCTTCAATCTCAAAACCATTTGGCATGGGCTTGCTACACTTTTACCCTTTGAGAGGCTCGCTGGCCGAAAACCCGGAAGGGCGGCCCAGGCAAAAGTTAGAGCAAAGAAAAAAAAGAAAAAAAAAAAAAAAAAGAAAAAAAAAAAAAGAAAAAAAGAAGAAAAAAAAAAAAAATAGCAAAGAAAAAGAAAGAAAAAAGAAAAAAGAAAAAAAAGAAAGAAAAAGAAAAAGAAAAACATAGCTCGCAAGGTCGAAAACCCGCATTGGGCACCTTGGCAAAAGTTAGAGCCTAAACAGTGAAGGTTAAAATACCCGAGTGTACCTTAACCGGAACTACGTAAGGCTTGATTCCCATGTTTGGGATACGTAGGCAACTTCATCTTGAAGTCCAGCCCCAACGCTTCCATAGCGTCTCATCCATGTCATGGTTTTGATCACTTGTGCCTTCCGAATCCAATGCTCGTTTGCGGTAACCTGGAACTACGTGACCAACTTCCTCTTGAAGTCCAACCACCAACACCTTCCAGGTGACTGTGTCCATATATTGATTCAAACCGTCTTCGTCTCCTCCGCGTCTGAGTGGCGATCGGAGCAAGGATGGCGGACTCTACATGGCCAATTGCCCGGCATCATCCAAACAAGGGGCAACTTTCCGTTGCCATACAGTGCCATAAGTTGCCCTGAGTTACCGTCCAAACCAGGGGCAACTTTCCGTTGCCTTATCCCCCTTTAAGCCAGGGGCAATTTTCCATTGCCTCCGATCCGAGGTTGCATATCTCGAGGGTAAGTTCCGCGCTCGTTGAGCGTTGACTGTTTGCAAAAATAGTTTTTGAAAATTTTCACTAAGGTTGACTTATTTTCTCGAAAACTATTTCTTTTTCAAAATTGGACCATGTTTGGACCCAAAAGGAGAATTTTCAGTGCTCACAGCCTGATTCGCATGATTTTCAATCAAAAATCGAATAAGTGTGCTAATCCAACTCTCATTTTGATCAAAACTGTTTTTGAAGAAAACAAAAAATGGTCAAAGTGACGAACTAGGGCACAAGTTGAGTCAGGTCTTCTGTCTTTCCCCCGTCAACATACTCGCCGGAAAGGCGCTCTATCCACAGAAGAAATAGCCGTGAGCTAACAGTGCTGGGCGTGAACCTGTGACTTCCTATTCATCCTAATCACCCTGGGGAGGGATGAAAAATGAGAGAATAAAGAATAGAGAGGTGTAAGCGAGAGAGAAAGTAGAAGAAGAAGGTTTTGAGAGAAAAACCGAGCCTGAGGGAGCGAGTGATGTGAGTATCACAAATCAGAAAGGGTGGAATAATACCCGGAGGAATTGGCTCCTCGAGATTCGAGGTCTCTCCTTGTGTAAACATGCCGTGTGTCGTGTCTTTGATTTGTCGGTCTCGATTTTGGCTTTGAGTCTTTTCCGAGTGTGTCTCGTTGTGTTCAGGTCGTGTGTCTTTTGTTTCTCTGTTTGAGTCTGTCTCGCTGTGTTCTGTGCTAGGCTCGATACCCGGTTGTGAAACCCCTTTTTCCAAAGATTAATCGTTTGTGCTCAGAATGCTGTGCCATTCTCTACATTCGTGCGAAGCAAGAGAAGGAAAGGGAAAATTTGGGACACCGAGTGTGTTTCAACTGCAACCGTGTCAGTTTTGTGATCCGTCTTGTCAGATTGGGTTATTTGTTCAGGGTTTGCTGTGTGCAGAATGAACCAAGTGCTGTGTTATGGGCTGTATGCAGATCAATCCCCAGTAGAGTATGGGCTTGTATTATGCAGTTTGGGTAGTGCTTTGTATGAGTTGTTGCTGTTAGTTGGTTGGTTATCCGATTATCATAGTGCAAGTGCTCAAATTACAAGTATCATTTTCAGACAACAGATCAATATCATTTACATTTGGGTGTAATATGATGCAATACAGTGCAAGGTACGAAATATACACAAATGTAAACACTCTTTTAGACAAAAGTTTGTTTCATTTCATATCATCTTTTCAAGTACATAAGTTTTGGAAACAAAAATCTGCCTGCGGCAGTACAAAGTACCCTAACTACTGACAAAAGGGGAAAATGCAAGAAAGAAAACAGCAAAAATCTGTATCAAATGTCAAAAATGACCCCAAGGCCATCAATCTGTCCTGGTCCTCTTCCTGGACGAAGGTCCAGGAGCGTCATCAACAGGGGCACCACCAGGGGCATCGCCATCTGAGCTCGAGTCCGAGCCATCATCGGTCTCCTCCGCCTCTGTCTCTGCCTCAGACTCATCATCCGGAACCGGAGCCCCGAGCTACTCCGACATGAGTGCGCCCCCCTCTGGTGCGGGGATATGCTCTGCCATCCCGAGTAGAAATGGGAGGTCCAGCTGGAGCGCCGCCCACCGGAGGAATCTGGAAGGGAGGCTAAAAAAGCATGAAATGTGAACACATCAGAATGAGAATACTGAGAGCAGTTTATCATGCAGAATGCATGTATGAGTACAGTGTATGTGAATGCCGCGAGCAGTGAATCAGCGCAGAATGCAGTGTATGAGTACAGTATATGTATGCCGTGAGCAGTGTATCACTGCAGAATGCAGTGTATGAGTACAGTGTATGTATGCTGTGAACAGTAAGTTAGTGCAGAATGCAGTGTATGAGTACAGTGTACGTATGCCGTGAGCAGTGTATCAGTGTATCAGTGCAGTGTATAAGTACAGTGTATGTATGCTGTGAACAGTAAGTTAGTGCAGGGTGCAATGTGTGAGTACAGTGTATCAGATGCCGTGAGCAGTTTATCAGATGTTGTGTTGTGCATCAGATTATGTAAAGTAGTTTGTGTGTGGTTTGAGGCTGTGGTCAGAAAGAACATACCGGAATGCTGTAGAGGGCTAGGAGGTCGAATGTCCACTGTAGCATCCCCATCATGGAGGCATTCATCTCCAATGACTGCCGGGGGTGTACTCAGAAGAACGCCTGCAAAAGTATCAGATGCATCTATTCTGTGGAATATCAAATAAACTGAAATGAAAATAACAGTGCAAGACGAAGAATGCAGTAACACATACCGGAGGCAAGTCGGGGACACCGACAAACTTGTGGTCAGCTGGTGGAGGAGCAAAGGGGATCTGATAGGTCGCCCCACCCTGTCCTCTGAAAGTCAATGCAGCGGGCAGAGCAGCAACCGGTCCCTCACCCTCGCTGAACTCCACCCCTGCCACGGACTCGAGCCCTCCTCGGCGCTCCCCCTCCAGCTCCTGCTCCAGCCGCTGGGCCGCTGGTCCCCCTCTCTCTACTCGGCGGCCGCCGCTCAGAGGTCGCATGATGAAGGTCCGGACGTACTCCGAGTAATCGCCCTCGCCTCGGAAGTCGTCCGCCTCCCAGCCGATAGTATAGTCTGCCATCTGCTCGGCAGTGAACCTCCAGTATCCCGCATGTGCTCAGGGAGGGTGCACCGGACTATCTGCTCAGGTAGGCCTAGGGTCTGATGCAAGAAACGCTCACCCAGGTACCAAGGCCGACAGACCGGGCCCTCGAGCAGAATCCGGAAACGCGAGGTATCAACGGCTCCGGCAAACTGATCCCGCGCCACGGCTGGCAAAGGAGCCCAAGGCTGCCAGGTGATCTGAAATTGAAATACAGTCTGTTACCTACTGTTATGGCTAATATACAGTGGAAAGACGAAGCTTAAATGAACTGCAAGTAAAACATACCTCGGCAGGGGTGATGGTGTCGAAGTAGCGGCGGAAAAAGCTGAAGGTCTCCCGGGGCCTCCGCACGCATCTCCCGTCAAAGCGGCGTGAAAAAGGGACGACCAGAGGGGTCTCTGCATCGGGTACAGGAGCGAGCCTAGGAAAGTAGGCGTAAACCCACAACTGCAAGATAAATACCAGTGCATTTATCAGATAAAGCAGAATACAGAATAGAAGGCAAAATAGCAGAGCAATGTTGTGTAGTGTATTGTGCAAGTGTACAGTATGAGTAGCGTTGTACAGTGTATTGTGCAGAGTGTACAGTGTGAGCAGTGTACAGTCAGTGTAAAGTAGAGTATGGTGTGCGTGTGTACAGTATACAGCAAGTGTAAAGCAGACTACAGTGTGTGCAGTGTACAGAGTACAGAAAGTATAGAACTGAAATGAAAGGCAGGAAAAGAAATGTATCTCCCAAGCACGCCAGTAACCCCCGAGCAGCTGTCCACTGCCGCGGGAGGCTGAGCATATATCCATAAAGGGTGGCCAGAGCGGCACCACCCCAGTCATAATGCAAAATGTCTCTGACATCCACCAGTGCGCTGAGAAGGCAGAGGGGCACTGTGTTAACCCGGTCGGCGAAAAAAGGTCGTCCCGAATAGGAACATGAGGAGGAAGCCGCGGGCATATCTCTCCACAGCCTCTGGGGTCATCGGAGCTGCATCAACGAGGGGGCTGGACCCGGAACTGCACCTCGAACCAGGAGTACCGGACGAAGCCGGGACGCGCGAGAGAGGCGGTGCGCGCCAAGCAAGTAGACCTGAGCCGCAGTCCACTCATCCATGTCAATATCGAAGGGGATCGGATCACCCCTACCCCGATGCCTGTGAGCACCGCGAAAAATCATAAGGGGTCATCGTCATATCCCCGTCGCAGAAAAATGAAATGAATCAGTGGTGTCCCACCATCTCTCCACCAGAGCGGCGAGGAGAGGTCTGCATGTCGTGAGCTGGGAGAGTCCCCTGCAGAACGCGCCAAAGCCAGCCTGGTCTACGATGTGGCGGACTGCGTCAGGAAGCATCGTACCACGCACGAGCAACGGTATTCCCATACCCGCGGATGGTATGGGAATCTCCCTGTTTTCAAACAAATTATTGCGAAGCAATATAAAATGTACAGTTTTGAGGAAATAGTAAATCAGTGCAAATATTGGCATGCGTGCATATTATCAGATTCAAACAGATACCGGGTGCCGGTGTGCTTTTGGTAAACTATAAAGTGTGATGCGTCAGCATGTTTGTATGGTTCAGTGCAAATTGGCATGCGTGCAATATTAGATTCAAACAGATACGGGTGCCGGTGTGTTTGGTAACTACAAAGTATGATGCGTCAGCGTGTTTGTGTGGCTCGGTGCAAATGTGGCATGCGTGCAAGTTTTTCAGATTCAAACAGGTATCGGGCAATGGTGTTCGCAATGAATACGGTGTGTGCCGTGGTTTGAGTGGTTCAAGGCTATTGCAGTGTGTGCGCGTGTGAGTCCTAAACAGATAATCAGTTGCAAGTTTGTTTATGATCAACTACAATACACAATGCATCAGAGTATCAGAGCTAAAGCAATTAAAGAATCTAATCGGCTGTGGCGGTTGACAGTTAAAAGGTTCTACAGTGCAGAAAATTAAAGCAGAGAAAGATGTTACCTCGGAAGCGCCGAAGGAAAGGTGAGAGGTAGGCTCGCGTAGCAAGAACTCAGGATCCAACGCCATGTCGAAGCTCCTGAACTGGCGTAGCCCGTCGGGCGGTAGAACGTGAATCGCCGGCTGATAGGTCGCCGGATCGAACGGGCGCTCGCTCAACGGGAGGAGCTCGACCTCGGGATCCATCTCGTGATCCGAGGGAGTCCCGCCGCATGGAATGTCGTCGGCCATATCAGGAATGATGGGAAAATGGTCGAGGAATGAAAATAGGCTCGGAAGACGAAGAGTCAACTCGAAAGTCAACCCCCGGGAGGGTGGAAAATGGCCAGAAAGGTCGGGATGGGAAAAAGGTATGGAAATGAAGAGGAAATCGAGGGGAACAAGTCCCAAAAAGGTGAAAACGGCAAAGGATGTGCCGAAATGAAATTTCAATCGGCCGAAAATATCCAAAACGCGATGAACTTCGCGAATCGGACGACGAAAATGGCGTGAAAACACAGAGAAATGAGCAAAGGAGGAGAGAAAGAGGCTCTAGAGAGAGAGGGATAGTTTTCGGCGCAAAGGAAATAAGGAAATAGGTTTTGAAACCCTATTTTAAAGAACCCAAGGTGAAAAGTCGAATCTGCCCCGACTCAGCAACTTTTTGCCGGTCGGCAAATTTTGTGCCGGCCGGCATAATATTGTGCCGATGGAATTCTTTTGTAGCCGGTGGACAGCCAGTGGCCTCCTAGCCTGGCCGGTGATGTTCCCACAGCCTTGTTTAGGCAATATGAGTGGTTTTTGGTCTTCATAGCTCAAGAAAGTGCAAGAAAGTGTATCTCCGATGCTCAACCGGCCTCCGTTTTGACCCCGGACCGTGTCTTCTGCACATAGCACTCAAATTCATGCAATGTTGTATCCTTTTGTATCCTTTTGCCTCCTACAAGACTCAAAAGTTGCCTTGCGTGCGCTGCATGCATTCATCATGTTGTCTGGTGCGTTGCGTCGCGCCGTCATGCGCATCCCTCATGCATTGTCATGCATGTTGTTACAAGCGTTGTCATGCATTGTCATGCATCTCAATACATACATCGCCTCGCACGTCATTCGTGTTGTCGTTGCTTGACACATCATTTATGTTGTCATGCATCTCCTTCTTTTGCGTTATCACGCATTCCAAAGAAAAAAAAACACGTGCGTTGTCACGCACTCGAGTACATTTGCATTGTTTTGTGTTTCGTGAGGCATGCGTGTCTCACTTACATTTTCCATTCCATGAGGCATGCGTGTCTCACTTACATCTTCCATTTCGTGTGGCATGCATGCCACACTTGCATTGCTTTACATTTCATGTGGCACGTGTGTCACACTTCCATTGTTTTGTATTTCATAAGGCATGCGTGTCTCACTTATCATTCTCCATTCCGTGTGGCATGCGTGTCACACTTGCATTGTTTTATATTTCGTGTGGCATGCGTGTCACACTTGCATTGTTTTATATTTCGTGTGGCACGCGTGTCACACTTGCATCATTTTACATTTCGTGTGGCATGCGTGTCACACTTGCATATTTTATATCTCCTTGTGGCATGCGTGTCACACTTGCAGCATTTTGCATCCTTTGAGGCACGCGTACCTCATTGGCAGCATCTTGCATTCCTTTAAGGCACTCGTACCTCACTTGCAGCATTTTGCATCCTTTGAGACACGCGTACCTCACTGGCATCATTTTGCATCTTCATTGCACCCGGTCCAGGAGACCTAAAATCCTTGGGAGGTGCAAGACCTTCATTCGCGTTGTCTCAAAGCACCGCGCTGTTTTGCGCATCTCATTGCATTGGACATGCATTCCATCACGCGATCTCGCGTATTGCACTGTCTTGTGCACCGCATCTCAATTCATGCATTCCGTCCCGGTCTGGCGAGACCTTAAACACGCACGGTCTAGGAGACCTTAAATCCTCGGAAGGTGCAAGACCTTCGGTGCATTGGCGCACAGCTCACTTGCATTGTCATGCATTTGTTACGAGCATTGTTATGCATTTCAAAAACAAAAAAAAAGAAGAAGAAGAAAACATGCATTGTCATGCATTGCATCCCGGTCTAGGAGACCTTAAATCCTCGGGAGGTGTAAGACCTCCGGTGCATTAAGGTGCACACCTCATTGCATTTGGCATGCATCTCAAAAGCCGTGCGTTGGCACGCATTTCAAAAAACAAAAACAAGAAAACATGCATTGTCATGCATTGCATCCCGGTCTAGGAGACCTTAAATCCTCTGAAGGTGCAATTCCTTTGGTGTTTGTCGTGTCCGAACGACTTCCGGTGGTCTGGTAAAGCCACCAGCCTGTGTTTGCGGTGAGTTCCTAGAAGACCAACTGGGACGGTGAAAACTAGAGTTCGAACGGCTTATGCCTAGAACGCAAAGGTTCAGGATTCCGAGACTAAAGTCTGGTTTAAATACCCAGAGGGTGTACCCTCGGCTTGAAATCTGTATGGAAGCCCCATAGGTTGAGGCGGCATGTCTACGCCTCAATCCTGGATACTGAACCAACCTAGTATATCGCCCTGTTGGTAAGATAGGAAAGCTGCAATCATAGTCGTTGCATCATACTGCATATGTCATGCATTTCAAAAAAAAATCCAAAAACAAAAACACATGCATATGTCATGCATCATTGTAAATACTGCATATGTCATGCATCATTGTAAATATTGCATATGTCATGCATTTCAAAAAACCATGCATATGTCATGCATTCATTTTTTTGTAAACATTCATCTATATTGCATTATAGTTTGCATGCACCCACTGCATTATCCACCCGCATTGTCGTGCATTCTTCACTTGCGTCGATGCGCATGTTTCGCTTCCACCCGCACTGTCGTGCATTCTTCACTTGCGTCGATGCGCATGTTTCGCTTCCACCCGCATTGTCTTGCATTCTTCACTTGTGTCGATACGCATGTTTCGCCTTCACTTATCCATTGCAAATATCCATTCCATTGCATATTGCATATATTGCATTTTAGTTGCATGCATCCACTGCATCACCCCCATTCATGGCTTGCGCCTTTCCTTGTTGAGCTTGGTCTGGTATGTGTCCATACTTTTCACGTCAAAGCACAGTTCTGCACGCGTACAGTTCTGTGATTAGATGCGGCTTGTATGCGTGCATCCCCTTCCTAAGCAAGATACGGTTTGGCTACATGCCATATCCATTGTATATATTGCATTGTAGTGTAATTATTGCATCCGGCATTAGGATCATTGTTCTTTCCTCAGCGGGTCGTTACCCCACTTATGTCATTCCACCCAATTACTCGTCCTTGTGTCCGTCTGCATCACTCATAGTTCAGACATCGTTCTATGGTAGATGGACTCGTTACTTCCACCAATCTATTTGACATATGTGTAGTTTCAACCCGCTCATGATTGAATCATGATTCAATTGCCCTGCATTTAGTTTGTATATCATTTGCATTGTTTCAATTGCATTACATATCATTTGCATTGTTTATGCATTGTTTTGTATATATTGCATATCATTTTGCATTCATCATTGCATTGTCATTCATCATTGCATTGTCATGCATGTTGCTAACAATATTGCACCTGTTAAGTTTTCTTTCTTTTCAGGCACGATATTGTATGTACGGCTCATTTGAAGCCGGTGCAACCGGACGAGCCGCACAGGTATTGTATCCTCCGAGTGAGACGTATTGAGAATTGCATAATTCTCTTACATCCTTTCTGCATTATAGTGCAGTCTGGTGCATGCTAGCTTATAACTGTCGCATGTGTGCTGCATTATAGCTTTCTTTGCATGATCATAAGTTATGCTCGGCCTTTTGCATCGTCAGTTGCATCTTGCCCCCGCCTACGGGCGCATACCTTATCTGCGGCTTGTACGCCTGTGCCTGAACTACGCTGGTTTGATTCCTAAAGGGATACGTAGGCAGCTTGCGAGTTCAACCATTTGCGCTTTGTATGTTTGTCCAAGTCTTCGGCCTTGTCAAAAATGGGTCGTCTCGGGCTTTGACATTCACTCCCGTCATTGTTATGACTTCCGAGTTCTGTCAAAGAGGGGCAACTGTAGACACCCCATTTTTGACCGTCCTCAAGACCTGGACGTCACCATTTGAACACCCGGTGATCATCCATGTTTGTGTTCGTTTGGAGTTCCCGGAGTTCTCGGCTACGCGCCTTGCCTCAGGATCTCCGAACTCGACTGTTTGTGTCTGGTTTTACACCAAACACTTGTGTTTTGCCTTGGAAAGGCAGAGGATGCCTTGTGAGACATCCCCTTGCACCACCGGCAGTGGCTAGAGGCCACCGGCTGGTTTTGTGTTGCCCGGCAATGTATATTGCCGGTCGGCACTATTTGTTGCCGGTCGGCACTCTTTTTTGGCAAATGACATTTTTGCCCAGCCGACTACTGTTCAGTTGCTTTTTGAGATATTTTAAGGCAGCTGTCTTGCATCTTCTTTCCCTCCATACACGTGTATGGAGGGATGAGCTTCTTGGTGGCTTAACTTGTAAGTTTGATAGCCTATAAGAGAACCCTTCCTCCTCTTGGCTCAAGGGTTGGAGAGTTAGACATTTTAGAGAGAAAAGACCTCAGAGAAGCTCTGGTTTTAGGGTTTGAGTTCTATATCTATCCTATCTCTCTTTTGCTCTCTTGTTTGTACACTAGGTGCTTTAGTCCACATTATTGCACACAAGCACCTAGTGTTTCACCTTCCCTTGGCTACTGGTTCCAAGAGGTTGTTCTTAAAGTTTTTGGCTAGATAGAGCTTAAGGAAGCAACAACATCATCTTTGGTGAAGAGGTCTACAAGGGTAAGACACTAGTCCTCTTTTACCCCATTCTTGCACTCCATTTTTACCTATCTTTGAACTGTTTTTGCGCTTGGTGTTTTAATACAAAAGGTTCTATTTTTTAGTCCTCTTGATAGTTTATTAAGGGTGCTTTGTGCTTTGGGGAAGTTTGGCCCCTCTTAGGCCTTGAAAGGCCTCTTTTTTTGTGCTATTTTGTTGAGCTCCGGGATTTTGGTGTTTGGGTCTCTTCACCACTGAAATCTTGAGGGATTTCAATGGTGTAGATGATGCCTTGAAGTCCCAAGAAGGAGAGGGCCACCCCCTCTCCTTGTTGTCCTTGAAAAGGACAAGTCTTGGCCTCTTGAGGAAGCCTTTGTTTGAATGTGTGTTGAGCATGTCTAGGCTGCATTTTATGTTTATTATGCCATGATATAACATTGCTAAGAGTTGGTTTTGGTCCCTTATGCATGCTTAGCATAGTTGCCATGTAATGCCTTGTGATCCCTTAACATGTCTTAGGTTGTGTGCCTTTGTTTCTAGCATGTTTTAGGCTTACATTTGTGAAGCTTGTATGCTTATTTTGCCATGAATGAGGTCTGTCCATAGTTATTTTGGTCGACCCTAGCTTGCATTGTATAGCCCCTTTGCATGTTTGGCTTGTTGGCCTTAAGTGCATAAATGTGTAGCATGCGTTGTTTGCATTATTTTCAATGGTTTGGAACCATTTAGCATGCAATTTCAGTCCCTTAGACATGCTTGTTTGATTGCCTTGCATGCCTCTTTGAAGCTTTGAATGCATATGTTGTATGCCTCATGCCTTGACCTTTGTGTATGCCTTGCTCTAGAGCCACTTAGATGCCATCTAGGAGGTCCCATTTGTATGGTCTAAGGCTGCCTTAGACCTGTTTTAAGCCTTCTTGGCCTTGTGAGGCTTGGTTGGCTTAGCCATGGTTTAGGTCTCCTTTGGCTTGCCTTGGATGCTTGGGCCATTTGTTGCATGCTAATGTTGTCTCATTTGGGTTGGTTTAGCACCATATTCTAACATGATTTTTAGAGCTTTCTATGTATGCTAATTGTCCATGTTTAGCTTCCTTTAAGTGTGCTTAAAGCTTGCTCACTTGATGCTTAAGTTGGTACCTCAACATGTGCATGTGTGCATGCGTGATTAGCCTTCATTTTTGGGCACTTTGGCCACTGATTTTAGGCCTATTTAGAGTTGCCTAAGTCATGTTTAAGACCATCATTTGCTTGCTTGCAAGCTTACCTCATGTTTGCTTGTATGCTTTGCATAAGTACATTGCATTGTTCATATTGCATGATAGTTAACATGACTAGGTTGCATTGCATCAACATGCATTCCTTGTCCCTTGATTTGGTGATAGGGATTGGGATTTTGGTTTGTTTGGTTTGCATGCATTTGAGATTGAAAGTGCACATTTGATCCTTTGGCCATCATGCATGGGAATGCGTGATTGGTGGCCCGAGAATCGAGGCACATGCCCCTTTGAGTCACAAACATGATAAGGAGTGTGTTTGGTGCATAAATGGCTTGAATTGTATTGCCATGCAAGATTTTGCCCTCTGCTGCTGTGAGTTGCAGGTTCTGCAGACATTCAATGCCGATCGGCAACATTTAGTGCCGGCCGGCATTAAATTATCAGCCGATGAGTTCATTTTGTGCCGGTGACCACATACTCAGCCGGTGGTGTTTCCCCTCAGCCGGTGGTATCCCCCAGTGCCTTGAGAAGTAGTTCTGAGACTTTGGCAGTTTTCAGAAAGGCAGAGCAGGGAAAACAGAGGCAGTCTAGGCATGGCAGTGCAATTCCGAGCAAGACCCGAGCACGTGCTGCATTTGGCTCTCCTCCCGAGGCGGTTTACTGTTTTTCTTAGTTTAGTTAGTTTGTCAACTAATTGGGCTATTTGTAATATTTAATTAGCTTGCGTAGTTAATTATTTGTATTATTCTTTCGGTCCCTCCGAGCGAGGGCATATCTGTAATAAGTGTGGGTGAGTGGTGTGTATGTCTTCCAACCCCCACTTCTTTCTCCCTTTTACTTACCTGCTTTTAATGGTTAGTATTAGGGCACGTTTATTTTAGCATGCCTTATGCTATGCATGCGTGCATCCATGCATTTGTTGACATGCACCGGGCTCGGTACATCATACAAACTGCATTGTATTTTTAATTCCAAATTGAATACGTGATAATTGTAGCATTTCACATGCCATTTTAGGGTTAGCCGAGCCTACTCTAAACTGCATCTTTGCATGTGTTGCATTAGCCACTTAACATGAACTAGGACATGCATGATTGCTAACCAGTTTATTGTTTTGGCACGGAGTACGATGTAAGTATCTATGCTTTAGCATCTCGCATGCGTGTGAATGTTAACATGACAGCATGTTTACCATGTGGCTAGTTGCTTATGTGATAAACTGTTTGAATGCCTGTGGGTGAAGGTTGGATTGTTTGAGTTGGAAAAACTCGTTGAAATCCGTGTTTTAGCCTACTTGCGAGTAGCAAATTCCAAAGCCCTTTTTCAAAACGAACGGATATGCAATGCTTATTTCCAAATTAGGCAATCTAGTCTATACTTGTTTGCTGTGCGCATAACATAGTAATTCTAGGCTAATAATCGGAATAAGAACATATAACGTTTTCAAAATCGGATATCATGGTTAGTAGAGGCCGGTCTTCGGACCGGGCGAAAGGGGTGCTCATAGCTGACCTTCCCCGATCGTACCCAAGCTCCCGAGCCAAGACCACTTTGGTGATGACGGACATGTGGCCTTCGGCACCGAGTCAGGGTTTCCTAAATTTCCCATTTTAAAAATATTTAGGTGGCGACTCTGTATCTGGCAAAGCAGTCCATGTTTGGCACTTCTTTTCAAAAATCTGTTTCTCAAAACGATTTGCCGGATTTGGACTCTTTGGTTCAGATTAAGAACCGTAACACAAATCGAGTCCGAACTGTAACCTGTGAGTTCCCTCGCGGGCATGTTACACAGACCGTCGCTTTTCGTCTTTTCTGCGCATCGCGTAGTTAAACCTTGCATAATTTTCTTACATCCTTTCTATATGAAATGTAGTTAGCTTGTATTTCCCACGCGTGGCGTGTTTACTTACTTATTTGCATGTTGGAGATTGTTGTATCTTTTTTCGGTTTGATTACATTGTGTTTACATTCAAATATGTCGTTACAGCCTCATTGCATGATCATAAGTTATGTTCCTACATCATGCATATCATTTGCATTTTGCCCCAGAACTATACTAGTTTGATTCCTTGCAAAGGGATACGTAGGCAGCCTGCGGGCGCAACTATTTATTGTTGTCTTGATTGTCTGTCCAAGTCTTACGACCTTATCAAAATGGGTCATCTCTAGGCTTTCACATTCACTCACGTCATTTCATTACTCTGAGTTCTGTCAAAGAGGGGCAACTGTAGACACCCCATTTTTTATGGCCCTTTAAGACTTGGATGTTCTTGCAGGTACATCCGATGGTAAGTCTGATTGCGCACCGAGCGCTCGAAGTCTGCTGCAAAACGCCACAGCTTTGAGTTTTCCAAACCCTGCATCCATTTTTGTCTTATCTTTGAGCCATGCCTAGGTCTTTTCAGCATGAAGTCTTAGATGGCCTGCTGGCCATCCTTGGAGGCTGCCAGCCACCACTTCTC
This sequence comes from Camellia japonica, assembly GCA_030407325.1. NCBI lineage: Eukaryota > Viridiplantae > Streptophyta > Magnoliopsida > Ericales > Theaceae > Camellia > Camellia japonica. The sequence goes on from JAPPVO010000002.1 coordinate 87,429,425, forward strand.
CTTTGCCGGCCATCAGTATTTCCTGCAGATATTTTGTGATATTTTGTGCCAGCTGTTTGAACAGGTTCATGCATCTTCCAACACATGTATGGATGGATGTTTGTGAGGGGATTTTGTATTTTCTATATATAGGACCCCTCTCTTGCATGTGTGACGGTTAGAAAATTTGAAGACAAAAAAATTCTTTCCCTCTAGATTTCTCTCTCTCTCTCTCTTACAATTTTGTGCTAAGTGCTTGTTCTCTCTACACTTTTACATACTCTACCTTAACCAAAGTTGCTAGTCTTGGAGCTAAAGTAACTTAGGACTTTCTTTGTGCTCTAGAAGGTGGTTTTGGCTTGGATTGTTGGCCAATTTGTGTTTTGCTTCAAAGGTATAGCACTCGCCTTGTTTATACTTATTTTGCCATTCTTTTCAATTGTTTTGGGGTTGGTTTTGAGCTGTAAAAAGCTCTGTTTTGGTGGCTTAAAAATGGTGTTTTGTACCCCTTTTAGTTAGGGGATGGTTCGCCCTTCTTGTTTCCTTGTGTGTAAAGCTTTTGTGCTTTATTCATCACTTTAAAACCAACTTTTTTGGCCCTTTTAACCACTGAATTTCAGAGATTTTTGCAGTGGTAAAAAAACTTAGTCTGAAGTCCAAAATTGGAGGGGTTAGCCTCCCCTCCTTGTGTCTTGCTTGCATGCCTAGCTAGCTTCACATGTTAACATATTTTTTTAGCCTAACTTAGCTCAAGTCCAGCATGTCTTAGCCTCTGAAATAACCTATTTTAGCTCTGTTTTGGGCTGGTTAGTTTGTTTGAGTTTTGTTTTGCATAGTTGTAGTGAAACCCCATGCATTAGCTTAATGTTTTGACTTTTTGTGTCTTGAGTCTAGCATGTTTTAGACCATATTTAGGGCTGTTTTGCCTTTGTTTTTGGTTGTTTGTTTCATTTGAGCCTTGCATGGCATGGTTGTAGTGTTAATTCCTTCACTAGCTTAGTGTTTTAAGGCTTTAACTCTCATTGGTGTGAGTTGGTTGCATGTTTTAGTGCTTTTATCATTCATTTCTAGCACTTTAATCATCTCTACAATCCCCCTCAATTCTTCACTTTTGACTTGCTGTGAAAGTGGTTTCAAGACACTTGTTTACCTAAGTGTGAAATGGGGGTGTTACACCTAATGGTTTAATCTCTTAGGGGGTTCATTACCACAGTGTAATGCCTCTTTCATGCCCAAAGCAAGTTATGGTTTGAGCCCTCTTTCCATTAGAGGACACTCACCAATGGACTTAATGGATTAAAGAATGATTTGGTAATTAAAATGTGTAAACAAAATTGACAAGTAAAAGTAACAGGATAAGCATGTCTTTATGTTGCATTGCATGTGTTCAAACTGGATGTTAGTTTGAACACAAGGAAAATGAGGCATTTCATATACAAAAGTGATGAAATGTGTCATTTTCCTTGGTCTCCATTGCCCTTGATCATGCATGATAGAGTGGTGGTCATTCGAGTCTTATTTGTGCATTTATCGAAATTGTACAACTTGGATCTTTGGCCATCATGCAATGAAATTGCTTGATTGGTGGTTTTGGATCCAAGTGTGTCATTCCTTTGAGGTTTTGAGATGATAACAAGGGATACAGTACAAAAAAAATCCTTGGAAAAACCTTCCTTTTGCTCTATTTGTGCTCTGTTGCAGTATGGTGATCCAAAGCATCAGTGGCCGGCAGTGCCTCATTCATGGTCGGCAGTACACATTTTTGGCCAACAGATGGCCGGCAGCAACCATCCATGGCCGGCAGGCCACTGATGTAAGCCTCAGGGAATATTTGGAAAGGTGGATCAGAAAGGTTCTGGAAATGTTCGACCCTGCAAACAGAGGATTCCGAGAGCAAAACGGTGGTCTTCCCGAGTGAGAACCGAGCATGTGCATTTTTCCACTTCCCGAGGCAGAGCAGTGGCAGCATAGTTTAATGTCTTACATGCTTAGTTAGTGCGCATTTGTTTTGTAAATTAATTAATTAGTTTTCTAATTAATTAAAGTGTTGTAATAATTAGTAATTAGTTTGCTAGTTATTCATTTGATTTGTAATAATTAGTCTAATTAGCTCATTAGATTAGTTTAATTAACGTAGCTAGTTAGCTCTTGTTCATTTGGACCCTCCTTCGCGAGGGCGTAATGCTGTAATAAGTGTGTGTGCGTGTGTGTATGTCTTCCAACCCCACATCTTTCTCCCTTTTATTTAACCGCTTTTGATGGTTAGATTAGGGTCATGTTTCAATTAGCATATCGTATGCTTGCATCCATTCGTTCATATTGCATGCACCAAGGCTTGGCGCATATTCAAACTGCATTGTTGTTCTAATACTTTATTTGAATACGTGTTTAACCGCATGTTATCAAATCGATCCATATGCCATATTAGTAGCCGAGCCTATTAATTGCATTATTGCATGTGTTGCATTAGACATCTTGTATAGTTAGGATCATGCATCTTTCTAACTAGTTTCTGTTTTGGCTTGGAGTACTCGGTAAGTTTTTATGCTTTAGCATACTTGCATAAGTGTGAATGCTACCATGATTAGCATGCTTGCCATGAGGCTATGTGCTTACTTGTTACACTTCATAAATGCCTGTGGATAAAGGCTTGTTGTTTGAATTGGAATGATTCAACAAATGTGTGTTTTAAGCCCACTTTGTTGAGTGGCAAATCATGTTTTAAGCCCACTATGTTTGGTGGCAAATCCTCATCTTTAAGCTGACTTGAGGTGGCAAATTCGAACCACTTTCGCAATAACAAACATGAGTTGAATTGTTCCAAATTGAGCAAACTAGTCTATACTTACTTGTGTGCATCACATAGTAATGTTAGCTAATAACCGGAACAAGAGCACATAATGTTTATAAAACTCATATCATGATTAGTAGAGGCCGATCTTTGATTGGGCGAGCGGGGGTGCTCAATTCATGACCTTCCCCCTTCGTACCTAAGTTCCCGAGCCGAGGCAACTTTGGTGATGACGGACACGTGGCCTTTGGCACAAGTCAAGGTTTCATAAATTTCTCCAAAAAAATAAAAATATTTAGCTGGCGACTCTGTATCTGGCAAAGCAGTCCAATTTTGGCATTATTTGATTTAAAATCGATTTTCCAAGATGATTTGCCGGATTTGGACTCTTTGGTGTTTATCAATTTCGCATTGCACTTGTGAGACTAGATTCAGAACCGCAGGAGTCCGAATTGTGAGGCATTCATTTCAAACCTTCCAAAAGGTGGGGCGCGGAAAAAGACAAGTCCACAACATGCAAGCACAATTCATGAAGGTACAAGCCTTAGTTGCATGAATTCGAAGTATTGAAGATGAGTTTGGTATGAATTGTATATGCATGTAATTGATTCATGGGAATTGAGCTTCATAATGTCGTAGATTTAGTATTTGTATCATGTTAGAAGATGTACAAGTCAATTATGGGTCATAATATGCAAGTTACATCAACTTGAATGCAAATTTGAAGCTCAAATAGCTTGCTGGAAATTCCAGAATTCGTCGAGTCTGCTCAAGCGAGGAATGCGCCACTCGAGCGTAAAATGTTAGCTCCTAGAAGTTTTGCAGACATTGATGTCCGCTCGAGCGTGAGGAGTTACGCTTGAACGCCCAGTCACATATTTTGACTCTCAGCTCGAGCATCCAAAGTCACGCTCGAGCGCAAAAATGGGGCAACCAGTACTTTTGTAGACCAAAGGGTCCGCTCGAGCAGAGAGCCCTATTTCTAAAATTTTGAAAAGTGGTTTTGTGATTTGTTTTCCTTTCTCTTTCATTTCTAAGCACTCTTAGGCATGCATTGAACATTATAAATGAGTTAAAAGGATAAGAAAGAAGCCTAAAAGGAATGTATAAATTAAGAGCGGATTGAATCACTTGTGACCCATTATGTTCATGAAATGTGTATGGTCAAGCACAAGGGCAAATCATCCGGCAGATCACTGTGAGTAATGTCTTAGTAAAGATATGTTTAAATACGTTATTTTACAAACGTTACTTCTATATGAACCTTAGGGATTTGTAAGATTGAATTATGGATGAATATTTCCAATGACAGTCTTTTGCATCAGACTAATTGAATATAAATACAAATATGATCGTGGTCAAGGGTACAAGACACACATGGATACGAATACGGAAATGAATTGGGCCTAAGGCCGTTTGATTATTATGATGGGCCAAAGGCCGTTTGACATGAATGATTGGGCCAAAGGCCGCTTGAATATTATAATTGGGCCAAAGGTCGTTTGATATGAATGATGGGCTAAAGGTCGTTTAACATAAATGATTGGGCCAAAGGTCGTTTGAATATTATAATTAGGCCAAAGGCCGTTTGACATGAACGATTGGGCCGAAGGCCGTCTAACACGAACGAATTGGGCCCGAGGCCGTTTGATATGTTTGGACTGGAGGCCGTTCAATGCATTAGATAGAAACGTAATTGGGCTTATGCCATTTGATATGTTTGCTACAAGTTTCATTCATGTAACTCCTTTATTTTGATATTATTCATTGGGTTATCGCTCACTCTCATTTACATGTGTGTGGGTGAGCAAAGAGATGTCCAAACACAGCCTCAATGAAAGATATGAGAGGAAGTTAAGTCGTGGAGTCAACCCGAATGTCTCACGCGTGAGACCTTGTTTTCTTTTGTTCTCTTGTTCACTATTTTGTTACCCTAGTGAATATGTGGATCAATATGTATATAAGTTTTTTTGCTTGGCTAACTACATCTTTGAAAGTTCCTGGACGCATAAGATGTTGATTTTGTCTAAATGTGTGAATTATTATGGGTTGTTAATGGAGTGTTTTGCCTTACCATGTAAGCATAGCTCATTGGACAAAATTTTTGAGTCTGCCTCCGTTTTGGCCCCTTATTCTATTGAAAATATGTTTGATCAGGTTTGAGGTCATAGGTAATCCCTTGATTACTGGCCGGTTATGACCTTAATCCATAGGTGCGGGTATGGGTCATGACAATTTGTATGCAATGCACTCTCTCTATTATTCATGTTGTGGCACATTTATATGCATTACATCCTCTATTACGCTTTATATAATTTGCATGAGGCTTGTCTCATATGTTACCATCTTCATATCTTTGTGATCACTCCATGACATTGCACTGCATTGCATAAATGAATTTTCAAACAACCGGCTTCGCGAAATGAGTAAGTTCAACTTTCAAACTGCATTTTGAGCATGTCATTTGCATTTTGTCCCTGAACTACACCGGTTTGATTCCTTGCAAAGTGATACGCAGACAACCTTCGGGTTCAACCAGTTGCATCTACATCTTGTTTGTTTGACCAAGTCTTACGGCCTTATCAAAAGCGTCGTCTTCGAGCTTTGACATTCACTTATGTAATGAAATGACTTCGAGCTGTGTCAAAGAGGGGCAACTGTAGAAACCCCATTTTGACCGGTCCTAAGACTTGGGCGCTTTCTTTTGATTACTCTATGATGACGAAACAAGAAGGTGTTTCTCACAGAATGCTTAATAAGAAAACTTAAAATTTGAGCCCTGTTTCTAACCCTAAATAGCCACAAATTACCTTTTCAAGGGATTATTCTAACCTCATGGTTGCATCCAGAATGGTTCGTTTAGCTAGAATCAACCTTCGCTGCACTTCCAGGGGCCTCACTGAAAAATTATCCTGAACTCTGGGTTACAGCACAATTATGTGAAACTTCTGGGCCAAATTGTAGTTTTTCAAAACTCAAGGAAAATTCTGTTATGTGAGGGAATATTTTGTTTCAGGGGAATATTCTGTCTATATACAGAATATTCTGTAAATGCTAACCGTGATGCTGACATGGCGGTCATGCTGACGTAGCATGACTGGATTGGTCCTTGCTGATGATGTGGTGCTGACATTTCTTTACCCAAAAAATGAATTTAAGGAATGCCTAGAAAGGGGTTTGAACACCCAACCTTCTACTCAACACCCAACACCTTAATAACTCTGTCAAAGCTTTGCCTTGTGTTATATTTCTCCTCAAATAATATTTAACCATTTCAAATCAGCAAGTAGATAAGGTGTATTTTTGCATTTTTTTTTTTTTTTTTTGTGTGTATGGGACACTCCCTTACCCCATTGGCCGACCCATATATTACCAAATACATATCTAATCATCCCCCATTGTCAAAAAGAAATTTGTTTGAATCCATAAAAGAGAATCTAATCTAACCACCTTGAAAAATTTAGCCTCCTATCACATTCTTGTCTCCCACCTTCTTTTTGACGTTAACTCTCCCTCATTGCCTATATAGAATGATCAGATTGTGAGAGAGAGAGAGAGAGAGAGAGAGGGGACCACAAAATTGAAGAGAAAAGAGTGAGAAAAAGAGAGGGAAAAAAAAGGAGAAAATTCAAGTTTTGAGCCAAAAACACTTCCATCTTCCATATACACCTTCCATGGCTTATACACACTGAAATTTCATCTTTTATACATCCAAAACAACTCTAAAAATTTTGAAATAGCTAAATTTCAGTAGTGATTGATCAAAGGAAAGAGTGAGTGTCGTTAAAAGTGAGGAAAAATAAGAGAGTTAGCCACTTTTCCACCACACATACCCAAAGCTCCATTCTAGTTTCGAATTGAGGATTGAGAACACACTTCCTAAACTTGAGGGTGATCAAGAGGAAGTCTAGAAATCAAGAAGTTCAATCTTTCTTTGGAATGTGAATTTCTAGTCTTTTACTTTCTTATATTTTCTATCTCACATTTATTTTCTTGCTTCTTATTTCATAGTGTTTTGTTATAATCCAAGTGGTTTATTTATCTCATATTTATTTTCTTAGTTTATATTTCATAGTGTGCTGTTGTAATCCAAGTGGTTTATTTAGCTCATATTTATTTATTTATTTATTTTATTCACTTGCTTTAGTTTTATATTAGTTTTGTTGTAATTTTGCATGTTCTATCTTATATTTATTTTCTTATTTTAGGTTCATGTTAGTTTTGTTGTAATTTTGCACTTTTTATTTTATATTTGTTTTCTTGTTTTAATCTAACCGGTAGTGGTTAGTTGAGCCATCTACATATTTCTTGTTTGTTCTTTTTCTTGGTTTTGCAATAAGACAAGTTTTGCTATATCTCGTTGGCCGGCCGGCCCATCTGGCCGGCCATTAGCTTCTTTTGGACAAGACGACATTGTCTTCCGATGTTAACCAACTTCCAGTGGTTTCCAAGGCATATGAAGTTTTTTTCTTTTGTTTATTTTATTTTGAGTGCTTTGTGAGGCTTTTATTTTGATGTAATATTCTTCTCATCCCTCTCTAATTTGGTTTGTAATTATTCTTTCAAGTGTTGTAATAATTCTCCGCACTGCTTTTTTCTATCCCGTTCTTTTATGTGCTTTCTTTATTTGTGAATATGCATCATACTTTGTCTTTCATTATATCCATGTTTTGCATCCATGTTTCATGCATCCTGATTCGGCTAAATTTGCATTTGTGGATTTAATCAATTCTTATGTGATTATGTGTGCTACCTCATGTTCTTGAGATGATTCACATGTCATATCTTAGAAGCCGAATCTTTAGTTGCATCTCATGTGTGAATTGCATTAGGATTTTGTATATTAGATCTTGCATTTTTACTAACTTTGTTTTGTAGCTATTCACAGGACATAGGTAAATATGTAAGTTTTTATGCTTTAGCATCCCACTTGTGTGTATTTTTTTTATTATGTTTAAGTATCCTACCATGTGACTACTTGCTTACTTGATATAACTGTATGAATACCAGTGGATGGAGGTTGTATCGCTTAATTTGGAATGATGTTGATTTTTCATGTTTGTAAACTCAATTTATTTGGGTTGTACATCTTCAAAACTCTTTCAAAATACATGAAATCAAATTATTCCAAAATAAATGACATAGTCTATCCTTGTATGCTTTACATAGTAATTTTTAGGATTTATTAAATAATCGAAATATGAACATATAAAGTAAATAAAATTCATGTCATGGTTTAGTAAAGGCCGATCTTTTGATTGGGTGAGCGGGGGTGCTCAATTAAAAACCTTCCCCTCTTATACCTAAGGTTCCGAACTAAGACAACTTTGGTTATGATGAATAGTGGCCTTGGCACAAGTTATGGTTTTCCTAATTTTCCAAAATATTAGGCGATGACTCTAAGATCTGATGATATAGTCCGTTTCTGGCAAATGTTTTTGCAATAAAATGAAATTTCTAAAACTTGCCAAATGTGGACTCTCGTCTACATTTCACATTGCACTTGTGAGACTAGATCAAAGAAACCAAGGGTTCAAACTGTTTAACGCACACGATACCCCCTGGGCGATGTTACAAGTCCTTTAACAGACTGAGATGTTGTCAATAAAAGGGGTCGAGCTATGTGTAGCTCGGCAAGGTGCCATCCTATAGCTAGGGTTATCATGGCTCTACCAAGGGGAGCATAGAGCCGAGATAGCTCGGTTGACCGCAACGACAGCCGAGCGAAATAGTTTGAACCATCTCACCTGGTTGGTGGTGAGAATGGTGTTCTAAGGATAAGCATTATCCTTTAGAAATGTGATTCCTAGGAGGACTCTGCTAAGGAGAGATAGAGTTCTACTTAGATTAGGCCACACGGAATCTATAAGAGCTCATGATAGAACCTATGCACAGGTATTGCAATTTTACTCAAAAATACATAGAGTTTATTGTTTATTGTCTACTTGCTGACTTAGACATCGAAGGGATTTCTGGCACACACCCGCCAGCTAGCTTACATGTGTTTTCAGGTAGCAAAGCGACGATATTTGGAGGAGTGCAAACTTGATCAACAACATTATACGAGACATATTATTTCGTGCTCGTACAAATCATTATTTTTGTTGGTTGTTGATTTTGATGTTTTTGATTTTTATTAGTTGATGCACTTTTAAATTTCTTTAGCACATTAGCTGGTTTACTTTGGTTTTATTGAATTTCTATCTTTATAGATTTGGTAAGTTATTGGTGAGGTAGAGAGGGTGTGCGGTAAGGGAGGGAAAGACAAAGAAGGTGGTGGCAATGCGATGGGGGAATAAATTTGAAACAAAACAAAATATTTAGTTTTAGAGAAAATTCTATGTAACATGGAAGGGTAGTATTTGATACAATGGCTAGGATTGCTTCTCCCTTTCATCTATGGTCCATTTCCAAGACTGATTTTAAAAATTTATTTGTCCTATGTGGCAATTTGGATGGTCTAGATTAATTTAATCCAATGGTCTATTTTTTAACACTTCACCCATCTCAGATTCTAAATATCTCTCAACCCCTCCTTAGCTTTGCCTCTTTCTCCTAGCCACCACCTCATCAAAATCTAATTTTTGTTGTCTAGGTTTTCTAATTTTTGCTTTCAATATTTTGTGCCTCTTTCATTACATAATGAGCTTTTCCTTTTTTTGTTTTTTTGTTTTCCTATTATGCCAACTAATAGATCTCTAAAAACATTTCTATCTTCGATTCAAGCTGTGATGAGATCCTTAGTTGCCTTTGTTTTCTAATTTGATTTTGATTTGGTGTTTGTTTACAATTCTATTTTGGGTTTGTTTTTATACATCTATATTCCTAGCATTGTTGTTTAGATCATATGAGAGTTCCTTTATTCAGATTTGTATTTGTCTTCTTGCTTTTCTTTTCATTTTTCTTTTTTTTTTATTTATTTTTTTATCCTTTGTTTTGGACTTTGTTGTTAACCATTTAGAGTGAACTTTTTTTTGGGTGAATATTTAGAGTGAGCTTTGTTGCATTAATATCCTTAATTTGATTTTCTTGGGAAAATTGAATCTTTGAGGATTGTTTGAGGATTAAAAATGGAGTGTGAGGCTAACAGTGAGTTTAAGGACATATTAGATGTTGATAATTTACGCTTCATTTTGGTTGGGGAGTGCCTTTAGGCACAGGTCAGTCGCTAGATTATTTTGATATATTCTTCTTTTTGGTAATGTTTTTTTCTCACAGAAATGTTTATTTTTCTTTCTTTATTATTTTTCTCTTTTTTGGTGAGATGCTGAGTTTTTTATTTTGTCACAAAAATATATATTTTTTTAAAATTTTAAAAGAGGTCCAACAACCTTCAATTTTTATTTTTATTTTTTTAATTTTAAAAGAGGTTCAACAACCTTCAAACCGTTGACATCGCAGTTTTTTTTAGTCCCATGATAATTCTTGAATAAAATTCTTATCAACTGGTATGGTTCTTGAAGCATTTTTATTTATTATTTATTTATTTAACAATTAAAATATTAGTATGATTCAAGACTACAAAACACTTGATGCTTCATAATATTAGTATTGTTGTTGAACTTTTATTTAATATTACCTGTAGGTTGTGTTTTGTCAAGTTTATATATGGCTTATAATTTTTTTGGCTTATTACGAAAAAATGTACATAAAGTAGAGAGGTAATGTGACTTAAATAAGCCAATAAGTCAATAAGATGGCTCATAAGCCACTTCCTAAAATAGCCCTTTGGGGTATGGGTTTAGTTGATCCAGATGTTTTGGCTTTTGTAGATTTTGTGAATGATTTGATTTCTTAGATTTGTTATCCCTTTAGGGGCTAAATTTTTGTATTCTTTGCATCATCTTGATACTTTTTAATAAAGTATGCTTATTTATGAAGAAAAAAAATTATGCTGAAAGCTCTTCATGTTCGAATTTGAATGCAACATTGTGGTCTTTTCTTAATTCCGACACTAATACATACTTAGGAATGTAGTAATAGGTGTAATATCAGTTTTTCCATTGACTACTAGATTTGTCATGTCCATCAAAAATAAAGAATTTAAAGTGTTGACATCGCAGTTTTTTTTAGTCCCAGGATGGTTCTTGAATAAAATTCTTATCAACTAGTATGGTTCTTGAAGCATCTTTATTTATTTAACAATTAAAATATTAGTATGTTTCAAGACTACAAAGCACTTGATGCTTCATAATATTAGTGTTGTTGTTAAACTTTTATTTGGTGTTACCGGTAGGTTGTGTTGTGTCAAGTTTCTATTGTTATTCTTCTAATTATGTCAAAAGCTCCTCATGTTTGAATAATTGAATGCAACATTATGGTCTTTTCTTAATTCTGACATTGATACATACTTAGGAATATAGTAACAGGTGTAATATTAGTTTTGCCATGGACTACTAGATTTGTTATGTTCATCAAAAACACAGAATTTAAATTTAGTGAGATGTCAAATTTGTTCCTGCATGTAGGATGTAAGATATAGATAACGCAGTGGGTAAAAGGATTCAAACCATACATTATTTGATAGAATCTGAAACGAAGAACCTTATGGGTAAATCACGTGCTTCACCACCACGAACTAAGAACACCCAGCAATGGAGTGATACCATAGTATGAGTATCACCCACACTAGTCACAATGCAACGGCTTGATCGTTAAACAAATGGGAGAGAGTTAGAAAGAGAATATAGGAAAAATCATTCGTTATTGAATCCATCCCACATTCCATATACCGTATCAGATATATAGGCTGACTATCTAACCATCTATCCATATCTCTTGATAAGATATGGTAGATATAGATATTGATTGTGGGTTATCCAAATAGCATAGATAATAAATTCAAATTCAAACTAAGATGGGTAATCTAAATGGGTCATGGGTCATGCCTCATGGGCGCCCAAATCTGGGTCCAATACCCCGCCTAATTTCCAACATCTCCCACTTGCACATGAATTGGCATGACACTACCACATCTCTATCTCAATCTCCCCAAATATTGAACAATCTCATACTAGCTAATGAACTATGTAACCGCTGAGAACACCTGCATGTGGGAGCTCTATACTAGAAACTCAATATGAGCCAACATAGAGACATCAACCCAAAAAGAATAGAAATAGTGTCTCATGTACCTAGACCCATCTAGTTACATCAGTCCAGAACATCTCTAATTCCTCAAAGAGCATGTTTGACCCTCTTAGGTCCCGCATTATATTCACACCCAATTAGCATCCCATATAAAGCGATGTGAGTTGTCGACAGTGAATATAGAGAAGAGATGTAAAACTAGATGATCTTCCCTTCGCCCTCATATCATTTAACTCGGAATTGACTGCTTTCCCAATAATGTCCCTTAAAGCTGAATCATACATGACCGCAGGCAACGTACCAAAGTAGCTGAACATCAACTCCTCATCTCATAACATAGTCAAAGGTCACAAAAGGCATAAAGTGAAGTCATTGAAAAAGTGACTTTTAGGACTCACACGGTGAGGAAATAGGCATCTATTCTCTCACCTTGCTACCGGGTCGATAAGCACATGCAATACGAATGCATGCTATAGTCGAGTAACTTTTCCAAATAGTGATGTTAAACTCACACCATACAGATCTTAGTTTAGTCGCTCTTAAGCGCACAAGTCGCTTTCTAGCGTCTAACTCGAATTCTCTATTTGCTCACCTCTCAGGCATCAAATGAGATCTCGCATCTGGCTATCCATAACAGGCATATCATGGAAAAGTGGGTACTCTTATATCCATGGTCGGTAACAAGACCTCATCTTGTCTCCAACAAAGGTGACATAGCTAGTAGATAATTTTAACCTCTCTCTTGGCTCCAAATACAATAAGCTACTAGTCTCATCCTTGCTCTTTACCTAGCGCTAAGGACGATTGCTCATATGAGTGAGCCAATCTTGCCTGCTAACATCAAATTTATTTATTCTGTGTGTGCTAATTCACAAACCATTGCGAAAAGTAGTAAACATAAATGTGTAATAGAAACAAATATGAATACTAATGGCATAAATATCCCCCCCCCCCCAAAAAAAAAAAAATAAGAGTTCAACTGAATACACATATAGCACCACCTATGTAGTCCTAAAGCCCTAACATGAGTAAGATAAACATATCTAGCAATGGGCTTAGTCAAAGGGTCCGCAACCATGCGACTCGTAGGGATATGCTCCAGGATCACTTCTTTCTGCGCCACAATGTCTCTAATAAAGTTGAACCTCACATCAATGTGTTTGGTTCTCTCGTGGTACTTAGGATCCTTAGCGTAAGCGAGTGCAACCATGTTGTCACAATGGATAGTCACAGGATCTGAAGTGTGTGACAATATCCAAATGCTAAAGGAATCTCCTCAACCAAACGGCTTCCTGAACAGCAGATAAACAAGCCACAAACTCAACCTCCATCGTCGACAAGGCGATACAGGATTGCTTCTTACTGCTCCAAGAAATAGCACCATCGCTAAGCATGAAAGCATATCCTGAAGTGGACTTACGCTCATCTAAGTCTCCTCCCCAGCCAGCATCACAATAACTAGACGTAGATCTGAACTTTGGTAGCAAAGTGTGTAGTCTGCAGTCCTTCTAAGATATCGTAATATCATCTTAACTGCTTTCCAATGAGCTAGTCCTGGGTTGGATTGGTAACGACTCACCAATCTGACTGCATAACAAATGTCAGGGCGTGTACACATCATAGCATGCATCAAGCTCCTAACAGCATTTGTGTAGGGTACATGGGCCATCTTTTCTTTCTCTTTTGGAGTCTTAGGACCCATATCAAGGCTTAGGCTCTCGCCTTTCGCAACATGAGTGTCAATGGGTTTGCAGCTCTGCATCTAGAATTGCTCTAGTATAGTCTTAATGTAAGTCTCTTGAGACAAACCGAGAAGTCTCCTACAGCGATCCCTAAGGATCTTAACACCAAGCACATAGCTCGCTTCACCCATGTCTTTCATCTCAAATGTAAAGAACAACCACTTTTTAGTGGTGACAATCATCTCATTGTCATTTCCAGCCAATAATATGTCCTCCATATATAATGACAGTATCAGAAAAATGTCCCTGGACTGCTTAACGTAAACACAGTGATCTTCATCGATCATCGTAAACCCATTAGAAACAATGGCTCGATGAAATCTCAGATTCCACTGTTTGGATGATTGTATTAAGCCATAAATAGATCGTTGAAGCTTGCAAACTTTGCGCTCCTAACCCACTGCCACAAAGCCTTCTGATTGATCCATATAGATCTCTTCATCGAATTCTCTATTAAGAAATGCAGTCTTAACATCCATCTTATATAGCTCTAAGTCCAACTGAGCCACTATGGCTAGAATTAGACGAATAGAGGCAAACCTCACAACTGGTGAAAAGGTTTTCTCATAGTCCACACCTTTAATTGGGTGTAGCCTTTCGCCACTAGGCGAGCCTTATACCTTTCTATGGAACCATCCGCCTTGCGCTTGATTTTGAGAACCCATTTATTCCCAATAGTCTTGCGCCCTAGCGGCAAATTAACCAAGTCCCAAACATGATTTTTCTTCATAGACTCTATTTCTTCATCCATCGCAGCACTCCATTCTTTACTAGCAGGGGATGAGAGAGCCTCTTTGAGATTCTTATGCTCCATCTCATCACTCGAAGCAATCATGAATGCTTCCCCCTCAATCTCAAAACGATGACGGGGTATAGCTTCACGTTTGCTTCTATTCAGTTGAGAGTCTTGAGAATCCTCATCTATTGGATCTAATCCATGGGCAAGTAAATCGCTCCCGCTATCCCTAGGAGCTTGAAGGATTATTTCCTCATTCTCTGCTAGGCTACTAGGTGCGCCTTCAAGTAGATCCTTCATCTCATAGAGTTCTACATCTCTAGTTACCTCACCTCTGCTAGGGAAATCCTCCTCTAGGAAATCCATATCCCGTGACTCAATTTCAGTCACACTTCTATCTAGATGCTCCCCAATAAACACATAGCCCTTAGAATGCTCACTATAGCTAATGATGATACACTTCTTTCCTCTAGGGCCCAACTTCCCAAACTTATGAGAAGCGTTGTGTATGTAAGCTGCCGAACCCCAAGGCCACAAATTGCCCATATCAGGCTTTTTGCTAGTCCACATCTCATATGGGGTGGAAGGAACTAATTTGGAGGGCACACGGTTAAGGATATAGGCAGCACTCAACAAAGCATCTCCCCAATAAGAAATGGGAAGATTAGCTTACGCCATTATAGATTTAACCATGTCAAGCAATGTGTGATTCTTTCTCTCCTCTACACCATTTTGCTACGGAGTCTAGGAATTGTTAATTGCCTGATAATCCCTTTTTCCTCATAGAGCACTTTAAATTGCTTAGATAGATACTCGCGTCCCTAGTTAGTCCTTAGAGCCTTAATGCTCTTGTCTAATTGATTCTCAATCTCATTAACATACCGTCTAAAGCAATCCAACGCTTCTGACTTGTGAGAAATCAAATAGACATGGCCAAAACGCGTGTAGTCATCTATAAATGTGATAAAATAGGGGGCTCCATGCCTTGCCCTTACATTCATTGGTCCACATATATCAGAATGAACAAGCTGTAATGGGATAGATGCCCTTTTGGCTTTCCCAAATGGTTTCCTTGTTGCTTTTCCAGCAAGACAGTGCTCACAAGTAGGCAAAGTGACTCTAGCAAGTGGGCCTAAAAGGCCTTCTCTAGCTAATCTAGTCATCATGTCTTACCCTATGTAGCCTAATCTAGCATGCCATCTCATAGAATCATTATCACAAATAGATGCAATATAAGAAACATAGCCATTGGCATTTTTATTAAAACTAGAATCATCCACATCCAAAACTAAGAAACCATCTAAAAGATAACCAAAACCATAAAAAATTGTTCCCAAATAAATGCTAACACCATTATTCTCAAAACAAAAGCTAAAACCAAGGCTCATCATACTAATAACTGAAACTAAGTTTCGCCGAATATCCGGAGCATAAAGAACATCATGAAGATACAAGGTGTGCCCTCGTCGCATTTCCAGCTTGTATGTGCCAATGCCAAGAACCTTCATACTGGACTCATTCCCCACGTAAACTTTTCTGCTCCTAGTAGGTACTCGGCGATACTCAACGAACCCTACTCTGTTCCTTACGATGTGGTCTGTTGCTCCTGAGTCTACAACCCAAAAATGAGGAGAATGAGCAATTAATGCTTGACTAGAAACAAAGCATTGAATACGAGAAATTAAGTAAGGGAGTACCTTCTTCTACTCAGGGCAATCCCGAGCGAAGTGTCCTTCTTTGTTACAGTTAAAGCATGTCAATTTAGCATTTATCTTCTTGCCACCTCTCTTGCCCCTACGCTTGAAATTTCTAGTGCCATTGGGCTTTAGTGTAGCTGTTGTTTGCTTCTTAGGAGCACCTTTTGCTTTTCCACGCTTGAATTGAGAAGTCTTACGTGAGCTTAACTTAACCACCATAGCAGAACTATCAGACTTAGCCGCCTCTAGGCGCTTAGCCACTAGCTCTAAATGACGCGATATGTCTTCGAATGTTTTCACTCTCATTATGCATCATGTTCTGCTTTATCTACTCACAAGAATTTGGCAAAGAGCGAATCATAGCTTGTACTTGTTGCTCTTGAGTCAAATTATGCCCAACAGCCGCAAGCTTACATATCATGGATGACATGGCCCTCAAATGCTGCTTCATCGAGTGATGTGCTTTTTTCTGATAAGAGTCAAACTTCATAGTCAGCCCACGTAGCTTTGCCAAAGAGGTGACACCAAACTTTTGCTTGAGAGTTTCCCACATCTCAAATGCAATCGGGCAATGCTCAAACTCACTAATCAAGTTATTGTGCATGTTGCTCAATATGGTAAAGCACGCACACCAATCTTTGTTACTCCAAGTCTGATAAACTTCAAGATCACGACGATGTTGAGCTATATTGCCCTACTCAAGCTCAACCATCACTTGTTCAAGTGTGTTCAAAACTTCTTGCTCATTGAGGAGGTATTGGATCTTACGGCGCATATGTCATAGTTATCACCATCCAATTTCTATCCTTTAGTTAAGTCTACCACCACTATCTTAGTTGCCATTTCTACATACAGAGTAAAGGAAGAACAAATGCGTAGGGGATATTAATGATAGCAACACAAAATTATTTTGTAGCAAAAGAATCTAAATTATATAATGATAACATTGCACACGTCTCAAGATCGAAAATTTGCTATGTTCGTAATCAGCTCTTGCGCCTTTAGTGACAATTATCAAAACTTAATTTAATTCCATGCGCAAAAATAAATAAATAAATAAATAAATAACAACCTCCCACTACTTATGGCATGTACAAAGCATGATAATTAGTCTAATTCCATACAATAGCATCTTAAATGTAAATTTACAATTAACTCATGCTATATTCATTTAATAATGGAATTAAATAAAATAAAAAAACTAATCATCCATCTCTAATCACAACATATTACAAACTATAGGCAAAAAATAACAATATGTTGTGTTTAATGTTCAAATTATGCCATAACAGAAAGTACATCACTTCTGAAATTTTTCTGAAATTTTCTGGTATTTTTTGGAATTTTAAATAATTAATAAACACACATAAAATCATAAATAAATATTCCAGAATCTGAGAAAATACAACAATCATACCAGTAAATAGTAAACCATTACAGTAGTCTACAATAAAAATTTCAGCCCCAGAAACTTAGTCATGCAACAACAGAAGCATTTTATAGCAGAAATAATGAATTATTATTTCAGGAAAAATATTTTTATTTTATAAAATTTTGAAAATTTTGCAGTAGATAAAAAATTTAATTCTAAGTCCAACAGTACCAACCACGCTTAAAGCAAAGCTATGAATTACTATGACCATTTAAAGCGATTCTGATTTAAAAAAAAAAAAACAAACAACGCCTTAGCACCCAGCAACTAAGCCAGCACGGAAAAATGGCGCGGCTAGGCTCAGCGCGCGCATGAGAAGCGTGCTTGGCACGTACAGATAGCTTTGACGCGTGGCCGCCGCTGACGGCGTCATCTGGCGCGTGCAGCTTAAACGTTCGCCTTCTGGGGTGTTTTCTGGTCCAATTTTGGTACTTCCGGACTCCATTTTCCAAAATAAAAATATTGGTGGTCTGAAAAATGACATTTAATAAATAGAAATAATAGGGTGTATCTCGCACTCTCTCTAATGAGAGAGAAAGTGCAGAAACTCTGCACTTCATCTTTTTCCTTAAGCCATCAAAAAATCAAAACGAACCAAAATTAGGGTTTGATCTTTCCCATCAACCGTAAGTCCAAATCTAACAAATAATATATGGTTTCGAAGGTCTCAAAATAAGGATTCTAAATATGTAAGATTTGTAGAATGAAGTTAAAACTTGTAAAACCATCATGCATATAAAGTTTCAGGAATATAAAATGGATTTTTCTTGAAATCTAACCGCTAGATTTTTATGAAACTTTGCAGATATATTCTACATGAAATGTACTACAACATATATAAATTTCAAGCTGATCGGAGAAAGTTCGAAAAAATATTAATTTTCATGCATATATCATGTATGTATATATATAATTGTATACATATTTTATTTTAATGCATAAAAATAAGCACGAAAATACCCATGTAAGGCTCTGATACCAATGTAAGATATAGATAACACAGCAGGTAAAAGAATTCAAACCATACCTTATTTGATAGAATCCGAAACGAAGAACTTTGTGGGTAAATCACGTGCTTTACCACCACGAACTAAGAACACCCAACAATGGAGTGATACCACAGTATGAGTATCACCCATACTAGTTACAGTGCAAAGGCTTGATCGTTAAACAAATGGGAGAGAGTTAGAGAGAGAGTATAAAAAAAATCATTCGTTATTGGATTCATCCCACATTCCATATACCGTATCAGATATATAGGCTGACTATCTAACCATCTATCCATATCTCTTGATAAGATATGATAGATATAGATATTGATTGTGGGTTATCCAAATAGCATAGATAATAAATTCAAATTCAAACTAAGATGGGTAGTCTAAATGGGTCATGGGGGGTCATGCCTTTTGGGCGCCCAAATCCAGGTCCAATACCCGACCCAATTTTCAACACAGGTTTTTTTTTTTTTTTTGGTTTGCGTAGTTGGGATTTTTCTTCCAATGAACAGCTGGATAAGTGAATATTGACCCAAGGGCACAACAAGATGGTGGATTTGATGGCCATGGATCTCATGGATTTTTTTTATTAGTTTAAATACGTTCGTAATTTCTAATCTTATTTCTTTTAATGGGATTAAGTGAGAAACAGGGGATAATGTACTATTAATAATTGTGTAGGATCTTAGATTTTAAAGATTCAAGCAGTCTCATCACTGTCTAATGAAATCATGCATGATGTAGTCAATAATTTTTTTCAATTTACTTTTTCTTCAATGCCTATTTATTTAACATGCTTAATTATGTCATTTCTTATGTGGCTTTATGTGAACAAACTATAAAGGTTCTTCAGATCAGGGAAGTCGAAGGAATTGAACCAATCTTTTATAATACTAATTCACAGATTGTAGTGATGGATGCATTTGGTAATTCTTGAAGGCATTTGTAAGCATTGTCCTTTTTTTTAACACTACATGAAAGGAAGTGCAGGACTTTATATTTGCTTTTCCTATTTAGTTCTATGATACTCCATTACAACTCAAGGAAAAAAATTTTGAAGGGAATAAACCGATTATCTACAGTACACCGAACCTTGACTAGTGTCCTATCTTTTTAGTTTTAATACAATAGTTTGTTTTGCCTCTTAGCTTTTGTCGGCAATAGTCAATTTGGATCGTTTGGATTTTCTTAAGAGTTACATTTTTTTACTGGTAATTTTTTTTAAACGATTTTTTTTTTAGCCTTCTATGAGGAATCACGTATTTTGATCACGAAAAAATTGTTCAAGTGTGAATGTGATAACTGCGGGTATTTAGTTTGATAATTGCAGGTAACTTGGGGAAGACACTGGTGCTTTTATCAAGAAGAGTTATGTTAGAAATTTTTTTTATGTTTAATTTCTCTTAATTCTTAATTATTGTTTTTTTTTTCTCATAAATATTTGGAATGAGTTTTCCTGTTATGATTTCTTTTAGTTGATTTTTTTAAAGTCGAATTCAAGTGTTGGAGTTATTTTGTTACAGGTGACTGATCAGCATTAGAAACATTATGGTTGTGCTGCTTTTTTCTATGTGTGTTAATGGTTGGTTTTTCATTTCTGACTGGATGATTAGTTTTTTTGTTTTTAATAAGCTATAATGATTATTCTTTTGAACCAAAATGTTCATTCACCATTCCTCGTATGCATCAAGTATTTCATTTTGAATTGATTTGTTATAATTGAGTTCTATAGCGTAGTAAAATTGTTGTCATTCTGAATTGATTTATTTTAAGAGTTTTGTAGAGTGTGAGTTACCAAAAAAATTGTTGACAGTGCCTTTAGGCACGAGTTATAGATTTATATTTTTTTTACTTTACATTTTACTATTTTTGATTTGCAATATTACTTAACATTATAAATTTTATATATTTTTCCTTAATTTGCATTAAGGTTAGGAGGAGGAGTTATTTTTAATTGAGTTTTATAGAGCGTGTTGTACAAGCAAATTATTAAAAAATTCTTTAAGAAGAATCAAAAAAATGCTGTGGACTCCACAAATTTTAACATGATACGTATAAATTATAACTATATTTTGATTCCAATATTATTTATACCATGCCTTTAGGCACAGGCATATAATATTTATAATTTTGAACCCTATAATTCGCTTCTAGTGGCACCAAAATTTGGTGAGATATCCATTCATATGTAGGCATTACTCTATAAAATAAAAAATAAGAGTGAGATTGCTTTTGTTTTTCAAACATTTTATTTTGGTAATCCAAACAAAATGGAGTTACAGGATACAAAAATTGATATTATAAATAATTTGATTGTCATAATATTAACATAATATAATTAGAATAATATTAAGATATTACAATTTCTTAGTGGCAATTGCAGTATAATTTTTTAAAAATCCCTAACAATATTTTCTTAAAAATAAATATAATTAGAATAATTTTGTTTTGGAATTGTGATTCCAATAAAATAAAATAAAAAAATTAACTCATAACCAAACAGACAATTCAAAAACTATTTCCAAAACTCATAGATAAACACACAATTCAAAACTCAATTCAAAAATTCTTTTCAAAACTCTATTTAAAAATAAAACAATATATTTTTTTGTTCTTTAATTTTTTTATTTTATATTTTTTTGAAAAATATAAAATTATTAAAAAATATTGTTTATTTTTATTTTTGAAGAAAATATTTTTTTATTTTTTATTTTTTCAAAAAATATTTTGTTATTTTTTTAAGTATTGGCCAAATAATTTTTTATGATTTAGATATATATGGGCGATCCAAATTTTTTTAAATTTTAAAAAAAATAATAAATATTGAAAAAAAGTAAATAAAATTTATAAAAATTATTTAAAATATTAAAAAGCATAAAAATGTTTAAAACAATATTAAAAAAATAAAATAAAATATTTAAAATAAAAAATAAAAAATATTTAAAATAAAATTTATATATTTAAAATAAAAAATATACAACTCATTTAAAATTTTTAAATTTTTAAAAATCTAAATAAACATATTTAAAATATTTTTAAAAAAATACAGCACACACATGTTAAATACAGCGGCATTAAAAAAAAAATAAATAACAAGTATTAAATACTAAATAAATATTTACATAAAAAAATATTTACGCTAAAAATATAAAATTAAGAAAATTTTTAAATATTTAAAAATAAATCCAAAAATTTCAAATACAACTCAAAACTCAAATACAACTTAAATCTTTTCAAACTCTAACTTTTTTCAAAACTAATAACCAAACAAATTCTCTCTTTTAAAACAAACTCAAACTTAAAACACAACTCCACATTCACATCATGATTCTAATCTAAACTAACGGATAGTTTTAAAAACAATTTTTGAGAGCTCAAAATCCAAAATTTATTTGGTTTTATAAATTTTTTAAAACTATTTTCAATTACTTTTTCTATCTTCTCTTTCATTCTCTCACATCCTACTAAGGGTATAAATTCGGCTCGCCCCGACCCATAGTCAAGTCTCGCGGGCTCCCGCCAATTTTCGGGTCGGGCAATTTGGGAAAAATCTTAGGCCAAGCCCAGGCCCAGGCCCAAGCCCAAGCTCAAGCCCACTCAAAATTGGGTCGCAAGCCTGGGCCTAGGCTCGGGCTTAGGGTGGGCCTGGTTCAAGCCTAACTATTTTTGTTATTTTCTTAAAACATTTTTCCACTAAATTTTTTTCACCAAAATAGTTTAAAAATGACATTAGGCCTCGAGCTAGCCTTGGAACAGCCCAGTGGGCCAGACTTCGGGACGGGTCAAGCCCCAAAATACACGGCCCAAACCTAGGGTCACGAGCTGAACTCGAGCTCAGGCCTAGTCGTTCTAGGCTGCGGGTGGGTGTCGGGTGGGCCGCGAGCCGATGGGCCGATTTTACACCCTCACATCTTACACATCAATCAATCATTTTTTCTCTTATGCCCATCTATTCAATTATAAAAAAATAAAATTAAAAAAAAAACTACAAATCTCCCAAATTATAAAACTCCAACAATAAAAACAAAACTATTTTCAAAATATATTACCAAATAAATTTTCAAATTTTAAAAACATTAAAAAAAACTTATCTTTCGAAAGTAAATCAATCGTCTCCAATGCCTCTATACTAGTCCTTTGAGATTTGTTGAAAAGCCAATGGATTGTCCATCAAATCGGATTGGACAAGAAAATATTAACATAATTAGAATTAAATTTCCTAAATTTTTCTTTGTAACAGTTTTAATAATTTTATATTTCATTGGGTAGACATTCAAAACACTTTGCGTTCCACTAATTTAAAATTCTTAAATCACAAAAATATAATATATTGACATCATTATTTGGTTATGAGTGCTGTTTATGCCTCCAACATGTCAATTCTTAAATCTACCTCTCACAAAAAGTGTCATTTCTTGTCATTCCTATTACAAATTTTAAATCTACCTCTCACAAAAAGTGTCAATTCTTGCTTGCTTACCAAAATCAGGCTTCAATATGTAAAAAATAATAATAATAATAAAAAATTGAATTGCATTCCTTGAATCAAACAAGATACATCTATTGTTGAGGGAAATTGTGGTCAAAAGATTGATTAATGGCTGGTTGGCATGTCTTAAAAAGATAAAAAGTCAAAAAAGTTACTTAAAAAGCTAAAAAATTATCACTATTCACAAATTAAAAATATAAAAAAAATAAATTTATTGATGCAAAGTACAAGTCATAATGTATGACACAGTGATAGGTCTATCCGGTACAAATTACACACGGGTGCACAACAAATTTACACAGGATAGTGTTGTTCAATCCGTGGGGGCCTATCACTGGTCCCGTTTTGATAATCTGAACCATTAATGTGTAGAACTCGTCGAGTATTATGTGTCTGTAAAAAATCACGTTAATCGGATATCGCTAACTACATGATCAAATCAGTTTTGTATAAAAAATGAATAGTGTTGTAGTTAATAGTTGATAAAAAAAACTAACACGATCAGATAGCTATCGATATCTAATCCACGTGATTTTTTGTAAGTATATAGTACTCGACGAGTTCTACACATTACACGGTTCCGATTAACAAAACGGGACCCGTTGTGAGCCTCCACGGGCCGAACAATACCGTCCAATTCAAGCCTGAAAAGGAGGGAATCATTTCCCATCTCCTAACTAGCCCACTACACCAACCTGTACAGCCTACTCAACTAACTTCTCCTATACACTTATTTATATAATTTTTTAATACATATTTTTTGTAAAAAGTCAAAAAATTAACCCAAACATCTATCTTTTTTTCTCAACTTTTTAATTTAAAAAAATAAAAAAGTACATTTATTTAGGATACTCCCAAACAACTCTTAAAACCCATTTGTATATATGCTTTTCTTATTTCATGCCAATCATTTAGATGACAAGATGAGTTGTTTCTTTTTTCTTTTTCTTTTTTTTAATATGAAGGATGATTAGTCAATATGACTTGACTTGTAAGATCAGTCCCAATTTTGACCTAGTTCAACTAAACCAAACAAATTTGAAGTTGTTATTATATATTGGGGAAATTACATTGACACCCTTTAAGTTTATATTTATTATAATTTTTTTTTTACATTTTAAAAATTACATCTCCTTCCGATTTAAAGTTTCATTATAGATTCTCCGCTCAGCAATTTAATTTTTTTAAATACTAATTATTCCCTCACTGGGTAAATTACATTGACACCCCTCATATTTTAAAAATTACAATCCCCTCCCTAAGGTTTAAAGTAGCATTACCAATTGCCACATCGGTTAGTATTAGTTGAAAAAAAAAAATTCATTGAAAAAAAACATTAATTGTAAAAAAAATTATTTGAAAAAAAATTAATTGAAAAAAAATTTTGTTAGTAAAATTTTTAAATTTTTGTTTGAAAACCAACGTAAACTCATTTTTTGAATTTACATTTTTTTCTCAAATTTACAAACTGAGACAACTATTTATAAACCAAAAAAATTATCAAACAAGTTTTTATGGCAGTTTTTAAAATTTTTTGTAAATATAAATTGAAAATTAAAAACGAAATGGTTACCAACAGGCATCAGATGGTAAAAATGTCGTAAAATTAATAAATAATTAAATAAGTTACCAACGTAAGAAATGACTTATCAAAATATTCTTAGGTTATGTATAGTTTGATGTTTAGAAATTTTTTTAAAAATTAAAAATAAAAAGTAATTATCATTTAAGGGTAAAAAATAATTATTATTTTAACTTTTGGACAGGTCATATATATACGTATGGCCGTTTCAATTTAATTTGTAAAAAATTATTTCTAACCACTCGAAAGATAAAAATAATATAAAAATGATAATTATTTTTTATTTTTTATTTCTTAACCAAATTAATTTTTAATTTTTAAAAAAAAATTCTAAAAATCAAACCATATATAGTCTAAGAATCTTTTGATAAGTCATTTTTTACGTTGGTAACTCATTAATTATTTGTTAATTTATAACATTTTTACCATCTGAAGTCTGTTTGATAAGTATTTCGTTTTAGCTTTCAATTTATATTTACAAAAATTTTAAAAAACTGTCACAAAAACTTGTTTGATAATTTTTTTTTGTTTATAAATGGTTGTCTCAATTGTAAATTTAAGGAAAAAAAAGTAAATTCAAAAAATGTGCTTATGTTGGTTTTTAAACAGAAATTTAAAAATTTTACTAACAAAAATTTTTTCAATTAATTTTTTTTTCAAATAATTTTTTTTCCAACTAATACTAACCGAGGAAGCAATTGGTAATGCTACTTTAAACTTAGGGGGATTGTAATTTCTAAAATGTGAGGGGTGTCAATGTAATTTACCCAGTGAGGGCAAAATTGGTATTTAAAAAAATTAAATTGCTGAGAGGGGAATCTGTAATGAAACTTTAAACCTCAAAGGGGGAGATATAATTTTTAAAAGGTGAGGGGGGAACTGTAATAAATATAAATCTCAGAAGGTGTCAGTGTAATTTACCCTTATATATTACAACCATCTCTTCTATTTATTTTTTTGTTTTTATTTTTTTAAGACCTAGCACAATAACCACTCCACTATTACTTACGGAGTTGGGCCACGAGCTTTTTTTAGTGATTTGAACTGTTCACATTATAGGATTTATCGAGTTTATTATTCATAAAACAATTCAAATTAATCGGACATACGTAATCTCATGATAAGTCTTAATTATTTTTTAAAAATTATCAAAATTATACCAACCGTTTATTTTTGTTTAAAGCAAATGTGATCTTATTATGCGGTTACAAATGTCCAATTGATCTAATTTTTTTTTATTATTTATGTATAATTTATTTAACAAATTTTACAATATAAATAATGCGGATCATCAAAATAGGCTCGAGGCGCATGCTGACAGGCCACACAACACACGTGTTTGTGCCATAAGGCACAAGACCTATCCCAAGTCCTTTACTTATATACAACATGGAAGAGAAATAATCTCTCTATAGGACACAAAAAGTTTTACTCATTCTCAATAATATATATATATATATATATATATGAAATACCTTATTAGTAGTAAGTAAAAATTGCATCAAATTCTATAGTACACTTTAAAAATAAAAATCGATAAGATGCTCCTTCTACGGGACAAATTGTCGCAATTAATGAAATTACAAAAGAAAATGACGTATAAAAAGATGGTCACCAAGCATCATTGTTGCAAGTAAAAGTTAGGGTAAATTACATTTTGCCCATTTATAATTGGCCGTTGAAATTTATTGTTTTTTTTTTTATTATTATTTTACTTTGGTCCTATATGTTTTAAGTTTTTTTCTAGTTTACTCCTAAACCTAATATATGTTAAAAAAAATAGATAGAAAATACCATGTTAATTGCCATATAACATAAAAAATAAATTATTATATTGGGATTTGGGTTCGTGTTAGAGGTGTAAGTTAAATATAATAAAATATTTTTATATTACGTGACTGTCAATATGATATTTTTGTTTAATTTTGAACATAAATTAACTTTAGTAGAAAGCAAGAAAAAAAAAAACAACCATGAAGGCCAAAATGGAAGAAAAATAAAATTTAAGAAGATGAAGTTGGAAAAGTATAATTTACCCTAAAGAGTAAGAACTGGTTTTTCTTTAATCCATAATTTAAATTAGAGAGTGTTATCTGAGTCTATGAGACTAATCATAGGTTTCATTTTAATTTTTCAAACCATTTATTTTATAAGGCCATTCAATTATATCATCTAACAAAAAAATTAAATCAATTCGATAATCATAACACATTCAATTTATGGTGTTTATCTCATAAAAAAAAATAGGTAGTTTATTTTTGAAAACATATTTATCATTTAATTTTTTTAAATACAAATGCAATAAAATAAACGGATTATGGAATTGAACTAATTTTTTTCTTCATGAAATAAAAAAATTAAATGACTGCAAAACGGGAAATTATTTAATAATCTCGGAACACCAGGTGTCCATATTCCAACCCAATCACTAATTACTTACTTTCATGTTGTTCCCTCATTCTCAACATAAATCGTGGGTTACCCCTTTTCTACTAATCAAAACCTTATAGAGTATCACATATCCATACTTTAGGAATGCTGAATAATCACCTGAAAAACATGGCAATCACTAGAGACCTTTGAGTAGAGACCTGTGGTTTTGAAGGTAACCAACAAAGTTTTCTACAAGCCGCTCGTGAGCCAGTATCCTGAGTTGGGGCACCCAACTTTTCCAGACCAAACCACGACCTTTGGTTCTCTCCTCAAACCCATTTGGTAACTCAGCTGACTCGGTCTCGGCTGACCCAGGACGCTTCCTTAGAGCCCAAAAGAATGGCAATCCGGATAGCTCTAACCCATGAGCTAACTCGGTCAACTCGGCCTCACTGGGAGTGGCCTCGGTGCCGAGTGCAATGTAAACTACAGATCCTTTACTCTGGATGTTTAGCCACTCAGTGATTTTCATCCACGTCTCGTCCTCCTCCATGCTATCATGCGCTGTCGGTGGCAGTAGCCCTACTGGTAATATAGTTTTCTGTTGAATATCTCCGAGGACTTTCAATCAATCGGATTCAAGTTCTTCGCGGCTTCGCATAAGGAACACGTCATAACCCAAAATCACAGAACCGAACCGAAATGTTTCCGATACACCGGATGGGTTTTCTTTAATTCTTTCCGAGTTTTTCATCAATTCGTAGGGGTGAAGACTGATGGAGGACTTAAACGGGACCCACTCAGGAGCCACCGTGTAGTCATTCACCTTTTTTCGCTGACCAGTGCCGATTATCATAGAAGAGGCTGATCTAAAGAAAACAATCGACCATGCACTGAATGTACAAAAATAGGCACAAGAAACACCGAGTTTAGCTGCGATTGGTGGTTGTCACGACCCCATTTCGCCCCTAGTAGAATGGTGCCGTGATGGCCAGTAATCCGAGATTGCCATAGGCCAACTTGCAAAGATTCACACACAATCAGAATATACATATGGGGCCTACATGTGCGAAAGCAATAAATTTAAATCTAATTAATCCATAAGAGCTGTGCATAGATCGAATGAAATGACATACATCTTAATATAGTTTACAACTTGGATACAATAAAATAAAGTACAAAATACATCTTGATCAAAAGGCTTCTCAAGCCGACATATACAAAAGAAATAACTAGAAGCCAAGAAGCATAATCTTCAAGATGCTACAAAACATCTTGCAAACAATCATCTAGACGTCGCCGCCTTCTTGCTCATCACCTACATATATATAAGAGAGGGTGAGCTTGGATACTCAGTGAATGATACCAGTAATAAAGGTTTTGCATAAATGATATTCAAGATCTCTTTTCTAAACAATACATAGCATAACTTATACAAAATCAAGGGATGAACCAAGTCCATCTATCAAGTCTTTCAAATCTTCAAGGGATGCTTACTAGCATCAATAATACAAGGGATGACATAATCAAAGGTGCTACAAAAGTTTAGAGTCCCCTAGCACGTACGGACTTGTGCTACAAATGCTTATAGTCCCTTAGCACGTACGGACTTGTGCTACAAATGCTTATAGTCCCTTAGCACGTACGGACTTGTCAAGAATGTTATCAAAACCAAAGCTAATACTTGATACACAAAATAAGGATAGTCATTCATGCTTAACAAATACTTTTCCAAAACAAGCAAGGCAAAGCTTTATCAAATGTCATAACATAGCTTTATTAAAAATACCATTCACTTAGTTCTTTAAACGTCGGGGTCAAAGCAAGATTCCAAGTCCTACAAACACATGGCAAAGTCTATTAAATGCACTCTCAAACAAGCTTTATATGAATGCAAATGATCTCGGCATTCCTTCAAAACTAAGTCGAACCAAAACAAAACACTGTTTCTCATCTCGGGAAAACATAATGGGTACCAACCAGGTCTTGGCCGAGGTCCCACACCTCCTTGCCGAGGTGTGGTCCCGATGGCCACATTCAAGAAAATGAAATCGGGAAACTCTGGGTTTCCCTCTGCTGAAGAACATGAACATGAAAAACATGAAGACCATGAAAAACATGAATGCTCAATCACAACTTGTTATTACGAAATCTGGGATTTCATGAGATGAGTTCGAAAACATGGACCTGGGTACCCATACTTGAAGATCTTATGAAGACAAACACAAAACATGAATCTTGATGCAAGCTTTCGGATCAAACAAGGCTTTTATTCAAGAACACATGAATATCACTTTCTCTTTCTAAAACCACACTTTAAATCAATGCATGGCTTACAAATCATGCTCGATCATGCAATGCAGCTAGATGAACAATAAGAACAACAAGAGTAGATCAAGATTCTAACCTCAAGACACGAATCTAATGGCTCAAGGTGTGAAGATCAAGCTTGGAAATCTATTCCCTCTTTAAGAACTCCTCCTTCTTCTTCCTAGAGCCTCTCTCTCTAAAAGACAAGGATATGATACAAAATGATGTGTTTCTCAATAGCTCACTGACTTAACCCTCTGCTGGGACACGTGGCATCGGCTGGTTGGCTCTTCTCAAAAAGGTGACTGAGTGAAAAGACAAGACTATGACAAAGTGTGTTCAACAAGCAAGATGGCATAGGCACTCCGGCAGGTAATGATCTCGGCTAAGGACAAAGCTTCGGCAAGCAAGGTCTCAATGATCTCGGCTAGGAAGGACAACACTTGACTCAGCTGTGCCACACCTCGGCCTAGATGTGCCACACCTCAGTCTAGGTCATACCAATCCAGGAACAAGATCACTAGGTATAAGGGTAACATCTCGGCCAATATGCCAAGGTGCGAGTGGAGGTTAACCAAAAGATTCCAAGATAGTCCTAGGTATAAGAGATTCAAAGGTGTGACCCAGGCTTAGGATGACCTCGGCTAAACTCACACCAAGCAAGGAACAAAGCATGCAGTAACACTTAAGCAAAACAAAGACAAGATTTGAAATGCAAGCTTAACAAGACAAAATCATATAAATTCATGAGAGCATGACTAAGATGAAGTGAGGATTGTTACAGTGGTAGCCAATAAGGCGCAACATCGTAAATAACCCAATCGGGTGTGGAATTTTCAAGGAAATCTGCCATGGCCGGTTCGAGACCGTCATAGGCGTTCTTGAGGTATGGGGACATGGTTTTGGGTATACCTCCTTATTGGAGTGTGGGACCCAATTGGTTTGTTAAAAATTTTTTAATTTGGCTTGGTTTAGGTATAATATATTTTTATATATTATATTTGAGGAGACTCAATCCAATTTGGTAACAATTAAGGTTTTGATAAAAACCTAAAATTCAATAATATATATATATACATATATATATATATATATATATATGTGTTTAGTTCTTCAAAATTTGGGTGGCTGCTACAAACAATTAGTCCTTTTTCAGTGGGTTTTTGGTTTTTCAATGGCAGCAACAATTTGATATAGTGCTACTGCTGTTTGGAAGTTTGGGTGCTTTGGTTTTTGGTTCTTGGAAGCACTGTCAGTGTGCTTGTTCGGCTGCTCTGTTTTGAAGATAATTTGGTTCGTTATTTTGGGTCTTCTTCAATTCTAGTTTTGAAGACTTTTGTTCATCTATTTGGTGAGGTATTTCCTGTTATTTATTTGTGATTATTTGAAATTCACCTAAGGGTGGTTTTGTGAGACTATTCGTGTCTCGTTTGTAATCATTTGGAAACTTTTTGGTTGATAGTAGAATCGGATTTCGATCCCGTGGACGTACCTCACATTGAGAGAACCACGTAAAAATTATTGTGTTGTTTTTTATTTAATTTTTCCGCATTAGTTTTTATTCCCATTGATTGATTTACTTGTGGGGAATCACATATTTTTCTAACAACTGGTATCAGAGCTTACAATTTATTTGGGTTATTTATTTATGTAAATCAATTGAGGGGAATGTGGGTTGTATGTCTAGCTTCAATGGAAGCAATTGGGTACTTGGAAAACTAAAATGGAGGACCTATTATTTTTTAAAGATTTGTATAGACCCATTGAGGGTGATAGTGGCAAACCCGAGGGTATGAAAGATGATGAATGGAATAGGCTTAATCGAAAAGCCGTTGGTGTTATCCGACAATTGATTGATGACAGTGTGTTTCATCATGTTGCTACTGAAACTTCGGCACATGATTTATGGAAAAAATTAGAGAGTCTTTATGATAGAAAATCAGTCACAAATAAAACCTTTATGTTTCGTAAGTTGGGTAATTTAAAATATAAAGATGGCAGCCCCATTCCAGAACATTTGAATGAAATAAAGAGTATTGTTAACCAACTTGCTTCTATGAAAATTGTTTTTGATGATGAATTGTAGGCTTTGATGCTACTTAGTTCTTTGCCCAAAATTGGAAGACTTTGGTTGTGACAGTTAGTAATTCGGCACCTGATGGAGTTGTCACAATGGGTCAAGTCACTAGTAGCCTGTTAATAAAGAAACTAGAAGAAAATCAGCGGGTTCCTCTCATTTGGAAGCATTCGTTGTGAGAGGCCGAAGCAAAACAAGGGGGAGGAGTAAGACTCTTCATGGTCGTGATCAAAGCCGTGACAAATCAAAAGATGGTTCTTTTTCAAAGAAAGACATTGAGTGCTATTATTGCCATGAGAAAGGGCACATGAAGCGAGAATGCCGAAAGCTCAAGAACAAGGCATGACAAAAGTGTGGATAAGAAGTAAGAAGACACAACAGCAGTTACTATCGATGATCTCATGGTCGTTTGTGAAGATGATTGTATCAATTTTGTGGGCCAAGAGAGCAATTGGGTGATTGATTCTGGTGCTTCTTTTCATGTGACTTCTCGAGTTGATTTCTTCACTACCTATACAAAGGAGATTATGGTTCTGTTCGAATGGGTAATGAAGGTTTGTCCAAGATTATTGGAATGGGTGATGTTTGCTTGGAAACAAATTTGGGCTGCAAGTTGTTGCTTAAAGATGTGAGGCATGTTCCCGACATTCGCCTCAATTTGATCTCTACTGGGAAGCTAGATGATGAAGGCTTCAACAACAAATTTGGTGATGGAATATGGAAGCTCACAAAGGGTTCTTTGGTGGTGGCTAAGTGCAAGAAAACTCATGCACTTTATTCGATGCAAGCAAAAATTTGTAAAAGTGTTGTCAATGCACTTGAAGATGATACTTCTACCGAATTGTGGCACAAGCGGCTTGGCACATGAATGAAAAGGACTGCAAGTTTTG
The DNA here is from genome assembly GCA_030407325.1 of Camellia japonica. NCBI lineage: Eukaryota > Viridiplantae > Streptophyta > Magnoliopsida > Ericales > Theaceae > Camellia > Camellia japonica. The sequence continues at coordinate 87,461,608 of JAPPVO010000002.1, forward strand.
TTCAAGAAAGAGTTTATACCCGGTTTGAAAGGTTCATATCTTAAAACTTGTGTTCATTGTTTGGCGGGTAAACAACATAGAGTTTCTTTTCAGAAAAATGTTACTTCTAGAAAAGAAAATGTTTTGGAGTTGATTCATTCGGATGTTTGTGGTCCTTTGAAAGTTAGAACACATAGTGGTGCACTTTATTTTGTTACTTTCATTGATGATTATTCAAGGAAAGTTTGGGTTTTTAACTAAAAACTAAAGATCGAGTTCTAGAAGTATTTAAGCATTTTCAGGCCATGGTTGAAAGAGAAACAGGGCAGAAATTGAAGTGCATCCGATCAGACAATGGTGGTGAATACATTGGGCCATTTGATGAGTATTGTCGCAGCCAAGGTATTCGGCACCAAAAGACAGTTAAGAAGACTCCTCAACAAAATGGCGTTGCCGAGAGATGATGAACTGCACCATTGTGGAAAGAACAAGGTGTTTGCTTTCATAAGCTAAATTGCCAAGATCCTTTTGGGGTGAGGCAATGAAAACAGCGGTTGACGTGATCAATTTGTCTCCTTCATATCCTTTGAATGGTGATGTTCCAGAAAGAGTTTGGACCGGTAAAGATGTATCTTATGAGCACTTGAGAGTATTTGGTTGCCGAGCTTTTGTTCACATTCCAAAGGATGAGAGTCCAAGCTTGATAGTAAGTCAAGACAATGTATTTTTCTTGGCAATGGGCATGATGAATTCGGGTATAGATTGTGGGATTCGGTCGACAAGAAAGTCATTCGAAGCCGTTATGTTGTGTTTCTTGAAGACCAAACAATTGAAGACTTTGGCAAAGGTGATCAATCAGAGCCAAAAACTAGTGATCTCATTGACATGGATCCATCTCCTTCATCTTTAGTTGATGATAAAAATGGGGAAGATGTGTAGCCACCTATTGGAGATATGGAGGATGGTGTGCAGCCACCTATTGGAGATATGGAGGATGGTTCTAATCCTAATGAAGTTGAGCCTGAAATTGAGGAAGAGCATCCAACTCAAGAACCACCATACAACTTGAGTTGAGGAAATCTACAAGGGACTGGCAACCTTCAAGAAAGTATCCTCCCAATGAGTTTGTGTTGATTTTCGATCAAGGGGAGCCTGAGAGCTATCAAGAAGCAATTGAGCATGCAAAGAAAGGTGATTGGAAAAAGGTCATGGAAGAGGAGATGAATTTCTTACTTGAAAATCACACCTATGATTTAGTGAAGTTGCCTAAGGGGAGGAAAATTTTGAAAAATAAGTGGGTTTTCAAATTGAAGAATGATAGCAAGAATCTGAGGTACAAAGCAGGTCTTGTTGTGAAAAGCTTTGGGCAAAAGAAAGGTATTGACTTTGATGAGATTTTTTCGCTAGTTGTGAACATGTCTTCTATTCGGGTTGTACTTCGCATGGCTGCAAGTATGAACCTTGAAGTTGAACAACTTAATGTGAAGACTGCATTTCTTCATGGTGACCTTGAAGAAGAAATTTACATGGAGCAATCGGAAGGTTTTGTGGAAAAAGGAAAAGAGAAATTTGTTTGCAAATTGAAGAAAAGTTTGTATGGCCTCAAGCAAGCCCCGCGGCAATGGTACAAAAAATTTGACTCTTTCATGATGAATAATGATTTTTCGAAAACCACTTCAGACCATTGTGTGTTTGTAAAAAATTTCCCGAATGGTAAATTTATTATTCTATTGCTTTATGTTGATGACATGTTAATTGTGGATCAAGATTACACTATGATTAACAGGTTGAAATTGGAGTTGAGCAAGTCTTTTGCTATGAAAGATTTGGGGTCGGCAAAGCAAATACTTGGTATGAAAATTGTTCATGATCGCAAAGAGGGGCTGATTTGGTTGTCTCAAGAAAGCTACATTGAGAAAGTTCTTGAGAGGTTCAACATGAATAAAGCAAAGCCGGTTAGTTGTCTACTTGCGGGTCACTTCAAACTTAGTTTGAATCAATGTTCTACAGGTGAGAAAGACAAGGAAGAGATGTTGAAAATTTCTTATGCTTCAGCAGTTGGTTCCTTGATGTACGCCATGGTTTGTACAAGGCCGGATATTGCTCACGCCGTTGGTGTAGTGAGTCGTTTTCTCTCTAATCCGGGTAAAGAATATTGGCCAGCGGTAAAATGAATTCTAAGATATCTTCGAGGGACTTCGAAGGTGTGTTTGTGTTTTGGGGATGGTAAGCCGATTCTTGATGGGTTTACAGATTCTGACATGGCCGGTGATATTGCAGGGGGAGCTGTGGCATATCAGTCTAAATTACAAAAATGAGTTGCTCTCTCAACTACCGAAGCTGAATTTATTGCCATTACAGAAGCTTGCAAAGAAGAGTTATGGTTGAAGAAATTTTTGCAAGAGTTGGGTTTGAAGCAAGAAAAGTATGTGCTTTATTGTGATAGTCAAAGTGCTATTCATTTGAGCAAAAATTCTACTTTTCATTTGAGATGGAAACACATTGATGTGAGGTACCATTGGATTCGTGATGTGTTAGATTCGAAATTGTTATAACTCGAAAAGGTTCACACAGATGATAATATTTTGGATATGTTGACTAAGACTTTGTCGAGGGATAAACATTTAAAGTATCGAACTTTGGCGGGTATGGTTGATCTCTCCACCTAAGTCGGTAGGGGGAGAATTGTTGGATATACCTCCTTATTGGAGTGTGGGACCCAATTGGTTTGTTAAAACAATTTTAATTTGGCTTGGTTTAGGTATAATATATTTTTATATATTATATTTGAGAAGACCCAATCCAATTTGGTAACAATTAAGGTTTTGATAAAAACCTAAAATTCAATAATATATATATATATACATATATATTATATATATATATATATTGTTTTAGTTCTTCGAAAATTTGGGTGGCTGCTACAAACAATTAGTCCTTTTTTAGTGGGTTTTTGGTTTTTCAATGGCAGCAACAATTTGATATAGTGCTATTGCTGTTTGGAAGTTTGGGTGCTTTGGTTTTTGGTTCTTGGAAGCACTGCCAGTGTGCTTGTTCGGCTGCTCTGTTTTGAAGATAATTTGGTTCGTTATTTTGGGTCTTCTTCAACTCTAGTTTTAAAGACTTTTGTTCATCTATTTGGTGAGATTTTTCCTCTTGTTTTTTTTGTGATTGTTTGAAATTCACCTAAGGGTGGTTTTGTGAGACTATTCATGTCTCGTTTGCAATCGTTTGGAAACTTTTTAGTTGATAGTGGAATCAGATTTCGATCCCGTGGACGTACCTCACATTGAGGGAACCACGTAAAAATTATTTTGTTGTTTTTGATTTAATTTTTCCGCATTAGTTTTTATTCCCATTGATTGATTTACTTATGGGGAATCACATATTTTTCCTGACAGGTGTGTGGTATGTCAATGGTGGCCTCTGTATTTTGTGGGAGATTGAGATTGGGAAGGTGAGGCAAAGGAAGGTTTATAAAACTTATGAGAGTGGATAGATTGGAGGGAAGTCTGGAAAGGCGTTTGATGTTTCTAGGGGTGGAAACAAAGGATACTTTATGACCCTTTTGAGCAATGAGCTTGGCAAGCTCGAAAAATGGGATTATGTGACCAAAAGCTAGCCATGGGAACACAACCACGTGAAGCTTAGTAGATTCAGCCATGGAAATTGACATGGAGTGTGCTGGTGGTGGGGACGATAGAGTGCTCTTTTGAAATATATATATATAGTGCTTTGAAATCTCATTTGTCTGACAAGTTTGGCGGCATTTAGTGGATAGATTATTGGTGCTAGTCGGTAAAGGACAAAATCACCTATATATCTCATTTTTTCTCATATCTCTCTATGTTCTTTTGGTAAGTTTCAATTTAAACTCGCATTGATACTTGAACTATTTATCTTGTAAATTCTATAATAAAGACCATTCATGAAAAATCAAAAAAAAAAAAAACAAACAAAAAAACATCATTAGATAATTATAAATATAAGAATAAATTGCACTTTATTTTATAAAATAAACGATAAATATTATTAAATTTAAACTATTCATTTTATAAAACAAAATGTGATTTGTTTCTTTATTTATAATTGTCTAATAAATCTAATTTTTCGTATGGATGACCTTCATTAAAGGACCTACGCGATAAATGGTTCGGATCATCAATGCGGATCCGAACTGAAATCCATAAAAAGGGTATGGAGAGGCATGAAGGGATGAGATATAGAGGGGAGCTTATCCCAATGGATAATGTCTGTAACACCAATTAATATGCCAACTAACATATTAATTAGGACACATGTAATATGAATCTCACCTAATATTACATGTAATTGTTGTTTTAGTTAATACTATAACTAACATATTAATTATATTTATCCTCACAAATATTGTAGGCTCATCTTACTTTACGAGTAATTTTATAATCACCATGTTTATGTAAACTATGTTGTCATTTGATAATTGACTGCTTTTTAGCTAGTTTTCTGTCTTTTTGACTTCTCCAATTAAAAAGTTTGTTTGGATTAAGTTTTTTTAAAAATTTTTGTGAGAGAAAAAATAAAATGATTATATTTTGGATGTGACATTTTATCTTACTAACTTTTTAACCTATTTTGTGACTAATTTAACCAAAAAAAATCGATTGCCAAACGAAGCCACATAAATGTATATTCTTGTCTAACATTTCAAAAATTATATTTCACTCTTTGAATTCAATCATATAACAAATACTGTTTTTTTTTTTTTTTTGTCTGTTAAGTCAAACCTACCAAAGTGTATGATGCAGGTAACAATCTATTTATATATGAAGTTAGTATGATAATGCATTTTATTATGAGAGAGTTTGTGTTATTTTATTTATTTATTTTTTCTGTTAAGTCAATTACAAATTTTTCTTTTTAATGATGACATATTTATAATTTCTAAAATATGGGCGGAGAATTCATATCTTTAATAAATATCAAAGACTGTATTTATAATTCACCTTTAAATTTAGGGAGACTTATTTAGAAGTCATTTTTCAGACACTTATGCTAGGCTAAGTCCTGTGTAATTTCTTATAGAGTCTCAAGTCCTATTTAGATAGGAATGTATTCCACATGATCCTACATAAACGTAACATGCCGTGACATTTATATAAACGTAATGTAACGTGACACCTACATATACGTAACGTAACGTGACACCTATATAAACGTAACGTAACGTGTCACGTTACGTTTCGCAAACTTAATGAGTTTTTATTTTTTTAAATTGAATGTGAAAATGTTGCTGGCTTATGTTGGTGTCACGTTACGTTTCATATAAATATGATCTATGGTAACATTTAATTTCTTATGTAGGAAATTGAATATTGTCATAGATCATAGGTGTCACGTTACGTTTATGTAGATGTCATGTTACGTTACGTTTATGTAGATATGATCTATGATAACATTCAATTTCCTATATAGGAAATTGAATGTTGTCATAGATCATAGGTGTCACGTTACGTTTATGTAGATATGTCACGTTACGTTTATGTAGGTGTCAAGTTATGTATAGGTGTCACGTTACGTTTATGTAAGTGTCACGTTACGTTATGTTTATATAAATATGATCTATGGTAACATTCGATTTTCTATATATAGTTTTACTATTATTTACGATATTAACAACTAATATTGAGGATAAATATGTCAACAAACTTCCCACAGGACTTATGGGAACATAAGTTTTTTAGTAGGATCATATGTAGCACAGGTCTCCCTAATAGGACTTATAAATAATTTTTCCTTAAATTTATCATCTTATTTATGATAATAGAATTGTTTGAATGAGTCTTACTATTGATATTTATTATTTTATATAGAAATGATATTTTATATAGAAATGATATATGTACTGCTATTTTAAAAGTCTGAAGAAGTCCAAGTGTTTTCTACTGTTTACATATCCCAAAAGTATCCTCTCAAAGGTTTTGGATTTAAATCCAACCATTGCATCATGCACAAAAGTCATGAAGAATCCTATATAAATCAACTATCATTTTTTTTTCTTTCTTTGTAACATTAACATTTATTTATCTAGTTAACACTAAAAATGATCAATTTCCTATTCCGCTCTTTCCAAAAGTCCTATAACAAACATGTCTCCTCCTATTTTTTAATTGATGATTGAATTATAAAATCTTTCTTATTTCCTCTATATATTTTCATATTGTTGTACATATTATTTACAACTGTCTATCATGTCCATCATGGATTAGGCCTCTGTGAATATTTTTTTAAAAAAACATTTTGGGCCAAATCTTAGAAATGTATGCATCTATTCGAATCTACATAGAGAGAGATGCATCCGGTTTCGTATTGCATCTCAAAAATTTGCAGGCTATTTTTATACACTTTCTCTTTGTTTAGATTTTTAGAATTGTATTATTTTGCATGGTACTTTAATAATCCATGTATGATGTCAAAATTCTAAATAACGAGCACTTTCTTTAGTTTAATTTTTGAAAACTATTTTTTAATTTTGGGTTTTTCATATTTTTGATTGATTTTCATTTCATATTTTTTCATTATTAGTGATTAGTGATAGTGAAATTTCTTCATATTATATATATAATACTTTTTAGATATAAATATAATTAAAAAGTAAAGTATTTATGAAAAAATTACTAAACACAAATAAATATGAACATGTACTAATTTTTCATATTTTATTCATGTTTTCTTGTATTTAAAATATAATAATATTTAATGTTAAAAAATTAAAAAAATTACACAAATGAATTTACCAATTTGGGAAAGAGTTAGTGATTTACCACTATTTTGGGGTTTATTTTAGTGTTGGACTGAGAATTATCTAATTAATTCTACAGTTATTCTACTATATGAAGTTCTTAAGTTGTTGTATTAATTACTCTAAAGCTTCTTATTTTATTGCTACCTGTCTATCAATTTGTGTGTGATTCTCAAACTCTAGTGTGCTAGAGATCTACTTGTAACTAATGATAGCAAAAATTGATAACTTTGTTTCTGATCTTCTATTTCTTGTATATGTTCAGTAGTGGATTTAATTTTAACTTTAAGTTCTTCTTCCAAAAGCATGAAAGTTTGGCTTTAAAAGATATTATTTTGAAAATATTCATGGTATTTATACTTAGGTTACTCTCCTTTTATTCCAAAATTCTTTCATTTACTTTGAAAAACTACTTTTAAGTGATATCTGCTTTCATTACATGTACTCCCACCTTGAGACTAAGTCTCGTTTGATATAGTATATTTTTATTTTCCTATTCCTTACCTTTTCCTTTCTACCTACAATTTTCCTCTAATGCCTGATTACGGCTTACATGGATTCTTCAGCTAAGGTTACTCAGCAATGGAATGAAAAAAACAATAGATACTATGACAGTTCAAAGCATGTAATATTACTAAGCAAGCAAACATTTCATAAACTTAGTTTTTCAAAAGAAAATAAATTTTAGAACAGAGAATTATCCTTTCCAAATGCCCAAGGAAAAAGAAAAAAAATACTAAAGTCCTTATCTTTGTCCAACTTTCAAGTGTCTCAATTTTTGTCTTCCAAATTTCTAAGGTGCTGTTTGGTAACACTTACGTTTTCAGTTTATATTTACAAAAATTTAAAAAACTCAAATAAAAACTTGTTTGGTAATTTTTGATTTATAAATTAGTGGTCTCAGTTTATAAATTTGGCCAAAAAATGTAAATTCAAAAAATGTGTTTCCGTTTTGAGTTTTGAATTTTTTTTTTTACCACCCAACACTAGCCACCACCCGCCACCATTTTCCACCACCGTCTTCCGCCACCACCTGCTGCCACTACTCACTACCCACCTGCCACCATCACCGGTGGCCACCACCACCCACCAGCCACCTACCGGCTACTACCACCCACCTGCCACCCACTCGCACCACCACCCACCCACCCACCCACCCGCCACCACCACACCACCACCACACCACCACCCCTCACTACCACTTGCCACCACCACTCACCACCCACCTGCCACACCACCGCCACACCACCACCAGCCACCACCACCCCCACTACCACCCACCCTCACCAGCCACCAGCCACACCACCACCACCACCCACTTGCCACCCACCCGCCGCCACCACCCACCCACACCACCACCACCACCATCACCCACCACCCATCCGCCACCACCACCCACCTGCCACCACCACCCACCACCACTACCACCACCACCACACCACCCACTCGCCACCACCCACCACCCGCCTCCGTCACCCACCCACCCACCACCACCACCACCACCACTACCACCCCCATCCACCACCCACCTGCCATCACCATCGACCACCTGTCACGCTTTCTACCACCGTCTTTCGCCGCGCACTTGCTACAACTTTCCACCACCGTCTTCCACCACCACCACCCACCCACCCGCCACTTGCCACCACTTTCCACCACTATCTTCTGCCACCATCACCACCACCTGCCACCATTTTCCACCACCGTCTTCGCCACCACCACCCGCAATCATTTTCCACCACCCGTCTTCCACCGCCACCACTTGTCACCACCCACCACCCGCCACCACTTTCCATTTCTCACTCTTTTTTATATTTTTAATTTTGTTTAAACATTTTGTCTAAACCAAACGCATTTGTAGTTTATGTTTTTCTAAAAATAAACAAAAAATAAACAAAAACCAGTTTATAAAATTTTTGTAAATATAAATTGAAAACGTAAATGTTACCAAACAGGCCCTAAGTGTCCCAAAGTCTATCACATAATCCTAGTAAGTATTTTTTTATATTAATATTATTTAATATTAAAAAAAATTAAAAAAATTACACAAATGAATTAGTTTCTAAATGTATTTAGATTAAAAATTATATTATATTATTATATTCTATTGATAGCAACAACAATGGGAAGAAGGGAGTCCTAACGGAGCTGTTAAATAAGGCAAGATTTGATGGTATCTAAAAGTTATTCTCGTAAACTTTTCCCTCCTGATATAAATTAATAAGATACCCAGAATTGTATTTAGAATTTTACGTAAAATAATAATGTGTAGTTCAAATTCATACATGTGAATTCATCATATACCAATTGAATCTCAACTTCTTCATCCATGGTTTTGGATTGATTCTACTAATATTAACGGGTTGCACATGCAATGCGTGTACAATTCAAAGACAATATTATAATATAAGAATTATGATAAAGAAAAATACACATATAGTATTTGTTGCTCAAGTGGTAAAGGCTTGATTTATCAAATATATGATCTTGGTTTCAAGTTTTTTTATTTTATTTTTTTTTTAACATAAACATCAACTACAGGGTTATTTTGGGGAAATCTAAAATATGAGACACACATGTGTCAACACCAACCTTCACTTTATATATTATAATAGATATCTCATAATACGCTAATTAAATCTCAACAATACTTTTGGATTCATGGCTATGTTTTTGACAAATTTTTATGGTAACTAGACTTTTCTATATGTAGAATTAGTATAACGATTCCGGTTTAGACTTGACCCATTTGATATTCTGGATCCGAGTTTTGTTGTCTTATACGATTGTTTATGTCTTATTTCCTCTTATCTCTCATTGAGTTTGGTTATTGGAGTGTCTTGGTTGCATTTGGAATATGTCGGAAGTTAGTTTTTCAAAATGGTTCATGCCTAGATTTTAGCTTTTTCGCTCGAGGGACACTTCTTGCGCTCGAGCGATTTTTGAGAACTCTCAGTACTTTTGCAAGTCTGCAAAGATACTGGGAGTTAGCATTTTACGCTCGAACGGTGGCGGCTCTAGCGATCATTCTTGAGCTCGAGCGATGGTTTTCTGTCTGTAAAACTTTTGGGAGTTTGTTTTCTTCGCTTGAGCGGTCACTTCCTACGCTTGAGCGGTCTCACTTATTATCTCTGGTCGCTCAAGTGACCATTCCTTCGCTCGAGCGGTCTACGCGTATATCAGGTCGTAAAATTCACTTTTTGAGTTACTTTTTCTCACCTCTCTCTCTCTCAAAATCTTAGATCCACTCTCTCTTTCTCTCTCTCTTTGGAAATCATCTCTAAGCTCCAAATACACCTCAATCTACCCATTTCTACACTCTAGTTGTAACGCCCTAAAAAATAACCCATAACATACACAATAATAAGATGCATTACTTAAGAAAATAAACCATAATTCATTCATCAGAGTATTCTTAAATAAAGACATTACATGTAATAATGAAAGTAAATGCCCTATGGGCTTACATCTTTCCAAGCCAACACTTGGACACAAAATGTGAGTACTAACTCAACTACAAATTAAGCCCTCGGCTTGTAATTACATGTAATATTAAAACAAAACAAATAACTAAACTAGTCTTCCAATCCAAGTCCTTCCAAGCTAAGTCCTTGGAGGTAGCTTATCACCTGAACCTGAAAATGATGTTCCCATATAGGGTGAGCCATAGCCCAGTAGAGACATACTAAACCAAATATAAGCATTGAATAAAGCAATAGCATTTAATAGATGGTTAACACAAATTGTCATTTTCACTTTCCATTATCTATTCAACTTTCCATTATTATCAACATGGCTCAGAACCTGGCCAAACTACAACAGTGAACTATATATCATATTCACATACTTCCAATATCAACAAAACAAATGAGACACAGGCTTATATCAAAACACTTCCATACTTCCAATATGATACACATTTTAGTGTTGTATCAATAACATGCAAAAACAATTCAATATCAATAAGCACACATAATAGGGATGCTAATGGAGTCCATCCCCTATCTCCTCCCAAACAAAATCCGGTTAAGAGGTCCATCCCCTATCTTCCCCTAACCGTGGAGTACATCCCCTATCTCCTCCCACACAATATGCATATGCAATGCTCAACTAATACATGTATGTAAACACATAACATATACATCTCACAATCAATACACGTAATGTCCGTATTAATTCAACAGTCAACATTAACGACTTAACCAATGTGATTAGTTTCAGTTATCCCTAATCCACATGCAATGTCTACAACAATCATGACTATCCTCCACCGATAGCCCAAAACAGTTATCTCTAAACAGAAAATAACTAAATCAACAATTCAATAGGCATATGATTTAAATTAACCAACTACCCATTTAATCCATAATTCCTCATATTTCGTGAATTCAACCATTATTCCTAATTTTCCTTAAATTAAACTTACAATTCAATTTAAACAACAACTAGGGTTTTTCCCAAAATTACCAAAATACCCCCAACATATTAAAATACCAAACTTAGAACAAAACGTATACATTGGAGTAGGAAATCCCTACCTCGAAGAAATAACCCAAAGAGAAGACGAAGATGATGACCCAAACTCCAAAGTGCTCCAAAACCCAAATTGTTCAGATTAAACTGAAGCCCTCGACCCACTCTAACTTTTTAATAAAGGATCTAGGGTAGAAACACCCTAAAACTAGATGAAACCTAGGGTAGAAGGTGTGTAGGGAGAGAGAAGAGTCGGACCTAGGGTTTGGAAACAAAAGAGATAGAAAAACTGATTAAAATCCCGCTGCTGTCTATTTAAACTGAACAGGCTCGCTCGAGCGAGGACTTGGTCGCTCGAGCGACCAGACACAAGAAAAGCTCGCTCGAGCGAAGAAAAGCTCGCTCGAGCCAAAAACTCGATGCTTCAGTTCTGCAACACAGAAGCTCGCTCGAGCGAAGGACTACTCGCTCGAGCGAAGAACTCGAAAACATACAGCTCGCTCGCTCGAGCGAAGGAAGCTCGCTCGAGCCAAGAAACACATCTCTCAGGTCCTAAGCCCAGACGCAGACTCTCACTCGAGCGACCAAACCCTGGCTCGAGCGAAGAACAAAAACAACAGCTCGCTCGAGCGACCAACTCCTCGCTCGAGCGAAGGTCCAAAATTCTGGACAGCAACACTTGGTGTCTAAACCCAACCAACCTGAAACAAACCTGCCCAAAGACATCCTATAACTCAAAAATAAAGAATTAAAGGACAACAACAACAATACACAATGCCTGGATCCACGGAACTTAAGTCCGGATACAACAATCTAAAGGAAAAAGACCGGGGTCACTATACTAGTCCCTTTATTAAAAAGATAGAGCACGTTAAGGGCTTTGTTTTAATCGGTAAAGTTTGTATTTTTGGCTCTATTGGGTTTTATCCATCTCTCATTTGGGTCTTCTTTAAGGTAGGGATTCTCTGTATTTTCTTATGATTTTTAACTTAATTATTTGCTCTTTTAAAAACAATATTGTGATTTAGGGATTTTTGAACAAACCTAGGGTTTTGGATTTAAAAATCAAAAGAGGGATTTTCAAATGGATTCTTGAAAATAGTTGTGAGATTAGAAATAGGGCTGAGTTGTGATAAAATGGTTGGTTTTGATACTTGGAATTGGTTTTGGAAGAAAATATGGTTTTTGCCCTAAAAATCTCAAATGTTGATTTTGTTTAAATAATTGGAATTGATGTTGGAAATGTGAAATTAGATTGATATTGATGAAGATGATGGAGTTGGGTATGTATTACCACTCACATCTTGAAATTTGAAAAGTTTATCTTTATGGAAATTAATTATTTGTTTAAAGATATCTGTTTTGGATTATCAGTGGAGGATAGCTATGATTGTTGTAAAAATTGCATAAGAATTAGGAGAATTGAAATTATTTTCTCATCCATTGCATTGAGCATTGTTGCATATTTAACACATTTGAAAGGTTGTTATTTTGAGAAAAATTGGTGAATACCTTGGTGAATCTAAGTAAGAGTGTAGTGTGGTATTAAGTTAACCTGTATGTTCTTGGTGAATGACTAAAAACTTGCGCGGTTAGGTGTCAAACCTTCTGGTTAATACTGGTAAAAATTACAATTTGGTTGTGCTTGTAGCCTACTGGCAGGCACGTCCTAGAGATTCACAGTGTTGTATTCATTGCCCTGTTTTCTATTGTAAAGGAAATGATATCATGATTTGAGACATGAATCTTGACCTTGCACGATTTTGGAAAGAGAAATGAAAATGTTTTGGTACGAGCATTGCATATGCATACACCTTATATTTTTGTTAAGGTTCATAAACAGTGTTGTACTATCTCTACTGGATTTTGACTCACCCTATGTGGAAAACTATTTTTAGGTGCTGATGATATGCCTCCACCAAGGCAATAGCTTGGGAGGACTTAGAGCAAGAGCTTCATTTTGTTTATTTGTTGTAATTGTTTTTGTACAAGCCTAGGGCTTTATCTGTATTGGGTTTGAAACTCACTTTTGTTGTAACCAAGTATCGTCTTCGAAAATTGTAGCCATTAGGGCACTCTCTTCTTTATTTATGTTTATCCTATTTCCCTATCATGTAACATATGCTATGGATTCAGGGTTAGACTTGTGAATGTATATCTGCATATGCTATCCTTTTGTACAAGCAATTGGGATCAATGGAGGATAATTATTTCGTCATGTGTTGTTATTTAATTAATGTATTATATGGATTATTGTCATTTATTTGGGGCGCTACAATTAGAACAAATCTGAATCACACATTGACGTTTATAAACAAAAAGTTCGGGATGTGTCTTTTAATCTCTCTTAAACTTTATTTAACTTTCAATTTCAATTTATGAGGACTCGATCTGTTTGAATTGTGTTTTCCTTTAATTTCATCAATTCGTTATCACATTGCAGAGATTGAAGCTGCGTCAAACCATGAAATTCTCATTCATTTGAAACTTTGATGGAAGGTATTTTTTTAATTATATTTTGTGTTAGGTAGTTATAGTTGGATTGTCTTTCTTTATGTTAAGATTATTATAATTTAAATAAAAAAAAAATTATTAGGTTTCCTGCAATTTCTTATTAAGTTAGAACTTTATCTTAAAGTTTTTATTTAAAAATAAATAAATTTTGTTCAACAAGCGGTATACATTATTTTGTTTATGATTCCAAAAGCCTTGTGGATTTGCTTTAGGAAATGTTTTTAAGTTCTTCCTATTTTATAACAATAGGTCAGGTGATTCTATTTGAATTCAAATAATAACTCATTGCGTATTCCTATTATATTCTAAAATAAATTTACTAATAAGGATAATACATATTAAACTCTAAAATAATTTTCTTTCTTATGGTATCCTCAAACCTCTTGTACGTATTCTTCATATTCAATTCTTTTCATCTTTTTCTCCAAGTTTCAATTATTTTCTTATCTTCTTCCTTACTCCAAACAACAACACAAATAACAACCACTATAAGAAATTTTAGGCCGACTGTGAAATAGGAGAGAACAGGTAGAGAGCAATAAATCCCAAATGAATAACTATAATGAGAAATCTATTTAAAAGTTTTTTAAAGGATTTTTCAAAGTGGTGTATTTAGGATTTGGATGTACATTGAAAGATAATTTCGGAAAAAGCATAGGGTGCATTGAGAGTAAATTATAACTATAATAATTTAATGAAATTGTATTGAAAAATTGGACGTACTTAATAATTTTTTGGGTATAAATAGAATTATTCTAATAATTCTAAATGCACAAAGTACCAAACACAAAATGAGATAAAGATATCTTATAAGGAGTGGGACCTACATAATGTGGAACTTTATATATAAAGAGTGTAACTCTGTCTGGTGTGAACTTTGTCACATTTTTTAAAATTCCTAAATTTTTCTTGTGTAACGATTTTAAATTTTGATAACTTCTTCAGTTTCCTTTTTTCTACATTTATATTTTTTTTCATCAATAATTGAAAAAAAGAAAAAAAGATCCCTATTTACGTTTGCTTGGTTGATTTAATGGTTATGGCACACAACCTTATACTACATTTAAACATGCATTTTTAGATGTTTATGTCTAAATTCCATAAAGTTTTTGCTTATATTTTAATTATGCAATGTGGACAACTACACATAAGTTAATTTATAGCTTAATTTATGTTTTTTACTTTTCCTAACTTTAATTTCATTTTCAAATATATATATATATATATATATGCAAATAGCATCCCGCAGAAGTTGATCTTATTTTGTCAAATTTTGTTTAAATCCATGAACACTACCTGCTACAATTGGTGAAAAAGTACGTTGGATCAAAATAGTCATGTGCATTGCACGTGTGCTTTAACTAGTAATAAATAAAGAAGGTAGATTATCTTCCGTCCACATTATGGACTAGATGGCGTTGTTTAGGTAATGGTGGAATCAAAAATTTTGTCAAGGAGGGGCTATTGTATATACATAAAAAAATGTGGAGTTAATTTTAGTACATTACTAATTAAACATAATTTGTTATATAAAGGTTGCATAATAAATATTTCACAAGAAAACTAAATAAATCTAAAAAATAGTTCTTTTTTTTTTTTTGTTGCAATTTTTTCAATGGAAAATGTTTTGTAGCTCGAAAGTTTTCCCCCCGAATCCCCCGACTATCCAAAACGACGTCGTTTTGGGCAGTCTATTTATTTTTATTTTTTTTCTCCTTTTGTTTGAAACTGAGGGAGAGAGAGGGAGAAACAGAGGGAGAAAGAGAGAGGAGGAGAGGAGAGAGGGAGAAAGAGAGAGGAGGAGATGAGAGAAGGGAAACAGAGAGAAAGAGACGGCGATGGCGGTGCGAGCGACGGTGATGGAGGGTGCGACGGTGGATGCTCACCCTTGCGACGGTGGATGCTCACCCTTGCGATTTCTAGCTCTGATGTGTTGATGATGAACATGAAGATGATGTGTTGATGATGGTGATGGTGATGAAGATGTTGTTGTTGTTGATTGTTTTTTTTTTTCTAGTAGATCAAGATCTGAATCTAGATCTGAAGGGGGAAAAAAAAAATGTTGGCTGATGATGATGTGATGAAGAAGATGTTGATGATGATGATGATGATGTTCTTCTTCTTCTCTCCTTCTTCTTCTTCTTTTTCCTCCTCTTTTTCCTCTTCTGCATCTTCTTCTTCAGACAAACGAGAAGGAAAAAAGGAAAAAAAATAATCCCAAAGCGACGTTGTTTTGGGATTTTAGGCGATTCGGGTGGCTTCCAATTTGAGCTACGTAGCGTGATTGTTTTTCAATTTTGAACTATTGATTAGATCTCAATCTATAATCGGTTAAATTAGTATTTTAAGCTAGTTTAAAAATTAATCAATTAAGACTCAACCTGCTATGCTAGTGTGGATAAATAATTTAAAGGTGAAGTTGCAAATTTTCTAACATTATTACTGAAAAAAGTATACACACCATTTGGTTTTTTAAATTAAAAAAATAAGTGACATGTAACTCTTGTATTAATAAAATTGACTTAGTAAAATTGACACTATTATTTAAAGTAAATTACGCAAATAGTTTATATAGTTTACACGATGTGTTAATTTGATCCATGTTGTTTTAATTTACTTGATTTTGTCCCTTAATTTAACGGATTATGTCATATTGGTTCAATAAATAACAACCGTTAAATTTAATGGACAGAAAGTTGTCACGTGCTCAAATGATGTGTCAATTTAGTCATTGTAGTTTACACGATGTGTCAGTTTAGTCCTTATTGTTTTAATTTGCTCGATTTTGACAAGGACCAAATTGACACATCATGCAAGCTACAGAGACTAAATAGACACATCGTTTGAATTTTCGTCCACCAAACTTAACAACTGTTATTTATTGGACTAATATGACACAATTCGTTAAATTAAGGACACAATCGAGAAAATTAAAACAATAAGGACCAAATTGATACATCGTGTAAATTACATGGATTATTTGCATAATTTATCCTTCTTTAAAATGAAAAATAATTATAGATAATTTATTATACATTATGAAATACTAATAAAATAGAAAATTAATAAATTAATTTTTATAAAATTAAAAAATTATTTCATTATACATTTTATAAATACTTGTAAATATAAAATAAATAATAAATTATAAAAAAATGGGAAGGGGCCAAGGCGCCTTTCAACCCCTACATAGTTTCGCCACTGTGTTTAGATCTGTGGAGTCTATCACATGTGCTGTTTCGATAATTCAAATCATTCATTTTATTAGGCATTTTGCATATCTCATCTACAAAAAATTAAGTTGATCTGATAATCGTAATCTATTGATCGCATTTGTCACAAAAATCATGAATGGTTATTTTGAAAAATACAATTGTTGTTCATTTTTTTGGTGATAAATGCGTTAAATTGAATATATTACGAATATCGGATCGATCCTTTTTTTTTTTTGATGAATGAAATACTTGAAATGCACAACAAAATTAACGATTTCTATTATCGAAACGAAATTTATAGTAAACACCCACGAATCCAAACAATGCCCTCTAGTATGAACTGAAGGGAATCTCCTCCTAAATAAAATGTAATATATAAAAAAACAAGATTAGTTTGTGGCATAGCCTTATGTATGGGGCAGCAAATACTTTTTGGGCCAATGGTGTATGTCTCATAGGATTCCTAGGTATCAATGTTAGTCCAATTAGAATGCATTATTCTATCGTACAATAAAAACAAAATAAAATTATAATAAGACCTGTAATATTTCAAACAAAATTTGTACATATTCTTAATTATATATATATATATATATATTTTGAACGGCAAACAAGAAACTTTATTGATGAATGGAAGGAGTACAAAATACCAAACAAACACCAATAAAGAGAGGGAAGTGCAGCATGACAATGGGCTAAATGATCCCAACTAGGTTGGCACTAAAGAGCCCATCCTATCATTTGCTAGCACCACCAAAGTTGGTGAGAAACCAACCAAGAACACCCCAACTATAAGCGTACAGCAGACAGAAAGAGATCAAACAAACAGATCAAACAGATCAACTAGACTCTGCAACAAATACCAAACTCACTTAGTTGCACTTAGCAGCAAATAGAAATCCCAAATGTAGCTCATAAAACAGCATAGTTGCAAACACCAGCTGATCCACAAGCTGCAAACACCAGACTCTCACATTGATTCAGCACCCACCTAGCTGCCAAAATTGACTGAGCTGCAAATACCTCAGAGCTGTAGGCAGAGTAAATTTCAGAACAGACAGAGTAAATTTCAGAGCTGCAAACAGAGTCCGCCAGACTTATTTCCAGCAACTAGCAAAACAGATCCCAAATGTAGCTCATAAAACAGCATAACAAAGCAGATCCAGCACTCACAAACTCACAAGCTGATCTACAAGCTGCAAACACCAGACTCACAAAACACCCCACAAAACCTCAACAAAACACCCCATAAAACCTCAACAAAACAGGTCTCCTAAGTCCTTCCACCTAAACAGAATCTGATTTGTGAAATCTTATGAAGAAAGTCGTCAATCAAAAATGGAGACCCCTTGGTTGCAGCTTTATACCAGATGGCAATTCTTGTGATGATATGCTCCAGTAATTCCTTCAACTTTGGTTGAGAACCTTGAAAGAGGCACTCATTTCTGTGCTTCCAAATTGACCAAAGAGCTACCAAAGGAATTGCACTCCAAATTCTTCTTTCAGCTTTCTTGCAGCAGTACCCAGACCACTAGTCAAGCAGGCCTTGAACAGAACCAGGCACCACCCAAGTGACCTTCCACCACTTCAATAGGCCAGACCAAACTCTCCATACCAAGGGGCAAAGAATAAGCACATGTTCAGATGTTTGATACTAACTTTACAGAAAATGCATAAAGTAGAAGTATTTCGATCTAGAATTCCCAATCTATGAAAAACTCTGATGTTTTGATCTTATTTCTCCTTGCAAGCCAACCGAAACATTGCACTTTGGGTGGAAGGTATTTGATCCATACCATACTACTGTAGCTGACATTATCACCAAAGTCAAGGTTGGTATGCTTGTAGAAAGCAGATACTAAAGAAAATTAAATTAATATGATTATAATAAAGAAAATTTTAAAACATAGAACACCTTGGCCGATGGAGAACATTCTATTTCAAACAATTTTTTTTAGAATCTCTACCAGCCACCCTTCCTTGCTTCCGTCCAATCATCCCCAACACCAACAACTAAAAAAACAAAATAAATATGAGTTGAAAACAAAGTACTTGTGTTAAAAAGGGGAAAAAAAAGAAAATAAAAACAAAAAAGTAACATCACATGATAGGCAAGTTGAGCTTTTTGTTTTTTATTTTTTTATCAGCTAAAAAGGAACTTTATTGATGAATAAATGAACAACTATTTGGATTACATCAACAAAGATGAGGAAATGCAAAGAGCATCACAATAGACCTACGCCATCTCAACTATGTTGGCACTGCGAGACCTATCCAATCATATACTAACACATCCCCAAAGTTGGTGAAAGACCAACAATATAACCAAGAGAACAAAAACAGAAGCAAAACAGAGCTATAAAAACAAACAGCCCACTCCCTGGGCCAGTCCCATTAGCATAACACTCCCACTCAGTACATCACAAATCCTCCCAAACACATCCTAATCTGTCTGAAGTTGAGGATGAAATTATTAGTTGTAAAATGAAAATCCTTCAAGAGTGGTTTCAACCACAGAGTTATTCTAGTCTTAATCAATTTACAAAGCTCAATCAGGTTTGGATTAGTTGCTTTGAAAACACACTCATTTTTATGCTTCCAAACTAATCACAGGACAACCAATGGAATAGCACTCCATATCTTCCTCTCCATCTTTTTCATCTTCCCTCTAGCCCACCAAAGTAGTAGATGATCCATAGAGCCTGGTAATGTACCTTGAACCTCCCACCATTTCAGCATTTCAACCCAGACATTCCAGACAAAAGGACAACAAATTAAAATATGGTTCACAGATTCAATGTCACTCTTGCAAAACACACATTAAGAACACCAACTCTTTGTAAGAACTCAGCTGTCTTGATTCTCTTTTTCCAAGCTAACTACCCAAATTTGCACCTTAGGAGGGATGAAATTTAGCCAAACCAACATGCTAATTCTGAGAGTTTGGGCCAAGATTAACCACAACAAACTTATACATTGATGCTACAGTGAACTCACCTGAAATAGATGCTACCCAAACAGGCCTATTTACATGCTCTAGTCTCATTGTAGGTCCTGCTGTTAGCTGACTTAAGAGATTCTGAAGCTCCAATTCCTCACACACATACAATTCTCTTCTGAATGATAGATTCCATTCACCTGATACATTTTCCCGATCATAGATTGCTCTCAAGGAATCACTTTTCTCTAAAGGCAACCTATAGAGGCTTGGAAACTCATCCTTCAAGCATAGTGCCTAACGCCATCTATCAATCCAGAAGATAGTCTTTTTCTCATCCTCAACCTTCAAGTGAAAATTATTCAAATAGAACTCTTGTAAATTGTTTCTTTGCTCAGCAATAGCTACAATTACTTTCCATACAACTGAGTGGTTGCAGGTAGGATTGAAAGATGGCATTAGCTTCCTACCTCCAACTTGTATTTGCTACATATAACCCTCTTCCACAGAGCTTCATTTTCACAACCAAACCTCCACCACCATTTTACTAATAGACAATTGTTAACCTCTCTCACCTTCCTAATACCTAGCCCTCCTTGCTCCACACTTCTATACAATTCCTCCCATTTAATCATATGGATCTTTCTCTTTAGTTCTAAACCACCCCACAAAAATGTAGCTTGAAGCCTTTCAGATTCTTTAGCTACCTCTTTAGGTATCCTGAACAAAGACAAGTAATACACTGGTAATGAAGATGTTACAGCTTTGACAAGTGTGTAACCTCCCTGCAAAGGACAGTTGAGCTTGGTTGTGTGTATGGCTAAGAAAAGGTGTGGGAATCTCTTTTGATGAGTTCATTTGGCAATACATGAGAACATGGATACGATGGGAATTTTGCACGCAACTTGTTAATATGACTTAAACTGTATATGCAATTAAAAGGCTATAATTGATTATTTTTAGTATGAACACGAACATAATGCGGCAAATATTACTTGACCCGGCAACACAACTATTAAATAAGTTGTGTTTGAGTTAAACATGCGTAATCCAAGCATGACCCATCGAAAACATGTAAAATTTTGTGTCAACACGTGAACACAAACTCATATTAATCTACAGACAACCCAAATGCAAATAAATCTTCTAGATATAAGATATAAAATGTTCGAAAAAATTACACGGGTAGTTCATGTACTTTATCTCTTATGTTATTTTGGTCCTTATATTTTCAATTTGCTTCATTTTATCTTTGAATTTTGAACTTTGCATCAATTTAGTCTAATCGATAACTTTGCTAAAAAAGATTTGAGGATAAATTATACAAATAGTCCTGCACTTTATACGATGTGCCAATTTGGTCTCTGTTGTTTCAATTTGCTCGATTTTGCCCCTTAATTTAACAGATTATGTCATTTTAGTCCAATAAATAACGGTTGTTAAGTTTGATAGATGGAAAGTCAAACTATTTGTCAATTTGGTCCCTATAATTTACACAATGTGTCAATTTGGTCCCTATCAAAATGGAGCAATTGTGTAGACTTTCCATCCACCGAGCTTAACAACTGTTGTTTATTGGACTAAAATAACACAATCTATTAAATTGAGGGACAAAGTCAAGAAAATTAAAACAACATATATCAAATTGACAAATCATATAAACTACATAAACTATTTGTATAATTTACCCAAAATTAAATGAAAATTTCGAACTTCAGGTTCATGATTTATAATGATGGAAGCAACAAGGGAAAGGAGACGAAGTTTAATCCATCTCTCTGACAGATAGTCATCTGTGTGTGGGTGGGTGGGTGTGTGTGAGAGAGAGAGAAAGAGAGAGAGAGAGAGAGAGAGAGAGAGACCCCCAGCATCTGCTGGACGTGGATTACTTTGTGAACAACCGTCAATATTTAATTGGGAAATTTAGCTATAAACCCCCTTTGCCTTCCTTTCATTGTTAAAAGGACTAAGAGAAAAATTATACTTTCTAAATCCCCTCATAATTATAAAGTCTTGCATAAAGGACAAATTTATTATTTAAATATTTTATATGACTATTATACCCACTCTCTTCCCACTCTCTTCCTTTCCATCACCGTCTGCCATCAACAATGTCGGAATGACAAATCTGCTCTTCAAGCAAGCTGTGGTGGGAATACTTATGATGATTGTGTTTTATACATGCATGTGCTCACCGAAGCTACCAGATTCTTTTACATTCAACTGTTTATCTTCTCTCTCGTCTCTCTCTTCTAACCCTAGCTTCCTCCATGGCCGGAGCTGTGGAGAACTTGCAAATCGCACTGATACATATATATCTATATATATGTATGTGTTTGTGTGTTTTGAGATTTGAATTCGAATATATATGTGTTTTGAGATTTGAATTCGAATATATATATATATATCTACATATTCCGATCTCTAATATATATATATATATCTATATATATGTGTGTTTTGAGTCTTTAAGATCGGAGATTTGAATGATTGCATAGATCGGTCTCGGCGATCATTCGATTTGAACTAAAAAACTCAAAGATTTAAAGTAAAATCTGAAAAATCTGTGTGTATGAAAAATCTCAAGATTTTTGAAAGCTCAAAGTTTCAAAAATCTGAAAAATCTGAAAAATCTGAAGAACCGGGATATGAAAAATTGAGATTTCTCTGAAATTTTCAGATTATAGGCCTAATTCAAGGATTATAGGCCTGATTCAATGTTTTTCAGAGTAAACATCAATTGATTCAAGGATTATAGGCCTAATTCAAAGCTCAAAGATCAAAGTTCCATCGATTTTTCAGAGTAAACATCAAATTTCATTTGATAGAACCAGAGTAAAATTTTACTCTGGTTCGATTGCTCTGTTTTTTTCATTTGACAGAACCAGAGTAAAATTTTACTTTTATACAAAGTAAAATTTTACTTTTAGCTTCAGAGTCTCACAGTTTACTTATTTTTCAGAGTAAAATTTTACTTTTATACAGAGTAAAATTTTACTTTAGTTTCAGAGTGTAAAATTTTACTTTCATACAGAGTAAAATTTTACTTTCATACAGAGTAAAATTTTACTCTGAAATACATAGTGAAGATGGCTTAATAGGAGAGCTGATAGATATGAGGATAATATAGTAAAAGAAACAAGTTTTAAAATATCAGGGGGTTTTGAAAGTACTTATATAATTCTTGTCCTTTTGAAAGACAAATTAGATAGTGAGGGGGCTATGACCAAATCCCCCTATTTAATTTAATGAAGAGCTTGGAAGAGGTTGTCATTTAGTAAAACACAGACTAACACTGTTTAGTTCATTGATTTGAGTAGGATTCGAAAAGGAAAATATATAGATGTGAATTGTGAATGAAATATAATTACATTTTATCTATATTTTACACACTTTTTTTTTTCTTTTTTATTTTTAAATTCTTTTTCAAATTTATGAACCAAACATAGTTTATAAGTGTAAACTTATAGAACTGCTCAGTTTGGTCAACATACAAATTCATAGTAATTTGAAGTGAAATGATTGAAATGCTAATTTTTTTAATAAAATTGCATTGCGAGTAGAGCATATGTGCCAATGTATAAAAGGTTTTAGAGAATTTTTTTGTCTCTAAAAGAAAAACATTATTATAAAAAATATTAAGCCCTCTTTTGGGAAGCAGGTTATAATAACTCACTTCCCTCTCTCACAAAAAGCTGATTATAATCAGCTTTTAACCAAAAAATTGATTATAACCATCTTCCCTAAATAGTCCTAAGAGACAATAGTTAGTTGTTATGGGAGTTGTTATTACAAAGTCGTTTTGAAAATTCAAAAAAAAAAAAAAAAAAATTATTGGCAAAATTTTAAAAATATTTCTGATAAATATATTTTTACAAACAGAGCCGATTGGGAGCTCGAATCCGAGCTCCCCCGAATGCCCGAATCCCTTTTTTTTTTTTTTTTTTTACAGCGGAAGAAGACGAAGAAGGGGGAGGAGGGAGGATGGGACTGGAGGGGGCCTAAAAAATGGAGGGGGAGGGGAGGAGAGGAGAGGAGGAGGAGGAGGGGGACGGCGGAGCTGCGAGCTGCGACGACCGGGGCAGAGTTGCGACGGGGTAGCTGCGACGGGCCGGCGGACGGCCGGAGGCGAGCTGCGACGACCTCCTCTTCCTCTTCCCTCTCTTCCCTTTCTCTCCCTCTCCCTCTTCTCCCTCTTCTCCCTCTCCCTCTGCGTCAACAATGGCGGAAAAAAAGAGAAAAAAAAAAAAAAAACCTAAAGCCCAAAACGACGTTGTTTTGCGCTTTAGGGGGATTCAGGGCCGATTTTTTCGAGCTACAAATCTTTTTTCTTTTACAAAACAAAAGAAAATTCATACTAAAAGATTTACTTTTTGAGACATAAATTTTGATTTTAAAATGATAATAGTAATCCATTACTAAGGTGCCATTTAGTAACAATTAGAGTTCACCTTTTTTAGTTTACAAAAATAAATAAATAAATAAATAAAAATAAAAATATGTTTATGTTTATTTTGTGTAAAAACGAAAACAAAAAATATATTTGAGGCTGGTTTGACATTCATAAAAAAAGACAAAAAATTAAAAAATTGTTAAAAAAGTCAAAAAATTATTACTATTTAATATATATAAACAAATTTTTTAAAAAAAAAGTAGAAGTCAAGTTTTGGCATGGCAATGATGGTGCTGTCTGGTGCTGTCAAAACATATATGTACATATATGTGAATAAATATTATTGGAATGATGTGCTGTCAGAACATATATGTATATAGGATGAGATGTCACGGTATTGTTGGGCCATGGGGCCCCATCACAGGTCCCGTTTTGATAATCGAAACCGTTAATGTGTAAAACTCGTCGAGTACTATATACTTGTAAAAACTCACGTTGATCGGATATCGATAAAATATGATCAAATCAGTTTTGTATAAACAAATGGACGGTGCACAAAAGTAACGGTTGACAAAAAAAACTAATCCGATCAGATAAGCTATCGACATTCGATCAACGTGATTTTTATAATTAATAATACTCGACGAGTTCTACACATTGAATGGTTCTGATTATCAAAATGGGACATGTGGTGGGCCCCTACGGGCCGAACAACACCGTCCAGTCCAAACAACATCGTAGGCAATCTAGTTCTAGCTGCCCATCGTATGCATGACGGTACCATCACTGTCAGTAGGCATTTATATATGTAGGGGTAATATAGTAATTTTGTTATTTTATATAATATTTTAATACACATTTTTTCGTAAAAAAATCAAAAAGTTATCCCAAACAAACATTTTTTTCCTCTACTTTTTAGTCTAAAAAGTCAAAAAGTGCACTTATTTAGAACACCCAAAACAACCCCTTGCTATATACATATTTTAAAAATTTATTTTGAAAATAAGTGAAAGGGGTGGCTCCAAGTGATGGTTGTTGATGGTGACCGAAAATAGTTATCGATTGTTAAAAGTGCAAAATTGGTTACCAACAATTGGAGGTGGTTGCCACTGATCAGATATATGGTTGGCGGTGCAGGAGGTAATTGTTGGCCACGGGAACTAGTGACCTCAGTGGTTGTCAACAGTCGGAAATGATGGTCGATCAGCCACCTAAAGTGATTGCTGAAGGTAGTAAATGCTAGTGAGATGTGGCTGGCAACCGAGGCAGATGGTGGCCAAATGTGCTTGGTCGAGGATGTCATGAGCGATAGTGGACAATGGTGGTAAGGATGAGCACCATGAAAGTGAGATATTTAAAATATTAACGAAAGATTATCAAAAATAGAAAAATATTATGCATTATGAAAGTGTGCTACGGATTGAACCTACACTAGTGAAACAATTATCTCTACTTTAGAAGTATGCTAAACATTGAACTAGATTGCTTAGGAAAAATAAAATATCATTGCTTAATTTACATTTTGCGCTGGTTGTGCCATATTTCATAACTTTGGGATATTAATGTTAAACTTACTACTTCATTGATAACAGAAAATATTACATCAAATGATAAACGTGTTATATTAATGATACCACAATATACCACATCAAACCATAAATACAAATGATAAAGACTTGTTTGTTTTCCAGAAGAAGAGAGATTGGATGGTTCAGTTTAGTCCCTTCAATTTTGCATCTTCATTTCGCTCTGTGAGACTTAAAGTAATCCAACAAGTTGTTCACATATTTGTCTTGAACATTCCTGTCCACAAACAATCCTTTCATTTCTTTGATTCTCTCCCTGTATATCTTCCCCTCTGTCTCAACCATCACCAATCTCAGTGACTCGGCCACTGAGTCCCTCGTGAACCACCCGCCTTGCTCGTCTCTGGGTACCGAGTATCCCATCTTCTTCTCCTCCAGAAGCCTAGCATTCAACCCCTGCTCTGCCAAGAAAGTCAGCAAAATAAGAGCCTTCTCGAACTGTATTGCCTCAACCACCGAGCTCCACCCAGAGTGACTCAAAAACCCACCCACTGAGTCGTGACTCAGTATCTTGAGTTGAGGCACCCAGCTCGTCCACACCACCCCGCCCTTCATTCTGTCCTCAAACCCATCTGGCAACTCAACAACATCAGTATCACCCAAACCACGACGCGTCCTCAGAGCCCAAAAAAATGGTAACTTGGATAGCTCTAACCGAGAGCTATCTCTGTCACTTCGGCTTGACTCGGTTTTGCTCACTCCCGAATGCAACATAGACACTGACCCTTTAGACTGCTGTCAAGCCACTCTTTCGTGGCTTTCCATTCCTCGTTGTCATCGTGGTCCCCATAATTCAGAATCGGAGGAAGCTGGCCAACAGGTATAACTGGTTCAAACTCATGAGAGCTCCTCACAGCCAACACATTGCAGCCTTCAATCGTAGCTCCCATACGATAGGCAGCCGGAATATTTTCATCATCCCCGGTTATGTCATCAAAGACACGGTTGATCTCAAACAGTCGAAACGCGGTGGTGGATTCAAAGGGCACCCATTTGGGTGGTACAGTGAAGTCCTCAGGTTTTGTGCGGTGGTCTGGAGTCAAGCCCATTAAAGTCGGTGCAGGACCAAAAAAGCATAATGAAGCAGAGCAGCAATAAAAATACTGAAGTAGGCACGTGAAATGCCGAGTTTGGAGGCAATAGGGCCAAGCCAATAAGGCACAAAATCGTAAATAACCCACTCGGGAGCCATATCTTGTAGAAGTTGAGTGATGGGTTGTTGGAGCTGATCGTAGGCCTTCTTGAGGTACTTGACCTTGTCATATGGAAGATCGATGGTGGACTCCGCGTTTTCAGGGAGTTTGTCGACTTTAGGCAATTGAACCTTCACTAAATTGATGAGAGGAGCTAGATTTGGAGGCAATTTTGGGAGTCTGTCGATGTTTTTAGAGAAATGTTAGGGATCATGAAAAATTTTTCATGAAAATGATTAAGAAAAATTTGTGACCCTTAAATTAGCTTGATTAGTGTGTGGTGCTTTATTGCAAGTATAATCCAAAGGTCACAAATCTTTCATGACCATTTTCATAAAAGACTTTTCATAATACCTAGCATTGCTGATATTTTTAGGAGTGGATATAAAGGAGACTGTGTGACCCTTTTGGGCTATGAGCTTGGAGAGTTCTAAGAAAGGAATCATGTGACCAAAAGCTAACCATGGGAACATTACTATGTGTAGCTTTTGATCTTTGCTCATGGAAGGGTTACTTGTGGAGTCCATGGTTGGAACTTTTAATGTTTCCTGTTCGAACTCTCCTATATATAAAATGGAAGAGCACTTACTGAGTGGCAGTTAGGAGATTGACTGGTGATTAATTAGAACATCGAATCCATCTATTAACAAAAACAAATTTTTATGCTGCTAACAAGCGATACTGCCAACATCCAACACATCTAGCTTTCTTCTCCCTCTCTCTAAAAAACCTCCCTCCCCGAGCCTCTCTTTGGGCCGGCCGGCCGCCGCCTTTGACTATGGCGGTCGGCTGGGCTAGCTTCTCCCATATTTGATCGTTGCTTTTTCGTTAATAAACGTGAGTCCCCCATTATTTTCCCACCTAGGTGTGTTTAGTGTGCAGCGGTGTGTGTGTTTGTGTTGGTGAGTCCGAGCCGTGCTAGATGTTTTTTCACTCGAGCGCTCTTTTACGAGTAGGAGCTTGAGGGGTGATCTCTGGTGCAGTTTTTGGTGAAGTTTCGATACTTGGTTTGGGCGGAAACTTGGGTGTCGAGGCTGATTCAGATCTGTCTGGTGTTCATTCGAGCGTTCCTCTTGGTGTGAGAGTTTGAGGGGTGTAAGAAGTAGATCTCGCATTGGAAGTAGAACTGCTGGTTGTGTTTGGAGCGGCAGTGGGTGATGTCCCAGTGGTGGCTGTGGAGGTGATGATCAATAGTGGCAGTGGTTTCGGGAGGCGAGGATCCGTAGTAGCAGCCGCTGTCTCATCTTCCCATAACCTTCATACCAAGGAAGAAGGCAGTGGTGCAAGACCAGAAGTTATAGCAGTGAGGTGAAGCAAAACCAAGTCGAGGTTTGTAAGCAGTCGTTGATTCAAACAGAGCTTGGTCGGTGTGTGGCGAGTGTAGCAGCAGCAGCATGCGAGTGTGTGGCTTCGCAGCCGCGACAGTGGGTTCGGGAGGTGATGATCTGCAGTAGCAGCAGCTCGGAGTTTGGTCGGTGGGTTTGGTCGGTGGCTGTGAATGTTGACTGTCCTTGGGAGTGCTCGGTTGCATTGGTCGGTGTGTGGCGAGTGTAGCAGCAGCAGCATGCGAGTGTGTGGCTTCGCAGCCGTGACAGTGGGTTCGGGAGGTGATGATCTGCAGTAGCAGCAGCTCGGAGTTTGGTCGGTGGGTTTGGTCGGTGGCTGTGAATGTTGACTGTCCTTGGGAGTGCTCGGTTGCATTGCGGATTGCGTGCTCGGAGTTTGAATCAGATTAGAAGTTCCCGCCCATGGAGTGTGGCCTTGGGTGTTGGGCGTTGTTTTTGGTGCTAGATGGTGTGCAGATGGGCGTTGCTTTTGGTGCTAGGGTGGCGTGGGTCTTGGTTAGGCTTTGGGAGTGTAGCAGCATGTGGGAGTGTAGCAGTCTTTGGGTGAAGGAAATGTGATTAAAATATCTGGGTTGATTAGATGGGTTTCTAGTTCGGGCTGTTTTGAGAGTAGATTTAGTTAATCTAGGTTGTTTTGGGTGTTTTGGTGGGTTGATTATGTGGAGATTTATGTACTTTATTTTTTTAGTTAAGTTCTTCTTAACTCTTTTTTAAAAAAAAAATCGAGAGGTTTAGGGGTTGGTTGTATGGATGCGAGTAGCAGTAGTAGGGGTATTTTTATACTTCCGAATCTCTCTCGATGCATGTCATCTTCTTGTACCTTTAATTTCATACTGTTAAATGAAATTTTTCTTTGCTGATCAAAAAAAAAAACAAAAACAAATTTTATTAATTTTTAACATTTTTTTTTGGCTTTGTTTTTGTTTTTTCTTTCTATTTGGTTTGACTCACTTTATTGAAAATAGAAATTTTTCATTTTTCGTGTTTTTTTATTTTAATAATTTTGCAATAGTTTATTTAATTTTTTTTTATTTTTTAGATACACATAATCTAGATATATTTAAAATATATATAATTTGTACAAAATCCTTTACAAAATTCATTGAATACAACAAAATATGGAAATATATTGAATTTTCATATTTTGTTTGTAATTTTTATATTTGATGAATTTTTTTCAAAAAAAAAAAAAATTAAATATTATTTTTTAAGTGTATCAAGATTAAGTAAATCTAAAAAATTAAAAAAAGTTGATTAAATATTTTTAAAAATCACTAAAAATAAAAAATACAAATTAAAAATTCGGAAAAACTATGGAGCATTACATTTCAAAAGAATACATTTATTATTGAATGATAAATATTTAGTCGGCATTTTTAATCGCCAAAATGCATTTTCTTGTAGTTAATTCTGTTCCTTTGTTCTATATGATTTAGGGGAGGCTTATCTTGAGTCAACAATGGACTGGAGGGTACTATTGGGTTCGGTGGAATTACTATAGGATCCGTTTCGACTATTGAACCATTTAATTTTTTAGATTTTATGTGTAGATCATTAAAAATAGATTAATTTGTTCTATATAAACTTTTTTTTTTTTTTGCTGATCAAAAAAAAAAAAAAATGATAATCATAACTATATTATTTTATTATATTTATTTTTCAAAAAATGAACAATGACTATAATTTTAAAAATAGACTAGCCATTTTTTAAGACAAACAAAATATAATTATATATCTATAATTATTGAATCAATTTAATTTTTTAAATAATTTATACATAAAATTTAATAAAATAAATCATTCAATTTATCAAAATGATCTCATAATTGGCTCCACGCACCCTTCAATGCACACTCAAGACAAACCAAATCCTATAATTTATGAATATTTGAGAGTTGTTATATGTCCTTATTTTATTCCACGTACTTTATTCTACTAGGGAGGGGGCCGCGTGCAAAGCACGCTTACTAATGCCCAGTTAGCCCATTAGATTTTTGATTGGAGCTGAAATTTGCAAACATATTAAAGTTAGAGCCGGAAAATATATGCAGACAAATGTAGCCATATGTGTAGCCTGTACTTTGTCTAGGTACCTTAGTTTAGTCATGCATACTGTTTACAAAAATAACATATATCCATCAAAAGGTGTTCCATATCCCACTCCATTGCTTTCCTTTCGTTAATACTCTGAACTAATGGATGGCAATCGGTAGGTATAATAGTTGCATTCACATTGTTGTGCACACACCACCTCAACACCTCTAGACATACTGGAGGTTGCAATAAAATAAAAGTTATTTTTTATAGTTTGATTTCTCTTGTCATGCAAAGCTATGCAGGCTGTACCAGTTTCTGATGTGAGATGTGACCACACCACACCAATTAAAAACCTGAATAAAAGAAATTGAGCTATCTGTTTAGTGGAAAATACTTGCAAGAGAATTTTTCTAAATTTCAATATATCGCAAGAGATAAACATAAGTGATAATACTGGATAAACAATAATGATCTCTGAAAAGATAAACCAACTCAATGATAGCTGAAAAGATAAACAATAACATAACCAAGATTATTCCACACATTATAACCAAAAAAAAAAAAAAAGCATGATTGAAGAATGGATCTAAATTGATTACTAATAATATGGAAAACTTAAAACAATCTCAATAATTTTTAAAAATAAATAAATAAAAAATAAAACCTACAAGAGCATAATAGTATTACAATCAAACACAAAGAATAAAGCATAAAAACCACACATCCCCTCAAAAGTGGGGAACAAAAATGCTACAAAAGTAAAGACTTGTACAAATGAATAACAAAACTCCAATAAAAGTTTAACATCAAAGGTGTTTTAAATTTTTTTGATTTATTGGATAAAATAAGGTTGCTTGGGCAAGATTGCCATGAATTATAGGAGAGGCATTACTTAGGCATGACTGGTATGAATGATTTTACTTTTTTTTTTCTTTAAAAAAAAATTATAGAAGCAATCGTAATAGTAATTTGCCAAACAACTAGAATGCAATAACTCAATGTATGATGGAAAGAAAATAATGAGGAACAAATTGTTTTCTAACTTAAAAGTAGTCCACTTCATAAATGGTTACATTTTTTGTCATACAATTTATTCAATGCAGTTTTTGTTTTGTCTAAGTTGAAATAATGAACATAATGCTTGAGATCATTATAACGATTATCTGAAATATCAGGTGTGCAAATTATCAAGTAACAATTACCTTTAATTTGTTATTCTAGCAATTTTGATAGCTAAAAATTACAATGTACTCACCTTGATCTTGTTAATCCTATGTATTCAACAAACTATGTTATTGTCACAAAATCCATTATTCCCTGAAATAGAGATAGACAAAGTGTAATTTTGGCCTACAACAAATCTCCCAATACCCATATTTATGCACACAAAACCAAAGAAAAAAGAAATTATCTGAAATATTAGGTGTGCAAATTATCAAGTAACAATTATCTTTAATTTGTGGTCCCAACAATTATCCATTACAGACTAAATAGAGTTTGGATTAAAATGATAAAAGAATGCATACTTTAGAGACTAAATTATCTTTTACTCAATAAAATTTACTCCAAAAATTTTTAAAGCTTTTTTATTTATTTATTAGGGAAAAAGGTTAAACCAAATAAAAAAAAAAAAAAAAAAGAAGCTTGAAGGCGAAGAGGGAAATGAGGGTTTTGAAAAGCTCACATTTCTATTTAACCCTCTATAGTGGCCCAAGGCATTGACCCCAATCAAATTAAAACATGATTGATACTAATGTAGTATAATTCTCTTTTATGATTGAAACTCAAACAAAAGTCATTTCCAAACCAAAACAAAGCAATGAAAAGAAAAAATTAGATCTTTAACAGTTCAAATGGACATTTAAAAGCTATATTAAAAAATTGTTGAGGTTCATTGACCTTTTCACGTCAATGATATATTTTCAATTCAATCAAAGAAATAAAATCAATAATAATTTTTTTTAAAAAAAGGTGTGGTGACTTTTTGCAAACCCATTTCACAAGAGACACGTAATGAGGCAAAGAAAACCATTGGCCAAGACTACAAGTTATACAGTTTTTCCATACTCAAAACTGAACACCATTCAACCTAAGAGTCAAATAAAAAAAAAAATAAAATAAAAAAAACCCCACCACCAAGAAAGGAGAAAACTTGATAGAATAATAATGAAAGTGAAATTTTGTTGCCCAAAACAAATCCCAACACCAAAGCATAATCAAATATGTATAATCTCATAGGTATAATAAAACATCCTAGTTTAAAAAAAAAAAGGTTTGTCTACTACAACGATGAAAAGTCAAGAAACTCAAGGATTTACATAAACAATCTTCAATCACTTGTCCTCTTTCTCTCATTTCCCCTTAAAACTTATGAAATAAGCTATACAAATACTTAACAAAAACCAAATTAAAGTGAAAAAAACAAAAAAAAGGCAAAACTATAAGAAATGCATAGATACAAAAATAAGGAAAGCAAAAGGATGACCCAAAACAAAAAAAACATTCTAAGCAAAACCTATAAGAGAAATATTAGAGTTCATTAAAACCAAACACTGGACAATTCAAATCCAAAACAAAATTTAGAGCTCCTCAAAAACTACGAAAATCAACTACTAACAAACAAAAAGAAACAATTTCAAAAGAAGAAAATAAGAAATCAAAAAACTACAAATTCAGAACAAAAAAAAAAAAATAAATAATAACTACTACAAACAAAAAAGAAAATGAAAAGAACAACTCAAACACAAATTCAATAAACAAATAAACAAATCACTGAACCAAAAATTACTATAAAAAAAAAAAAAACCTATTACAATAAACAAAAAAACGGAAAAATAAATAAATAATAAAACCTAAAACTACTAAAATAAACAAAAATCAAAACAAATAAACCTCAAAATACTGCAATAAATAACAATCAAAACAAAGAAAAATGATAGTCACTAAACCTTCGTAAAATGATGTAGGCTTAACTTCAAATGATATACAAAATTAATACTTCCACAAACGGAGAACAAAAGAGAAATAAAAAAAAAATAGAAAACAAAACCCTTGTCCAATAAATATTTTAAACTACCAACAAAAAGCAAAAATAAACAAATAAAGGAATATGTAAAGGAAATAATAACATAACAACTGAAACCTTTATTACCTGAACATAATGAAGCAAAATACCAGAACAATGACACGATCCTTCAAAATGGAAAAAAGAAAAAGAAGGAAGTAAATAAAGAAATAAGAAAGAATGAAAACACGGTTCATACTTTGGCTGAAAATACTGTTCACAACTCATCCATGGTTTATATATATATTGTATGGATATAATTGACAAGGATCACTGACTTGGTAAAATAGAAACTTCAGTGGAAACAATATGTTGTTCAGAGTTGATTCTTCTCCTTCATTAGCAAATATAAGTCTAAGATTAAGAAATGAACAAGAAATTGTTTACCTCTAAAGCGGAATGAATATTTCATTGTGATGGAAGTTGTGCCTATCAAAATAAATTAAAAGAAAATTGTATTTTCATCCATATTATCAAAGTAAAAAAGATCAGGATAATAATTAATTATGAGATCAATATTCAAAAGAAACAACATTAACGAAATTCATAGGAACTGAACTGACTAACGAAGTAAGAATAAAATAGGATTGATAACACTGAATTATCAAATATAGAAAACAAAACAGGAAAATCACATAGTCCTGCACAATTAGAAGGGGAAAAAAAACCAAAAAAAAAAAAATCCAAATAAAATTCAAAAAGCCAAAAAAGAAAATTAACAACACAAATGTATAAAGCCAAACAATATTAAAAATCTAAAGAGTTTTTTATTTTATTTTATTTTAAAGTTATGACAAAGAGAAAAGGGCTTGATGCAACTAACACTACAAGAAAACTGGGTATATGAGACGGAACTATTTGCGACGGCGCGCTTGCCGTCTCAAAAAGTCACTTTTTGCGACGGCAGAAAATGGCGTCTCAAAAAAGCAGAGTATTTGCGACGGCAGAAAATGCCGTCTCAAAAAAGCGAGTATTTGCGACGGCAGAAAATTGCCGTCTCAAAAAAGCAGAGCATTTGCGACGGCACAATTTGCCGTCTCAAAAAATGAGAGTATTTGCGACGGTATTTTTCTGCCGTCGCAAATACTCTGCTTTTTTGAGACGTCATTTCTGCCGTCGCAAATGCTCTGCTTTTTGAGACGGCAATTTTCTGCCGTCGCAAATACTCGCTTTTTTGAGACGGCATTTTCTGCCGTCGCAAAAAGTGGCTTTCGTGTTTTTTTGTTTTAGTGGATATTTTTTAAATTTTAAATATTTTTTTTAAATGTATCTTACTTAGATGTATCTAAAAAATAAAAAAATTTATGAAAAAATTTTTAAAAATTAATAAATACATAAAAATACAAAAAAATGTATTGAATTATTGTATTTTTGGTATTTAGTGAATTTTTAAAAGATTTTTTTTACAATTTTTTTAATTTTTAGGTGTATTTAGGTTAGGTGTGTCTAAAAATTTTAAAAAATACTTAAAATATTAAAAAAAATTCAATAAAAACAATATAACACGGAAAACAAGAAAGTATAATTTTCTCATAAGAGTTTTTGGAAAACTCTAACTTAGCATAGTGATTGTGGTTTTGAGATAGCTTCATATATATACAGTCAGAAAATGGTTTGAATAAATTCAACAGTATTTTTCTGTCGCAAAAAAAAAAAAAAAAATAATGTCGTCTTACTCTTTGATATAACATTTCTCTTTTCATTATTTTTTCATCTTCCTGTCTCTCTGTCTCTGTCTCTATCTCTCTCTCTTCTCTTTATCTCTTTCACTTATCACTCTTCTTTCTATGTCTGCCTGTTTCTCTCTCTTATTTTCTCTCTGTGTCTCTCGCCTATCTCTCTTCTCTCTATCTCTCTCATCTGTTTTCTCTCTCTGTCTCTCTCGCTCATCTCTTATCTCTATCTCTCTCATTTCTTTTTGTTCTCTCTCTCTATCTCTCTCGCTCATTTCTCTTCTCTTTCTGTCTTTCTCTTTTTCTGTGTCTCTCTCTCGCTCATCTCTTTTCGTTCTATTTCTCTCTCTTTTGTCTATCTCTCGCTCATCTCTTGTTTCTCTCTCTTTTTCTATCTCTCCATCTCTTTCTCTTTATCTCTTTTTCTGTCTATCTGTCTCTCCCTGTCTCTCTCTCACTCATCACTTTCTCTCTCTCTGTCTACTTGTCTATTTCTCTCTCACTATGTTCGCCTTGCTCACTCTTACTCTCATTTTCTCTATTTATCGAGCTCCTTCTCGATTTATCGATCCACTATAAGAAAATACACTTTTAGCAACCACTTTGTCTATCTCTCTCTCTCGCTCATCACTCTATCTATGTCTCTCTCTCTATTTCTCTTCTTTATCTGTCTCTCACAAAATTAAAATTTTTTAAAATATTTAAATATTTAAAAAATTGATTTGAATTAAGTTTTGAAAAGAGTTTTGAATTATCTGTCTTCTTTATTTATTGAGCTCCCTTTTGATTTATCGATCCACTACAAGAAAATGCACTTTTAGCGACCACTTTGTCTCTTTCTCGCTCATCACTCTATCTCTTTCTCTGTCTCTCTATCTCTTTTCTCTATTCGTCTCTCACTCATCTCTCTCTCACCACCAATCTTCTCTACCACATTTACCACTACTGCAAATGCCATTCAACTACCACTATTGTTCTCTTTCTCTCTTTCACTCATCACTCTTCTTTCTTCTGTCTGTTTGTCTATCTGTCTGTTTGTCTGTCTGTCTGTGTGTCTTTCGTTCATCTTTCTTCTCTCTATCTCTTCATTTGTCTTCTCTCTATGTCTCTCTCGCTCATCTCTTTCTTCTCTCTCTCTGTCTCTCTCACTCATCTATCTTCTCTCTATCTCTCTATTTTTCTATTCTCTCTCCCGTTCATCTCTTTTCGCTCTTTTTCTATATGTCTCTTTCATCTCTTGTTTCTCTATTTCTCTATTTGTCTCTCACTCATTTCTCTCTCACCACCCATCTCTTCTACCACCTTCACCACTACTGCAAACACCATTCCACCACCACCATTACTTCTACTGTCGCCACTTCACATCTACGACTACCATTACTACTACTATCGCCACCACTCCACTACACCACTACCACTGCCACTATTACTACCATTACCTCTCTTTCACCCCTGCCACTCCATTTACACTACCACTACCACAACTTCACCACTAATCTCTTTCGCCATCACCATCACCATCACCACCACCACCACCACCATCATCTCTTATCCACCACCTTTACTACTGCTGCCACTCCTTTTCTTCTACCACAAAAAATTAGTTCATGATTTTTAGTAATAAAAAAAAATAGGCCGCAGAAAATATTTTTCATTGACTACAGAAAATTAACTTTTATTTTAGTGAAAAATATTTTCATTAAAATATATTACCCTACTTCTACAAAATAAAAAAAATATTTTTTTCATTAAAATAAAAATGAAACAAATAAATTTTCAATCTTAGTAACTAAAAAAAATTCATTAACTACAAAAAAAATATATATATATTTTAACAAAAAATAAATTTATTTAATTATTATTTTTATTTTATTTTTTTTTATTTTTCATTCCCCCCCTTTATTTTTTCCACTCCCGCTCCCCCTTTATTTTTTTCCCATTCCCGCTTCCACACAAAAAACCTAATCTCAAACCCAAAAAATCCCTAATCTCAAACCCAAACTCTCACCCTTGTCTCAGAACCAAAAATCCCTAATTTCTACCAAATCTCTCTCTCTCTCTCTCTCTCTCTCTCTCTCTCTCTCTCTCGCGACTGTGAATGAACGAAGTTCGATCCCCCCTCTCTCTCTCATTTCAATCTCTCTATCTCAATCTTCTTTCATCTTTTGTCTCTTGATTTCGATCTCAATCTGTCACGCAATCACGATCGATTTCAAGACCTTGTGTTCTGTTAATCGATTGATCCTCAATCTCTCACTTTCGGCGTGAAGCAGCCTCCGGCATAAAGAAGACAGTGGCGTGAATCACTCTCTGGCGTCTCAGCTCTTCAGTGTCGATCTCCTTTGGCGTTGATCTCCTTGAATAACATCAGAGATTGAAGATATAGATTGCCATTGTGCTATCCCTTTCGGAAGAAGATAAGAGGAAAAGTGTTGTTGGTGAGTAATATTCTCCTATGTACATGAATACTTTAAAAATATAGGTTGTTTAGCAAACATATGTTAATTAGCTTGATCTGTACTCTGGTTAAGTAATCAATTTTAGAAGTTGGCATGGTAGGGTTCAGTGGTGGAGCCTATTGATATGATTTCCAAAAATCATTCGTGGAACTGTGGAAGATAGAGTTGAGCCATCATTTTTTGTTTCAAGGGGGTCTTTGATCTGGTCAGGTCGTCTGTTTTTTTTGCTTCTTACAGCTTAAGAGACACAAATGGCTTAAACATTAAATGTGGCTTAAACACAAATGGCTTTTGGAATTGTGTTATTTAAGTTCTCATTGTTTGGGTCCCAGAAGGTCAGAATATATTAGAGCAGTTTGCTGAAGCATTAAATGTGGTGTTTATTATTGTGATTTAGTTTTTAATGTTTTTTTTTTTTGGGTTTCCTCCTTTCTTAGTATTGGTGGTACCCATGTTGGCTCCAAGATCTTACACGAGAGAAGATGTGGTTGAGCTACAATGTCATGGGAGTGAAGTGTGCATGCGCTGTGTATTGAGAGCTTTTTAGAAGGTGTGCCAAGGCTTGCTGAACCAGGTAGTTTCTTGATTTATCTTTTATTAGGACAACTGGCATTGCCATAATAAATGAGGTTTTTCTATTTTGTTCACCTTATGATGTCATTAATGTATGACATGAATGTCTGTGTGTGTATATTGAAGACAATTGATACATAATAACAATAAATTAGTTAGGGAGTTGGAGTGATACTAAGTTGTCAGCTAGCCTCCGGTAATTTGGTAGGTGGTTGTATTGTATCAAACACTTGGGATGGACTGGATTGCTTTTGTTGCTCTAATTCAAAGGAAGAGAATGAGGGAGTAGCATGTTTTGCTATTATTACTCTTTTTGTTGTTCTTGTCCTCAATAAAGAAGTCAAAAGAAACACAAAGATCAAAGACCTTGGTTGGTGTTTTTTCTGTTTTTTTATTGTGTAGCTTGTCTTGGGCTTATGAGCAAAAGAAACTAAAAGAACACAAGGGAGTTGGAACGAAACTTTCGAGCATTAGTGGTGAATTTTGCTCGAAAGTCAAGAGCAAATTTTCAAACTGTCAGCACTGGGCCTCCATATTTAGTACTCTTTGAGTCTAGGTGGTTCACAAAATGCTGCAATCTGTGACTAAGGTAGTCAATATCATCATTGTCAAATTTATGAATTTTCAACTCATTTGAGGTACCTATCTATATGAAGTTTGAGAATTGTAGATAAATTATAAAATAGCTAATATAAGATACAAATGTCACTAGATGGTTACTACATGTTGATTTGATATGTGAATTTGTTGGATGTTTGACTTTTTTTAGAATTTAATGATTATTTTTTAAACTGTTGTTAACTTGCATAAGTTTTTGCATTTAATTCTCAATTTTTATCTCTTAGTGGATCTGGTCTAAAAAGAGGAGCTTGCATATGGACCCTGGCTTTCTAGTTTTGAATTTGAGTGCAAATTAGATGAGTGATGATGTTGTTTGTGAAGCATGATTCCATAGAAATTATAATTCGTGATTGGTCCATTTGGGTTACATCCAAGCTAGTTAATCCAGACTTAAGCTCAGTATACATCTTAAATTATAACTGTGCACATACATATATATGTATGTAAATTTTAGGAGTATATTGATATAGATGGGTCTTCAAGTTTTTTTTTTTTTTTTTATGTATATCTATTGTTTCAAGATGCCTCGTTAATTAGTTACTCTTGATAACAAATGTTTTGTTGAATTTGCTATGGAGCTTGCATATAAGGCAGAAGTATCTTTATGAATGTCTCTTATATTTACATCATTGGGACACATTTGCTTATAATATTGTGGTACTAGAAGAACTACATGCCTTATATGATCCAGTAGAACTTTCTGAAACGTGTCGCAAAAAAAGGACTTTGGCAAAATAATTCTTCTCACAATTCTTTATGATGGACCCTCTGCATGTGAGTTCCTACAAAATAAATTTGTGTATTCTACAATCCAAGACAGGTAGGAACCCTTTAAGTCCAACCCTTCCCACTCCCATCAGACATGAAAAAATTCCCCAGGTATATTACAATGTTTATTACACTATTTTGGATTACATTGAATTTCATTAATTATTATTATTATTATTATTATTATTATTATTAATTTTTATTTTATTTTATTTTATTTATTTTATTATTTTTTTTTTGTGAGCAGGGAAAGTTTGGTTTCTCCAATTGAGAGATATGCAGTTGTTCCTGATGACAACGTAAGTGTTCTTTCCACAGTCTTCATGTCATTAGGTGTTTAAATAGTTGGTTCTCTAAAAGATTATAATTGCAACTGTTATCTATTATTGTAGGTCAAAAGGATAAATTTTGCCGAGGGGAAGATCTTGATTCTAGAAGTAAAGAATTTGCAGCTTGATTTTTGAAATAGGTCAAAATTGAAATCTTGTTGGAAATTTTTTATTTTTTTATTTTTTGTTAAGTGCATTTAAATCCAATGTGTGATTGTGAATTTTAGATTTATTTTATTATTTTATTTTTTTTTAGGATTGGGGTGAATTTTATAATTTAAATATGCTTTTATGACATGTACATTTTATTGTTTTTGTAATATTGAATTTGATGGTTTTATCAATTTTTTATTTTTATTTTTATTTTTTTTATGATGTTTTTGTGAATGGAATGTAAATAATAGTTTTTAGAGAGTGAGA
Organism: Camellia japonica; assembly: GCA_030407325.1. Lineage (NCBI taxonomy): Eukaryota > Viridiplantae > Streptophyta > Magnoliopsida > Ericales > Theaceae > Camellia > Camellia japonica. The sequence continues at coordinate 87,501,970 of JAPPVO010000002.1, forward strand.
GACGACACCACGTCCGTCGGAAAAAAAATAGAAAATTTTAATATCTTTATTAAAAATTTTAATATTTTATTAATTTTGTTACGGGTTTTACTTTTTGCGACGACATTATACTGTCGCAAAAAATAGAAATTTTATTATTTTGTAATATTTTTGCGACGGCATTACACTGTCGCAAATATAGAAAATTTATATTTTTTTATACTTTTTGCGACGCACCATACCGTCGCAAAAAATAGTGTTTTAAAAAAAAAAAAAAAAAATTAGCGACGGTATTTTTTGCCGTCTCAAATAACATTTTTAGCGACGGTAAATAGGGCCGTCGCAAAAAAGTCAAGAAATTTCAAACGTTATTAGCGACTGCACGATGCCGTCGCAAAAAAGGCAAAAATCCCGTCGCAAAACATTAGCGACGGCACTTGCCGTCGCAAAACTCTTTGCAACCCTGCAGTTGCGACCCACCTGTTGCCGTCGCAAAAAGTCATTTTGCCGTCGCAAAAAGTATTAGCGACGGCATCGAAGTATTAGCGACGGTATTTTACCGTCGCAAAAAGTCAATTTTTTGTAGTGTAAGATATAGTCTAAATATCCAAAATGAAGAACATTAGAATATTAAAAAAAAAAGAATGATATCATAACAGAAGAAATTATACCCAAATTTTTAAAAGTTACCCTCTAGAACTAAGATTTATAGAAAAATTATCCTTTTTTTTTTTTTTACTTTCATTTTTATAGTTTCTACCTGCAGATCATACAACAAGAGCACAGAATTCTAAAAACACTGGAGACATTCATGAAGATAGAATACTCGAGCAAAAAAAATACAACAAAACTGACTTTTTTTATGGGTAAATTACAAACACACCCCCTAAGGTTTATTAAATTACAAATTACCCCTTGTGGTTCTAGAAATCAGATTATGGCTCATAAGATTTCTAATTTCATAACAAATAGGTCATTTTATTAACAAATTATCAAGTTAATTAACAGTTTTTAATAATGTTAAAATTTTATTTCAATTAATAATTCAAATAATTCTATTATTGTATAGGTAAACAGTTAGAAATTTTACCTTTTCAATTAATTCTGTTAAATAAAAAATTCTGATGGGGAGGTATTTGTAATTTTCCAAACCACAAGGATAATTCGTATTTTAAGCAAATCTCAGGGGTATATTTGTAATTTACCTTATTTATTTATTTATTTTTCATTTTTCACAAACTCAACAATACTTGAAACAAGAAAATAATATGTTTTCTTTCTCAACAATTTAGATCTAAAAGCAACAAGCAGAATTCAAAAATAGAACTCTAGAGAGAGAAACGTATTTGATACCTTAGGGATCTGAAGTGATACATCCCCTCCCAAACATAGGGGCAATGATTTACGTCGAATTGTGGAAATTACAACACACTCTGTCTCCATGGTTGAGCACAGCTTGATAAGTTTTGGAGAGAGAAGCAGAGGGATAACAATAAAAAAAATTAGGGAAATTTATAAATCAGTGTTTCTTCCCAAATAACTCATGGAAAAGTATATGATTTTAATTAGTAAAACTTGTAAAATTTATCACTAATTTGAATTTTCTTTTACAAATATACAGTGAACTGTTAATTCCCTCCCCCCCCCCCCCCTCCCCAAAAAAAAAAAAAAATCCATTTTATGAAAGAAAATAAAAAAAGAAACACAGATACACATGGTATTGAACGCAACTACACTTTCTCTTTCAACAAAAAAGGAAGGAAAAAATAACAAATTGAAACTAACAAAGGACACACATCAGATGCCTCATAATCTTCTTCATAAATATGAGGTTTATATAAATAAATAAAAAAAACCATAAAAAATGAAATGAATTTAGGGTTTTAGAGAGAAGCTATGATGAAGAAGAAAGGGAAAGAAGGGATCAAAAGAGAACACAAAATCATTTTAGGATTTTGAGAGAACACAAAATCATTTCAAGGTTTTGAGAGATTGTACCATGGATATACTCGAAGCTCCATTCAAGCTCGGGAAGTTCAATCTGGTTCTTGCATATTGCTATAGCAGAGAGGGGCGGAGAGAAAGGAACCAAAAACACAAAATGAGAGAGAGAGAGAGAGAGAGAGAGAGAGAGAGAGAGAGAGCAGTTTGTTCGTTCAAGAGGGAGAGAGGAGGAACAAAAAGACTTGGTAAATAGAGAAACACACGGAAGCATTAGCAACCATATATATTCTTTTCATGAATTTCCATTATTAACGCCCAAAGTTCTACAACACAAAATATTAAAGAAGGGCAAAGCAGACTTTTTAACCATTACAGAAAATACTGTTCATCAGAGGCTGAAATTACTGTTCACTTCCTATCCATGCTTTATAATATATATAATATTCTTAGATATGATTGCTGGAAGCAAGACAAAAAATAAACAAAAGAGGCAATATGAATATTTGAAAAAACAGTTAATAATATAGTGAATTTAATAGACAACATTCACATTAGTTTTTGACGTTATGTGTTTTCAACCACGACATTTCAATGAATATGAACGTGATTCCAAGCAATAAGTTTATCAAAGAATTTTTCTTTCATAGTGTGAAAGAAAAAAGAAAAAAGAAAAGATAAGCAATTCATTCCTATGTTTGGTTGTACACTTCAAGATACACATTCATTCCTATGTTTTGAGCACATTCATTCAAGTTTTTTATTTTTATTTTTATTTATTTTTTATTTTTTTTTATCAAAGCCAGTCCACCAGTGTAACAGCCCATTAACAGTCCTAGGTATGACCCATTGAACCCCCCAACATCTCATAATTTCAGACCAAACCACCCATCCAAAGAATTTGGATATAATAAAAATAATCCTACGATATACGTAATTCATCTCATATCCTAAACATATTATATTCCATTATATCCTAAACATATGGTTAGAACCATCCAAACAATAGAGTAATCCAGCTTACAACTTAATTATTGGACTACAATTAACTACAAAACAAAGTTAACAATGCAATTAGAATTCCATAGCATAGAAGATAAATTTGCAAAAGAATGAGGTTATTCTTGGATTTCAAAGATAATAATTTGAAGAATTCTTTTCAAAATGAATTTTTTTAGTATACTGGAAAAAAAAGCCTTAGACTTGTTCATAATAACAATTATGAATGAAGAATAGTGTCCTCTATTATATGAACACCTAACATGCAAAAGGTAGTAATATTTTGCCTCAAGTTCAATTGAACAAACAACAAAGGAGATTGAAGGACTACATTATCCTGAAATTTCTATTTTTCTTTTCTAATTGATATTTTGAATTCATATTATGCCTCTGTTGTCTTCTTGTTGCTGTCAATGATGTTTCAATCTCACTATTTTCCCCTTCATTTTACAAATGAAATGAAATGATAACCTAAACAAATTATACTAATGTGAATTTAGTATATACTAATGTAAATTGTTAGGACCCTCTTGTTGTCAAAATCCATGGAAAAACTAAATGTGTAATCTAGTTGCAAACTTTCCAGTTGTTCTATTTTGGTCTTCCTGCTCGAGCGGGGTTTTCACTCTCACAGCATCTGGTACGTCTGCAAAAATACTGGGTGATGTGTTTGTACGCTCGAGCGTGGGATCTTCCGCTCGAGCGTGAACCCTGGTTGGAACACGCGATATAAAGCCCCTGCTCGAGCGGACCGCGCGATCTCTGTTTCTATATATTTGCGTATTGGTCCAATTCTAGGGTTGCTTTTCCTAGATCTTGTTTAAGGGTCTTAGGATTTTGTTTGAGGTTTTCTTCTGAAGTTTTGGGTGAGTTTTCCTTGATATATTTGAGAGGGTTTGTAACCTATGATCTAAGATACATACATCAAGGAGTTTGTTTCTTCATAATTAAGAGTGTTCTTCTTCGGTGGAATCCGAAGATTCAAATTTGGAGTTTCAAAGGAGTTTGATTCTGTACGTAGTCGTTGATTCAACAAGTGAAGTTGTGGATTCAACTTCAGATTAATCAGTTCCGAGACAAAAGCTTGGTGAAAGAGTTACAGAAGGTTTGAAGACAAATTGGATGAGTTGGGTAATTTGTTTGTTATCTTTGTAATCTTTCTTTCTTCAGTAGTGAATTGATTAGTGGCATTTTGCCCGCGGTTTTTGATTACAATTGAAGGTTCTTCAATTGTGTTTTTCCACGTAAAATCGTTTGTGTCGATTTGTTGTTTCTTTCGAAAACAACAATCTAAATCACTTTCGTAAGTGCTTGATGATTTAGATTGTGTGTTTTGAATGATTGGGAATTAAAATATTTTAATCTTGATCTAATCACGAATCACTTAGGATTTTCACTAATGTTAGTATACAAATTATGCCCCTGTTCTCTTCTTGTTGCTGTCAATGATGTTTTTGATTTAGTGTGAATTTAGTATTTCATTGATCCAGAGGTTGTAGTTATACTAATGTTAGCCTATAAAAAAATTATAAGCTAAAACTAGTGAAATGAAATGAATCATTCCCTGAACAGCTCTGCTCATGGGATTTATACAAGTCCAATGCAATAACTATCCTAGAATTGTCAAAATCCAATTTAACCATAGTAAATGCTCGTAATCGACAAAACCAAAAAAAACAAAAACAAATCGTCTATTATTCAAATATCTCCCTTGTATGCAAACTTAAAAAGTAATGGAATAATATTACCCAAAATTAAAATTATTAGTTTTTGTAGGAAAAAAAAAAAATCAATGAAACCCTCTTTTACCCAAAATCAATACCCACAAAATCAAACAAAGCAGCACAAAATATACACACAGGAAACAATAATAAAAAGAACAAAACCCTAACAAATTAATAGAACCAAAGAAAATTAAAACACTATACAAACCCTAACTAGATCAAAAGGAACCTAAAATCGAAATACTTAACATTCTTCATCTATGTCTTTACCTTAACAGAAGCTTGTGTCGTATTCTTCCATCCTTGGGCTCAATTTCCGTTTGATTCGCTGGTGAACACTATGAATACCCACAAAATCAAACAAATCGACACCACATAGGAGATTTCATCGGCGGTCGCCAGAAGAGAGGGATTGGTGAGGTGAGGAGAGAAGGGAGAGAGGTGAGAGGAGAGAGTGTGGTCGAAATCATGTCGGTGGAGGGAGCACCGTTGGGAAGAGAATGAAGGGTTCTCTGAGACAAATATAAAGAGAGAGTGGGTATGTACTATGGATTTTTTTTAGTCAGTTTTCCATCAATACCCTTGTATCTAAAGAAAAAAAAGCTATGAAGCACAATGGAAAATTGACTATTCAACCATTGAAAAAACACTAATTAATACTGTTCACTTTGTATTCGTGCTTTATATATATTGTATAGATATAACAACCGTCACTTTATTCTATATACTTTATTTGAATATGTTACTATCACTTTATTCTATACAATATTTTCAAACATAGTGAGTAAATTATTAAATTTTAATTTCATCAAATTAATTATTAATGTAGCTATTTTAGTTTTAGTTTTAGTGAATTTGGCCCAACAAATCTAGCTAGCAATTTAAATTAGTCAAACATGAAATTAATCTATATAATGAAGATTGAGTAGGGAATGCAATGAATAATATGAGTGAACTACCAGAGTTATATTTTTCTTCTACAATTCTCTTTCAAATTTGTACGAGTATTGTTGTGTATCTTTTTTATTTCTAACAGTTATGACATTTATGGTCTTTAATTATAATCTATTGTGATATTAGTTATGACTGTGATATTAGTTATAACCAAAAGCTATTTAATTATAGTGTTTGGTCACAACTTTCTTTTTTTTAAAATTTATTTATGACTCTGGTAAGATTGAATTATGACATTTATAATAATCAAACCCACTACTATTACATATGACACACAACCTTACCACATTAACGTTAAATACAAATTATAAACACTTGTTTGTTTCCCATTTTGACAGAAGAAAAGAGATTGGCTGGTTTAATTTTTTCTTTCTTTTTTTTTTTGAACTAATTGGTTGGTTTAAATCAGTCCTCCAATTTTGCATCTTCACTTCATTTCGCTCACTCTATGAGCCTTAAAATAATTCAACAAGTTGTTGACAAATTTGTCTTTGACATTACAATAATCCAACAAGTTGTTGACAAATTTGTCTTTGACACTACCAAAATCAAAGTTTTAGAAACCAAAATTTAAGAATAAAATTATTTTTAGAAATTAAATATTTTTATTGAGAAAAGTGGCGTTATTATATTTTAACAACAAAAAATTAGATATTAGTGATGAATTATTATCTTGTTGGGACCAAATTTTTTGTTTTAAACAATAAACCTTTTTTAGACCAAATTATTTTGTTCCTAAAAGTATATTTATTAGTGACATTTTTAAAATTTTGTCGCTAAAAATCTTATTTTTGACTTTTTGAGACGACTTTTTAGCGACTATCTTTACGACGATAGAAATTGGTGTCTAAATGTCTTTTGCAACAAAATTTTTGCTTTTAAAGATCAAAAAATTTAATCCCTAAAACTTTTATATGTTGTAGTGTGAACATTCCTGTCCACAAACAACCTTTTCATTTCTTTGACTTGCTCCTTGTATATCTGCCCCGCTTTCTCAACCATCAATCTTAGTGACTAGGTCACTGAGTCCCTCGTGAACCACCCATCTCGCTTGTCTCTAGGTACTGAGTATGCCATCTTCTTATCCTCAAGAAGCCTAGAAATCAATCCTTGCTCCGCCAAGAAAGTCAACAAAATAAGAGCCTTCTCGAATTGTATTGCCTCAACCATCAAACTCCATCCAGAGTGACTCAAGAACCCACCCACTGAGTCGTGACTCAGTATCTTGAGTTGAGGGGCCCAACTCATCCACACCACTCTGTGTCCCTTCATTTTGTCCTCAAACCCATCTGGCAACTCAACAACATCAATATCAGCCAAACAACATCACGTCCTCAGAGCTCAAAAAAATGGTAACTTGGATAGCTCTAACCCTAGAGCTATCTCAGTGACTTCGGCTTGACTCGGTTTTTCCTCGCTCTCAAATGCAACATAGACCACTGACCCTTTAGATTGCTTGTCAAACCACTCTTTCATGGCTTTCCATTCCTCGTTGTCATCGTAGTCCCCAGAATTCAGCATCGGAGGAGGTTGTCCAGCAGGTATAATTGCTTCTTGCTGATTCTCTTGAAGAAGTTTAAACCATTCGGGTTTGTAGACACCCCATTTTTGACCGTCCTCAAGACTTGGACATCACTGATTGAACACTCAGTGATCACCCTTGTTTGTGTTCGTCTTGAGTTCCCGGAAGCCTTGGCTACGCGCCTTGCCTCAGGATCTCTCGACTTGACCGTTTTGTGTCTGGTTTTGCACGAAACACTTGTGTTTTGCCTTTGAGAGGCAGGGTAGGGCTTGTAGACCATCCCCACCCATCACCGGCCATGGCTTGAGGCCACCGGCTGTGTTTTGTGGCCACCGGCCAAATGCTTGGCCGGCCGGCACTATAGATGGCCGGCCGGCTATCTTTTTTTTGGTCAATTGCATCTTTGGCCGGCCGACTACTGTGCATCTGCTTTTGTAGATATTTTGTCATAGCTGGCTTGCATTTGGCTCCCCTCCATACACGTGTATGGAGGGATCTCTCTCTTTAGGGGCTTGTCTTGTAAGCTTTACAAGACAAAAAGCTCTATAAAGAGAGGTCTTCTCTCTTATTTGAGGGGTTAGACATTTTAGACAGCATTTTAGGATTTTGAGTTCTAGGGTTAGGGTTTCTTCATATCCTACCTCCATATCTCTCTCTTTTGTGTGTGTTTAAGCTTAGATTTGCACACAAACACCCACCATCACACCTTTTCTTGAAGCTGAGATCCTTGAGGGTTGCTTTTGGATTTTTGGAGCTGGTTTCAACCTAAAGGAGCTGCTGGAGCTTCATTTGTGAAGAAGGTCTACAAGGGTAATCACTTTTCCCTTTTATTCCCCATTTTTGCACACCACTTTTACTTATCTTGCAATTGTTTTTCGGCTTTGCATATAATACATAAAAGTTCTGTTTTTAAGGCCTCTAAATAGTTTGTTGAGAGTGTTTTAAGCTTTGGGATTGTTTGACCCCTCTTAAGCCTTGTTTGCCCCTTGTTTGGTGCCATTTTGTGTGAGCTCCGGGACCTTGGTGTTTGGGCCTCCCCACCACTGAAATCTTGAGGGATTTCAGAGGTGAGGATGGTGCCTTGAGGTCCTAGGAAGGAGAGGGCCACCCCCTCTCCTTGTTGTCCTTGAAAAGGGCTATTTTTGCCTCTTGAGGGAGCACCATGTTTAAGCGTGTGTTGGCCACGCCTTAACTGATTTTTGTGCTTATTATGACATAATATGCCTCTGTTTTTAGTTGGTTTTGGTACACCATGCTTACTTAGCATACATGCCTTGTAATGCCATTGTTTGGGCCTTAACATGCCATAGGTTGTAAGCCCCTGTTCTAGCATGTTTTAGGCCTAGCTTTGTGAAGCTTTAGTGCATGTTTTTGTATGATTTAGCTCTATTTTAAATTGCTTGAGTCATACTTGCCATGTATTGCATAGCCCTTTGCATATTTAGCTTGTAGGCTTTAAATATGTGAAGTATTGAGCATGCATTGCTTGACTTATTTCAGTGGTTTGGAACCACTTAACATGCAATTTTAATCCTTATAACATGCTTACATGTTTGCCTTTCAATGCTTCTTTGATGCTTTAAAAGTTTGTGTTGTATGCTCCATGTTAAGCATTTATGCATGCCTCCATACTTAGACCATTTAGACGCTATCTAGGTGTGCCTTTGTCCCTGTATTGGCATGATTTGGGACTATTTTAATCCAACTTGGTCATTTGCTTCATGTGTCACATGACCTTGGCTTAAGCCCCTTGGCTTGTCTCGGGTTCTTGGCTTTGCTTGGGACCTTAATTGTATGCCATGCTTATCTTGTTCATTTGGTTTGGCACCATTTTAGTGTGATTTCAGAGCTTTCCATTGCATACTAATTGTCCATGTTTGCATCTTCTTAGGTGTACTTAGAAGTTGCTCTTTATGCTTGAATGTTGGTCCATGTTTGTATGCATGTTTGTGTGTCCATTACTTCTTCATTTTTGAGCATCTTGGCCACTGTTTTAGGCCTAGTTAGGACTGCCTAAATCATGTTTAAGTCCATCTCTTTGTTTGTTGCATATACTCCTTGTATGTTGTAGCATATTGATGAGTGTGTTGCATGTTTGAACTTACATGATTGAATGAAGTCACATGTTTGCTCACATGCTTAGACACCTACATTGCACCTTGCATGCTTATTGGTTGCATTGTCTCATGCCTTGCATGTTTTGTATGCCTCTCTGCATTGCCATGTTGCATACCTAGTTAACATGCTTAGGTTGCATTGCATTAGCATGCATACTTGGCCTCTTGAATCGCTTATGATAGAGGTTAAGTTCCCCTTGGTTCGACTATGTGCATTGCATTCCATATTAAATGTGCACACTTGGCTTCTTGGGCCATCATGCACGGAAATGCACGATTGGTGGTCCGAAAACCAAGGCTCATGCCCCTTTGAGTCATAAACATGATATGGGGTGTGATTGGTGCATATATTGCTTGAAATGCATTGCCATGCCAAGTATTGTCCTCTGCTGCTGTCAAATCAGTTTCTGCAGGAAGTTTTGTCCGGCCGGCTACATTTAGTGCTGACCGGCCACAATTTTTGGCCGGTGGATCAGAGTTGTGGCCGGTGACCATTCTACATGGCCGGTGTTGTTCTCCCCCAGCCGGTGGTGTTCCCTGGCATCCATAGAGCAAACCCTGAGACTTTGGCGGTCCTCAGAGGAGTAAAGCAGGGAAAACAGAGGCATCTTGGGCATGTCGGTGGATTTCCGGGCAAAGCCGAGCGTGCACTGCATTGAGCCTTCATCTTGGGACTGTTTATTGCTTTATTAGATTAATTAATTTGCTTAATTAATTTAGTTGGCCTGTAATAGTTAATTAGCTAGGATAGTTAATTCATTATTTGATTTGTATATTCTTTCGGTCCCTCCGAGCGAAGGCGAATTTGTAATAAGTGTGGGTGAGTGTGTGCATGTCTTCCAACCCCCACCTCTTTCTCCCCCTTTTACTTACCTGCTTTGATGGTTAGTATTAGGTCATGTTTAATTTAGCATACCTCATGCTATGCATGCGTGCACCATTCGTCAGCATTACATGCACCGGGCTCGGCACCATGCTAATTGCATTATATTTCAAAATAAATTTGAATACCTGCTACTTGTGCATTTCACATGTCATCCTTAGATTAGCCGAGCCTATTCTAGTGACATTTTGTATGCGATGCATTAGGCACTTAACATGGACTTGGATCATGCATTGATTGCTAACATGTTCTTGTTTTGGCACGGAGTACTTTGTAAGTATTTTATGCTTTAGCATATCGCATGCGTGTGAATGTTGCCATAATAGCATGATTACCATGTGGCTAAATGCTTATGTGTTATAAACTGCCTGAATGCCTGTGGGTGAAGGTTGGATTGTTTGAGTTGGAATAGCTCATTGAAATCCGTGTTTTAGCCTACTTGCGAGTAGCAAATTCCAAAACATTTTCAAAACAAATGGATATGCAATGCTTATTTCCAAATTAGGCGATCTAGTCTATACTTTTGTGTTGTGCGCATCACATAGTAATCTAGCTAATTAATCGGAATAAGAACACATAACGTTTTTGAAAGAGAATATCATGGTTAGTAGAGGCCGATCTTCGGATCGGGTGAGAGGGGGTGCTCATAGCTGACCTTCCCCAATCGTACCCAGGTTCCCGAGCCGAGGCAACTTTGGTGATGACGGACACGTGGCCTTTGGCACCAAGTTAGGGTTTCCTAAATTCCCCCAAAATAAAATATTTAGGTGGCGACTCTGTATCTGGCGAAGCAGTCCATGTTTGGCACTTCTTCCAAAATCTGTTTTCTCAAAACGATTTGCCGGATTTGGACTCTTCAGTTCAGATTTAGAACCGTGACAATCGAGTCCGAACTATAGCGCGAGGTCCCTCGCGGGCGTTACAGTTTCTGGCGACTCTGCTGGAGATTTAGAGAGCTTGACTCGAACTCGTGATATCCTGTTTTGATTCCATTTACGTGTCTCTTTGCATTGCATGTGCATTGGTGCGCCTAGGACACTGTGTTGGCCATCTGCTATTCCTGAGCGGTCTACCGGAGGCATGACTTTGTCAAAGCATGCCATAAGGCTGACCGGTTGCTAGCTCTGCCAGTACGGGAACACAAACCCCGGTTTTACCGGGGCACCCTTTTTGACCATTCGACCTAGTGCATGTTCGGAATCCATAGTGACCATTCCAAACTAGGACAGGTTGCTTACCCAATATAGGTCGTTTGAAACCGCTGCGTGCGTAGTGAAACCCTAGCTCCTGACAAAATAGGACAGGGAAACCCTACCCCAACATAGGGTGTTTTTGCTTTCTCTACTTGCTATGTGCTTTCAGAGTGTATCTCTACAGGGAACACACATATCAGTTTGCAAGATTGAGTATCAAGCCTGAGGGCATCAGTATCAGTTTGCGAGAATCAGCTATATCTGTGGATATCCGATTCAGTATTTTGTGAGACAGTAATTTCTGGGGAACAGTGATTAGTAGTAGAGTACAGTTGTTCGGCTGCACTTGTGTTTGATCTGTTTGGGCTGAAATGCTACTTGTTTTTCCTTTCAGTTCAGAGAGTTCCGGAATAGTTAGTGTTTCCCCTTTGCTGAGGCGAGACTTATAATGACGCAGAATTCGGAGGAGATTGTGGTTATGATAGCCGCATTAGATCAAGGAATCACTTTGCAAAGTGAGACCAATGTTGATATGCCGCATCCACCCAGGTCGCCTGCTGCACACCCGGTTTGGACCCCCCCAGCTATATCAAGCTCGCGAGCCTACTACATTTGAACTAATGGGGATGATAGGTGATCTCCAGAGGTCCGTGGCGGATCTTGCCTATGGAATGTCCGCTTCGCCACCAGCCGCACCATATGCCGGAAGTTTTGTACCCCAGGAGCCCCCGCTGTTGGGACGGATTGTGATTGAACTTAGCCAACCAGAGATGGCCTCCAGCTATGGCAACGACGTATCAACCCAAACCCTCGATCAGGCTGAGGCCAGAGGTAAAGACAAAATGAAGGCGGACACCGATCCCATCGAACAACTGCTGTGGGCAGTCGAGGCTTTGAAAGCCAGGGGGATGAACAAGCAACAGATATCTGCAGTTGTGACAAAAGCTATGGAGGATGCTTTCCCCACTCCACCTGAGGGTAGTTCAAGTCAGTCAGAAAACCGGGATAGACCCCATCATGCCAGAACAGTTCCTTCCATTCCCAACCCTGCACCGGGAAAGGATCAGAAAGCCAAGGTGGCGCCTGCCGACCCTTTCGCTAGTGCGTCTAGCAAAAATGCTCAGGCTTCAAAGTACCTGCCCCAAGGGCGCAGGGTCTTCCATGCTCTCTACATGCCGTTGTCAAGGTATTTCAGATCCTTGCCGAGAGGGGACATCTTAAACCCTTGGAGCCTCAACCTCTGCCGAAGAATCTCCCTGCTACGCACGATGCTACTCAGTACTGCGCGTACCACCAGCAAACTGGTCATGCTACCGATAATTGCTTCCGCCTCCGTCATGAGGTGCAGGATTTGATTGACAACGAGGTTATCCTCCCACCCACCTCAGCCAAGTCCGTTACTACTCAGCTGTTGGACTTTGAGGACACTGGTACTGTGAGTATGTAATCAGAGAGTGAACCACCTGCGGGCTGCGCTTGGTATATTTTTGATGTGGCGTCTGGCACGCATTTTTGAGCATCTGCGAACACTAGTTTTGTAAATTCTGGCTTGGGTATCGAGTCAGTCTTTTGTTTTGAGTCTGTCTCTTTGCCTTGAGTCAGTCTTTTTGCTTAAGGGTCTGTCTTGATGTAGCGAGTCAGTCCCCTTTGTTTAGAATACCAGGTGATTTCGGGGTTGTTCCCTCGAACACCGTTTTGTCTTGTAATTACCCGTTTTTGTTTTTGAGTCTGTTTCTGCCGAGGAGCCGGTTATACCAACAAATCTGAATGAAACCGCTGTGGCTATCTTGTTTTCGTGCTTGCTTTCAGTTTGAGCTAGTTGTGCCAGAGGAGGCGAATGGAACGGCAGTACATTCTACCTACTCTCTTGTGCCCTGAAAATCATTGTAATGACCTAAGCTTTTCAAAAACCCTTTTTGAACACTGCGGTGATAAAACGAAGAGAGGAAGGAATTCCTCGGGTTTTGCAAAATTTTGATCATTTTGAGAGAAAGAGAGGTGTGCTGAGCCTTTAATGAATGAAATCATGCCTGTCAGCGTGAGTACTGAGAAGGACCCTGGCTTGATCCAAATTGGTTCCACACTATCTTCAACATGAGCAATGTGTCGCTTTCGTAAAAACTTTCAAAAACAAAATGTTTTGCGAGGTCCTGTGAAGACCTGTGTGGAATCATTCTTGAGATTGTGCAGCCTAGGATCGCTCTCAGCCTCAAGATTCAATCTATCTGTTTCGAACCTGGAATCCGTTCAAAGCGTTCAACAGTCAACAGCAACCGCCATGTAAGGCCCATGTGGCCAGATTTGAAGCTGCCCTCGAGCAGCAGGCACCAAAACTAGATCAAGAAGGTCAGATCTTGCTGGAAAAAGCTAGTGAAGCAACCGTGATGGATTCTCCTGCAAATCAACACAGTAGTCACTCTCCTGGATACAGAGGGCTTCAATTTCAAAACCATTTGGCATGGACTTGTTACACTTTTACCCTTTGAGAGGCTCGCTCGGCCGAAAACCCGGAAGGGCGACCCAGGCAAAAGTTAGAGCAAGAAAAGAACAAGAAAACAGCAAAAAAGAAAAAATGCAAAATTGAAAAATTGAAGAAAAAAAAAAGGAAAAAAAAAGAAGAAAAGAAATAAAAAAAAAGGGAATGAAGAGAAAAAGAAAAGAAGCTCGCAAGGTCGAAAACCCGCATCGGGCGCCTTGGCAAAAGTTAGAGCCTAAAAGTGAAGGTTAATACCCGAGTGTACCTTAACCGGAACTACATAAGGCTTGATTCCCATGTCTGGGATACGTAGGCAACTTCGTCTTGAAGTCCAGCCCCCAACGCTTTCATAGCGCCTCAGTCCATGTAATGGTTTTTTGATCATTCTTGCCTCATCTGCATCCGACAGTTCGGTTATGACAACCGTGAACTACGCAGGCTTGATTCCCACGTCCGGGATACGTAGGCAACTTCATCCTGAAGTCCAGCCACCATTGCTCTTACAGTGACTGTGTCCATATATTGGTTCAGACCATCGTCTTCGGAGTTCAGTCGTCATTGATAAAGACTGTTTTCAGCATGCTGCGGCATCATCCAAACAAGGGGCAACTTTCCGTTGCCATCCGTTGCCATGCGTTGTCATAAGTTGCCCTGAGTTGCTGTCCAAACCAGGGGCAACTTTCCGTTGCCATGTACCCCCTTTAAGCAAGGGGCAATTTTCCATTGCCTCCGATCCGAGGTTGTGCATCTCGAGGGTAAGTTCGTGCTCGTCGAGCATTGATTGTTTGCAAAAATAATTTTTGAAAATGTTTACTGAGTTGACTATTTTCTAAAAAACTATTTCATTTTCCAAAACGGACCATTTCTTGGACCCCAAAAGGAAAATTTTCAGTGCTCGCAGCCTGACTTGCAGGATTTTCAAATCAAAAAATTGAACAAGTATGTTAATCCGACTCTCATTTCGGTCAAAACTGTTTTAGGAAGAAAACAAAAAAAAATGGTCAAAGTGATGAACTAGGGGCACAGTGGAGTCAGGTATTCTGTCTTTCCCCCGCCGTTAACATGCTTGCCAGAAAGGCATCCTGTTCGCCGGAAGAAGCTTTCCCCATCCGGAATCTCAACTGGACGTCACCGGAAGAAATAGCCGCGAGCTGACAGTACTGTGGGTGAACCCACGACTTCCTATTCGTCTATCAACCACTCTGGGGAGGGATGAAAAATGAGAGAATAAAGAATAGAGAGGTGTAACGAGAGAAAAGTGAGGAAAAGGTTTGAGAAAAAATGAGCTTGAGGCCGAGTGATGTGAGAATCAAATCAGAAAGGGTGGGAATCATACCCGGAGGAACTGGCTCCTCGAGATCTGAGGTCTTTTGTTTTTGTAAACACGTCCGTGTGTCGTGTCTTTTTCTTGTTTACCTCAACTTTCGTTTTGAGTCTTTTCCGAGCGTGTCTCGTTGTGTCCAGGTCGTGCACCTTTTGTTTGAGTCTTTCCCGCTGTGTTCA
The DNA here is from genome assembly GCA_030407325.1 of Camellia japonica. Classification (NCBI taxonomy): domain Eukaryota; kingdom Viridiplantae; phylum Streptophyta; class Magnoliopsida; order Ericales; family Theaceae; genus Camellia; species Camellia japonica. The sequence continues at coordinate 87,517,261 of JAPPVO010000002.1, forward strand.
GTTTAGGCTCGATACCCGGTTGAAAAACCTTTTTAATTTAAAATCGTTTATGCTCAGAGTGCTGTGCCATTCTTACATTTATGCGAACCAAAAGAAGAAAAGGGAAAATTTGGGGCATCTGATGTGTTTCAACTTCAACCGTTTCAACCTTTGTAGTCCGTCTTGCAGATTGGGCTGTTTGTTCAAGTTGCCGTGTGCAGACGAACCGAGTGCTGTGATATGGGCTGTATGCAGACTAATCCCCAACAGAGTATGCTGTGTGTTCGAATCAGGCGGTTTGCTTGTTTTTGCTATTAGTGGGTTCGTTATCTGATTATTACAGTGCAAGTGTTCAATTTTCAGACAGCAAATCAATTTCATTTACATTGAGGTGTAACATGATGCAATGCAGTGCGAAGTATGAAATGTATGAGATATAAAATGTAATACTTTTTCAGACAAAAAGTTTGTTTCATTTCATCATCTTTTCAAGTACATAGTTTTGGAAACAAAAATCTGCCGCAGTACAAAGTACTCCTAGCTACCAAAAGGAAAAAGTACAGAAAAGAAGAAGAAAACAGCAAAAGTCTGTATCAATGCCAAAAGGTCTCAGGCCTGGGAGCTCGTCCTAGTCCTCTTCCTGGACGAAGGTCCAGGAGTATCATCAGGAGCATCATCATCTGAGCCCGAGTCCGAGCCGTCTCCGGTCCCCTCCTCCGATGACTCTGCCTCCGCCTCTGACTCCGCCTCCGCCTCCGACTCGTCGTCGTCTGGAACTGGCACCCGGGAGCTGCTCCCAGCATGAGTGCGCCCCGCCCTAGTGCGGGGAAATACTCTGCCCTCCTCATCTCTCCCCCGAGCAGGAACGGAAGGTCCAGCTGGAGCACCTCCTACGGTGGGAATCTAGAAGGGAGGCTGAAAAATATAAAAGGCAAGTGCGTCAGTATACTGTGAGCAGTCTATCAGTACAGAATGCAGTGTATGAGTACAATGTATGAATGCTGTGAGCAGTCTATCAGTACAGAATGCAGTGTATGAGTACAGTGAATGAATGTTGTGAGCAGTTTATCAGTGCAGAATGCAGTGTATGAGTACAGTGTATTAATGCGTGAACAGTTTATCAGTGCAAATGCAGTGTATGGTACAGTGTGAATATGAGCATTATCAGTGCAGAATGCAGTGCAGAATACAGTCTATGAATGTTGTGAGATCAGTGTGCCAAGTGTTGTGTTATGCATCAGATTATGTCAAGCAGTTTATGTATGGTTTGAGACTGTGGTCAGGAGAACATACCGGAATACTGTAGAGGGCCAGAAGGTCGAAAGTCCGCTGCAACATCCCCATCATGGAGGCATTCAGCTCCAGGGACTGCCGGGTGTACTCGGAGGAAGCCTGCAAAAATATCAGATACATCAATATTCTGCGGAATATCAAATGAACTGAAATGAAACGACTGTACAAGAATGCAGTAATACATACCGGAGGCAAGTCGGGGACACCGACTAACTCGTGATCAGCCGGCGGAGGGGCAAAGGGGATCTGGTAGGTCACCCCGCCCTGCCCTCTGTACGTCATCATCGTGGGCAGTGCTGGCCAACTAGCCCCCCGCCCTCTCCGAGCTCCGCTCCCGCCACGGACCCGAGCCCTCCTCGATGTCCCTACCCCTGCGCCTGCCTTGACTGTTGACACCGCAGGTCTCTCTCTCTCAGCTCGGTGGCCACCGCTCAGAGGCCGCATGAGGAAGGTCCGGATGAACTCCGTGTAGTCACCTATGCTCCTGTGGCGTATCGCATCCCAGCCGACTGTGTACTTAGCCATCTGCTCGAGAGTGTACCTCTCGGTCTCCCTCATGTCCGCAGGGGGAGGAGCTGGGACTATCTGCTCTGGTAAACCCAGGGTCTGGCACAAGAAGCGCTTGCCTAGGTACCAGGCCCGACAGACTGGTCCCTCCAAGAGGATCCTGAACCGGGCAGTCTCTACCACGCCCGCGAATCGCTCCCAAATCTCGGCCGGCAATGGGGCCCAAGGCCTCCAGGTGATCTGAAAATGAAATGCAATTCGTTATCTACTGTTATTGGAAACGAACAATGCAGTAAAAAAAAAAAAAAAGCGAAACTTAAATGAACTGCAAGTAAAACATACCTCCGTGGCGGTGATGGTGTCAAAGTAGCGACGGAAGAAGATAAACGTCTCCCGTGGTCTCCGAACACACCTCACGTCGAAGCGTCGCGAGAACGGGACGACGAGAGGGGTCTCTACATCAGGAACCGGGGCCAGCCTAGGGAAGTAGGCGTAGACCCACAACTGCAAAGGAGATGCCAGTATGCTTATCAGACAAAGCACAATACAAGAATAAAGCAGAAATAACAAAGCCATATACTGTGCAGTGTATTGTGTAGGCAGTGTATTGTGTAGAGTGTACAGTGTGAGCAGTGTGCAGTCAGTGTAAAGCAGAGTATGTGTGTGCCGCGTGTACAATATACGGCCAGTGTAAAGCAGACTGCAGTGTGTGCAATGTACAAAGTGCAATACAAAGTACAGAAAGTAGAAAAACAGAAATGTAAAGCAGAAAAAGGAAACATACCTCCCAAGCACGCCAGTAGCCCCGAGCAACTGTCCGCTGCCACGGGAAGCCGAGCTCATATACCCGTAGAGTGTGGCCAGAGCGGCGCCACCCCAGTCGTAGTCAAAGATCCGGGTGACGTCCACTAAAGCGCCGAGCAAGCATAAGGGCACGGTATTCGCCCGGTTCAGCGAAAATAGTCGTCCCCAACAGGAACATCAGAAAGCCGCGCGCGTACTGCTCCACAGCCTCCTGGGTCATTGGAGCCTCCTCCACCAATGCGGGCTGGACTCTGAACTGCACCTCAAACCAGGAATAGCGGACGAAGCCTGGACGGGCGAGAGGCGGCACCTCGCCGAGTAGATAAATCTGGGCAGCAGTCCACTCGTCCATATCAGTATCGAAGGGGATCGGATCACCCCTACCCCGATGCCTGTGAGCATCGAGAAGTCAACGGGAGTCATCGTCATCTCCCCAGCAGCAGAAAGGTGGAACGAGTCAGTGGTTGTCCCACCATCTCTCCACTAGGCAGAAGAGAAGGACGGTCGGCATGCGGTAAGACGGGGAAGTCCCCTGCAGAAAGCGCCGAAGCCCGCCTGGTCCACAATGTGACGAACGACATCCGGCAGCTCCATATACCAATCTCGAGCGGCAACGTTCCATACCCGCGGACATATGGGAATCTCCCTGTTCAAAAGCAAACCGTGGCGAAGCAATGCTAAATATACCAGTTTTGTAAGGCATGCGGATTTGAGGAAAGTATAGCATGTGCGCATGTTTTCAGATTCAAACATATACCGGTGCCGGTGTGCTTACAGTGAACTACAACGTGTGATGCGTCAGCATGTTTGGGTGGTTCAGTGCAAATATAGCATGTATGCATGTTTTCAGATTCAAACATATACCGGGTGCCGGTGTGCTTACAGTGAACTACAACGTGTGATGCGTCAGCATGTTTGGGTGGTTCAGTGCAAATATAGCATGTATGCATGTTTTCAGATTCAAACAGATATCGGGTGTCGGTGTGCTTACAGTGAACTACAACGTGCGATGTGTCCGCGTGTTTGGGTGGTTCAGTATAGACATAGCGTGTGTGCACGTTTTCAAGTTCAAATAGATATCGGGTACTGGTGTGCTCGTAGTAAGCTACAGTGACTGATGTGTCAGTGTGTTTGAGTGGTCCAGGGCAAGCGCAGTGTGTGTGTGCGTGTTCAGTTTCAAATAGATATCAGTGCAAGTGTGATTACAGTCAACTACGGTATACAGTGCATCAGTGTATTCGGGCTAAGCAGTTAAAGAAATGACTAACTATGGCAGTTGAATGTTCTACATTGCGGAAAGCAACAAAGAGGGGAGATGTTACCTCGGAAGCGCCAAAGGATATGTGAGATGCTGGCTTGCGCAGAAGTAGGTCCTGTGGCACGCTCCGGTCAAAGCTCCTGAACTGACGAAGTCCATCAGGGGGCAAGACATGAATCGCCGGCCGGTAGGTCGCCGGGTCGAAGGGACGGACGCTCAAAGGTAGGAGCTCAGCCCCGAGATCCATCTCGTGATCCGGGGGAGTCCCACCCTGTGGAATGTCGTCGGCCATGTCAAAGGTGACGAGGGAAACGGTCGGAAAATGAAGATAAGACTAGAATGCGAAAAGTCAATGAAAAGTCAACCCCCGGGAGGGCGAAAAATGACCGGAAGGGTCGGGAAGTGGAAGGTGCACGGAAATCAAGAAAAACTCGGGGGAAACAAACCCCGAGTGGTGGAAACCAAGAAAAGTACACTGAAAATGAGATTTGTTCGGTTCAAAACTTGCGAAACGAGGAGGGTTTCGCGAATCGATCGACAAAAAAGTGTCTAGAACGCGAGGAAAACGCGGATCGAAGGAAGAAAAGTGCCCTAGAGAGAGAGGAAAGCAATTTCGGCTAAAGAGAAATGAAAAAAATAGGGTTTAAAACCCTATTTTAAAAGACCCGGGGTGAAAAGACCAAACTGTCCCGACTCAGCAACTTTTGGCCGGTCGGCTACATTTTTGGCTGGTCGGCCAAATATTTGGCCGGTGGAATGTATTGATGGCCGATGGACAGCCGGTGGCCTCCCCTTCCAACCGGTGAGCCTCCTACAGCCTTGTTTGGGTCAGATCTGTAGTTTTGGGTCTTCATAGCTCAAAGAAGTACAAGAAAGTGCATCTCCGACACTCAACCGGCCTCCGTTTTGCCCCGGACTGTGCCTCCTCTGCGTGGCACTCGAATTCATGCGAGGTGTATCCTTTTGTATCCTTTTGTCCTTTACAAGATTCAAAAGTTGCCCAGCATGTGTTGCATGCATTCATCGCACTGTTTGGTGCATTGCATCGCGCCGTTTTGCGCATCTTTTTGCATTTGGCATGCATTCAATTGCGTTATTTTGTGTATCACACCATTCCGTTCTACGGTTTGGCGAGACCTTAAACACGCGCGGTCCGGTGGGACCGTAAACACGCCCGGTCTGGCGCGACCCTAAACACGCTCGGTGGGTGTTTGTATGCCCACATACATTATAACACACATGTTATTCATTGTGCATTGTCATGCATCTCAAGCCGCGCGTTGCCGCGCATTAGAAAATCCATGCATTGTCTTGCATTTCAAAGCGACTTGCGTTGTCGCGCATTCCGTGCAACCTGCATTTCATGCATCATTTGCATTTACAAAAAAAACAAACAACAAAAAAAAAAAAACAAAATCATGCATCATTCGCATTTTCAAAAACAACAAAAACAAAAAACAAAAAAAAGCATACATATGTAATGCATTCATTGTAAATAGAGCATTGTCATGCATACATGGTAAATATTGCATTGTCATGCATCGTAGAAAATGAGCATGCATTGTCATGCATTTCCACTGTAAATATTGCACATCCATTCCATTGCATATTTGTAGATATTGCATTGTAGATTGCATGCATTCATTGCATCACCTTCCGTCTATGGCTTGCACCTTTCCATGTTGAGCTTGGTCTGGTATGTGCCTATACTTTTCACGTCAAAACATAGTTCAGTAGACCGTTCTATGTTAGCCGCGGCTTGTATGTGTACATGCCTTTCCTAGCAAGATTTGGTTTGGCTCGCGTGCCATATCCATTGCATTGCATATTGTAGATATTGCATTATAGATTGCATGCATTCACTGCATCACCTTCCATCTATGGCTTGTGCCTTTCCATGTTGAGCTTGGTCTAGTATGTGCCCATACTTCTTGCGTCAAAACATAGTTCAGTAGACCGTTCTATGTTAGCCGCGGCTTGTATGTGTACATGCCTTTCCTAGGCAAGTTTTGGTTTGGCTGCACGCCATATCCATTGTATATATTACATTGTAGTGTAATTTTGCATCCAGCATTAGGATCGTTGTCCTTTCCCCAGCGGGTCGTTTCCCCACTTATGTCATTCCCCCCCCCCCAATACTCGTCCTTGTGTCCGTCTACATTACTCATAGTTCAGTAGACCGTTCTATGGTAGACGGACTTGTTACCTCCATCCATCTATTTGACATATGTGTGATTTCGAATTGCTCATGATTGGATCATGACTCAATTGCTTTGCATATAGTTTGCATTGTTTCAATTGCATTGCATTTTAGTTTGCATTGTTTATACATTGTTTTGTATATATTGCATATCATTTTGCATTCATTTTTGCATTGTCATGCATGTTGCTAATAACATCGTACCTGTTAAGTTGTTTTCTTTGCAGGCACGATATTGTATGTATGGCTCATTTGTGGCTGGTAGAACCAGATGAACCGCACAGGTATTGTATCCTCCGCGTGAGACGTATCGAGAATTGCATAATTCTCTTACACCCTTTCTGCATTGTAGTGTAGTTTGGTGTATGTTAGCTTAAAACTGTTGCATTGTCATGCTTCGTTACAGCTTTCTTTACATGATCATAGTTATGCTCGGCTTTGTGCATTGTCTTGCATTTTGCCCCTGCCTTTGGGCGCATATCTTGTTTGTCTTGCATGTTTGTCTAAGTCTTCGGCCTTGTCAAAAATGGGTCATCTCTGGGCTTTGACATTCACTCCCGTCATTGTGATGACTTTCGAGTTCTGTCAAAGAGGGGCAACTGTAGACACCCATTTTTGATCGTCCTCAAGACTTAGACGTCACTGATTGAACACTCAGTGATCACCCTTGTTTGTGTTCGTCTTGAGTTCCCGGAAGCCTTGGCTACGCGCCTTGCCTCAGGATCTCTCGACTCAACCATTTTGTGTCTGGTTTTGCACCAAACACTTGTGTTTTGCCTTTGAGAGGCAGGGTAGGGCTTGTAGACCATCCCCACCCATCACCGGCCATGGCTTGAGGCCACCGGCTGTGTTTTGTGGCCACCGGCCAAATGCTTGGCCAGCCGGTACTATAGATGGCCGGCCGGCTATCTTTTTTTTTGGTCAATTGCATCTTTGGCCGGCCGACTACTGTGCATCTGCTTTTGCAGATATTTTGTCACAGCTGGCTTGCATTTGGCTCCCCTCCATACACAGTATGGAGGGATCTCTCTCTTTAGGGCTTGTCTTGTAAGCTTTAAAGACAAAAAGCTCTATAAAGAGAGGTCTTCTGTCTTGTTGAGGGGTTAGACATTTGAGACAGCATTTTAGGATTTTGAGTTCTAGGGTTAGGGTTTCTTCATATCCTACCTCCATATCTCTCTCTTTTGTGTGTGTTTACGCTTAGATTTGCACACAAACACCCACCATCACACCTTTTCTTGAAGCTGAGATCCTTGAGGGTTGGTTTTGGATTTTTGGAGCTGGTTTCAACCTAAAGGAGCTGCTGGAGCTTCATTTGTCAAGAAGGTCTACAAGGGTAATCACTTTTCCCTTTTATTCCCCATTTTTGCACACCACTTTTACCTATCTTGCAATTGTTTTTTGGCTTTGCATATAATACATAAAAGTTCTATTTTTAAGGCCTCTAAATAGTTTGTTAAGAGTGTTTTAAGCTTTGGGGTTGTTTGACCCCTCTTAAGCCTTGTTTGGCCCTTGTTTGGTGCCATTTTGTGTGAGCTCCGGGACCTTGGTGTTTGGTCCTCCCCACCACTGAAATCTTGAGGGATTTCAGAGGTGAGGATGGTGCCTTGAAGTCCTAGGAAGGAGAGGGTCACCCCCTCTCCTTGTTGTCCTTGAAAAAGGCTATTTTTGCCTCTTGAGGGAGCACCATGTTTAAGCGTGTGTTGGCCACGCCTTAACTGATTTTTGTGCTTATTATGACATAATATGCCTCTGTTTTTAGTTGGTTTGGTACACCATGCTTACTTAGCATACATGCCTTGTAATGCCATTGTTTGGGCCTTAACACGCCATAGGTTGTAAGCCCCTGTTCTAGCATGTTTTGGGCCTAGCTTTGTGAAGCTTTAGTGCATGTTTTGTATGATTTAGCTCTGTTTTAAATTGCTTGAGTCATACTTGCCATGTATTGCATAGCCCCTTTGCATTATTTAGCTTGTAGGCTTTAAATATGTGAAGTATTGAGCATGCATTGCTTGACTTATTTCAGTGGTTTGGAACCACTTAACATGCAATTTTAATCCTTATAACATGCTTACATGTTTGCCTTTCAGTGCCTTTGATGCTTTAAAAGTTTGTGTTGTATGCTCCATGTTAAGCATTTATGCATGCCTCCATACTTAGACCATTTAGACGCTATCTAGGTGTGCCTTTGTCCTGTATTGGCATGATTTGGGACTGTTTTAATCCAACTTGGTCATTTGCTTCAGTGTCACATGACCTTGGCTTAAGCCCTTGGCTTGTCTCGGGTTCTTGGCTTTGCTTGGGACCTTAATTGTATGCCATGCTTATCTTGTTCATTTGGTTTGGCACCATTTTAGTGTGATTTCAGAGCTTTCCATTGCATACTAATTGTCCATGTTTGCATCTTCTTAGGTGTACTTAGAAGTTGCTCTTTATGCTTGAATGTTGGTCCATGTTTGCATGCATGTTTGTGTTCCATACTCCTTCATTTTTGAGCATCTTGGCCATTGTTTTAGGCCTAGTTAGGACTGCCTAAATCATGTTTAGTCCATCTTTGCTGTTGCATATACTCCTTATATGTTGTAGCATATTGATGAGTGTGTTGCATGTTTGAACTTACATGATTGAATGAAGTACATGTTTGCTCACATGCTTAGACACCTACATTGCACCTTGCATGCTTATTGGTTGCATTGTCTCATGCGTTGCATGTTTTGTATGCCTCTCTGCATTGCCATGTTGCATACCTAGTTAACATGCTTAGGTTGCATTGCATTAGCATGCATACTTGGCCTCTTGAATCGCTTATGATAGAGGTTAAGTTCCCCTTGGTTCGACTATGTGCATTGCATTCCATATTAAATGTGCACACTTGGTCTTGGGCCATCATGCATGGAAATGCACGATTGGTGGTCCGAAAACCAAGGCTCATGCCCCTTTGAGTCATAAACATGATATGGGGTGTGATTGGTGCATATATTGCTTGAAATGCATTGCCATGCCAAGTATTGTCCTCTGCTGCTGTCAAATCAGTTTCTGCAAGGAGTTTTGTCCGACCGGCTACATTTAGTGCCGACCGGCCACAATTTTTGGCCGGTGGATCAGAGTTGTGGCCGGTGACCATTCTACATGGCCGGTGTTGTTCTCCCCCAGCCGGTGGTGTTCCCTGGCATCCATAGAGCAAACCCTGAGACTTTGGCGGTCCTCAGAGGAGTAAAGCAGGGAAAACAGAGGCATCTTGGGCATGTCGGTGGATTTCCGGGCAAAGCCGAGCATGCACTGCATTGAGCCTTCATCCCGGGACTGTTTATTGCTTTATTAGATTAATTAATTTGCTTAATTAATTTAGTTGGCCTGTAATAGTTAATTAGCTAGGATAGTTAATTCATTATTTGATTTGTATATTCTTTCGGTCCCTCCGAGCGAAGGCGAATTTGTAATAAGTGTGGGTGAGTGTGTGCATGTCTTCCAACCCCCACCTCTTTCTCCCTTTTACTTACCTGCTTTGATGGTTAGTATTAGGTCATGTTTAATTTAGCATACCTCATGCTATGCATGCGTGCGCCATTCGTTAGCATTACATGCACCGGGCTCGGCGCACCATGCTAATTGCATTATATTTCAAAATAAATTTGAATACCTGCTACTTGTGCATTTCACATGTCATCCTTAGATTAGCCGAGCCTATTCTAGTGACATTTTGTATGCGATGCATTAGGCACTTAACATGGACTTGGATCATGCATTGATTTCTAACATGTTCTTGTTTTGGCACGGAGTACTTTGTAAGTATTTTATGCTTTAGCATATCGCATACGTGTGAATGTTGCCATAATAGCATGATTACCATGTGGCTAAATGCTTATGTGTTATAAACTGCCTGAATGCCTGTGGGTGAAGGTTGGATTATTTGAGTTGGAATAGCTCATTGAAATCCGTGTTTTAGCCTACTTGCGAGTAGCAAATTCCAAAACATTTTCAAAACAAACGGATATGCAATGCTTATTTCCAAATTAGGCGATCTAGTCTATACTTTTGTGTTGAGCGCATCACATAGTAATTTAGCTAATTAATCGGAATAAGAACACATAACGTTTTTAAAAGAGGATATCATGGTTAGTAGAGGCCGATCTTCGGATCGGGCGAGAGGGGGTGCTCATAGCTGACCTTCCCCAATCGTACCCAGGTTCCCGAGCCGAGGCAACTTTGGTGATGACGGACACATGGCCTTTGGCACCGAGTCAGGGTTTCCTAAATTCCCCAAAATAAAATATTTAGGTGGCGACTCTGTATCTGGCGAAGCAGTCCATGTTTGGCACTTCTTCCAAAATCTGTTTTCTCAAAACGATTTGCCGGATTTGGACTCTTCGGTTCCAGATTTAGAACCGTGACAAATCAAGTCCGAACTGTAGTGTGAGGTCCCTCGCGGGCACGTTACAGGGTTCAAACTCATGAGAGCTCCTCACTACCAACACATCGCGACCTTCAATAGTAGTGTAGACGTGTCTTGATCATCGTCTGATTAATCAAGGTAAATAAATTTTCTTGATTGGTCAAAATTAAGATGGTCAAAATTTTCAAATGAATGTGGGTCCTACTAAAATTAATGGACCTCAACCATTTTAAATTATAGGTCATGCCAAAAGAAAAGTGAACCTATTTTGACAATTGGGTCAACCCAAATGTGTGGGGCCCATGAAAATATTTCAAAATTTTAGTAGAATAATTTAAATTTAAATTAAATTTGAATGCAATCACGTCCATAAAATAATAATAAATTGCTTGTTTCTTGGAAATTAGAGTCAATTTTGGAGTTTCCAAAATTAAAAGTGGAAGAAGAAGTCAATAAGTTGATTGAAGCTGGGTTCATATGTGAAGTAAAATATCCGACATGGATATCAAGTATTGTCCAGGTAGTCAAGAAGAATGGACAGATTAGAATATGTGTCGACTTTCGAAATTTGAACGAAGCATGTCCCAAGGATGACTTTTCGCTTCCTATTATGGAATTAATGATAAACGCCACTACCGGACACGAGATGTTGTCTTTCATGGATGGGTGTTTAGGATATAACCAAATATGGATGGCACTTGAGGATGAAGAGTTAATTGCATTTCGTACCACCAAAGGCATCTATTGTTATAAAGTGATGCCTTTTGGATTCAAGAACGCCAGTGCCACCTATCAATGTGCCATGCAAAAGATCTTCGATGACATGCTCCATAAATTTGTTGAGTGCTATGTTGATGATTTGGTGGTCAAAACCAAGAAAAGGGAAAATTACCTAGAGGACCTTTGTGCAGTCTTCAACCGGTTGAGAAAGTATGACTTGATGATGAATCCACTCAAATGCGCATTTGGGGTCACGTCTGGAAAATTCCTCGGCTTTATTGTTCAACATAGAGGCATTGAGGTTGATCAGTCCAAAATCGATGCTATACAAAAGATGCCACCACTAAAAAACCTGAAGGAACTTAGAAGCCTCCAAGGTCACTTGGCATATATTCGCAGATTCATTGCAAACTTGGCAGGCCATTGTCAACCTTTCAGTCGACTGATGGAAAATGAGGCTCCATTTGTTTGGGATTAGGCATGTCAAAATGCTTTCGATAGTATTAAGAGATACATGCTTCATCTACTAGTATTAGGAGGTCCTATTTAGGGGAAACCATTGATACTTTACATTGCGGCTTAAGAAGAGTCTCTTAGAGCGATGCTGGCCCAAAATAACAAAGAAATAAAGAGCGAGCACTCTATTACTTGAGTCCGCAGATTAATTGAAAATGAACTCAAGTACTCATCCATTGAGAAATGTGTTTGCCGTTTGTTTTTGCCTCTAAAAAATTGAGATTATTTCCAAGCCTATACAGTGCATTCATTGCAAGAGCCAACCCAATAAAGTATGTTATGTCTAAGCCATCCTCTCAGGATGCTTAGCAAGATGGTCTCTCCTCTTTAATGAATTTGAGATAATTTACGTGCCAAGAAAAGCAGTGAAAGAGCAGGCCCTTGCAGACTCTTTGACCGACCATCCTATCCCTGCTGCTTGGGAAATTTTTGAGGAATTTCCTGACGAAGATGTATTGTTCATAGAGTTTTAACAGCCTTGGATGATGTTCTTTGATGGGACGCTGCTAGGAAGGAAGGGGCAGGAGCAGTGTCATTTTTTGTTTCACACAGAAGCATATTTTTCCTTACTCATTTATTCTTGCGAAAATTGCTCAACACATGTTGTTCGAGTACCAGACCTTGATCATTGGTTTACAAATGGCAACAGAGCTAAAAATTGTTGACCTAGATGTCTATGGGGATTCTAAGTTAATAATTAATAAGCTCCGAGTGGATTATGAAGTCAAGAAACACAACTTAGTCCCATATTTCTAGTATGCAACTCATCTCATTGAAAAATTTGAGGGGTTGGTACTCGAACCTGTTCCACGGAAAGCAAATCCCATGGCTGATGCACTTGCTAATCTAGCAACTACACTGGCATTGTTAGAAGGTGAACAAGTTAGTGTCCCTGTATGTCAACGATAGGTATTGCCACAATTGTTGGAATGTCGCCTTGTAGAAACAAACGCAATTTCAGTACTAGCCATCGAAGTCGACGGTTGGAGAATGGCAATTATAGACTACCTTGAACACAGGAAGCTCCCTGATGATTCTTTCCATAGAACTGAAATAAGACGTCGAGCTCCTCGATTCATTTACTACAAGGAAACTTTATTCCAACGATTATTTGAAGGAATTTTTCTTCGTTGCCTAGGGGATGAAGAAGCTCAACAAGCCATGGAAGAAGCCCATTTCGGGATATGTGGAGCACATCATTCTGGTCCTAAACTTCACTTTCGAGTAAAAAAGATGGGTTATTATTAGCCTACGATGGCTAAAGATTGCTTGGACTACTCAAGAAAGTGTCAACCTTGCCAGTTTCATGCAAACTTTATCCATCAACCACCAGAACCTTTACACCCGACAATTGTTTCCTGGCCATTTGATGCATGGGGTCTAGATCTAGTTGGCCTATTGACCAAGTCTTCTGCAGGCCATTTATACATCTTGCCCGCCACAGATTACTTCTCCAAGTGGGCTGAAGCCATCCCACTTAAAGAAGTCAAGAAAGAAACTATGGTTGACTTCATTAAATCCCACATTATTTATCGGTATGGTATACCTCGCTACATTATCACCGATAACGGAAAGCCTTTCTACAATAGTCTAATGGACAAACTTTGTGAAAGGTTTGGATTTTAGCAATGCAATTCCTCAATGTACAATGCACCTGGCAACAGACTGGAAGAGGCGTTTAACATAACTTTGGGCAACCTATTGAAAAAGGTACTTGCTAAATCAAAGCGAGATTGACATGAAAGAATTGGAGAAGCACTCTGGGCATACCATACGACACATCGTACCCCAACACAAGCCACCCCATACTTCCTTGTGTATGGTGTTGAAGCGATTCTTCGTTTGGAACAACAGATTCCTTCATTAAGGATAGCTATACAGGAAGGTCTCACTGATGATGAGAATGCAAAATTACGCCTTGCTGAGTTAGAAGCATTGGATGAGAAGAGATTGGAAGCACAACAAAAACTTGAGTGTTACCAAGCTTAACTCTCCAGAGCTTTCAATAAGAAGGTTAGACCCCAGTCTTTTCATGTTAGAGAATTGGTGTTAGCTGTTCGAAGACCTATTATCACTACCCACCGAATTGGCAACAAGTTCTTGTCCAAGTGGGATGGTCCATACGTGGTGACTGAAGTCTACACAAATGGTGTATATAAGATTGTTGATGAAGAAGGTATTAGAGTTGGCCCAATCAATGGCAAGTTCCTAAAGTGCTACTATCCATGAGAATGTAACGCTCCGAATTGCATGAGCATAAACTGCATGATGCTTTTGGCTCATATGAAATAAAGTTGTTAAAAGAAAAAGATGTACTACTCCTGGCCCGCATGAGTATAAACTGTGAACGGCTAAATAAATCAATAAACCAAATGTGTTTTACAATAAGAGTATTTTTGCTTCGAACTATAATATTTATTTCATAAATAAAGTGTTTGCAAAAGTAATTATTTTATAACGAAGTATTTGGTTTTGAGCTACATTTCATGAAAACAAAATAAAAAATGAAATAAAATAATAATAAATAAATAAATCATGGCAACCATGATAAACTCTGGATTTCGCCTTGTTCAACCTTCAAAAACTGCTCCAACTTGTTGGTGACTTCAATATCCTCGCTTCTTATCACCTCAACTGCTTCTATCGTAGCTTGTTCATCCCTTAAAGTGGAAGCAATAGCTTGCCTTTGAACTACTTCAGCTTCAGCAACACTAAGTGTAGTCTCTAGTTGTTGTGATTGTTCATCTAAATATTTCAATGCCTTTAACAATTCTGCCTTCTTTGCTGCAAGGCTACCCAAATCAGACTTCAACAAGTGAACCTGCTCAACTCCTTCATTCTCAAGAGCTAGAGCATGATTGACACGTTGACTGACATCCGCCAAACGCTGATCCTGTAGCTCTGAAGTCATCCCTTGAGCAAACGCTGATTTCATGGAGATGTATGTAGTAGCATTTTGTACGTACTTCTCAATTTGGCTTTGCAATGGAGAATAGCCTACCTGAAGCTTTGAGAGCTCATCATAAAGCTCTTGGAGCTTTGGGCCAATGCTGGAACTTTCGGAATAGGAGTTTTGCTCAATAAACCTTTAATATGGTTATCAAGTATTGAAGCTACTGAGCGGCAAGCATTAAGGATCATGCTTCTTATATCAATAATAGAAGCCATAGAAGGTGCAACTTGACTCATGTAGGAGCAACAAGTAAGAAAGAAGTTTAGACAATTGGAGTTGGGTCACTGAGAGACAACTCTTACGACCAATCACTAAATCAAAGGCTGATGGCCCATGAACTGATGCTTCATTATTTGAGAACTCATCAAGAAGTCTCATATCCACATTTCCAGACGCCAAATCAAAGTCATCATTTGCAATTGCCAAAACAAGTTAAAGAGGAGTCAAATATATATATATATATATATATTGAGGCATAATAAATTAAAATGACAAAAAAAAGATTCTGTCATTACCGGTACAACATCGGTAGCCAATGGTTGAAAAGTGCTAGGAACGCTGATCAAAAATCGACTTCAAGTCATTAAAAGTAGTGGTGTTCCTTCCAACGGTGCCAGTACCAGATTTTCTCCCTAAGTGACGCCAATTATGATCACCGTGGCTATGGTCCTCATCTGCTACTCCACCAAGAGTCCCATCAACACTTCCTCAAACCATTTCGTTGGTCTTGGGATTAGAATTTTGCTTAGCAACTTTTAGACTCGACTTTCTTCGCGCGCCCCCCTTTCGGAGAGGCACGAATTAGTCTCCTATAGTTCGGACTCCTGTCACGATTCTGAATCTAATCTCACAAAGTGCAATGTGAAACTGATAAACACCAAAGAGTCCAATCCGGAAAATCATTTTGGAAAATCAATTTTAAACCAAATAATGCCAAAATTGGACTGCTTTGCCAGATTACAGAGTCGCCACCTAAATATTTTATTTTGGGAAAATTTAGGAAACCCTGACTCGTGCCAAAGGCCACGTGTCCGTCATTACCAAAGTTGCCTCGGCTCGGAAACTTGGGTACAAGAGGGGAAGGTCCTGAAATGAGCACCCCCGCTGCCCGATCAAAGGATCGGCCCTTACTAAGCATGATATGTTGTTTTATAAACATTATGTGTTCTTATTAAGTTATTAGCTAACTTTACTATGTGACACACACAAGCAAGTATAGACTAAATCGCAAGAATTGGAACAAAACAACTCATGTTTGTTTTTTCAAATGGTTTGAAATTGCCACTCGCAAGTGGACTAAAGCACGAATTTGCCACCTTTAAGTGGGCTTAGAAAACATGATTTTTCCACTTCGTAAAGTGGGCTTAAAACTCTCATTTAATGAATTATTCTAATTCAAGCAACAAAGCCTTCATCCACAGACATTCATGTAGTTTAGCATTTAAGAAAATAGCCTCATGGCAAGCATGCGAAACATGGCAACACTCACATTCATGCAAGTATGCTAAAGCGTAAAACTTACAGTGTACTCCAAGCTAGGAAAGAAAACAAAGTTAGAATAATACATGATTCCTAACTATGTTAAATGCCTAATGCAACACATGTAACATGACATTAATAGGCTCGGCTACTAATATGGCATTTGTAACACTTTGATAGCATGCTTTGACACACATATTCAAATAAGTATTGAAATACGATACAGTTTGAATGATGCGTCGAGCCCGGTGCATGCAAGACAAATGAATGATGCAAACATGCGAGCATAAGGTATGCTAATCAAAACGTGTCCCTAAACTAACCATCGAAAACGGTTAAGTAAAAGGGAGAAAGAAGTGGGGTTGGAAGACATGCACACACACATGCATACTTATTACAACATTTTGCCCTCGCGAAGGAGGGTCCGAATGAATAAGAGCTAAGCTAATCTAAGCTAAGACAATCAAACTAATCTAATTAAACTAATTAGACTAATTATTACAACATAATAAAGAAATAGCTAAACTAAGCTACTTAATTATTACAACACTTAACTAATTAGCAAACTAATTAATTAAATTACAAAACCATACTAACTAAGCATGTAAAACACTAACTACACTGCCTCCACTCTGCTTTGGAAAGTTGAATATGCATGCACTTGGTTGTCACCCGAAACACCTTCCGGTTTTCTCTTGAAAGGCTCTGTTTGTAGGGTTACTCCAAGAACTTTCTACTCCACCTTACCAGTCCAATGCTGAGGAATGCACCAGTGGCCTACTGGCCATGAGTGCTTGCTGCTGGCCACTGGTGTGCAGAATCACCATACTGCAACAGAGAACAAACAGAGGAAAATAGAGGGTTTTCCAAGGATGTGTTTGTACTGTGCCCCTCCTTATCATCTCAAAACATCAAAGGAGTGGCACTCTTGGATCCAAAACCACAATCAAGCATTTTCAATGCATGATGGCCAAAGATCCAAGTTGTACACTTTCAATAAATGCACAAAAACAAGACTCAAAGGAACCACCACCCTATCATGCATGATCAAGGGTGATGGAGACAAAGGAGCTGGGCTTATTTCATCACTTCAAGTATGAAATGGACCAATCTACCTTGTGTTCAATATAACGTCCGATTGAACACAATGCAATGCAAACAAAACATGCTTATCTTGGTCATGTTTTACTTGTCCAACTCTTGTTTACACATTTTAACATTACCAAGCCATTCTTTAACCGGTTAAGTCCAAGATGAGTGTCCTCTAATGACAGAGGGGTCAACCAAAAGATGGCTTAAGACATGAGAGAGATCATGCCTTTGGTTAGTAGAAACCCTCAAAAGAAGGCTAAAACCATTAAGCACAAGTCCCAATCTCAAGCTTAAACACAACCTCAAGACTAACCAACCCTCAAAGCAAATGAAAAAGTGAAGAAATGAGGGAGGTTGCAGATATTTCAGTGCTGAAATGGCATGAAAAATGATACTACAACATGCAAGCAACACATGCAAGACATGCTCAAAGGCCAAAAGCAATAAACTAGTGAAGAGCACTACACTAGAGGCATGCAATATCAAGCTCAAATGACCAAACCAGCTTGGATAGAGCTTAAACATGCCAAAACAGTGGCTAAAACATGCTGAAATGGTAGCACAGAAGGCATGAAAAACATGCTAATTTGTTAGCTCGCAAGCAAGGCTCAAGGCACAACTCTGAAAAGCAATGAAAGATTGAGATAAGTGAGAGTGTGACAGAGATATGTACACTGAGATCACATGTAAAATGATGCTACAACTGTAAGCAATACATGCACAACATGTTAGAGGCCTTAAAACACTAAGCTAGTAAAGGCATTTGCACTATAGCTATGCAATACAAAGCTCACAAGGGACAAACACTTTAAAACAATCCTAAAATAGTTTAAAGGAGTCCTAAAACATGCTTGAAGTAAGCTAAAAAGAGCTAGAATGAGAGGCTAATACATAGCACAAACTAGACTATTAAGCACCATTGCACTACAAGCATACAAAGCTAGCCTCAAGTGACTTAACCAGCCCCAAACAGAGGTAAAGCAAGTCAAAAAAGTAGCAAAAACAAGCTGAGATCAAGTCATAAAATGGTAGAAAAACATGCTCACATGTTAGGCTATCTACTCATGCAAACAAGACACAAGGAGGGGAGGCCAACCCCTCCTATTTTGGATCTCAAAACATGGTTTTTGTCACTGAAAAACCTCTAAGTTTCAATGGTAAAAAGGTCCAAAAAGTTTGATTTGAAGGTGATGAGAAATGGCACAAAAAGCTTCACAAGCTAAAGAGGAAAAAAGGGGACAACCCCCTAACTCACAAAGGCTCATACCACCACTTTTAGGACTGAAAAATAGAACTTTTTACATGCCAAAACCATCCTTGAAATGGTTGAAAAAGATGGCAAAACAAGTATGAAAAAAAAGCTTAAAGGAAGAGAGTTATACCTCTTGAAGCACAACACAATTTTAGGCACAAATCTGAGCTTAAAACACCTTCTAAAGCTCAAAGGAGGCTCCAAGAGAGCTTCAAGCAACCTTAGCCCAAAGATCAACAACTTTGATTAAGGGTTGATAGGTTAAAGTTTGATGCATGCAAGATTCTAAGCACAAAAGCTCAAGAGAGAGAGAAATCTAGAGGGAGAGGATTGTAAGAGAGAGGTTCTAGAGAGAGAGGCTCCCAAACTTTTGCTAACCTTGCAATATGAGAGATATGGCCGCTATATATAGCAAAATACAAGCCTTGGTTGAAAATATCATCAAATGGACAGCTGGAGCAATCTAGAAACAGCTGGAGGAAAATATCTGCAAAAAATCTGAGTTTTGGACATCAGTGGCCGGCCGGCCATCATTGATGGCCGACACATGTCCATTTGTGGCTGGCACTGATCATCAATGGCCGGCACTGCATCATACATGGCCGGCACTCTTTACTAGTGGCCGGCAGAAAAAATATACTCTCCAGGTCCAACTTCAAATGGGCATATCTCCTTCGTCTGGACTCCTTTGCAAGTCATTCTTGTGCCTAAATTGAAGCCCCGTAAGTCTTCTTTCCAATGGTAGAAGCCTCACATCGAAAGTCCAAGTTTGTTAAGAGATATCCCTCTTTTAGTGAAAACTGCTCAGTTTTGGTCCAATCGGATTGATGCCTAACTTCAACCAGCCATATGTCCCTCATCTGGCCTCGGCTTGAGGAGATATGTAAAATGAACCCCCGGAAGTCCACTTTTCAATGATGGTGGCCTCATAGCTGAAATCCAAGTGTACAAATGGATAGGCCCGATTTAGCGAGGGCTGCTCGATTCGCTCTTAACAGTTGACGCCCAACTTCTCCCCCAACCAATTTTCTTCCCTCTCTCCAATTTTCTTTAACTCCAAACCCCTAAATAAGGTGTTTCGAAGATTTCTTCCAAAGAGTTCACCTCTCCTTCATTTATTCCACTTTGTCTTTGTTTAGTTTACCGAAAAGTGCAACATTTAACGAAATGCAAGCCTCGGAACATCGTAGGAACTTTGTTTCAAAAATATTTTGAGAGAGATGGTTTAAAGGTCGAAAATCATTCTGGTCAAAATCATTTTGGTCCAAAAATGGGGTGTGAGGTTGGGATTTGACGCTCTCCTTGCCAAAGAAATCAAACCTTTGCATAGGCATAGCCTGCACCATCCAGTAAACAATCAGAGGCCCCCAAGTCTTAAGGACGGTCAAAAATAGGGTGTCTATAGTTGCCCCTCTCTGACAGAGCTCGAAGTCATGAAATGACGTGAGTGAATGTCAAAGCCCAGAGACGACCCTTTTTGACAAGGTCGTAAGACTTGGGCAAACAAACAAAATACAGATGCAGAAACAAATGGTTGCGCCCGCAGGCTGCCTACGTATCCCTTTGCAAGAAATCGAACCAGCGTAGTTCAGGGGCAAGATACAAATGATATGCACGATGCAGAACATAACTTATGATCATGCAATAAGGGCTGTAATGAAACATCTTGATGCAAACGTTGTTTAAAGAAATGCTACAACAAACTCGTACAAAAGCAAGTAAACATGAACCAAACCACATTTCATGCAGAAAGGATGTAAGAAAATTATGCAATCTTAACTACGCATTACGCAGAAAAGGTAAAGAACAACATCCGTTAGGTGCACCCGAGGCGGCAAACAAGATCCCAACGCATGGCACACGCGAGGAAAGAAGCAGTGATAACAAGTGAAACACATCCAACTATTTTTACAACCAAAACAAAGAGCGGTATAAGCATTGGAATTTGTGCAGATGAATTTAACCAAAGCATCCCAACGCACCACGCGCGAGAGGGAAAAGAGAACAGTGTAAACACTGAAGGATGGTATAAACATCAGGGCACGTCCTAATGTTTCTAACCAAAACAAGGCGGTATAAGTGTCGGACACACGTCCCAACGCTTCTAACCGGGGGAGTGGTATAAACATCGGGCACATGACCCAAGTGTTTCTAACCAACGGGTGGTATAAGTGTCGGACACACAATCTGAACGCTTCTAACCGGAGAGTGTGTAGACACCCCATTTTTGACAGACCTTAAGACTTAGATGTCATCGATTGAGTGCTCGGTGATGGTGCATTGTGCTCGTTCTGAGGTTTTGGAGCTTTGGCTGAGAGCCTTGCCTCTGGGCCTCGAAACTTTTTGTGCTTTGGCTCAGTTTGCAGACCAAGTCTTGTTTTCCCTTCCTAGAGGGAGGGGGTGGTCTTGTAGACCATCTCTCTATGGTCGTAGACTACTTTTCATGGTCGTAGGCCACTTTTCCTGTTTGGAGACTAGTTTTCGGTTTTTGGAGCCTTTGGCCGCGCGCCTTGTCTCGGGACCGCTTAACATTCTCCGTTTGGCATGGTTTCTGAACCACACCTTGTTGCCTCTGCCTAGAGGAACACTGTGGTCCGGGAGACCACTTTTGTGGTTGCATACCACTTTTGATGCTCGTTGGCTAGTTTTTGGGCCTTTTGGCCACGTGTTTTGCCTCCCGATTTTTTGTCTTGCATCCGCTTTGGTTTGT
The DNA here is from genome assembly GCA_030407325.1 of Camellia japonica. NCBI lineage: Eukaryota > Viridiplantae > Streptophyta > Magnoliopsida > Ericales > Theaceae > Camellia > Camellia japonica. The sequence continues at coordinate 87,538,417 of JAPPVO010000002.1, forward strand.
TTTTGGTACAAACCTTGTTTTCCTTGTTTGGAAGGTGGTACAGGGGTGGGAGACCAGTATTTCTCCTTAGAGACCACTTTTCCTTTTTCCAGCTAGTTTTCTTGTTAGATAACTGGCTTCTTGGTCTTTGGACCATCTTTTCTGGTCGGCCACTACACCACCACCTTGCATTTAGTGTGTTGACCTCTCCCACCTATGGCTGACCAGTTTTTGCTCTAGTTGACCACTTAAAGTGGTCAGCCGACCACTTAAACTAGCAGGCCGACCACTTCAAGTGGTCGGTTGCTTTTTGACACATTTTTGGAGATATTTTGGGATAGCTGGCATAGCTGGAGAGCATTTGAGCCATCCTCCATACATGTGTATGGGGGGATGGCATTCAAGCTTAGCTTCTCCAAGAAGCTTTGGCTTTCCTCTTCTATAAGAGGGAGGCTCCTCCTGCTTCCTCAGGTTCAGAAAATCTGTGGGAAGAGGATACATATAGCTTTGTCTCTATGTCACTCTTGTTCTTCATTTTTATGCCTAAAAGTGTAGATTTGTCTTACTTTAACACACAAACACACACTCAAACACCATCATTTTGCTACTGAGGTGCTTAGGGGCTAATTTTGGTGTTCTTGGGTTGTCTTGAGCTTGAAAAACTTACTGGAGTTGCAACTTTAAAGAGGGTCTTCAAGGGTGAGCTTTTGACCTTTAAATCCCCCTTTCTTGCTTAAGCTTTTAGCCTATCTTGCATGCTATTTTAAGATTGATTTATAATTGATAAAATTTATATTTTTGCATGCTTTTGATCTTTGTTTAAGATCACTTTTGTGTTTGGGGTTGTTTACCCCCTCTTAGGCCTTGTTTGGCCTTGTTTTTGAGCCTTTTTTGTGAGCTACGGGATCACGTTGCATTGGCCTTCTCACCACTGGATTTCAGTGGTGGGGATGGTGTTTTAAGGTCCTAGAAAGGGGAGGGCCATCCCCTTCCCTTGCATCTTCAATAAATGCCTTAATAAGCCTCATGTTTGAGCATCTTTACTAAGTGTTTGTTGGCCACATCTTAGTTGTATTTGTGGTTATTTTGCTGTGGCATACCACTGTTTTTGCTAGTTTGGTCACTCCATGCATGGTTATATACACTTGTAGTGTAAATCACACAATCTAGTCTTGTATGCCTCATGTTTGAGCATGTGTTTCTAGCTTGTTTTGGGGCCATCTCAGTAGTTTTTGGTGTTATTTTAACATGCCTTAGATCTGTTTTAGGTTGGTTTGGTTGGCTCTTGCATGCCTTATACACTTGTAGTGTAAATCACACACACTAGCTTTGTATGCTTCATGAAGTAGCAGCTCATTCTAGCCTATGTTGTGTCCATTTTAGCATGTTTTTGGGCTTTTTTACCACGTCATACCTCTATTTAGGTTTGGTTTGGTTAGCCTTTGCATGCTCCTTGCACTTGTAGTGCAATCCCATTAAACTAGCCTAACATGCATCATGTTGTAACATGTTATTTTAGCATGCTGTTGGCTTAGCTCTGAGAAGATTTTGTTCATGTTTTAGCATGTTTAAGATCTGATTTTGGTTGCATTGGTCATCCATGACTTGCTTTGTATAGCTATAGTTCAATCTAGCTTGTTAGCCTTATGCATTGAATCCACTAGCATGCATTACTTGGACTATTTCAGTGATTTGACATCACTTATTATGTGATTTCAGTCCATGTTTCATGGCCATACATTCACATTTATCACTCATTCAATGCGTTGGAGGGTTTTCCCCTTTATGCCTTAACATGAACCATTGCGTATGCCTTCATGCCCTTGCTTGCGAGCCACCATTTCAGTGTGTTTTTGGGGTTATTATGCCATGATATAACTCTGATTTTTATTGGTTGAGTCATTCCATGCTTGGTCTTAATAGGTGTAGTGTAATCCACCTTATTTGCCTTGTATGCATCATGCCTCATGCCCTTCATGCTAGCACATTTTGGCTTCCTTTCATGCATGTTTTAGACTCATTTTAACATGTACTAGGACTGTTTTAGGTTGCCTCAATCACATGCTTCATGTTTTGTATACTTGTAGTACAAATGCTCTCACTTGCTTCAAGCTTTGAGCACCTTTGCATGCTTCATTTGTGTTGTGTACATGATTTGGCATCACTTAACATGACATTTCAGAGCATATAGACTTGCCATGTTCCACTTCAATCATGCTTTAAGTGCCTTCGAGTATTGTGCATGTTTGCCTAGCTTATGCCTTAGCTCGTATGCTTGCATGCCTAGGCCTTTGGGCCCTTGTCTCAGCATGTTTTGGTCCATGATTGGACCTACTTGAGCTCTGTCCATGCTTAGTTCATGCATATGTGCCATGTATTGCATGCCTCCTTTGTGTTGCTCTTTACTAGCTTTCATGCCTTAGGACGCTAGCATGCTTTACTTATGTTGTTTGAATGATTTGGCATCATTTATTGCTTCATTTCAGTTCACTTAGTGTTGTTACACTTCCACTTTTGTCACTCATTGAGCACTCTTGAGAGTTGTGCTCTTTGGCCTCTTTGACGGCCAATGCATTGTGCATGCATGCCTTGCTTATGTGCCTTCATTTCATCACCAATGGCCATTGATTTGGGCATGATTGAGGTCTACCCTTTTGGTTTAAGTCCATTGAATATAACATGTATATTACATTGAGCATGCCATGCTTGGTATATTACATAAGTTGCCCTTGTTGCATTGCATTGTCCATGCATGCATTACATTATGCTTAGGACCTCATGAATGCCTTGCATTGAGCATGCCATCTAGTTCTTAGCATTTGCATTGTGTATGCTAGTTGTTACATGCTTTAGCATTGTGCATGCCATTAGCCTTGTTAGGTTGTTCATATTGCATTGCATGTTTGCATGCTTAAGTCATATTGCATACTTGCATGCTCTAGTCGCATTGTGTATGCCATACTTGTTTGCATTGTATTTGGAATAGGTGTTAGTCCAAACACGGGAAACGAAGGACGTTTCATACTCAAAGTAATGAAACGTGCCTTAATTCCCGGTCGCCGACGCTCTTGATCATCCATGATAGAGTTTTAGGCTTTATGTGTTTACTTGTGCATTCATTTCATATTGAATTGTGCAACTTCGCCTCTCGGCCATCATGCATTGAAATGCGATTGGTGGCCGAGGGTGAGAACCTACACTCCCTTGAGTTCATGACATGATAGGGAGGGTGGTTGTGCACACATATCTTGGAAATACATTGCCATGCCCTTTCTTGCTCTCTGTTGCAGAAAACTGGGATTCAGCAGCAACGACTGGCCGGCCAGCCAGAAAAAGTAGCTGGCTGACCACTTTTCTTGGTTTTCAACAACAAAAACTGGTCGGTAGGTGTCTGGAGAGACCAAAAGTGGTCGGCCACCCTCCCACAGGATTCCCAAGGTGAAGTTTCATCTGTCTGGATCTTGGTGCAAGGTTCTGAGAACAAATGAAAACAGAGGCAAATCGGGGCATCGCATTGGATTTCCGAACGAGGCGACCGGACATGCATGCATTCCTCTACCTCAGAGGCTCCTGATTTATTGCTTTCCTTAGCTGCCATGCTTAGGTAGCTAGGTTTTGCTTTGGTCTGTACCTTTAATAGTTAATGCGTTAGCTATTCAATTCGTTTTGTAATAATTAGTTTAATTAGCTTAGATTAGCTAGTTAGCTCTTTATTCGGTCCCTCCCTCGAGAGGGCGCATTGTTGTAATAAGCGTGCGTGTGTGTGATGTATGTCTTCCAATCCCCATTTCTTTCTCCCTTTTACTTAACCGCTTACGATGGTTAGTTTTAGGGCATCTTTCATTTAGCATCCTTATGCTTTGCATGCGTGCATCCATTCATCTGTATTGCATGCACCGGACTCGGCGCATCATACTAACTGCATTGTATTTCAATCCCTATTTGAATACATGTACCAAGTTGCATCTCACATGACATTCTAGAATAGCCGAGCCTATTTTAGTTGCATTTTCGCATGTGTTGCATTAGCCATCTTAACATGAACTAGGATCATACATGATTTCTAACTAGTTCTTTGTTTTGGCTTGGAGTACACTGTGAGTGTTTACGCTTTAGCATACTGCATGTGTGTTAATGTTGCCATGAAAGCATGCTTGCCATGAGGCTATTTGCTTACGTGATTAACTGCCTGAATGCCTGTGGGTGAAGGTTGGATTACTTGAATTGGAACAATTCATTGAAATCCGCATTTTAGCTTACTTGCGAGTAGCAAACTCCAAACCATTTTCCAAACAAACAGATATGCGATGCTTTGTTCCAAATTAGGCGATTTAGTCTATACTTGTGTATTGTGCGCATCACATAGTAATTCTAGCTAATTAACCGGAATAAGAGCACATGTGTTTTCAAAAACAAGATACCATGCTTAGTACAGGTCGATCTTTGATCGGGCGAGCGGGGTGCTCATAGATGACCTTCCCCAATCGTACCCAAGTTCTCGAGCCGAGGCAACTTTGGTGATGACAGATACGTGGCCTTAGGCACGAGTTAGGGTTTCCTAAATTTTCCCAAAATAAAATATTTAGGTGGCGACTCTGTATCTGGCAAAGCAGTCCATGTTTGGCACTTCTTTATAAAAAATCAGTTTTCCAAAACGATTTGCCGGATTTGGACTCTTTGGTGATTTATCGGTCTTACATCGCACATTGTAAGATTAGATTCAAAACCGTGACATTTGAGTCCGAACTGTAGTAGCTCAGAGAACAAAACGAGGTTTCCTCGGGAGTTCTCTCTGGGGGCGCGTCTACAGTTTCTGGCGACTTGCTGGGGATTTAGAGAGGTTGACTCGAACTCATGATATCGTGTTTTGTTCACACTTATGTGTCTCTTTGCATTGCATTTGCATCGGTGCGCCTAGGACACCGTGTTTGCCGTATCTATTCCTGAACGGTTTGCCGGAGGCTCGCTTTGAGAAGCGTGCCATAAGGCTGACCGGTTGCGGGCTCTGCCAGGACGAGAACACAAACCCCGGTTTTACCGGGGCACCCTTTTTGACCATTCGACCTAGTGCATATTCGGAATCCATAGTGACTATTCCAAACTAGGACAGGTTGCTTACCCAATTTTAGGTTGTTTGAAACCGCTGCGTGCGTAGTGAAACCCTAGCTCCTGACAAAATAGGACAGGGAAACCCTACCCCAACATAGGGGTGTTTTGGCTCTCATTTGCTTGATATGTGCTGTCAGAGTGTGTCTCTACAGGTTGCACGTATCAGTTTGCAAGTCTGAGTATCAGGCCTGAGGGCATCAGTATTTTGAGAATTCGTTATATCTGCGTGTATCAGATTCAGTTTTGGGGCAATAATTTGGGGAACAGTGATCAGTGGTCGAATACAGTTATTCAGTTATGCTTATATCCGTTCTGATAAAATTGGGCTGAGATGCTGCCTATTTTCTCTTTCAGGGGGGGTCTTCAAGGAGATTTAGTTTAGAGCAACTAGTGTTCTCCTTCGCTGAGGCAAGGCAGAGAAAGGCCAGTCAAGGCTCACCAGTTCATCTGACCCGTCAGTCACCAGTCACATCCCCCCTGTTCACTTAAGCAGACTCGCGATGACACAGAATTCAGAAGAAATTGTGGTCATGGCAACAGCATTAAACCAGGGAATCGCCATGCAGGGTGAGACCAATGTTGAAATGGAACATTCGCCCAGGTCACCTGCCGCACACCCGATCTGGGAACCCCAACCATTTCAAACCCGTGAGCCCACCACTTTCGAGCTTATGGGAATGATTGGCGATCTTCAGAGATCTGTAGCTAATCTAGCCTTCGGAATGTTGGCTCCACCGTCGGCCATGTCACATGTTGGGAATTTCATACCGGAGGAGCCCCCGTTACTAGGGCGAATTGTAATTGAACTCAGCCAACCTGAACCCATCCTGAGTATAGCAATAGCATGCCAACAACAACAGGACTTCGCACTGATATAGCAACCCAAACCTTCGACCAAGCTGAGGCTAGTGGAAAGAACAAGATAGGGGCAGACACTGATCCCTACGAACAACTTCTGCAGGCTGTTGAGGCTTTGAAAGCCGGGGGATTGAACAAACAGCAGGTGCTAGTTGTTGTTGCAAAAACTATGAATGACACTTTCCCCACTCAGACTGAGGGCAGTTCAAGCCAAGGGGAGAACTGGGAGAAGGGTCATCATACTGGAAACGATCCTGTTAGATCTAATCCTGCACCCGGAAAAGATCCGAAAACCAAGCCAGCACCCGCTGACCCCTTTGCTAGTGCGTCCAGCAAAAATCTACAAACCTCGAAGTATCTACCCCGAGGGCGCAGGGTCTTCCATGCCCTCTATATGCCTTTGTCTAAGGCTCTTCAAATCCTTGCTGAAAAGGGGCATCTTAAACCCCTCGAGCCTCGACCTCTCCCTGCTCGTCTTCCACCTGGTCATGATGCTACCCAGTACTGTGCAAACCATCAACAGACTGGTCATATCACGGACAATTGCTTCCGTCTTCACCACGAAGTACAGGATTTGTTTGACAACGGGGTCGTCCTCCCACCAAGCTCAGCAAAGTCTATCGTCACTGGATTAGTGAATCTGGAGGATAATGTGATGTGATCAGGGGATGAACCACCTGCGGGCGGCACTCAGTTTACTCTAGATGTGGCACATGGCACGCACTGTTTTGAGCATTTGCGAATGCTAGTTTTTGTACTTTCTGACTTGGGTATTTAGGTCAGTCTTGTTGTGTTGTATAGAGTCAGTCTGTTTTTGTACTGCGTTAGTTGGGTCTGTCTTGTTGTTTCGAGTCAGTCCTGTTTTGTTAGAGTCAGGTGATTTCGGGGGTGTTACCTCGGACATCACTTACTCATTTGTGTTTGTCATTTTCACTTTCTTTTGAGTCTATTTCTGCCTTGGAGCCAGTTGTGCCAACAGATTTGAATGATAGTGATTTTCACACTCTTGTGTTTGCTTCTGCCTTGCGCCAGTTATGCTAGAAGTTCTGAATGAAACGGCAGTGCTTTTCACCTATTCTTCTATGCCTTTAAGTCATTGCATTGACCTAAGTTTTTCAAAACTCTTTTTGAACACTGCGGTGAAAACAAAGAGGAAGGAATTCCTCAGGATTTGCCAAATTTGATCAATTGAGAGGAAAGAGGCGTGCTAAGCCCTTAATGAATGAGATCATGAATGTTAATGTGAGTACTGAGAAGGATCCTGGCTTGATCCAGATTGGTTCTGCATTGTCTTCAGTGCGAGCGACTAGTCGCTTTCTTAAAAGATTTCAAAAAATATTTTGTGCAGTCCTACGAAGACCTGTGTGGAATCGCTCTTGAGATTGTGCAGCCTAGGATCGCTCTCAACCTCAAGACTCAACCCCTTTGCTTTCAAACCTTGAACTTGGATTTAGAATATTCAAAGGTCAATCATGATGTGAGACCTGTGTGGCCATATTTGAAGCAGCCCTTGAATTAGCGGCAACAAAGTCAGATCAAGAAGGTCAGATGTTGTCAAAAAAGCTTGCGAAGCTAGATCAGAAGCACCCCTCGAACCAGGGGCAAAAATGTCAAATGTGCTCGAAGAGCTAAAGATGGATCACTCTGCAAATCAATGAAGATCGCAAGAATGCCAAATCCCAGAAGGGAGGAAAGAAGAAAGTATTGCTGAAGGACAATCGAGCTTATCCACAACACTGGGGGCAATTCACCCCCCACTAGATGGACTTCTACATCATCAACAAACAGTAGCCATTCTCCTGGATTCAGATGGCCTCGAGATCCTAAAACCATTCAACATGGACTTGCTACACTTTTACCCTTGAGAGGCTCGCTGGGTCGAAAACCTAAAAGGGCGACCCAGGCAAAAGTTAGAGCAAAGAAGAGATAGAAAAAAAAAAAAGAGAAGAGAAAAATGCAAAGAACAAAAAAGAATGAAAAAAAGAAAAGATGAAAAAAAAGAACAGAAGAAATGAAAAGAATTGAAAAGAAAAGAAAAACAGAGCTCGCATGGTTGAAAACCCAGAAAGGGGCCTTGGCAAAAGTTAGAGCGCAAAACGAGAGGTTAATACCTGAGTGTACCTTAACCAGAACTACGTAAGGCTTGATTCCCATGTTTGGGATACGTAGGCAACTTCATTCTGAAGTCCAGCCATAAACACTTCCAAATTGATTGTGCCCATGTAATGGTTTTGATTATCTTTGCCTTCTCTATATCCGAGAGAGTTTGGTTGTGTTCGTCACTCTAAGGATTGACTACAACGCGTTGCGGTGCCATTCAGACAAGGGGCAATTCTCCATTGCCCTACAATGTGCTGCGGTGCTATTCAAACAAGGGGCAACTTTCTATTGCCATGCAGTGTCCTTCAGATAAGGGGCAGCTTTCCATTGTTATGAATCCGAGGTTGTGCATCTCAAGAGTAGGTTCCGTGCTCGTTGAGCAGTAGACGTTTGCAAAAATAGTTTTTGAGAATTTTTACTGAGGTTGACTAATTTTCTCGAAAACTATTCCATTTTTCCAAAACTGGGCCATTTTTTGGACCCAAAAAAGGAAAATTTTCAGTGCTCATAGCTTGACTAGCATGATTTCAAATCAGAAAATCAAACAAGTATGCTAATCTAACTCTTATTTTGGTCAAAATTGTTTTAATAGAAAGCCAAAACAAAAAATGGTCAAAATGATGAACTAGGGGGCACAGCTGAGTCAGGTTTTCTGTATTTTCCCCATTATCAACATACTTGCCAGAAAGGGCACCATACTTGCCAAGAAGGGCATCATACCTGCCAGAAAAGGCACGATTGGAGCTAATAACAGAGGGCTGAAAGCTTTCTCATCCTCCGAGCAGCGAGGTATCAAGCCAAGTGCGAAGCACGAACTAGAATGGATCAAGATACTCCACTCCTCATCCGGGGCATCGACTAGACGTCACCGGAGGAAATAGCCGCGAGCTGAATATGCTGGGCATGAGCCCGCAACTTTTTGTTTATCCATCAACCATCCAGGGGAGGGATAAAAAAAAATGAGAGATTGAAGAATAGAGAGATGTGCGCTGAGAGAAAAAGTGAGAAAAAGGCTTTTTTCAAAAAACAGAGCCTGAGGGCCGAGTGATGTGAGGATCACAAATGAGAAAGGGTGGGAAACAATACCTGGAGAAACTGGCTCCTCATGATCTGAGAGGTCTCTCGTCTTTGTAATACATCTGAGTGCCGTGTTGGTTGTGTTGTTTTTCTCGATTCTTGTGTTGAGTCGTTTTGAGTGTTACTCGATGTGTTTTAGGTTGTTCACCTTTTGTTTTTCTTTGTTGAGTCGTTTTGGCTGCAGTCAGTTGTAGGCTCAATACCCGGTTGAGAACCCCCTTCTCATTTCAATTTCAAAAATAAATCGTTTTGTGCTCAGAGTGCTGTGCCATTCTCCACATTTGTGCAAAACAGAATTTGTTCTTTCATAAACCATAGGGTCCAACCCAGGTCATGTCAGAACAGTGGAACCAGGACCTATCTGAAGCTATGGGTTCCGGATTGCGAAGCAAAGGAAAATAAGGAAAATTCGGAGCATCTGAGTGTGTTTCGACTTCTGTAAGTTCCCTCTTTACATCCCGTGTGTTCAAAATGAACAGAATACTGTGTTATAAGCAGTGTGTTCAGAGTGAGCAGTGTTCAGAATGGGATGTATGTTCAGAATAAGCTGTGAGCAAATAAATCGAGTACTGTGTTATGAGCTGTGTGTTCAGAGTGAGCAGTGTTCAGAATGGGTTGTATGTTCAGAATAAGCTGTGAGCAGAATAAATCGAGTACTGTGTTATGAGCTGTGTGTTTAGAGTGAGCAGTGTTCAGAATGGGCTGTATGTTCAGAATAAGCTGTGAGTAGAATAAATCGAGTACTGTGTTATGGGCTGTGTGTTCAGAATGGGCTGTGTGTTCAGAGAAACAGAGTGTTGTGTTATGAGCTGTGTGTTCAGAATTAGTAGTGCGCAATACGAACTGTGTGTTCAAGGTCAATAGAATACTATGCCAACTATTTTCGTGACGGAATGGCAATCAGAAGTGCTCTCTCTGAGTATCGTTCCATGCTAGGGGCATCTTGGCTGTGTTTGCAATGAGTTCCTAGGAAATCAATTGCGTTGGTGGAAACTAGAGTTCGAATGGCTGTTGCCTAGAACACAAAGGTTTGGAATTTCCGAGACTAAAGTTGGTTTAAATACCCAGTGGTGTCCCCGGCCTGAAATCTGTATGAAAGCCCCATAGATTGAGGTAGTGGGTGCACCTCGATTCTAGATACTGGACCAACCTAGTTTGTCACCCCGTTGAAGAATAGGGAAAGTTGTGAATGTGATCAGGAAGGAAAATGGCATCCGTGGTTTCCTCGGCAGATGTTGCTCCTTGTAGCATTTCAGGACCTTTGTACTGCGAGTTAGAGGTAAGTATTCGAGGAACACAAGGGGAGATCCCCGTCAGAGTAGAGCGGTTCATCGCCACTCACCCCTTGAGGTGCTTTTTAAAGCGCTGCTTTGTCTGTTTATTGCATTTCTTAAACATCATGCTCTACATTGCTTGTAACATGTTGTAACATGTATCGTATCATCGCACTTAATGCATTTATTTGCATCTTGCGTAATTTTGTATCGTTTATCCTTTTCGCTAAGCAGCGTTTAGGATCGTTGCCCTCCAGGGTTTTCTCAGGTTGTGTTTTGAACACACCTGGGCGGGTTGTTTCGGACCTCCTCTCACGATTTCAGCGTGGTTTGAGTGTCCCGTTCCTCACACGATTTCAGCATGTTTGGAATTTATTTCAGGACGCGTGTGCGCGGGCCTGGGCGTGTTTTATCTAGGTTGTGTTTTGAACATACCTGGGCGGGTTGTTTTGGACCTCCTCTCACGATTTCAGCGTGGTTTGAGTGTCCCGTTCCTCACACGATTTCAGTGTGTTTGGAATTTATCTCAGGACGCGTGATGCACGGGCCTGGCCGTGTTTTATCTCAGGTTGTGTTTTGAACACACCTGGGTGGTTGTTTTGTTTTTCTCCTCTCATGATTCCAGCATGGTTGGAGTTTGTCACCCTTTGCATCTACTGTACTATCTGTTGCTTCGCACTGTTTTGTGCAAATTATCAATCGCACTATTTTGTGCACCATACTTGCATTTTGCATGCATTTTATCGCACCCTTCTCTTGGGCACCTTTCTCGCACTTTTTTTTGTGCATTGTATCTCACTCGCACTGTCTTGTGCATCTTGTGGTTGTGTTTCACTCGCACTATCTTGTGCATTGCATTACACTCACGCTGTTTAGCGTATCGCACTTTTTAAGTGCATTTCAAATCACTCGCGCTGTTTAGTGTATCGCGCTGTTTAGTGTATCGCACTATTTAGTGCATTTCAAATCACTCGCGCTGTTTAGCGCATCGCACTATTTAGTGCATTTCAAATCACTCGCGCTGTTTAGCGTATCGCACTGTTTAGTGCATTTCAAATCAATCGCGCTGTTTAGCGCATCGCACTGTTTAGTGCATTTCAAATCATTCGTGCTGTTTAGCGTATCGCACTGTTTAGTGCATTTCAAATCACTCGCGTTGTTTAGCGCATGCACTGTTTAGTGCATTTCAAATCACTCGCTCTGTTTAATGCATCGCACTGTTTAGTGCATTTCAAATCACTCGCGCTTTCTTGCGCATCGCACTGTTTTGTGCAGATTACACTCGCGCTTTCTTGCGCATCGCATTATTTTGTGCGGTTTACGCTCGCGCTTTCTTGCGCATCGCACTATTTTGTGCACCATACTTGCATTTTGCATGCATCGCATCGCTATTTTGCGCTGTGTCCAATACTTGCATTTTGCATGCATTTTATTCGCACTGTCTTACACACTCGCGTTGTCTAACGCATCGCGCTGTTTAGCGCATCGCACTATTTTGTGCATTGCATCATTCACGCTATCTTGCGCACCTTACCTGCACTTGTTAGTGCATTGCATTGTTCACGCTATCTTGCGCACCTTGCCTGCACTTGTTAGTGCATCCCTTCCGCATCGTTATGCGTCACACATAGGTTGCAATGCCATGCATCCCTCGACTTGCATTATTACGCACTTTTCACTTGCATTGCTATGCATGTTTCTACCCATATTGTACCTGTTGAGTTTCTCTCTTTTGCAGGCACGATATTGTATGTACGGTTCATTTGAAGCTGGCGTGACCAGACGAACCAGGCAGGTATTGTATCTACTCCGTGTGAGACATAGCGAGAATTGTATAATTCTCTTACATCCTTTCTGCATGTAATGTAGGTTGTTTTGTATTCACCTCCTTAAAACTGTTGCATTTATTTTCCATAATTGCTTCGTTACAGCTTTCTTTGCATGATCATAAGTTCTGTTCGGCTTTGTGCATGTCACTTGCATTTTGCCCCTGCCTGTAGGCACATTTCTTTGTTATCTTGCCTATTTGTCTAAGTCTTCGGCCTTGTCAAAAATGCGTCGTCTCTGGGCTTTGACACTCACTCCGTCACTTATGACTTTCAAGTTCTGTCAAAGAGGGGCAACTGTAGACACCCCATTTTTGATCGACCTTAAGACTCAGACGTCATCGATTGAGTGCTCGGTGATGGTGCATGTTGTACTTGTTCTGAGGTTTCGGAGTTTTGGCTGAGAGCCTTCCCTCCGGGCCTCGGAACTTTTTGTGCTTTGGCTCGGTTTGCGGACCAAGTCTTTTTTTCCCTTCCCGGAGGGAGGGAGTGGTCTTGTAGACCATCTCTCTATGGTCGTAGACTACTTTTCGTGGTCGTAGGCCACTTTTCCCGTTTGGTGACTAGTTTTCGATTTTTGGAGCCTTTGGCCGCGTGCCTTGTCTCGGGACCGCTTAACATTCTCCGTTTGGCATGGTTTTTGAACCACACCTTGTTGCCTCTGCCTAGAGGAACACTGTGGTCCGGGAGACCACTTTTGTGGTTGCATACCACTTTTGATGCTCAGCTAGTTTTCGGGGCTTTTGGCCGCGTGTTTCGCCTCCCGATTTCTCGTCTTGCATCCGCTTTGGTTTTTTTTGGTACAAACCTTGTTTTCCTTGTTTGGAAGGTGGTACAAGGGTGGGAGACCAGTATTTCTCCTTGGAGACCACTTTTCCTTTTTCCAGCTAGTTTTCTTGTCAGATAACTGGCTTTCTTGGTCTTTGGACCATCTTTTCTGGTGGCCACACACCACCACCTTGCATTTAGTGTGTTGACCTCTCCCACCTATGGCCGACCAGTTTTTGCTCTGGTTGACCACTTAAAGTGGTCGGCCGACCACTTAAACTAGCAGGCCGACCACTTCAAGTGATCGGCTGCTTTTTGACACATTTTTGGAGATATTTTGGGACAGCTGGCACAACTGGAGAGCATTTGAGCCATCAGATGGCATTCAAGCTGGCTTTCCTCTTCTATAAGAGGGAGGCTCCTCCTCCCTTCTCCAGGTTCAGAAAATCTGTGGGAAGAGGATACATATAGCTTTGTCTCTATATCACTCTTGTTCTTCACTTTTATGCCTAAAAGTGTAGATTTGTCTTACTTTAACACACAAACACACACTCAAACACCATCCTTTTGCTACTAAGGTGCTTAGGGGCTGATTTTGGTGTTCTTGGGTTGTCTTGAGCTTGAAAAACTTGCTGGAGTTGCAACTTTAAAGAGGGTCTTCAAGGGTGAGCTTTTGACCTTTAAATCCCCCTTTCTTGCTTAAGCTTTTAGCCTATCTTGCATGCTGTTTTAAGCTTGACTTATAACTGATAAAAGTTCTATTTTGGCATGCTTTTGATCTTTGTTTCAGATCACTTTTGTGTTTGGGGTTGTTTACCCCCTCTTAGGCCTTGTTTGGCCTTTTTTTAGCCTTTTTTGTGAGCTTCGGGACCACCTTGTATTGGCCTTCTCACCACTGGATTTCAGTGGTGGGGATGGTGTTTTAAGGTCCTAGAAGGGGAGGGCCATCCCCTTCCCTTGCATCTTCAATACATGCCTTAATAAGCCTCATGTTTGAGCATCTTTACTAAGTTTGTTGGCCACATCTTAGCTTGTATTTGTGGTTATTTTGCTGTGGCATACCACTGTTTTTGCTTAGTTTGGTCACTCCATGCATGGTTAATACACTTGTAGTGTAAATCACACAATCTAGTCTTGTATGCCTCATGTTTGAGCATGTTTCTAGCTTGTTTTGGGCCATCTCAGTAGGTTTTTGGTGTTTTTAACATGCCTTAGATCTTTTTGGGTTGGTTTGGTTGGCTCTTGCATGCCTTATACACTTGTAGTGTAAATCACACACACTAGCTTTGTATGCTTCATGAAGTAGCATCTCATTCTAGCTATGTTGTGTCCATTTCAGCATGTTTTTGGGCTTGTTTTACATGTCATACCTCTTTTTAGGTTTGGTTTGGTTAGCCTTTGCATGCTCCTTGCACTTGTAGTGCAATCCCATAAATAGCCTAACATGCATCATGTTGTAACATTATTTTAGCATGCTTTTGGCTTAGCTCTGAGAAGATTTTGTTCATGTTTTAGCATGTTTAAGATCTGATTTTGGTTGCATTGGTCATCCATGACTTGCTTTGTATAGCTATAGTTCAATCTAGCTTGTTAGCTTATGTATTGAATCCACTAGCATGCATTACTTGGCTTATTTCAATGATTTGGCATCACTTTTATGTGATTTCAGTCCATGTTTCATGGCCATACATTCACATTTATCACTCATTCAATGCGTTGGAGGGTTTCCCCCTTTATGCCTTAACATGAACCATTGCGTATGCCTTCATGCCTTGCTTGCGAGCCACCATTTCAATGTGTTTTTGGGGTTATTATGCCATGATATAACTCTGATTTTTATTGTTAAGTCATCCATGCTTGGTCTTAATAGGTGTAGTGTAATCCACCTTATTTGCCTTGTATGCATCATGCCTCATGCCCTCATGCTAGCATTTTGGCTTCCTTCATGCATGTTTTAGACTCATTTTAACATTCTAGGACTGTTTTAGGTTGCCTCAATCACATGCTTCATGTTTTGTATACTTGTAGTACAAATGCTCTTGCTTGCTTCAAGCTTTGAGCACCATTGCATGCTTCATTTGTGTTGTGTACATGATTTGGCATCATTAACATGACATTTCAGAGCTTATAGACTTGCATTTGTTCCACTTCATTCATGCTTTAATGCCTTAAGTATTGTGCATGTTTGCCTAGCTTATGCCTTAGCTCGTATGCTTGCATGCCTAGGCCTTTGGGCCCTTATCTCAGCATGTTTTGGTTTGATTGACCTACTTGAGCTCTGTCCATGCTTAGTTCATGCATTTGTGCCATGTATTGCATGCCTCCTTTGTGTTGCTCTTTGCTAGCTTTCATGCCTTAGGACCTAGCATGCTTTACTTATGTTGTTTGAATGATTTGGCATCATTTCTTGCTTCATTTCAGTGCACTTAGTGTTGTTACACTTCCACTTTTGTCACTCATTGAGCACTCTTGAGAGTTGTGCTCTTTGGCCTCTTTGATGGCCAATGCATTGTGCATGCATGCCTTGCTTTATGTGCCTTCATTTCATCACCAATGGCCACTGATTTGGGCATGATTGAGGTCTACCCTTTTGGTTTAAGTCCATTGATATACATGTATATTACATTGAGCATGCCATGCTTGGTATATTACATAAGTTGCCCTTGTTGCATTGCATTGTGCATGCATGCATTACATTATGCTTAGAACCTGAATGCCTTGCATTGAGCATGCCATCTAGTTTTTAGCATTTGCATTGTGTATGCTAGTTGTTACATGCTTTAGCATTGTGCATGCCATTAGCCTTGTTAGGTTGTTCATATTGCATTGCATGTTTGCATGCTTAAGTCATATTGCATACTTGCATGCTCGAGTCGCATTGTGTATGCCATGCTTGCTTGCATTGTGTTTGGAATAGGTGTTAGTCCAAACACGGGAAACGAGGGACGTTTCATACTCAAAGTGATGAAACGTGCCTTAATTCCCGGTCGCCGACGCTCTTGATCATCCATGATAGAGTTTTAGGCTTTATGTGTTTACTTGTGCATTCATTTCATATTGAATTGTGCAACTTCGCCTCTCGGCCATCATGCATTGAAATGCGCGATTGGTGGCCCGAGGGTCGAGAACCTACACTCCCTTGAGTTCATGACATGATAGGGAGGGTGGTTGTGCACACATATCTTGCAAATACATTGCCATGCCCTTTCTTGCTCTCTGTTGCAGAAAACTGGGATTCAGCAGCAACAACTGGCCGGCCAGCCAGAAAAAGTAGCTGGCCGACCACTTTTCTTGGTTTTCAACAACAAAAAGTGGTCGGCAGGTGTCTGGAGAGACCAAAAGTGGTCGGCCACCCTCCCACAGGATTCCCAAGGTGAAGTTTCATCTTTCTGGAGCTTGGTGCAAGTTTCTGAGAACAAATGAAAACAGAGGCAAATCGGGGCATCGCATTGGATTTCCGAACGAGGCGACGGACATGCATGCATTCCTCTACCTCGAGGCTCCTATTTATTGCTTTCCTTAGCTGCCATGCTTAGATAGCTAGGTTTTGCTTTGGTCTGTACCTTTAATAGTTAATGCGTTAGCTATTCAATTCGTTTTGTAATAATTAGTTAACTAGGATTAGTTAATTAATTTGTTTGTAATAATTAGTTTAATTAGCTTAGATTAGCTAGTTAGCTCTTTATTCGGTCCCTCCCTCGAGAGGGCGCATTGTTGTAATAAGCGTGCGTGTGTGTGATGCATGTCTTCCAACCCCATTTCTTTCTCCCTTTTACTTAACCGCTTACGATGGTTATTTTAGGGCATATTTCATTTAGCATCCTTATGCTTGCATGCGTGCATCCATTCATCTGTATTGCATGCACCGGGCTCGGCGCATCATACTAACTGCATTGTATTTCAATCCCTATTTGAATACATGTACAAGTTGCATCTCACATGACATTCTAGAATAGCCGAGCCTATTTTAGTTGCATTTTCGCATGTGTTGCATTAGCCATCTTAACATGAACTAGGATCATGCATGATTTCTAACTAGTTCTTTGTTTTGGCTTGGAGTACACTGTGAGTGTTTACGCTTTAGCATACTGCATGTGTGTTAATGTTGCCATGAAAGCATGCTTGCCATGAGGCTATTTGCTTACGTGATTAACTGCCTGAATGCCTGTGGGTGAAGGTTGGATTACTTGAATTGGAACAATTCATTGAAAACCGCATTTTAGCTTACTTGCGAGTAGCAAACTCCAAACCATTTTCCAAACAAACGGATATGCGATGCTTTGTTCCAAATTAGGCGATCTAGTCTATACTTGTGTGTTGTGCGCATCACATAGTAATTCTAGCTAATTAACCGGAATAAGAGCACATGTGTTTTCAAAAACAAGATATCATGCTTAGTACAGGCCGATCTTTGATCGGGCGAGCGGGGGTGCTCATAGATGACCTTCCCCAATCGTACCCAAGTTCCCGAGCCGAGGCAACTTTGGTGATGACGGACACGTGGCCTTAGGCACGAGTCAGGGTTTCCTAAATTTCCCCAAAATAAAATATTTAGGTGGCGACTCTGTATCTGGCAAAGCAGTCCATGTTTGGCACTTCTTTATAAAAAATCAGTTTTACAAAACGATTTGCCAGATTTGGACTCTTTGGTGATTTATCGGTCTTACATCGCACATTGTAAGATTAGATTCAGAACCGTTACATTTGAGTCCGAACTGTAGTAGCTCGGAGAACAAAACGAGGTTTCCTCGGGAGTTCTCTCCGAGGGCGCGTCTACAGAGTGGTATAAACATCGGGCACATGACCCAATGTGTCTAACCAACAAGAGAGGCATAAACACCGGGCATACCCGAATGTTTCTAACCGGAGAGTGGTGTAAACATCGGGCACAAGACCCAATGTTTCTAACCAACAAGAGAGGTATAAACACTGGGCGTACCCAAATGTTTCTAACGGAGAGTGGTAAAAAAATTGGGCACATGACCCAATGTTTCTAACCAACAAGAGAGGTATAAACACCGGGCATACCTGAATGTTTCTAACCGGAGAGTGGTATAAACATTGGGCACATGACACAATGTTTCTAACCAACAAGAGAGGTATAAACACGGGCGTACCCGAATGTTTCTAACCGGAGAGCGGTATAAACATCGGGCACATGACCTAATGTTTCTAACCAAAAGAGAGGTATAAACACTGGGCGTACCCGAATGTTTCTAACCGGAGAGTGGTATAAACATCGGGCGCATGACCAATGTTTCTAACCAACAAGAGAGGTATAAACACGGGGTGGACCCGAATGTTTCTAACTGGAGGGGGTGGCATAAACATCAGGCACATGACCCAATGTTTCTAACAAAAGGGTGTGGTATAAACATCGGGCATACCCGAATGTTTCTAACCAAAGGGGATGGTATAAACATTGGGTGTACCCGAATGTTTCTAACCAAAGCGGGGTGGTATACACATCGGGTGTACCTGAATGTTTCTAACCAAAGCAAGGTGTGGTGTAAACATCGGGTGTACCCGAATGCTTCTAACCAAAACAAGGTATTCAAAGGACAGGAATGATCTTACTCGGAATCCCTCTAAATGAATCGTACATACAATATCGTGCCTTATGCTGTTGGGGATCTTCTGTTTTTCTCTTGGTTATACGTCCAAACCACAGGTACTACTTTTCTTCCTAGCCATGTTCATAACTTTCCCTATTCTCCAATAGGGTGACAGACTAGGTTGGTTCAGTATCCAGAATTGAGGCGCATACACGCTACCTCAACCTATGGGGCTTCCATACAGATTTCAAGCCGAGGATACACCCCTGGGTATTTAAACCAGACTTTAGTCTTGGAAATTCCAAACCTTTGCATTCTAGGCATCAGCCATTCGAACTCTAGTTTCCACCATCGCAGTTGATCTCCTAGGAACTCATTGCAAACACAGCCAAGATGTCTCTTGTGATAATCCTGGTCCGTATTATGCTAATTAACCCTAATTATGATTGTGATTATGTGTTTGATATGATTTTGAGTGCCGTTTATATGAATATATGTGGTTTTGAATTTCTATCTGTTCACTGTAGGACAATCTGTTTGATTATCTGCTTTAGAATTTAAATTAAAGGCCTTATCGGCCACAGAAACCGAAATTGACTATGTCATTGTGATTGGAATAATTTTTAGAGCCTACGGTGAAATTTAATTGAAAATTGATTCGGATCAAAATAATTAGATTCAGAACGATTAAATCAGACTCTATTATTTAGCTATAATCAATTTGATTAGGCCATCCTATATAAAAGCCTATATAGCCTCATGTTATGGTTTTTGAGCTCATTTTCTCTCCTTGGCTGAGATTACTCTAGAGAGAGAGAGAGGGTCGGTTAGAGAGAGAGAGAGAGAGTGAAGGAAATTGAAGCTTTGAATAAGAAGCTTGAGGATCTTGAGGATTAACTCAAGAATTAACTAGAATTGTGAAGATTTGAGCTCCTAGGTGAGTAATTGAGCATAATTTATGAGTTTGGGTTTTGTAAATTTGTGAATTCAAGTTATATTGTAATCAAGAATGTGGATTGTGTCGAATTTGGTGGATTTGAAGTCAAAGAGTGCATGCATGTAAGGAATTGCCATGAATTTGTATGTTTGAGCATGAAATACATGATCTATGTTGAATTTTGATTGAAGTTCATGCTTTTGATCATCTCTTCATCATTTAAATTGAGAATGGAAGTTATGTCTCACATGCATGTACACTTCATAGGAGTATGAGTTTTGAATACATTAATTTGTTATGTTGGAAATAAGTTTGGTGTAATTTGGGGCTTGCATGTAATTAATTCATGAGATTTGAGCTTCATAATGTGATAAATTTGGTTTTGAATCATGTTAGTAAATGTATATGTGAGCTATGGGTCATTATATGCAAGTTACATTAGTTTGAATGCAAGTTTAAAGCTCAAAATGGTTGCTGGAAAACCAAGAATTCGGCATGTCCGCTCGAGCGGGATAATGGCCGCTCGAGCGTGAAATGCTAGCTCCCAGCAGTTTTGCAGACATTGTCGTCACTTGAGTGGGAAGGATCACGCTCGAGCATCCCAGGTACATGTTTGACCCTCAGCTCGAGCGTCCGAAGTCGCGCTCGAGCGTGAATGTAAGGCAACCAGTACTTTTGCAGACCATAGGGGTCCGTTCGAGCTGTAGAAGCCACGCTCGAGCGAGGAGCCCTGTTTTAGAAATTTTGTAAAGATGTTTTATGTTTCATTTTCCGTTCTCTTTCATTTCTAAGTACTCTTAGGCATGTATTAAGCATTGTAAATGAGTTAAGAGAATAAGAAAGAAGCCTAAGAGGGATGTATGAATTAAGAACGGATTGAATCGTTTGTGACCTACTATGTTCATGAAATGTGTAGGGTCAAGCACCAGAGCAGATCCACCAGCAGATCACTGTGAGTAATATCTTAGTAAAGATGTTTTGAAGTATGTTATTTGTCCTATTGCTTACTCCTTATAAGTCTCATAAGCTCGTTAATTTGAATTGGACAAATATCTGTTATGCTATAAGATTGGGCTCGAGGCCGTTGGATACAATTGATTGGGCCAAAGGCCGTTTGACATGAATGAATGGGCCAAAGGCGTTTGGCATAAATGAAATGGGCCAAAGGCCGTTTGACATGAATGATTGGGCCGTAGGCCATTTGACATAAATGATTGGGCCAAAGGCCGTTGGACATGAATGAATGGGCCAAAGGCCGTCGGATATGAGTGAACTGGGCCCGCGGCCGTTTGATACATCTAGAACTTTTGTCGTTTGATACATTACATAAAAACATGAATTGGGCCCAAGGCCGTCTGATGTAACTGTTTCAAAGTTCGCTCATGTATCTGCTCTAGTTGATATTATTCACTAGGCTTTCGCTCACTCTCATTCATGTGTCTGTAGGTGAGCCAAGAGATGTACAAACCCAGCCTCGGTGCAGTTATGTGAGAAACAGTCAAGGTTTTGAAGAGTCAGCCCTAATGTCTCACGCACGAGACTTGTCTTCGCCTCTTTTGTTCTTTTGTTATAATGTTACTATATTGGCGAAAATGTTAGACTACGATTGTATATAAGCTTTTGATTGGCTGACCATGACTTGAATGATCCTGTTGTATAAAGCTACATGTTAACTTTCTTTTATGTGGGTTATTAATGAATATATGTGAAATGCTATGATGTGCCATGTAAGCACAACTCTATGGACAAAAATTTTAAGTTTGCTTCCATTTTGGCCCCTTAACTCTGTTGGAATATGTTTTATTTGGTTTGAGGTCATAGGTAATCTCATGATTACTGGCCGGTTATGTCCTTAACCCATGGGGGTGGGTTTGGGTCATGACATCTCTGGCAGGGAATGTACTCAGGAAGAGCACTTCTGATCGCCATTCTAGCTTTGAAGCAGGCTTGAGCTTGAGCTTGAGGTAGAGGCACACTCATACTTTGGCGCATTGACAAGGCCTGAGGAGGTATATCCGGAATGCAATCTCAGAATTTGCTGAAGTTGAAACACACTACGATGCTCCAAATTTTTCTTTTTTTCTTTCGCTTTGCAGTCCGAAACCTATATAGCTTCAGTTAGGTCCTTGTTCTACTGTTCTCACATGACCTGGGTTGAACCCTACAGTTTATGAAAGAACAAATCCTGTTTTGCACATATGTGGAGAACGACACAGCACTCTGAGCACAAAATGATTTATTTTTGAAATTGAAATTGACAAATGAGTTCTTAACCAGGTATTGAGCCTACGACTGAACACAGCACACCACGACTCAACAGAAAACGAAGGTAAAACAACCTGAGCACATCTATTGACACTTGAAACGACTCAAAACAAGAATCGAGAGAAACCAAAAACACACACACACACAACATTCAGATGTGTTACAAAGGCGAGAGTTTGGTTCACGAGGAGCCTGTTTCTTCGGGTATTGTTTCCACACTTTCTCATTTGTGGTTCTCACATCACTTTGGCACTCAATCTCTATTTCTCTGACAAACCCTTTCCTCACTTTTTCTCTCAGCGCACATCTCTCTATTCTTTAATCTCTTTTTTTTTTTTATCCCTCCTCTGGGTGGTTGATGGATAAACAGGAAGTTGTGGGCTCGTGCCCCTAGTATTCTACTAGATTCTCATTCTTCCGCTCACAGCTAGTGAGCCTTCCACAGAGGGGTTGTGATGTGATAGGCTGTATAGTAGATCCACAACTGACATCGGTTGACGACGCCTTTGGCTTAGCTTGACCGAGATGAATTACAATACGTCTCACGGCCAGTATACAATTGATTGGCCTCACACATTGCGTTTTCTACGCTCCAATTTCAGGTCAGTTACCAATTTGGGTGTGATCGTGCAGATGAAGGAACCGAGCATCCAGCTCCATTTCCAGTTCGTGCTTCGCACTGGGCTTGATACCTCGCTGCTTGGAGGATGTGAGAGCTTTTTTTGCTGTTAGCTTTAGTTGTGCCCTTTCTGGCGAATATGGTGCCCTTTCCGGTAAGTATGGTGCCCTTTCTGGCAAGCAAGGTGCCCTTTCTGGCAAGTATGTTGACAACAGGAAAAGACATAAAACCTGACTCAACTGTGCCCCTAGTTCATCACTTTGACCATTTTTTGTTTTGGCTTTCTACTCAAACAATTTTAATCAATGTGAAAGTTAGATTAACATGCTTGTTCGATTTTCTGATTTGAAATCATGCAAGTCAGGTTGTGAGCACTAAAAATTTTCTTTTTTGGGTCCAAGAAATGGTCTAGTTTTGGAAAAAATGGAATAATTTTCAAGAAAATTAGTTAACCTCATTAAAAATCCTCAAAACTGTTTTTGTAAATGGCATTGCTCAGCCAACGCGTAATCTACTCTCGGATGCACAACCTCAGATCTGAACTTGAATTATCTTGCAGCTGAATCTTTTAACAGAATAGGATAACCGAATTTGAACAAAGATGAGCACGAACACGAGCTAATTTGTACATAGACAAGATAGCTGAGTTGAACAAGGATAAACCAATCAACATGGATGAGCCAAGCAGGATGAAAATGATTGGGGCCGAACTTCAGGATGAAGTTTCCTACGTATCCCAAAGATGGGAATCAGGCCGTACGTAGTTCCGGGTTGAGGTTCACTCGGGTGTTGACACTCTCCTTTTGTGCTCTAACTTTTGCCAAGGCCGCCCTTCCGGGTTTTCAACCTTGCGAGCTCTGTTTTTCTTTTCATTTCTTTTCTTTTCTTCTTTTCCTTTTCTTTTCCTTTTCTTCATTTTTTTTCTTTTTTTTCTTTTTCTTCTTTTTCTCTGCTCTAACTTTTGCCTGGGTCGCCTTCTAGGTTTTCAGCCCAGTGAGCCTCTCAAGGGTAAAAAAAAGTTTAACTTGTCCATGTTGAATGGTTTTGAGATCTCGAAGCCATCTGAATCCAGGAGAATGGCTGCGGTTTGCTGATAATGTAGGAGCTCATCCAATTAGGTCTGAATTTCCCCTAGTGTTGTGGATAGGAACTCGATTGTCCTTCAACAATAAATTTTTTTCTTCCAGCTGCTGGAATTTGGCTTTCTTTCCAGTCTTCATTGGTTTGCGGAATGACCCATCTTTTGAATCTTTGAGCACATCTAACATTTTTGCCCGTAGTTCAAGGGCTACTTCTGATCTAGCTTTGCAAGCTTCTTTTGATCACATCTGATCTTCTTGATCTGACCTTCTTGCCCTAGTTCAGGGGTTGCTTCCGATCTGGCCATACAAGCCTCATATTGTTATTTGATCGTTGAATACTCTGAATCGAAGTCCAAGATTTGAAAGCAAAAGAGGTCGAGTCTTGAGGCATGAGAGCGATCCTATGTTGCACGATCTCAAGATCAATTCCATGCATGTCTTTGCAGGACCACGCAAAACATTTTTTGAAATCTTTTAAGAAAGCGACTAGTCGCTCGCGCTAAAGACAATGTAGAACCAATCTGGATCAAGCCAAGATCCTTCTCAGTACTCACATTAACAAACATGATCTCATTCATTAAGGGCTTAGCATGCCTCTCTTTCCCTCCATTGATAAAAAATTTTACAAATCCTGAGGAATTCCTTCCTCTTTGTTTTCATCACAGTGTTAGAAAAGTTTTGAAAAACTTAGGTCATTGCAATGTTTTCAAGGCACAGAAAAGTAGGTGAAAAGCACTGCGTTTCATTCAAATCTTCTGGCATAACTGGCTTCAATGGCAGAAACAGACTCAAAAGAAAGAGTAAAAGACAAACACAAAATGAGGTAGTGATGTCCAAGGTAACACCCCCGAAATCACCCGACTCTAACACAACAGGACTGACTCGATACCACAAGACAGACTCAAAACAACACGACAAGACTGACCCAATATGCAAGTTAGAAAGTAAAATAACCAACATTTGCACATTGCTCAAAACAGTACGTGCCATCCACCATATCTGGAGTAAAAATGAGCGCCATCACAGTGGTTCATCTCTCGATCACATAGTCACATTATCCCCCAAGTTCACCGATCCAATGCCGATAGACTTTGCAGGACCTGGTGCGGCGATGACCTCGTTGTCAATCAGATCTTGTATTTCATGGCAAAGACGAAAACAAGCATCAGTGTCATGACTGGTTTGTTGATGGAAGGCACAGTACTTGGCCGGATCATGCTTAGCTGGAAGGGGATCCGGGAGAGGCCGAGGCTCAAGGGGTTTGAGATGGCCTTGCCCTATAAGGATTTGAAGAGCCTTGGATAAGGTCATGTAAAGCGGGGTGAAGACCCTCTAGCCTCGGGGTTGGTACTTCGAGGTTTGTGGAGTTATGGATGTACCAGGAAAGGGGTTGCCAGGTGCTAACTGGGTTTGATGATCTCTTCTGAGTGTAGGATTGGAGCTGAAGGGAACGTTTTTGGTACGACATCCATTTTTCCGGCTTGCCCCTTGATTCAGAATGCTCTCATCCTAAGCGACAAAAGTGCTATCCACAGTCTTTGCAACAACGGCGAGCACTGCTGTTTGTTCAGTCCTTCAGCTTTCAAAGCCTCAACAGCCTACTGAAGGTGTTCATGGGGATCAATGCATGCCCCTACCTTGTTCTTTCCATTTGCCTCCACTTTGCCAAGGGATTGGGTCGCTATATCAGAGTGGAGCCTAGTTGTTGTCGACATGTCACTGCTCAGACTTGGGATGGCTTCAGGTTGGCCATTTTCAATTGCAACTCGCCCCAAGATTGGAGAGCCTTTTGGCATGAAATTTCTGGCATGTGATGTGGTCGATGACGGAGCCAATATCCCAAAGGCCAGATTTGTCACAATTCTCTAAAGATCTTCAATCATTCTCATCAGCTTAAAAGTAGTGGGTTCACGAGTTTGAGATGATTGGGGTTCAAGTGCATCCATCATGCATAAGTCCATGCTTTTTGGGATAAACACCTCAGGCTTGGGTAGATGGGTCGGGGTACATATACTAGGGTTGAGGTGGGTAGCTGTGTACGGACGAGGTTGAGATGTGGATGAGGTACTTGGTCATTGGATCTTGAGGTGGAGCTATCGTTCGGTTGTCAATGAGATTCTGGACCTCATGACGAAGGCGGTAGCAACAATCAGGGCCATGGCTGCGCTGCTGATGATACACATAGTATTTCGTGGGGTTATGTCTGGCAGGGAGTGGGTTAGGGAGAGGTTGAGGATCAAGGGGTTTGAGATACCCTCTTTCCATCAGGACTTTTAGTGCACTGGTTAGGCTTATATAGAGGGGAGTGAAAGTTCTGCCTTGAACTCGGGCTGGGCTGGCTGTTTGTGGGTTGGCCTTAGCAAAAGGGTCGGCTGTGGCGACTGTATTGCTTTTAGTGGGTTTGGGAATAGTGCTACCACCAGCATTGGTACTCCCGGCAAAAACCCTCCTTACTGGTTCACTTGTTTTGGGAATAATCCCTCTGTTGAACGCATTCTCGATCTGCACCCCCAAGTCATACAAACTTTTGAAAGTGAAGAGTGGAACAACAATTAACTTTTGCAACATATCAGGCTCCAGGTTTTGCACCACTATCCGCACTTGATCCCTCTCAGAAGGGTGATCTGTCATCTGTGCTGCCTTTGCTCTACACCTTGCAACAATTCCACAAAAGGCTCTGTTGGGTTCTGGTGGGTTGCTTCAAGCTCTTGGATGGTCATTTCAACTTGGGTATTGTAAGAATACTGATCGACAAAGGCCTCAGCCAACTTTTTCCAGTTTTACTTCATTGTATCCTCCAACTCAGCGTACCAAGTGGCTGCAGGGTTCTACCATACAGAGAGAGTTTCTGCGGCTTAGTCAGATCCATCGGTTTCAGGACATCCAAGCAAAGCCGGATATGTACCATAAGATCTCCAGACCCGTCGAAACGGTCAATATGTGGCATTTTGAATCTGTCTGGGAGTTGTACGGCAGCCTCGGTGTACCCATCCTCAATGTCGGGAATGAGTTAAGGCCCTGTGCCTTTTTGAATTGCTTCTCAAGGTTCACAATTTTCACCGAGGTCGGGTCGAGATCATTAGTATCAAGGGGATAAAGCCTCTCATTAGGCTGCACCAGGGGTCTGAAAACTCGGGCTTGAGCTAACCCTTCTCGGGGATCCAGACCATGCAGATCTTCAGCTGGCGGAAATGGGTCAAAGTTCGGCTGGGGTCTCGAGACTGGATATGTGGCAGATGCGCCAGATGGGCGTTGCGTTTCAACATTGGTCTCATCCTGCATGGCGATTCCCTGGTTTAATGTAGCTATTATGGCCACAACTTCTTCCGAACTATGTGCCATCACGGTCTGCTGAGTTTAAATAAAGGTGATGTGACTGGTGACTATCGGATCAGTTGAACCGGTGAGCCCTGACTGGCCTTTTTTGCCTTGCCTCTAGTGAAGGAAACACGGGTTGCCCTTGAACTAAATCTCCAACCTGTCAAAGTCTATCAACACAAGTCCAATGTACCCGGGGGATATTGGAGCCTTCTGAAGCTATAGTTCCAAGACTACCTTGCAAAAGAGAAAATAGACAGCATCTCAGCCAATTTCACTAGAATATATATGAGCATAGTTGAATGACTGTACTCTTTACTGAATTCTACGCCAAAACTGATATCCTCAAACTAATACCCAGACTTGCAACTGATACATACATTCTTGTAGAGACACACCCTAACAGCACATATCAAGCAAGTGAGAGCCAAAACACTCCTATGGTGGCGTAGGGTTTCCCTGTCCTAGTTTCGTCTGGAGCTAGGGTTTCACTACGTAAACATGCGGTTTCATAAAATCATGCATTCGAGTGAGCAACCTATCCTAGTTTGGAACAGTCTCTAAGGCTTTCGATATGCAACTAGGTCAATTGGTCGAAAAGGGTGCCTCAACAAGACCACCTAATATACCTCTCGCTCCTAACACCAAGAAGTGAAAGGAGGATCAAACGATACAGTGGTAGCCCAGATCCAAGGTTTGTGTTCCCATCGTGGCAGAGCCCGCAACCGGTCAGCCTTTTGGCAAGCTTTTCCAAGCAAGCGTCCGGCAAACCGCTCAGGAATAGCAGATGGCAAACACTGTGACTTAGGCGCACCTATGCAAATGCAATGCAAAGAAACACATAAGTGTAGATAAAACATCATATCATGAGTTCGAGTCAAGTTCTCTAAATCCCCAGCAGAGTCGCCAGAAACTGTAGACTTGACTTCTTTTCGCGCCCCACTTTCGGAGAGGCGTGAATTGGTCTCCTACAGTTCGGACTCCTGTTACGGTTCTGAATCTAATCTCACAAAGTGTAATGTGAAACTGATAAATACCAAAGAGTCCAATCCGGCAAATCATTTTGGAAAATTGATTTTAAATCAAATAATGCCAAAATTTGACTGCTTTGCCAGATTACAGAGTCGCACCTAAATAATTTATTTTGGGAAAATTTAGGAAACCCTGACTCGTGCCAAAGGCCACGTGTCCGTCATCACCAAAGTTGCCTCAGCTCGGGAACTTGGGTACGACAAGGAAAGGTCTTGAAATGAACACCCCCGCTCGCCCGATCAAAGGATCAGCCTCTACTAAGCATGATATGTTGTTTTATAAACCTCATGTGTTCATATCCGGTTATTAGCTAACTTTACTATGTGATGCACACAAGTAAGTATAGACTAAATCGCAAGAATTGAAACAAAACAACTCATGTTTGTTTTTTAAAATGGTTTGAAATTGTCACTCGCAAGTGGGCTAAAGCGCGGATTTTCCACCCTCAAGTGGGCTTAGAAAACATGATTTTGCCATTTCGCAAAGTGGGCTTAAAACTCTCATTTAATGAATTGTTCCAATTCAAGCAACAAAGCCTTCATCCACAGGCATTCATGCAGTTTAGCATTTAAGCAAATAGCCTCATGGCAAGCATGCGAAACATGACAACACTCACACTCATGCAAGTATGCTAAAGCGTAAAACTTACAGTGTACTCCAAGCTAGGAAAGAAAACAAAGTTAGAATAATGCATGATTCCTAACTATGTTAAATGCCTAATGCAACACATGTAACATGACATTAATAGGCTCGGCTACTAATATGGCATTTAAACACTTTGATAGCATGCTTTGAAACATGCATTCAAATAAGTATTGAAATACGATGCAGTTTGAATGATGCGCTGAGCCCGGTGCATGCAAGACAAATGAATGATGCAACATGCTAGCATAAGGTATGCTAATCAAAACGTGTCCCTAAACTAACCATCGAAAGCGGTTAAGTAAAAGGGAAACAGAAGTGGGGTTGGAAGACATGCACACACACACACGCATACTTATTACAACATTTTGCCCTCGTGAAGGAGGGTCCGAATGAATAAGAGCTAAGCTAATCTAAGCTAAGCTAATCAAACTAATCTAATTAAACTAATTAGACTAATTATTACAACACAATAAAGAAATAGCTAAACTAAGCTACTTAATTATCACAACACTTCACTAATTAGCAAACTAATTAATTAAATTACAAAACCATGCTAACTAAACATATAAAGCACTAACTACACTGCCTCAGCTCTGCTTTGGAAAGTTGAATATGCAAGCGCTTGGTTGTCGCACCAAAACGCCTTCCAGTTTGCTCTTGAGAGGCTCTGTTTGTAGGGTTACTCCAAGAACTTTATGTTCCACCTTACCAGTCCAATGTTGAGGAATGCACCAGTGGCCTGCCGACCATGAGTGCTTCCTACGGCCAACTGCCGACCAAGGATGAAGCACTACTGGTCATCAGTGAACCACTGCAGGCCACTGGTGTACTGAATCACCATACTACAATAGAGCACAAACAGAGGAAAATTGAGGGTTTTCCAAGGATATGTTTGTACTGTGCCCCTCTTTATCATCTCAAAACATCAAAGAGTGGCACTCTTGGATCCAAAACCACCAATCAAGCATTTTCAATACATGATGGCCAAAGATCCAAGTTGTACACTTTCAATAAATGCACAAAAACAGGACTCAAAGGAACCACCACCCTATCATGCATGATCAAGGGTGATAGAGACAAGGGAGCTTGGCTCATTTCATCACTTCAAGTATGAAATGGACGAATCTACCTTATGTTCAATGTGACGTCCGATTGAACACAATACAATGCAAACACAACATGCTTATCTTGGTCATGTTTTACTTGTCCAATTCTTGTTTACACGTTTTAAATTTACCAAGCCATTCTTTTACCAGTTAAGTCCAAGATGAGTGTCCTCTAATGACAGAGGGGTCAACCAAAAGATGGCTTAAGACATGAGAGAGATCATGCTTTTAGTTAGTAGAAACCCTCAAAAGAAGGCTAAAACCATTAAGCATAAGTCTCAATCTCAAACTTAAACACAACCTTAAGACTAACCAACCCTCAAAGCAAATGAAAAAGTGAAGAAATGAGGAGGTTGCAGATATTTCAGTGCTGACATGACATGAAAAATGATACTACAACATGCAAGCAACACATGCAAGACATGCTCAAAGGCCGAAAGTAATAAACTAGTGAAGAGCACTACACTAGAGGCATGAAATATCAAGCTCAAATGACCAAACCTGCTCTGGACAGAGCTTAAACATGCCAAAACAGTGGCTAAAACATGCTGAAATGGTTGCATAGAAAGGCAAGAAAAACATGCTCATTTGTTAGCTCGCAAGCAAGGCTCAAGGCACAACTCTGAAAAGCAATGAAAGAGTGAGATAAGTGAGAGTGTGACAGAGATATATGCACTGAAATCACATGTAAAATGATGCTACAACATGCAAGCAACACATGCACAATATGTTAGAGGCCTTAAAACACTAAGCTAGTAAAGGCATTTGCACTATAGCTATGCAATACAAAGCTCACAAGGGACAAAAACTTTAAAACAGTCCTAAAATAGTTTAAAAGGAGTCCTAAAACATGCTTGAAATAGGCTAAAAAGAGCTAGAATGAGAGGCTAATACATAGCACAAACTAGACTATTAAGAACCATTGCACTACAAGCATACAAAGCAAGCCTCAAGTGACTTAACCAGCCCCAAACAGAGATAAATCAAGTCAAAAAGGTAGCAAAAACACGCTGAGATCAAGTCATAAAATGGTAGAAAAATATGCTCACATGTTAGGCTATCTACTCATGCAAACAAGACATAAGGAGGGGAGGCTAACTCCTCCTATTTTGGATCTCAAAACATAGTTTTTGTCACTAAAAAACCTCTAAGCTTTAGTGGTAAAAAGGCCCAAAAAGTTTGATTTGAAGGTGATGAGAAATGGCACAAAAAGCTTCACAAGCTAAAGAAGAAAAAGGGGGACAACCCCCTAACTCACAAAGGCTCATACCACCACTTTTAGGACTGAAAAATAGAACTTTTTACATGCCAAAAGCAGCCTTGAAATGGTGGAAAAAGATGGCAAAACAAGTATGAAAAACAAGCTTAAAGGGAGAGAGTTATACCTCTTGAAGCACAACACAATTTTAGGCACAAATCTGAGCTTAAAACACCTTCTAAAGCTCAAAGAAGGCTCCAAGAGAGCTTCAAGCAACCTCAGCCCAAAGATCAACAACTTTGATTAAGGGTTGATAGGTTAAAGTTTGATGTATGCAAGATTCTAAGCACAAAAGCTCAAGAGAGAGAGAGAAATCTAGAGGGAGAGGATTGTAGAGAGAGAGGTTCTAGAGAGAGAGGCTCCCAAACTTTTGCTAACCTTGCAATATGAGAGATATGGCCTCTGTATATAGCAAAATACAGGCCTTGGTCGAAAATATCATCAAATGGACAGCTGGAGCAATCTGGAAACAGCTGGAGGAAAATATTTGCAAAAAATCTAAGTTTTGGACATCAGTGGCCGGCCAACCATCATTGATGGCCGGCACATGTCCATTTGTGGCCGGCATTGATCATCAATGGCCGGCACTGCATCATCCATGGCCGGCACTCTTCATTAGTGGCCGGCAGAAAAAATCTGCTCTCCAGGTCCAATTTCAAATGGGCATGTCTCCTTCGTATAGACTCCTTTGCAGGTCATTCTTGTGCCTAAATTGAAGCCCCAAAATTCTTCTTTCCAATGGTTGTAGCGTCACATAAAAATTCCAAGTGTGTTAAGAGATATCCCTCTTTTAGTGAAGACTGCTTAGTTTCTGTCCAACCGGATTGATGCCTAACTTCAACCAGCCATATGTCCCTCATCTGGCCTCGGGTTGAGGAGATTCTTGAATGTAAAATGAACCCCTGGAAGTCCACTTTTCAACGATGGTGGCCTCATAGCTGAAATCCAAGTGTACAAATGGATAGGCCCGATTTAGCAAGGGCTGCTCGATTCTCTCTTAACGGTTGATGCCCAACTTCTCCCCCAACTAATTTTCTTCCCTCTCCTACAATTTTATTCAACTCCAAACCCCTAAATAAGGTGTTTTAAAGATTTCTTCCAAAGATTTCACCTCTCCTTCATTTATTCCACTTTATCCTTGCTCGATTTACCAAAAAGTGCAACATTTAACGAAATACGAGCCTCGGAACATCGTAGGAACTTTGTTTCAAAAATATTTTGAAAGAGAGGGTTTAAAGGTCTAAAATCATTCTGGTCAAAATCATTTTGGTCCAAAAATGAGGTGTGAGGTTGGGATTTGATACTCTCCTTGCCAAAGAAATCAAACCTTTGCATAGCATAGCCTGCTGTAGACACCCCGTTTTTGACCGCCCTCAAGACTTGGGCATTACCGATGGTTTGCTCGGTGTTGAGAGATGTGCAGGGCACAGGTTCAGTTTCTTTGACAAGGAGAGAGAGGAAAACCCTTCAAAACACTTTTGTTTAGGGGTTTGGAGTTGAAGAAAAGAGGAGAGGGGAGAAAATAGGTTGGAGAAGAAGTTCGCCATGAATCCGGTAGAAGAAAGTCGAGCGGCTCTCGCTGAATCAGGCTTATTCAATTGCATACTTGGAATTTAGCTATGAGGCCACTACCATTGGAAAGAAGACTTCCGGGGCTTCATTTTTAGTTCAAGAATCTCCTAGAGCCAAGTCCGGGTGGAGGAGATATGATGGGTTGAAGCTGGGCATCATCCCGGTTGGATCGAGTCTGCGCGGCTTCACGGAAAAGGGCATAACTTTTTGCACAGGAGGAATTTTGATGCAAGGTTTGTGCCATTGGAAAGCTAAATTCCGGGGCTTCAATTTGGCCATCCACCGGCACTTTTAACCTCACCGGCCACCATCGGCACTCTATTTGTACGACCGGCCAGAATAAAGTGCAGGTCGGCACTATATTGTGCCGACCGGCAATATTGTGCCGATGACCTCTTTTATGGCCGACCTGACCCTTTTGACCCTCCCAGGCATGGTGCATGCCAGCTGTGCCAGCTGGGATGCACAGAACCAGCTCCACGTGCATATATGTGGCTATTTTGCACCCTTTTGGTTCCTTTGAACCCCTCTCTCTTCTAGGAGCTGAACCTTTGGCCAAGCTTCTTGGAGAAGCTTGGCAGCTGTATTAGCTTCTTCTAGAAGCCTTGCACCCCCTTTGGCCCCTTTGACCCTTTCCCTTTACTTAGCTTGTAAGTTAAGTGTTTTCCTTGGCTTATATAAGCACCTCTCCTCTCCCTTTGTCTAGGGTTAGAGATTCTTAAGAAAAAAACCAGAGATATAGATACATATCTGTATACATACATATATATCCCTCCATCTCTCACTATCTCTCTCTCATTCAACCTCCGAACACCCTTGTTCTTGGGCCATTCCTTCACCAACCCATAGCACAACACCACCACTTCCATTTCCAGAATTTGGGAGGTCATTTGCAGAGTTTAGGAGCACCAAAACTTGGTCCAAGAGGTGCTGGTTTGTTGGTCTACAAGAGTAAGCACACTTTTCCCCAAAACTAGCATTTTCTTGGTTCATATCTAAGCCATAGTTGCATGTATTTGAGCTTCGATGTAAACTACAAAGAGGCTTATTTTGAGCCCTTCTTCAACATTGAAGAAGGGCTCAACACTGTTTGGGACCTCCATGCATGACTAACTTCAATACCCTCTTTGGTCCCTATTTTTTTGCATGTTTCTTTAGCCTACCATGCTTCTGTTTTTGGGCCTTTGACAGGCCTGAAAAGTGTCTTATTTTGCCCCCCTCTACATGTCTCATGAAGGGTCTTTGGCTGTTTGGTGCACCCTTTTGGTACTTCATGTTATACCCCTTTGTGGGCCTTAATCTTGCATTGCATTTTGAGCATGTTTGTATATTGATTTGGGGCTTGTCATCTACTGTGGGTAGTATCATATTTTTGGTCCCTCATCAGTATTGTAGAAGGGTATTTTCAGTTTGGTGCATGCTTAGCATACCTACCATGTGATGCCTTGTAATTGCCTTAATATGCCTTAGGTTGTTAGTCTTGTTCGAGCATGTTTTAGGCTTAGATTTGTGAAGCTTTGTGCTTATTTTGCCATGATTTAGG
Source organism: Camellia japonica (assembly GCA_030407325.1). Taxonomy (NCBI): domain Eukaryota; kingdom Viridiplantae; phylum Streptophyta; class Magnoliopsida; order Ericales; family Theaceae; genus Camellia; species Camellia japonica. Next base: position 87,572,340 of record JAPPVO010000002.1, read on the forward strand.
TCTGTCTTAAGTTGTTTGAGTCGATCCTAGCATGCATTATATAGCCTCTTTGCATTTTGTGGCTTGTATGCTTCAAGTATGTGAATGTGTGAGCATTGTTGCATGCTTTGTTGATTTATTTAGTTGGTTTGGAACCTCCTATAACATGATTTCAGAGCTTACGTTGCATGCTATATGTCCATACTTAGCCTCTTTAAGGGTGCTTAAGAGTTGCCTTGTTTATGCTTAAGGTGTTGGACCATGATTGCATGTGTGTGTGTGCATTTTGTGCCTTCATTTCCATGATTATGGCCGCTGATTTTGGCATGCTTGCGAGTTACCCATGTTAGTTTAAGCCCATCGTTGCATGTTGTTGCATTCCATGTTTGTTTACATGTTTAGGTTGCGCGCCTAGCATACATTGCTCATTTGCATGTTCATGTTGCATACTTAGCCGCCATGCTTAGGTTGCATTTCATTGAGCATGCATCCCTTGCCTCTTGACCAATCATGATAGGGGTTGGGGGCCCTTCGATTTGTTTTGTGCTTATGTTTCATTTGATATCAAAGTTGCTAACTTGGCTTTCGGGCCATCATGCATTGAAATGCGTGATTGATGGCCTGGGGGTCGAGGGCCATGCTCCCTTGAGTCTAACACATGATAGGGAGTGTGTCCATGCACACATTTGCTTGAAATTTCATGCCATGCACTGTCTGTCCCCTGTTGCTGTCAAAACTGTCTTCTGCAGGAAGTTTCTGCCGACCGGCAACATTCAGTGCCGACCGGCCATTTATTTACTGCCGATAGCCTTATCTCCAGCCGATGGATATTGTACACGGCCGGTGGATATTCTATTCAGCCGATGGTGTTATAAAGCGTGCAGGGAACCAGTTCCAGAACTTTGGCATTTTTTAGAGAAGCAGGGCAGTAAAAACAGAGGCAACAGTGACATGGTGCGGGTTTCCGGGCGAGTCGGATTCAAGCATGCATCATTCGCGCATCCCAAGGCAGGGCTGGGGCCCTTTTCTTTTATGTTAATTAATTTGATAATTGGAAATTTCTGTAATAATTTATTCATTCTGTATTTGGACTGTACTATTTGGGACTGTATATTCTTTTGATCTCTCTGTGTGAGGGCATAATTATAATAAGTGTGGTGCGTGTGTGCATGTCTTCCAACCCCATTTCTTTCTTCCCTTTTATTTACCTGCTTATGATGGTAGATTAGGGCACATTTAAAATTAGCATACCTTATGCAATTGCATGCGTGCATCCATGCATTTGTCTAAACATGCACCGGGCTCGGTACATCATACAAACTGCATCGTACTTTCAATTCCAAATCGAATACGTGCATCGAATGATTGCATTTCACATGCCATTTTAGGGTTAGCCGAGCCTACTCTAGATTGCACCCTTGCCTGTGTTGCATTAGCCATTTAACATGAACTAGGTCATGCATGTTTGCTAACTAGTTTCTTGTTTTGGCACGGAGTACGATGTTAGTATTTATGCTTTAGCATATCGCATGTGTGAATGTTAACATGACAGTATGCTTACCATGCGGCTAAATGCTTACATGAGATAAACTGCCTGAATGCCTGTGGGTGAAGGTTGGATTGTTTGAGTTGGAAAACCCGTTGAAATCCGTGTTTTAGCCTACTTGCGAGTAGCAAAATCCAAAGTGTTTTCAAAACAAACGGATATGCAATGCTTGTTTCCAAATTAGGCAATCTAGTCTATACTTGTTTTGCTGTGCGCATAATATAGTAATTCTAGGCTAATAATTGGGATAAGAACGCATAATGTTTTCAAAATCGGATATCACGGTTAGTAGAGGCCGGTCTTCGGACCGGCGAAAGGGGGTGCTCATAGCTGACCTTCCCGATCGTACCCAAGCTCCCGAGCCAAGACATTTGGTGATGACGGACACGTGGCCTTTGGCACCGAGTCAGGGTTTCCTAAATTCCCCCATTAAAAAATATTTAGGTGGCGACTCTGTAATCTGGCAAAGCAGTCCATGTTTGGTACTACTTTTCAAAAAAATCAGTTTTTCTTCAAAACGATTTGCCAGAGTTGGACTCTTTGGTTCAGATTAAGAACCGTAACAAAACAAAAGGGAGTCCGAACTGTAGCGAGGTCCCTCGCGGGCTTGTTACACCTGCACCATCAAGTAAACAATCAGAGGCCCCCAAGTCTTAAGGACGGTCAAAAATAGGGTGTCTACACAACTGTATTTTTCTACGCTTTAACCATCTCTTGATTTGGTGAAGCCGAGCGTTTTCTCCTTGGGATAGAATTTTCTTTGTCGGAGAAATAGCCTGCATAAAATGGGGACCACCACTCCAAATAAGCCTTGGTAGTGGAATGAGATGGGAAATCAAAATGTGTTGGTAACCTCAATACAGAATGGGTACCATCACGAACACAAGAATCCCAATGCTGAATAATGTTATGTAAACTACCATCCCGAAGATTAACCCTAAGTTTACCCGAGATGGCTTGAATAAAACCAAATTGTCTGCTAAACCTGTGAGGACTGTATGGTTCAATGACCATGGCGGGTAAACTTCGCAAAGTCAAATAGTTCAAGCAGATGCTGATGAAATACTCCAAGTCTGAGTTAGAAAGATGACCGTCATCAACCAATTCCTTAGGATTGCCCTCGCTATACGCCAAACGGTGAAAGGCCATATCTTTGCATGATCGAAATAAGTCATAGGCATCTGACTCCTCAAAATGTTTAGCCATCCTTTCACCAGCATATCTCGTCATTCAAGGCTTCAGAGTAGATTCAATACTAAAGTGTGTGTTGAAATACTCTGCTAACCAAGCATAAACATAATGGATCGGGAAGATGGCGTCACACTTTCCAAGATCAGAAGAAGAAGCAATTCTATTCAGCCCTTTGTAGATGCTAGCAAGTACAGGAATAGCAAGGCTGAATGAACAACCACGAGCCATCATATTAGCAACCTTAAACACCCCAGGTCTAATTAAGTCGTCATCCCCACGGGGTAGAATAAATTTGCACAACCAATAGACAAGGAAAGCTGAAAGATAGGTCTCACTGTTTGTTGCACCAGCAATCCCCAAGTCACTGAAGACTTTGTCCCCTTGCACAGTTCAAGACCGAGTTGTGTTAATAATACCAGAAGGGTTGCTAGTATCCTTAGGGCGTTGAGTCATGTTCCTTGAAGCCCTCTTGGTTGATTTATGGTACTTGACTTCCCCTTTAAACCAAAATTTTATCCAGCTAGTAATCCTCACCACATTCTTCTTTGATTCCTTACAATGCCGATGGTAAACAAGGAATAAATATCCGCAACTAACAAGAAGAAGGAAATTCTTGTCCCTCATATTGCCAGCCAACTCTTGGGCATTTGGCACCACTTCATCGTATATTGCACCCCTAATAGAAAGTCCATCAAGCTGACGCAAATCCCATAGCGAGATAGACGTTTCCCCTATAAAAGTGTGAAGGGTATTAGTGGACGGATATCAAAGCTCACAAAGGGCCCGCATAACACTATGTAGTCGATCATACAAGAACAATGAGGCATAAATCGCTTCGTAAATACCAGCAAGTTGTAGTACCTCACGGCATTGCCCTAGTGCATCCTCCAACCACTCCCAATATCCTTCAGAAAAAGAAGGTTCTGCTATGACCTTGAAAATAGTGCCCCATGCCACCTTTTGTGCCCGAACCGCACTCCTAAGTGTAGAAAATGAACTAAGATCCTCAATGTCTTCATGGTTAGATGACTTTAATAATAAAACCCTAGAGTGTGATAGGCCTTCAACCAATTGACATGAAGTCTCACGAGCCCATTGCGCCAAATGAAAAGAACCATCAAGCGGCTCGAACTTTAAGCCCCAAACACCAAGGAAAAGAGGACGAATTGAAAGAGTAGTCCCCTCCTCAATAGCATCACTAGAGTCCTCAAGAATGGTCAAGTATCCTTTCTTGAAAGTCTTGAAGTACATCATCACTGAGTGACAAAGCCAAACAATTATTAAAAAAAAAAAAATGCATGTGTGTAGCTTGGCTTTCTGTGCCCCCTTTCAGAAGAATGAATAGCTCGTACAGTTCGGACCCCACTTGTGTTGGTTCTGAATCTGATTTCACAAGTGTAATGTGAAATAGTGGAAACACAAAAAGAGTCCAAATCCGACAATTGCTTTTGGAAAATCGATGTTTTGAATCAAATGCCAAAAATGGACTGCTTTGCCAGATGTCAAAGTCGCCACCTAAATATTTATTTTGGGAAATTTAGAAAACCCGTGACTCATGCCAAAGGCTACTAGTCTGTCGTTACCAAAGTGTCTTGGTTCGGGAACTTAGGTATGAGAGGGGAAGGTCAATAATGAGCACCCCACTCACCCGATCAAACATCGGACTCTACTAATTATGATGTGATTCTTATGTATAGTATATGTTTTTATTTTATTTTTTAACATACAAGTATAGACTAATTTCACTAACAGTTAAAATGTTTGATTTCATGTTTGTTTTGAAAAACAAGTGTTTTGCATATGTATCACTTAAAAAAGTGATCTCATATATATACATTAATCAAAGTATCCCAATGTCAGTGAATAGCCTTCATCCACATGCATTTAAGTAGTTTAACAATTAAACATTTAGATTCATGGTAGTATGTTTGATACGACAGCAATCACACTTATGCAATATGCTAAAGTATAAAAACTTACCTCGTACTCCAAGTCAAAAAAGGAACTAGTTAGAAAAATGCATGATCCTAACTATGTAATATGGCTAATGCAACACATACAATATACAATTAATAAGCTCGGCTACTAGCATGGCATGCAAGTCAATTCAAGGCATGTGATAGCGCATGTATTCAAGTAAAGGGTTTGAATTTGACATTTGAATAATATGATGAGCCGAACTTTCATGCATGCAATACAAGTGGAAGCAAACATGAGTATGCTAAATTAAACATGATGTCCTTAAACTAACCATCATATGCTGGTAAATAAAAGGGAGAAAGACGTGGGGCGTGGGGTTGGAAGACATACACAATTACAAGTTTGTCTGCCCTCGCGCAAGAGGGTCCGAATGTCCGAGTGCGGGTCCCGAATAAATAATTATTACAAATTTGAATGAATAATAATAACTAAAAGGGGGCTGTCTAATTTATTACAACAAATAATATGTAATGATTGCGCGATGCTCCTCAGGAATTACTTAGTCTGCCTTGCTGGGATTTGTTCTGTTTCACCCCTAGTCACTACTTTCAACCAAAAGTGTATTGTTTGCAATTTATTGGAGCCTTGTCGACCCAAAACAAGACTTAGTCGAGCCCCAAATAAATCCAATCATACCTTGTTTTCTTTGCGGAAATCAGTTTTTTGTGCCTGAGGTGAAACAGTGCAGACAGGGTATTCCTAACCATGTTTGTCTCTTCTACGCTTCTCTATGATAGAAAATACTCAAGAGAGGAGCGAACTCGGTTCCCAAACCATCAATGGTTGCAATTTGATTTGCATGATGATTTCAGACACAATAGGACAAAGATCAATAAATGCAATGCATAATAACCACCCCTCCCTCCTATCATGAAGTGAATTCAAGAAGGGAAGTAGAGACGCTTTAAGGTTCATCAAATTATCATAAATTGATGTAAGACAAGCCTTAACACAATAGACTCTAGCATAATGTCTGGCCGTAAAGACGCTTCAAGATTCATCAAAACATCATGAATTGATGTAAGACAAGCCTTGACACAATAAACTCGGTATAACGTCCGACCGAATTCAATCAATCATATTAGTTCTTTATGTTGGTTGATTCATTTTAAACTCAATTTTATTAGCCTCTTTTATATTACCTTTCCCTTTTTTTTAATCCATTAAGTCCACGGTGATATTTACATCCACTAAGTCCGGAATACAATAAAGGAAAATAAGTGTCGACTTAACCCGAGGAAATAAACCTTATTTTCTTCGGAGGAAATTACAAAGGAAGAGGCAAACGTATTTAGAAGTTTGGGATTTCAAGTCAAACCCAAGATGCGCAACAAGAACTAGTCAAACTCAAAAGAGTGATAATGACTTAGAAAAACCCAAAGTGAGCGATAATGACTTGAAATCCAAACTTGATAATAAGTGATAATGACACTTTTATTGGTGATTTCCAAGGGTCAATTAATCCCTTAAAAGTAAACACACTGATGATAAAAAGAACTGAAAAATAAATGACTGTACTTTAGTTTAAGAAAGTTTGTATGCCTTTGGTAGTGAATCTCTGAAGAGGTTAAAGCATTAAGCATGAGAAAGTTTTATGCCTTTGGTAGTGAACCTCTTAAGAGATTAAACCATGAAGCATGAGAAAAGTTTCACTCTTATACTTGAACCACAATCTTAATTTTTCACAACTTTTTTAATCAAAATAATCGAAGAATGGAGGGAGGTTGCAGAGGTGATTATGCAAAGTTGATTAATTGGTTAATATAACACAAACATAATATATGAAACAAACTTATTGAAATAAATTAAACAGCCCCTAATAACATACAATAGTGCTGAAATTAAACTATAGAAGGTGCACAATCATAGAGGGATTCAAGCTAGTACAAGTATGAGGAAAGGTGGTTAACCCCTTCCTATTTTTACAACTTCAAGTCACATAGTTTAGATGTTGAAAAACAGCCCCAAAATAGTCCCAAATCAGCCCCAAAACAGTGGCAAAAGTTGACGAAAACAAGTCGGAAACACAAGGATTTAAGCTAGGAGTAAAGTACCAGAAAGGGGGATTAACCCTTCCACCTTTAGGTAGCTTTTAATCACAAGTTTTAGCCCTCAAAATAGTCCAAAAATTGTATGAAAACACTAGAAAAAGATGAACAAAGATTGAAATAAAAGCAAGAAAGCTTTACCTCTTGTAGAGAAGGTGTTTTTGTTGTAAATCAAACTTGATTTCAAAGCACCCTCAAGTTTGAGTATGATTTTCAATTCTCAAATCAAGTTCAAGTTGAAGCCCTTGTATGGTATGTATGGATGATATGAGAGCTTCAAGCCTTGTAGAAGAACAAGAAGGATGATAGCTTTGATTTTTTTATAACTCTTGATATTTCTAACACACTTGATATTGATTTGATCTCTCTAACCAAATTCTATATATGTTTTTCAACCTCCATACAGTAGTCTGAACCCTGCTATTTATAGGCCCCGAGCAGGTTTGATCAAAATATCTGCGGAATTGGGCAGCTGGCAGAACACTGCTGAATCTGTCTAAAAAGTCAAGAGGTCCGGCCGGATGTCGGTATCTCCGACCGGATATTACTTAGGTCTGGCCGGACTTCAATATATTTCCCATTATTTCTTACTTTCAGGTTCAATACAGGTTGATGCCAGGTGCAATACTGAAATTCGGGGTAAAAATACAGTGGGTATGGCAGGTTGGAATCGTTTAGATTGAGAATTTAAACCACTGACTCAATGTAATCGTCATCATCGAGTGCTCGGAATCAAGCGCCTAAGTCTTACGAGCGGTCAAAATTGGGGTGTCTACAGTTGGCCCTCTTTGACAGAGCTCGAAGTCGTTTTACGACGTGAGTGAATGTCAAAGCCAGAAATGACCCATTTGGCAAGGTCGTAAGACTTTGGCAAAAACAAACAAATGCACACACAATTGGTTGAACCCGAGGGTTGCCTACGTATCCCGTTGCAAGGAATCAAACCTGCGTAGTTCAGGGGCAAGATGCAAAATGACACGTAAAACATAACTTATGATCATGCAATGAAATGCAAAACATAACTTATGATCATGCAATGAAATGCAATCAAGACAATGATGTGACACTGAACGAAAGCATCAATCAGAGCAAAACAAATCTAACTGTCTTTCATATGACGAATAGTGAAGTTTAATCGCTCCGTTCGCGAGAGGAGGAATAGTGAAGTCCAATCGCGTCTTTTCGCGAGAGGAGGAATAGTGAAATCCAAACGCGTCTTTTCGCGAGATGAGGAATAGTGAAGTCCAAACGTGTCTTTTCGCGAGAGGAGGAATGGTGAAGTCCAATCGTGTCTTTTCGTGAGAGGAGGAAGGTGAAGTCCAAACGCGTCTTTTCGCGAAAAGAGGAAGGTGAAGTCCAAACGCGTCTTTTCATGAGAGGAGGAATGGTGAAGTCCAATTGCGTCTTTTTGCGAGAGAAGGATGGTATGGTAGAATCATTTCTTTGTTTTTCTTTGATTCGATTGATTTTTTGAATTTTGAATTTTGTTGTTGTTTTTTTTTTTTTTTTGTGGTTTTGTTTTTACCCATACATATACGGATATATACACAGATATATACGGGAGATATATACGACATGCGTACGCCAAACATGCAAAAAGAAAGGAACAAAATGCATGGATGTGGGGATACGAGGTTTCAAACCCCTGACCTCAGGCTTAGCCTCTTGCTCCCTCAACCACTGAGTCATGCCACTCTTGTGACAAAACATACAAACAAATATATATATATAAGTATACGAGACATATATACATAAAACTAAAACAAAACAAATGAAACACTTATTGTGGGGTTTGAACCCCCGACCTCAGGCACAGCCTTTCAGCCTTCAACCACTGAGCCAAAGCCACTCTTGTATCAAAAATTCAAACAAATATGTATATAATACATAAATATACAATACATATACATATATGTATACAATTCTCCCGCCTCTCTCTCTTTCTGGAAAACCACATTTGACACGCGGCCTCGCTTTTTTTCGCGTCAGCCGGTGTCAGCTGCCCAACAAATGCCTCGGCCCTCTCTCCCTCTTTGTCTTTCTCTCTCGTCTTCTTCTTCTCTTCTTTCTTCCGTCTCATTCTTCTCTTCCTTCTCTATTTTCTTCTCTTCCTCCTCTATTTTCTTCTTCTCTTCTTTCTCTGAGAGAGGCAGAATAGAGGGACTAAGAGAGACAGAACTTAGTCTGCTCTCTGCCATTTCTCTGTGACTCCCTTCTTTTATACCTCTCTCTTCTTACACATGGTTTCATCTCGCCTCCTCTCTCTCTTTCTGGATCTTAATGATCCATCGAGCTCCCCTGGGCCAAGTGCCCCTGCTCTTACTCATCCTAGTCTTCCTACACTGACAGTTGAGCAAGTGATGGCTGCTCAAACTGACATTAAGGCCAACCACTACACGTTGAAGTCGTGTATGGAGACAGTGGCCGCGGTCACTAACTTGTCTCACCGTCTGCAAAACAGGACGTGTGAGGTACATCGGGTTAACGCCCAACTCACTTTACTTCAGCATATGTACAAGGATGCGCGAGCAGAGATTTGCGCGCTGAAGGCGGAGAACAAAGAACTGAAATGGAAGGCCACCTCCATGGAGAATAAAGAGGTAAAATGACAGGCCACTTCTATGGCCCGGTTCGGAGCACCGTCATACTTTGCCTTTGATGGTCGGAGAAGAGTTAACTCTCTTGGTGAAAGCATTGAGGCAGGGCCTTCTCTTGGTGAAAACACTGAGGCAGGGCCTTCGAAGGTCTCCCAGAACGAAATTGAGATGAAGAAATCGGCGAGAGAGTCAAGCAAATGAGGTAGGCATATGGCCGTTGGCCGGAAGTCGGCGTGTGGCCGTTGCCGGAGAAGAAAGAAGAACAGGATCCCTCTCTTTTCTTTTTTTCTTTCTCTCTCTCTCTCTCTCTCTCTCTCTCTCTCTCTCTCTCTCTCTCTCTTTTTAATTTTGTTCTATTATTAACTTTTGTTTTGTTTTCTTTTTTTATTTTTTCGTTTTTTGTTCAAATGTGATCAATAAAACAAGTTTTTTATTTTTTATTTTTATGTAACTCCGAATAACAAATTCGAATAATGGACATAAAATAGGCACTTTTTTTGTAACTCCGAATTCCGAATAATGAACATAAAATGGACACAAAACAGACAAAATTGATAAATAGACCCAAAACTAGACACAAAATGGACCCAAACAGAGCTACATGTACGGAACAGAATACCAACTTTACGGATTTATTAGAACAAAATAAAATAAACAAAATTCTTTTTTGTATTTATTTACTTATTTATTTAGTACTATTATTATTATTATTATTATTATTATTATTATTATTATTATTATTATTATATTATTATTTATTACTATTATTATTCAACTCAAAATAAACAAATTGACTTTATATATATATATATATACTCAATAAAATAAAAAACACATTTTATATGAATAAAAAAAACAAAACCCCATTCTCTGTCTTTTTTTATTTTATTTTATATTATTATGAAATAAAACTATACAACAAAAGGATTTATTTTCCCCTCCTCTACTTTTTTTTTTTTTTGTAAAACAACAATTAATAAAACAACACAAACAAAATGATTTGATGATGATTATTTATTTATTTATATATATTCAAAGATATAAAGTATAAACATATTATTATTATTATTATTATAATTATTGTTATTATTATTTTCATCAAAGTCCGGCCGGATCTCGATGAGGTACGGCTGGACATACGGACATCCGGCCGGACTTCTACGGCGGCAGGGGCAGATTTGGGAAGCCCTCGGATTTTCTTGTTTTAAAATAAAACAAACCCCTCATTTCCTCACACTTCCATATCCGAAAATCACCCCCCTCTCTCTCTCTCTAGCATCCCCCTCTCTCTAGATTTCTCTTTTCTTGCTTTTACCCAACGATCCACGCCATTTTTTCTTTGAAACCCTTGTTTTTCTCTATATTTTGAACTGAACAAAAGTTAATTTAGCGCAAGTTTGGGTTTTCTCTTTGTTTTTCTTACTTTTACCCACACTTTTCCCCTTTCTCCCTTTGATTTTCTATCCTCTCTTTGGTTTCTCTCTCTTAGGGTTTGAGATTTTGGGATTTTTACCCATTTTCACTTAGTTCCCCACTTTTTCTTCACTCTTCCCCACCTTTCCTCATGGCTAGTGACGAGGTTCCCTTTCCGGACCCGGCCATTGATATTGGTGCCACCCTTGGTGTAGGTATGGAGGCCGAGGATGCTCCCGCTTTGCTTCCCCTTGCGGATAGGCCATTTGAAGCAGCCACTTACCAGCCACACTAACATTCTCCCGCCAAGCGGGATTTTACGATTTATGGGCTTCATCCCTAGGCTAGAGGAGGACACACTTCTACGCGAGCCCACGAAGCACTTATCTGTCGACGCCTCCACGGTAAACAATTTTCCTTTGTTTTGTACATATGTTTGAAACTTATGAACAAACCATTCATCTCTGTTGTACATACATTGATACATTCCCTATTTACAGGTCGTAGCCAGGAGGATGATCGACTATGGGACCATATCGGGTCCTCGGTGCTAGTGCAAGCGGCTCCCTGCGGAGGTGTGCACATTGGTTGATGCAGCCGGCTTTTGGCCCTTCTGTTCCAGGCTTATATAGATGCAGGCTAAGTGTTATATAGAGCTTTAGCGGAGAGGTGGTGGGACACCACAGACTTGTTCCACTTCTCTTCGACCGGGGAGATGACGTTGACGCCATATGATTTTTTCATGCTAACTGGCCTGCGAGTCGGAGTTGGTGGCCCCATCCCATTTGACCTAGATATGGCGCAATTGAGAGCTGCACAGCTCCAGCCTCTTAGAGCGATCCCGGACATCAGCAGTCACAGCTGGTTCTACGATCACTTCATCAACATTCACCCAGCTACTGCTAGATGAGATTGCCCAGTACGCTCGTGGCTTCCTTATGTATCTTCTCTCTACTACCCTGTTTGTGAACAGGGAGAATACCATGGAGATATATCTTCTTGTTGCATTTGTGCGTCTATCGCGGGTGGCAGAGTATGACTGGGGTGGCGCCAGCTTGGCCACCTTATACTGCTACATGAGCTCCGTGTCCCGCCGCAAGGCGGATTTACTCGGTGGCTACTGGAGAGTTTGAGAGGTACGCGTCTCACACCTTTACTTTTCTATTCAACTTTGCATTCTGTGCTTTGCATTTCATGTTCATCTTTACTCTGCATTTCATATCTGCTCATTTGCTTTATTTATGCTAATTTGTTTACAGCTCTGGGTTTACACGTATTTCACCACTCTAGCTTTAGTCCCAGTGAGGCTAATTGAGTTGTCAGTACCCCGCTCTCGGCACTACAACTCACGGTTCAAACGCCGCCGCCTAGTAGACTACACCTTCCTATACTTCCGCCGCTTCTTTGATACAATCGCTGCGGACCAGGTAACACAATATCATTCTTTGTATTACATAGCATTGTTCCTGTATTGTACTAGCATCCTCATACTATTGACATTTGCCACTGCACTGTTTTGCTCATTACACGCTGATTTTCTGACATTGCACTGTCGCTGCATTGATAACTAACATTGCACTAACATTTGACATTATACGGATTCACAGGTTGATTGGCATCCCTGGGTGGGTTTCTCCTCAGCGTCCAGAGCGACTTATGCTGCTGCCTAGTATACCTCTACCATGCAGATTCTGTTCGAGGGCCCCTTTGGTCGGGCCTATTATCTAGGAGAGAGGTTCATCCGCCAAACCCGAGGCGTTGCCCATCTAGACGTTCCGCATCCTCCTCCTCCGGGCATGAGGTCAGTTGATGAGATATAGGACAGACCTACGATCGACCTCTTGATGGAGGGAGAGGACAACGATAGATATCATATGGCCGGTAACTTCACTACCTTCTTGCACACTCGAGTGATGGCGCCCCTTAAGCCAGGCGTGGCCCGTGCTGTTCTAGAGGTCGTGGCTGCTGCAGCTGGTGCTGGTGATGCCCCTGCTGGAGGTGCCCCTACTGTTGCTTCTATTCCTGGGTTTCTTGTGATTCCCACGGAGATCACATACATGTGCCCAAATGGGGTGCTCGAGCAGATTCCGATCGATGAGATCGAGGAGAGGGACCGCCGGATAGTTTTTGCTCCAGGCATCGAGCAGGTACACATTTACTTATTGTTTCCACTCACTGCACGTCATCGTGTTTTATTGCTTCTGTTTTTGGCTATATCTCTCAAACTCTGCTCTTTTTTTTACAGGTACCCCAGGCATTTGCAGATGACCTTGCTCGGACAGTCGATCGGCTACTCCTCATGGTGCGGAGGAGTCAAACCATTCTAGTCGCTTATGTGCTTGAGGTAAGCTTTGCCCTTAGTTTACAGTCATTTCATTCCGACTCTGTTTGTCATTTTATAACTATCTGCACTCCCTTTCCTTTCTTCTTTTCAGCTTGGACCAGCACCGGTGGCACCTACAGGACCTCCACCAGCTAGGAGACAGAGGCGGGGCCCAGTCATTTTATAACTATCTGCACTCCCTTTCCTTTCTTCTTTTGTTTCTATTTCTTTGCTTTGTAGTTTTAAACACTAGCTTCAGGTAGACTCTTTAGGTTTGAAAACCTTTCTTTTGTGTTATGTTTTATTTTCTAAAACAACGATCGGCGTTGGACCTTCTAGTTTATAAAAACAGGTTTTTTGTGGTTGATCTCTTCTTGTGAATTTCTTGTTTGCGTATGACGAATGGACAACAATTTGCATGATAATCTTCCCGATACTTGTGCTTGATTCATGAATCGGATAACAACTTTCAACTGGACAAAATGTACAATACAACTCGATAACAAGAAAACATAATGGAAACAACTCAAAACCATTACAACAGATTTGGTATAAGCAAAACAAGACTAAAAATACATCCACAACACAAGAGGACAAAGAGCAGCCTTTTCTGCTAGTGTACTGTGTGACCCATTACTGAGGTATGGCCGGACCTCAATAGGCACGGCCGGACCCCACTGAGGTACAGCCGGACCATGAGGAGAGGTTTGGTAGGTGCCCAACTGTCACCCACTACTCTATCCCAAAACATCCAAAATTCTATAAATGGTGCTCCCATACTGTTGTTTCTGGCAGAAGAGCAAGTCTTTTACATTTTGCTCTCAAAATAGAGATGTTGCTCATCCATAGGCTCCAAGACTGGATAACCACTTTGGACGATTCAGAGAAGATGAACTTTTGCAATTTCGGCCTAAACGCTCGTTTTCCATTGAGCCGCGCTTCACTTTGTTTTCCATTTCTCCATGCCGCTGCCTGGTGCTGGAATCCAATCACGCATATATTCCACTTTGGTTCACAAGAGATGTGTTCGACACTTGAAGAATTTTAAGCATTGATGGAATCTCAACGTGAGAAGGAAATCGTGCTTCAACCCCGTTTTGGCCATGCTCAAGCTTTAGGACGGATGTGTGGGCTTACTTTGCACAAGGCTCGATCCTTGGCTCATAATGGGGAATTACGCATTCCGGATTTGATTAGTCGGTTTTCCCCTACCGGTGATAAAGAAAACCTCCTTTGGCGGGGTTATCGTCAGCATGCCCTCTACTTATGCTTACTTGCACACTTCCTTTTTGCCCCTAGTCACGGTGGAGCTAGTATTAAACTGATCGAAGTAGCCCAATGCCTTAAGGAGGGTAAGAGTTGTATGGGCTTAGTGTTGGCTGAGACTTTGACAGGTTTAGATGCGTTTCATCAACAAGAGACTACTCATTTTGCGGGGAGTCCATTACTTCTCCAAGCATTATTTCCTATCCTTCTTATTTATGTTCCTCACATCACTTGACACTCGATCTCTGTTTTTCTCTCAAAATCCTTTTCTTACTTTTCCCTCAACGTACATCTCTCTATTCTTTTGTTCTCTTTTATTTTCCTTCTCTCCCCATGTATGGGTAATGGATAAGCTGAAAGTAATAGACCCCTCGAGTACTCGGCCAGAGCTTATTCCCTTCGCTCACAGCTAGTGGAGTTCTCCTCAGAAGGAATGTGGTGTGACTGGATGCGCAATAGGTCCGCGACTGACAATGCTTGGTGTAGCCCTTGGCTTAACTTGGCTAAGATGAGTTACAGCATGTTCCGGCAACTAGGTATACAGTTGATTGGCCTTACACACTGTGTGTTCTATTTTCCATTCAAGTTTAGACACCAGTTTAGACATGTTGAAACTTGTTTGGATAAAGGGATAAAGTACCCAGCTTCATTTCCTATTCTTAGTTCGTACTTGCCTCGATACCTCACTGCTTGGAGCACAAGAGAATTTCTGACTTCGGCCCTGAATTTCAGTTGCATCCTTCTTAACGAGTACTTGGTTTGGCTCGAGGACGAGGAACAAGTTAGGCCGACTTCGGTTACAGAGACTTCCACGGGTACGAGAAAGACAGAGAGTTGACACTTGACTCATCTATGCCCCTAGTTTATTGCTTCGTCTTTTCTTCTCAAGTTTTTTTTTTTTTTTTTATATATATGTAAAAACAACTTTGTTTTGGAGAATGTACCTGTGTTAAAATCGATAAAATTAAAGTGAGTATTGAAAAGTTTCCTTTTTCGGAGATGGTCACCACCAGATACACACAGAATCAATCGTAAACTGTACAACCCCAAATCGGAAAATCATAACTGCCCCTCAAATTGCATTGATCATTGCTGCTTCATCTTGCAACTGACCTTTTTACCCGAATGGAAGCAACACAACCAAGCCGACAAACAATGGAGAATGATGGATTAATTAAACCAAATGAACAGGACAGTTGAGTTGAAAATGGTTTTGGCCGAACTTCAAGAGGAAGTTGCCTACGTATCCCAAAGATGAGAATCAGGCCTTACGTAGTTTGGTGAGGGTTCACTCGAGTATTTATTCTCTCCTTTTGCGCTCTAATTTTTGCCAAGGTTGCCCTTTCGGGTTTTCGGCCTTGCGAGCTCAATCTTTCTTTATCTCTAATTTTTCATGCTCTAACTTTTGCCTAGGTCGCCCTTTCGGGTTTTCGGCCTAGTGAGCCTCTCAGGGATAATATTTCTTCAACTCGTCTATGTTGATTGGTTGTGAAAACTCCAGGCCATCCAAATCCATAAGAATAATTGCTCCTCCGGACCAGATTGACTTGATGATATAAGGGCCAGTCCAATTGGGTCTAAACTTGCCCCTGGGGTCATGGATGGGGGCTCGGTTATCTTTGAGCACCATGTCTCCTTCCTTGAGATTTCTGGACTTGACTTTCTTATTAAAAGCCCTAGCAATTCAACGCTGGTAGCCTTGGATGTGATACAATGCCTTCAACCTCCTTTCGTCGAACAACATCAATTCTTCAAATTTGCTCTGTTGCCAATCCACCTCCGCTATCTTACATTCGGCCATAATTCTCAGTGACGATACTTCAATCTCGATTGGCAGAACAACTTCCATCCCATAAACTAGAGAATAGGGGGTTGCCCCTGTAGATGTTCAGATTGATGTTCTGTAGCCCCATAGTGCAAATGGCAATTTCTCTGGTCAGTCTCTGTAGGCTTCCACTATCTTCTGCAGGATTCTCTTGATATTTTTTTTGCAGCCTCAACGGCTCCATTGGTCTGCGGTTTATATGTTTATGACTTACGAAAAGCCACGTTGTATTTCTCAAGCAGGTCTATCACCTCTTTCTTGAAATGCAAGCTGTTATCTGAGATGATCTCATTTGGCACCCCATACCTACAGATGATGTTGTTTTTGATGAACTTGGCTACATGCGATGATTTTAGAATGGAATAGGACTGGGCCTCTACCCACTTTGTGAAGCAGTTGATTGCTAATAAAATGAACTCGTGCTCGTTTGACCCCTTTGGCGTGACTGCACCGATAACGTCAATTCCCCAAACCGAGAAAGGCCATGGCGAAGTCATATTGTAGAGCTTCGATGGCGAAATGTTCATGTGATTGGCATGGATCTGACATTTGTGGCATCGTCATGCAAAGCCAATATAGTCCTTTTCCATGGTTGACCAGTAGTAGCCTTGTCTAAGGATTTTCCAAGCTAGCATTACACCGTTCATGTGAGCTCCGCACTCTCCTCCGTGAATAGCTTCCATAAGACGCCTTGATTCTTCTTCCTCAACAGACAACTTATGCATTCCCAGATGGCCTCTTTTGTACAACTTGTTTCCGCAGATGATAAATTGGATGGCTAGCCGCCGTATTCCCTTTTTGTTCTTGGCATTTGCCCCTGGTGGATATTCCTCTTTTTCTAGGAAATTCCAAATGTCGTAATACCAGGGGTTCGTATCTTGAACCTCATTTATCGCGGCAATGGTCTCATAAGCCGACGTATACTTCTGTTCAATAATAATCAGATGTATCTTTACTCTAAGCGGGATATCCACCATGGGAGATAGAGTTGCTAAAGCATCAGCAAACCGATTGTTCTCTCTTAGCAGATGGGTGAACGTCAATTTTTCAAACCTCAAAATTAGCATATCCAGGCTTGATGATAAACCTTCATTTTCTCTTCTTTAACCTGCCAATCTCCATTGGCTTGAGAGACAACCAAATTCGAATCCCCAATGACGTCCAACCTTATTGCCCCTAGTTTTAGGGCAACTTCCAAGCCAGCAATACACGCCTCGTATTCTGCTTCATTGTTGGACACTTTAAACCAAAGTTTGAAAGCTAAAGGTATATGTGAATCATCAGGTGCTATGAGCAATACACCTATCCCATAACCATATTGATTTGACGCTCTGTCAAAGTACATCATCCATGTTTTCTCTTCTATCTGTAGTATGTTTTCATCTGGGAATAAATATTCCAGTGCTTCATCATCTCCTTCTATTGGGTGTTCTGCCAGGAATTCCGCTACGGCCCTCCCTTTGACTAAGTGCGCGTGACATACTTGAGGTCAAATTCAGAGAGAAGAAACAACCAACGAGCTAGCTTACCCATAAGCGCTGGTTTCTCAAAGAGATATTTGATGGGATCTAATCACGAAACCAAAATTACGGAATGCGCTAACAGGTAGTGTCTCAACTTCCTCGTTGCCCAAACTAAAGCTAAGGAAGCTTTCTCGAGGGAAGTGTAGCGAGTTTCATAATCTAGCATCTTCTTGCTTAGATAATAGATGGCCTTCTCCACCTTAGCTTCTGATTCTTGTGCTAGCATGCACCCCATGGTCGAATCTGTCACTGATAAATACAAGATCAATGGTTTCCCTGGTTCTGGTGGCGACAATAGAAGTGGATTATGAAGGTACTGCTTCACCTGTTCAAAGACAAACTGACATTGATCATCCCATTGGAACTTCTTTCCTTTCTTCAACAGACCAAACAGTGGTTCACAAATCAAGGTTAATTTTAAGATGAACCGTCTTATGAATGCACCTTGCCTAGAAAGCCGCGCACCTCATTTTCAGTCCTCAGTGGTGGCATTTCTACGATGGCCTTGATTTTGGAGGGATCTACTTCAATTCCCCTTTGTGTAATCAGAAATCCCAACAATTTTCCTGCAGTCACGCCGAAGGTGCATTTCTGCGGGTTCAACCTCAATCTGTACTCCCTGATCCGCTCAAAGAATTTTTCCAATGCGATGTAGTGGCCTTCTCGCTCTTTAGACTTGACAATCATATCGTCAACATACACCTCAACCTCCTTGTGGATCATGTCGTGCAAGATGGTGGTCGTAGCTCTCTGATATGTAGCCCTGGCGTTTTTCAATCCAAAAGGCATAACTCTATAGCAGTAGTACCCTACGGCGTGGTGAAAGCAGTTTTCTCTCTATCCTCTGGTGCCATCAAAATTTGATTATACCCAGAAAACCCATCCATGAATGAAAGCAAAGCATGGCCAGCTGTAAGGTCTACTAGTTCATTGATATGGGGTAATGGAAAGTCATCTTTCGGGCTAGCTCTATTCAGATCCCGAAAGTCGATGCAGACTCTGATTTTGCCGTCCTTCTTTGGAACCAGAATGATATTAGCCAACCAAGTCAGGTACTCAGATACCATTAAGAAACCCGCATCAATCTGTTTGATGACCCCCTCTTTAATCTTCAATGCCCAATCTGGGCGAACTCTACGTAGTTTCTATTTGACAGGTTGGGCTTCAGGGTTAAGGGGGATCCGGTGTTGTACAATCTCAGGATCGATTCCAGGCATGTCTTCGTAGGACCACGCAAAAACATCTTTGAATTTTTTTAATAAAGCGATTAAACACTCGCGTTCCTCTGAAGACAACGTGGATTCGATCTAGACCAAACGGGGATCCTCCTCAGTACCCACATTAATTGCAATGATTTCATCTGTGCAGGGCTTAACACGCCTTTCCTCCTCTTGGTCAACCAAATTTTTCAAAGCCCGAGGAATTTCTTCGTCTTCGTTTAAGTCAAAATTTTGAAAATCAAGATTAGTACAACAATCTAAAGGCACAGAGAAGTAAGCAAAGTCTACAACATTCCCATTAGCAAAGTATGGGTCCTCAGTTACAGTTGACTCAAGAGAAAAACTCGTCATCCGATTCAGAACTGCTGATGATGATCCCCTTTTCAAATTTCTAGGCTAGGTGTGGAGCCTCAGATGCATCCACAATAAGATTAAAGAAATCCGCAGTTGGTTTATCCCATCATTGAGATAGTAAAACTATCCCCCAAGTTGTCAGACTCAGTTCTAACAGTAGAATTCATTAGTAGGTCAGTCAGTGTTTTTCCCAATAGCTCTTCTTCTTCAACATCCACATTTGCAGCCATGCCTTGATCTGTATTAATGGTCAGGTCCATCTGCTCATCTTCCTCTTCTGGTAACTGGTGCCCGAAGAAGATCTTGAACCCAGGATACATTGTCTTTGTCTCCTGGTCAAACCAAGGCTCTAGAAATCCACAAAAGGGAAAATCTTCCCTTGGCGGACAAAGCGTCCGTTCAAGGTTCCCTATATTGGCTTGTGGACTAACTTGTACTGTTTCCCAGCCTTTTTTGCTTTAATTCTTCCTCTCAACTCAGCTCCCTTCCTTTGCCAATCTTCCGCAGTAGGTTTGTATCCCAACCCAAAAGCATGGGGATTGTGAATCATCTCCTTAGCAGCAGGACCTCCTTGCCTGCCACTCTTGCCCAGTCCTGATCCAGGCATATGTCCCTGCTTGTTCATCATATAGATGGACTGAGCACTAACATAAGTTTCATCACCTTCTACCATGATGGTTTGAACCACCCGGGCCTCTGTCAACGAGAAGCCAGAAAGGAATACATCCTCTTCCCCATGCATGATTTCCAACACTGGTGTGGTAGTCCCCTGGACAGGGTGGATTGCAGACCGTACACAGTAGCAATTCCACCTTTAAAGGGGTATTTCACCAACTGATGAACTGTTGATGACACAGCCTTTATCTGATGTAACCAAGGCCTCCCCAACAGTAGATTGAAAGTTGCGGGTACATCCATTACATGGAATTCGACCTCATGTTCAGAGGGGCCGATCAGGATATGGCTTTTGAATGTTCCCATATCATCTCGGCTCATGTTGTCATAAGCTCGAATGGATTGGGTTGTGGGTGTGAAGTCAACAAGCCTCAAACCTATGGTATAAGCAGTCTGTACTGGGCACACATTAATTGCTGATCGAGTATCCACTAACATCACTGGAATCCACTTTTTCGGCTCTCCAGAGTCACGTACAAGGGTTAGTTGTGGTTAGCACCCTCAGGTGGCAGCTCTTTATCCGTGAAAGATATCACTGGCATAACATCTCTGGATGTGACTAACGACACTAGTTAATCAGTGGTAGTGTTAATAGGCAGTTTGATCCGATTCATTACCTCTAGCAGTGCTTGCCTGTGCTCCCAAGAAGCCATTATCAGTCCCCAGATTGATACATCTACCTGAATCTTCTTGAGTTGCTTCAAGACCAGGTTCTCTTCACAATGTTCACAACCTCTTTTTTGAAGGATTCTGGTTGATCTAAAGTTGCAGGTTTGAAGTACCGACCACTCCGGGTCATGTAATTGATCTCGTTCACGTACCACGCATCGTCGGGGGTATCAGATTTTCACCTTTCGTCCGTATATGCGTAACTCAAATCATTATCTTGTCACCACTCCCCTATAGTCATGGCTAGGTGTTTATCAGGCTTTACCTGGAGCATGTTCACATCATGCCTCTCATCAACATCATGCCATTCCTTTTCCACTATGATTTTGGTTTCTGCATCCTAGAATGGCATTATTTTGTTGTCATTTCCTCGCTCTGAGGCCATCTTCCTTTGGTTTGCTTCCATTCTTTCCTGTTAGAATTGTTTCAACACTTGTTCCGTGCTAACCATGGATGTAGCCTCGGCCTTTTCCTTCTTGACCCCTCTTGTCTGTTCTTCCTCATCTAGCTCTTCGTTACTGAACCAACCATTGTTTATTTCTAGCTGACTTGAGTCCCACCAGCCTATCTGGACACTGCTTGTATCCTCTTCGTCAAAGAAGTAGAGATTGGCTAGGTCTTCTTCCATCTGGGCCAGGTTTTCCTCTCACTCAGCCAAGTCATTTAGGCTTTGTTCAAGCCAATCATTTTGGTGTTGCCCTAATTGGCCTTCCCCGATAGCATTGACACTAAGAACATCCGGTAATATGACCACTGGTTTTGGCTGATCAATGGCCACAATGTAAAAGCTGGGATCATACTCCTCTGCAAGTGAGGCCCCCTTTTCTATGACATAGGTATCAGACAGCCCGGTCTTTGGTGTATTCTCCCCTTTCTCTGTTCCTGCCATCACATGCTTGGGTTGGATTTGTGGGGTTAAGTCTATCATGTGTATATTCGTGCTTTCTGGAATAACCACCTCCGATTTTGGTAGGTGGGATATTGTAATATATGTGTTGGGGCTGATGGTAGGTGGTAGTGTTTGGATATGGTTAATATTTCTGGGGAGAGGAACTTGGTTGTGTGCGAGAAGTGGGTTGGTCGTCACATTTGGTTTAGGAGAGGGGATGTGTTGTTGGTGGAAGGAACAATACTGAGTTAGGTCGTGTCTAGCTAGCAGTGGGTTTGGGAGAGGTCATGGATCGAGAGGCTTGAGATGCCCCCTTTCCAGCAACATCTTGAGGGCGTAGGTTAGACTCATATGGTTCTTTAGTACCAAGGTCGACCATTTTGTGCGGTTTGTGAGTTTGTAGCAGCAGCAAAAGGATCGGTCATCTTGGCCGACGATGTAGCCAAGGTACTAACATCTGCAGACCGCTGAATAGTGCTAGTACCAACATTGGTACCCGAATGAATGAATGGCCTTTTTGTAGGTTCACTAGTTCTATGGATAATCCTCTTCTTGAATGCACTTTCAATTTGGACCCCCAACTAATGTAGTGAAGCAAATGTAGACAACAGAGTCACTATCATCCTTTGTAGCATATCAGGCTCGAGATTGTAGACCACTAGCCTGACTTGCTTCCTTTCAAAGGGTCTGTTTGTCATCCGGGCTGCCTTTGCTCTCCATCTGGTGACAAAGTCAATAAAAGGTTCTTTGGGGTTCTGGGTAGTTGCCTCCAACTCACTGATGGTTACCTCGATCTGAGTTATATGAATACTGGTTAACAAACCCCTCAGACAGTTCTTCCCAGTTCTGCTTCATAGAATCCTCAAATTTCGTATACCAGATAGCTGCTACATCAGACAGAGTTCTCCCAAACAAAGATAGTTTTTGAGCACGAGAAAGACCCATTGGCTTCAGAACATCTGAAAACAGGCGGACATGTACAATTGGATCCCCACTTCCATCGAATCTGTCGATGTGGGGCATTTTAAACTTCTCTGGAAGTCTGACTGAAACCTCAGTGTACCCATCTTCAATGTCCGGAATGGAATTGAAGCCTTGGGATGTTTTTAGCACTTTCTCTAGCCTGGCAATTTTTATCATGGCTAGATCATCGTTGATGTCAAAGGGAGGGAGTTCCCCCTGTGGTTGTGCTAAGGGCCTATAAGCTGCAGCCTGTGGAAACACCTATTGGGGATCTGGGACATGGGGATTTTCCATTGGTGGAGGAAGATTGGGATTTGGCTGAGCAGTAGGGATTGGATGCACTATAGATGTAGATGGCCTCGATGGGTGTCGCAGATCAGCGATGACCTCATCCTGTGCGGCCATCCGTTGACTTACGGTATCCATGGTTCTCTGAATAGCTGCCACCATGGCAGTAAGTTCTTCTACATTATGTGCCATCCTTGTTCTAGGTGGGTGAGATGTTGGTGAATTATATGCACGAACAGTTGTTGGCAGAGTTCTTTGTACCGATGCTGATGCCTGTTTGTTCCTTCTTCATCGAGTAACTAGTGGGAGGGAAACTAACACTGGCTGACCATTAACAAGATCTTGAGTTTTACTCAGTCTGTGGGAACGAGTCCATGTAACTTTCAAAATCACAACACCCAGCTGAACTGTGATCCGCACTGAACTTTGTTCTCAAACTGACTGCTCATTTGTGCCACTGATATGAACCATCCTGTACAGTTTCACTGTAAAAACACATACCATGTAAAAGAACCAAAACACCCATATGAGGGGGGTAGGGTTACTCTGTCCTAGATTTTGACATGATCTTGGCTGCACTATTTCAAGCAAATGGTTTCATAACATCCTGTAGGGGTGGCATCCTGTCCTAATTTGGAATAGTCACTAGAGCATGCTATAGGCATTAAGTCAAATAGTCACAGAGGGTACCTCAACAAGACTACCTAATCTACCTCTCACACCCAACACCAAGAAGTGAAAGAAGGATCAAACGGTATAGCGGTAATCTAGATCCAAGGGTTGTGTTCCCAACATGGCAGAGCCCATGACCGGTTAGCCTTTTGGTAAGCTTTGTGGGAAAGCCTCCAGCAAATTGTCCAGGAATAGCAGATGGCAAACACAGGGACTTTAAGTGCACCGATGCAAGTGCAATGCAAAGAACATATAAATGTAGATAAAAATTCACATCATAATTTTCAAGTCAAGTTCTCTAAATCCCCAGTAGAGTTGCCAGAAACTATAGCTCGACTTTCCGCGCCCCCTTTCGAAAGAATGAATAGCCTGTACAGTTCGGACTCCACTTGTGTTGGTTCTGAATCTGATTTCACAAGTTTAATGTGAAAGAGTGGAAACATAAAAAGAGTCCAAATCCGGCAATTGCTTTTGGAAAATCAATGTTTTGAATCAAATGCCAAAAATGGACTGCTTTGCCAGATATCAAAGTCGCCACCTAAATATTTATTTTGGGAAATTTAGGAAACCCGTGACTCATGCCAAAGGCCACTAGTCTGTCGTTACCAAAGTGTCTTGGTTCGAGAACGTAGGTATGAGAGGGGAAGGTCAATAATGAGCACCCCACTCACCCGATCAAACATCGGACTCTACTAATTATGATTGATTCTTATGTGTATATATGTTTTATTTTATTTTTTAACATACAAGTATAGACTAATTTACAACAGTTAAAATGTTTGATTTCATGTTTGTTTTGAAAAACAAGTGTTTTGCATATGTATCACTTGAAAAAGTGATCTCATATATATAATTAATCAAAGTATCCCAATGTCAGTGAATAGCCTTCATCCACAGCATTCAAGTAGTTTAACAATTAAACATTTAGATCATGGTAGTATGTTTGATACGACAGCAATCACACTTATGCAATATGCTAAAGTATAAAAACTTACCTCGTACTCCAAGCAAAAAAGGAACTAGTTAGAAAATGCATGATCCTAACTATGTAATATGAATAATGCAACACATACAATATGCAATTAATAAGCTCGGCTACTAGCATGCATGCAAGTCAATTCAAGGCATGTGATAGCGCACGTATTCAAGTAAAGAGTTTGAATTTGACATTTGAATAATATGATGAGCCGAACTTTATGCATGTATACAAGTGGATGCAAACATGAGTATGCTAAATTAAACATGATGTCCTTAAACTAACCATCATAAGCTGGTAAATAAAAGGGAGAAAGACGTGGGTTGGAAGACATACACATTATTACAAGTTTATCTGCCCTCGCGCAGGAGGGTTCAAATGTCCGAGTGTCCGAATAAATAATTATTACAAATCCGAATGAATAATAATAACTAAAAGGGGGCTGTCTAATTTATTACAACAAATAATATGTAATGATTGCAAGATGCTCCTTAGGAATTACTCTGTCTGCCTTGCTGGGATTTGTTCTGTCTCACCCCTAGTCACTGCTTTCGACCAAAAGTGTATTGTTTGCAATTTATTGGAGCCTTGTCGACCCAAAACAAGACTTAGTCGAACCCCAAATAAATCCAATCATACCTTGTTTTCTTTGTGGAAATCAATTTTTTGTGCCTGAGGTGAAACAGTGTAGACAGGGTATTCCTAGCCATGTTTGTCTCTTCTATCCTTCTCTATCATAGAAAATACTCAAGAGAGGAGCGAACTTGGTTCCCAAACCATCAATGGTTGCAAGTTGATTTGCATGATGATTTCGAACATGACAGGACAAAGATCAATAAATGCAGTGCATAATAACCAACCCTCCGTCCTATCTGGAAGTGAATTCAAGAAGGGAAGTAGAGACGCTTCAAGGTTCATCAAATTATCATGAATTGATACAAGACAAGCCTTGACACAATAGACTCCGGCATAACGTTTGGCCGTAAAGACGCTTCAAGATTCATCAAAACATCATGAATTGATGTAAGAAAAGCCTTGACACAATAAACTTGGTATAATGTCCGACAGAATTCAATCAATCATATTGGTTCTTTGTGTTGGTTAATTCATTTTAAACTCAATTTTATTAGCCTCTTTTATATTACCTTTCCTTTTTTTCTAATCCATTAACTCCACGGTGATATTTACATCCACTAAGTTTGAAATACAATAAAGGAAAATAAGTGTCGACTTAACTCGAGGAAATAAACCTTATTTTCTTCGGAGGAAATTACAAAGGAAGAGTCAAACTTATTACAAGTTAGGGATTTCAAGTCAAACCCAAGATGTACAACAAGAACTAGTCAAACTCAGAAGAGTGATAATGACTTAGAAAAACCCAAAGTGAGCGATAATGACTTGAAATCCAAACTTGATAATAAGTGATAATGACACTTTCCTTGGTAATTTCCAAGGGTCAATTAATCCCCTAAAAGTAAACACACTGATGATAAAAAGAACTGAAAAATAAATGATTGTACTTTAGTTTAAGAAAGTTTTTACGCCTTTGGTAGTGAACCTCCGAAGAGATTAAAGCATTAAGCATGAGAAAGTTTTATGCCTTTGGTAGTGAACCTCTTAAGAGATTAAACCATTAAGCATGAGAAAAGTTTTTTTGTTATACTTGAACCACAATCTTAATTTTTTCACAACTTTTTTTAATCAAAATAATTGAAGAATTGAGGGAGGTTGCAGAGGTGATTATGCAAAGTTGATTAATTGGTTAATATAACACAAACATAATATATGAAACAAACTTATTGAAATAAATTAAACAGCCCCTAAATAACATACAATAGTGTTGAAATTAAACTATAGAAGGTGCACAATCATAGAGGGATTAAAGCTAGTACAAGTATGTGGAAAAGTGGCTAACCCCTCTCCACTTTTACAACTTCAAATCACATAGTTTAGATGTTGAAAAACAGCCCCAAAATAGTCCCAAATCAACCCCAAAACAGTGGCAAAAGTTAACGAAAACAAGTGGGAAACACAAGGATTTATGCTAGGAGTAAGGTATAAGCAAGGGAGATTAACCCTTACACCTTCAGGTAGCTTTTAATCACAAGTTTTAGCCCTCAAAACAGTCCAAAAATAGTATGAAACACAAGAAAAAGACGAACACAGTCTAAAAATAGTATAAAATAAAAGCAAGAAAGCTTTACCTCTTGTAGAGAAGGTGTTCTTGTTGTAAATCAAACTTGAATCCAAAGCACCCTCAAGTTTGAGTATGATTTTCAATTCTCAAATCAAGTTCAAGTTCAAGCTCTTGTATGGTATGTATGGATGATATGAGAGCTTCAAGCCTTATTGAAGAACAAAAAGGATGATAGCTTTGATTTTTTCTAAACTCTTGATATTTCTAACTCACTCTTGATATTTCTAACTCACTTGATGATTGATCTCTCTACCATTATATATGTTTTTCAATCTCCATACAGCAATCTGAACCCTGCTATTTATAGGCCCGAGCAGGTTTGATCAAAATATCAGCAGAATTGGGCAGTTGGCAGAACACTACTAAATCTGTCTAAAAAGTAAAGAGGTCCAGCCGGATGTTGGTATCTCTGGCCGGATATCACTTAGGTCCGGTCAGACTTCAATATATTTCCATTGTCTCTTACTTCCAGGTTCAATTCAGGTTGATACCAGGTGCAATACTGAAATTTCGGGGTAGAAATATAGTGGGATGGCAGGTTGGAATTGTTTAGAGCTCGAAATCGGATTCTTTTATTGAGAATTTAAACCACTGACTCAATGTAATCGTCATCATCGAGTGCTCAGAATCAAGCGCCGAAGTCTTACGAGTAGTCAAAATTGGGGTGTCTACAGTTGCCCTCTTTGACAGAGCTCGAAGTCATTTTATGACGTAAGTGAATGTCAAAGCCTGAAGACAACCCATTTGACAAGATCGTAGGACTTTGGCAAAAACAAACAAATACACACACAATTGGTTGAACCCGAGGGTTGCCTACATATCCCGTTGCAAGGAATCAAACCTGCGTAGTTCAGGGGCAAGATGCAAAGTGATACGTAAAACATAACTTATGATCATGCAATGCAAAACATAACTTATGATCATGCAATGAAATGCAATCAAGACAATGATGTGACACTGAACGAAAGCATAAATTAGAGCAAAACAAATCTAATCGTGTTTCACACGAGGAATAGTGAAGTTTAATCGCTCCGTTCGCAAGAGGAGGAATAGTGAAATCTAATCGCTCCGTTTGCGAGAGGAGGAATAGTGAAGTCCAATCGCGTCTTTTTCCGAGAGCAGAATAGTGAAGTCCAAACGCGTCTTTTTCACGAGAGAATGATAAGTCCAATCGCGTTTTTCAAGGATGAGAAATGTGAATCCAAACGCGTCTTTTCGCGAGATGAGGAATAGTGAAGTCCAATCGTCTTTTCGAGAGAGGAATGAAGTCCAAACACGTGGAGACCACATTCGGCGGCATACCACATTCCAATTTCGGGAGGCAAAGATCATCTTACAGCCCCTTATCTTTCCCCAGCTTCAAAAACCTAAAGGAGATTCGTTTAGAAGCCTCCGATTCGGAACACGTGGAAAAACAAGCAGCGATCCGGTCGCCGAGGACCCGAATCAATTGGATGCCGAGGTAGACGAAGCTCTTAACTCGGCCTTTGAGGAAGCTGGACTGAATACGTCCGACCCTCCATCCACATCAGACCGAGGGGACGTCTCCTTTGAAGACATTTTTATGAACTTAGGAGACCTTCCGGCGCTTATCCTGAGGATATGGCTGGGGAATTACTCACGCAACTTGCCCGGAGGAAAAATGTTGAAAGGATGGCTGCCAGGAGAAGAGCCAAGGCCGTCCGATCGAAACTCCACCTGCCACGGTTGCTAAGTCTACTCTGCCTATTATTGCGGAAGAAACGGCTCAGACCGAAACAGTCGAGATGGAGCATGTAGAACAAGCGGATGAGGCTGAGCAAAGGGGAGAAAAGCACCCCGCCGAGCAAGAAGCTGTGCACGATGAAGACCAAAGCGACAAATGGCCGCGCATTGAGGAATCGGACTTGGATGTTCCGTTCACTATTCAACCAAGGATAAGGAATGTGCCGATTGCCTCTGATGCGTCGGCTTTGAAGGACCCAGTTGTGGCCTTGAGTATGGCCTCCTCAATATCCCTGCCGGCTAACAGAGCCGCATTTCGTGCGGAGCCAGATCTAAAGCTAATTGCTTTGGCCGCTCAATCGGCCTTATTGGTAATTACTTGCCTTATCTGTAGTCTTCCGTCTAAATACATATATATGTGTAAATATTTTTCTTATTACTTGTTTGTTGTAACTCTATTTCCTTGTTCTGTAGACGGTGGGCAGGATAGCCAAGATCGGCCGCCGTCAACATGACGCCATAGAACAGATCAGCCTCTTGAAAGCCGAGGTTGACAATGAAAAGAACAAGGTTGTGGTAGCCTCTCAAAGGGCCGATTACGAGGCAGCGCAAGCGGCGGAGGAACGAGCGAGAGCTGACTCTAAGGCCGAGCGAGCAAGGAATTCTAGCTTGCCGCCAAGGAGAGGGCAAAGGCGAGCGAGGATGCGCTCAAGTTAGCCCAGGAGGTAATCACCAAGCTGGAAGCCGACTTGGAAGAATCGAAGAAGGCAAAGGAAATAGTCGACTCTGAGACTTCCAAAGTGTTCCAAGCTGGGAAGGATGCTGCCTTGGAAAGCTACGTGGAAGAAGTGCCGAAGTTCGAGAATCGGGGCTTCAAACACGGCTGGGTCAAAGTCCTCACTGCTGCGAATGTGACATTGGCGCAACCAATTCCATACGAACAGGTGGACGTTGAGCCGCTAGCGTCTGACCCTGAAGATTGATTAAGGCATATTTTGGTTTTTGGTAAGCATCTTAGATGCACAGTTTTTGTAGGTTTTTGTTAGTAGATTTTTATTTCTTTAAATGTAAGCTAATTTTCATGTGTAAAATGACTGCTATTAGCACTCAATTTATTAATGAAAATTTTCTAAGCTCTCGAGTTTATTGCATATACTATTTGTCTTTAATTCATTAATGACAATTCCTTATCCTCTTCTATTTGTTATATGAGTAAATAGTATATCCGGTAGGTTAACCGAATCAATTAAACATCCTCTACCTCTTTGCTCTTTAGCCGAATAACTAAAAGAATTAGCAGTTAACAATTTGTAAAGGTGCATGAAAATTCAATAGACTAACAAGCAAAACGGCTTAAGGCTTCGGCGTCT
Organism: Camellia japonica; assembly: GCA_030407325.1. Lineage (NCBI taxonomy): Eukaryota > Viridiplantae > Streptophyta > Magnoliopsida > Ericales > Theaceae > Camellia > Camellia japonica. The sequence goes on from JAPPVO010000002.1 coordinate 87,602,008, forward strand.
GGCCGATTAGATTAATGAATCTGCCCTTGCCCCAGCTGGTGCATGAAAATTCAATAGACTAACAAGCAAAATGGCTTAAGGCTTCGGCGTCTGGCCAATTAGATTAATGAATCTGCCCTTGCCCCAGCTGGTGCATGAATTGGGGCACCGAATGATATTAGCTCATGGAGCGGCTGGGGCACTCAACCCGATCGGCGCAAGGGCTTGCCCTATGGCCGATTAGATTAATGAATCTGCTCTTGCCCCAGCTGGTGCATGAATTGGGGCGCCGAATGATATTAGAGGCTCATGGAGCGGCTAGGGCACTCAACCCGATCGGCGCAAGGGTTTACCCTATGGCCGATTAGATTAATGAATCTGCCCTTGCCCGAGCTGGTGCATGAATTGGGGCGCCGAATGATACTAGAGGCTCATGGAGCAGCTGGGGCACTCAACCCGATCGGCGCGAGGGCTTACCCTATGGCCGATTAGATTAATGAATCTGCCCTTGTCCCAGCGGGTGGATGAACTGGGACGCCAAATGATATTGGAGGCTCATGGAGCGGATGGGGCACTTGATTCAATCGGCACCAGGCTTTTGAAGTTTTAGCATTAATGAGATCACCTCAGAGGTGCTGCACTCATAGGGAATAAATAGGGTGAGTGCTTCGTTCGCATAGGTCCCATTAGTGTGTTCAAACTCGACTTACCCCAATCTATTGAGGAAGGTTAGATAACTGTGAATGCCAAATAGACTATTCTACAACAACAGAGAAGAAGGGAGGACATTAGCTGAGCTAGACGCAGAGATGAATCGAAGTGGCGAGCCTATGCACACGGGCAATAGAACGTCGAGGGAGTGGGAGAGACGCCAGTCCCCACGTCGTCGAAGTAGGTCACCCAAAAGGGAAAAACAGCAACGGGGCAACTCCCCTTAACCGTGCTCGAGGGGAGAATCCGATGGGACACCGCGCTCGTTGAGTTTTGTGGTTTTTGTGGGGAACAAACCGATGACGGAAGCGGATTCAATTGTGCACAACCCAAATGTGGCAGTCGAGTTCGGTTGACAGATTTTTCCACCAGAAGTCCAGCAGTCGATGGTCGGTTGACGGGATTTCGAAGTATTTCGGGAAGGCATCCATGGAGCGGTGAGAGGGCTGTTATACCTATGAAGTTGGCATGTGTCTACGTGCCGCGCTGCGGGAGATAGAGCAGAAGCACGAGCGCATTCGGAACTTAGAAGCACGTGCGGAGAAGGCTGAGCGTGAACTGAGGAAGGCCAAGACAGCCAAGACACATTCGGCCGGCCGAGCTAACCCAATTGTGGAGGAAAGAGTGACCTAACGGCTGATTAGTCATGCGATCACCGATCGAGATACGGCAAGTATGTTTGCAATAGAGATTGTGAAGGCCACGGCCTATGAACGAGGCTTCCATGATGGCCGAAAAGTTGGGATAGACAAGATGAAGGAAAACCTCACCGAGGAAGTGTGCCGATGCGAGAATCGGGGATTCAAGCACAGGCTGGGTTAAGGCCCTCCAGGCAGCAGTCATTGACTCAGCATTGTCATTATACCAGAGTAAGGATTTTCCATTTGTGGCTTACGAAGTCGAAAAGAGCGACGACGAAGGTGACGCCAAATAAAGATGAATCTATTGTAGCGTTTTAACTCAAGTTGAATGTAAATTATGTAATCTCGATCAGTTTAATAAAACGTATCATTTTAAATGCTAGAATGTTGTTTCTACTACTTACCATTTTTCGTCTATTGCGTCTATGCTCATTAATCATAATACAAATGAAAAATCGCCGAGTTCCGAGGCATCTTGTCTCAGCCAATCGTGATTTCTACAAAGGGTCTTCGCATCCGAAGGCTCATTCGGAGACTTGTTTTGGCCAATTGTGATATCTACAAAGGCCGCTCCGAATTCAGAGACTTATTCGGCCCAAAACTGTCATTCACTGATGGTGCTCCGAATCCAGAGACTTATATCTTGGCCAATCGTGATTTCCACGAAGGGCGCTCCGAATTCGGAGACTTATTCGGCCTAAGCGTGTCTTGCACGGATGGGGCTTCGAATCTAGAGGCTTATCTCTTGGCCAATCGTGATTTTCACGAAGGGCGCTCTGAATCTGGAGACTTATTCGGCCCAAGCATGTCTTGCACGGATGGGGCTCCGAATCCGGAGGCTTATATCTTGGCTAATCGTGATTTCCACGAAGGGCGCTTCGAATCCATAGACTTATTCGGCCCAAGCGTGTCTTGCACGGGTGGGGCTTCAAATCTGGAAGCTTATCTCTTGGTCAATCATGATTTTCAAGAAGGGCGCTCTGAATCCGGAGACTTATTCAGCCCATGCGTGTCTTGCACGAATGGGGCTCCGAATCTGGAGGCTTATAACTTGATGAACTGAATTTCACAGTGAGAAAATAAGAGACTTTTCATTGCAAAAATAAAATTTGTACACGGTGAACATTCAAAACAAGTATCATCCCCCACAAGTCGGGTTAATGATAGAATTTACCCAAATGCGTGGAATTCCAAGGGCGTGGAAGACTTCTCCTAGACATGGCTTTGAGCCGATATGCCCCTGTGCTGGCGATTGACTCAATCTGATAGGGGCTATCCCAGTTGGGACCTAGCTTTCCGTCGGCGGGATTTTTAGTAACGGGAAGAACTTTCTTCAGGACTAGTTCTTCGGGTATATAACGTCACAGATACACACGTTGATTGTATGATTTAGCGAGCTGCTGTTGATACCGTGCCATTGATGCGAGGGCTCGGTCCCGCCGTTCTTCAATCAGAGTTAGATCCAAAGCTAGCATCATGTCGTTACGGCCCAAGTCAAAGACCTTCATTTTTAGAGTGGGTAGGCCGATCTCCAGGGGGATAACTGCCTGAGTCCCAAGGCACAGGGCGAACGATGTTTTTCCAGTTGATCGCCTTGGTGTAGTGCGATGAGTCCACAATACACTGAGGAGCTCTTCAACCTACTTTCCTTTAGCTTTCTCCAACTATTTCTTGATGCCGTCCAAAATGGCTTTGTTGGAGGCTTCAGCTTGACCATTGCTTTGTGGATAAGCCGGGGTGGACAAATAGGGCCGAATACCATACTTGCTGCACAATTCTCGGTAGACGCCGCAATCAAACTAGGTGTCGTTGTCTGAAATATTGCTCTTGGAATGCCGAATCGTGTTATGACACTTCTCCATTCAAAGCGCTTCACAACAGTATCTCGAATGTGCGTTAGTGCCTCCGCTTCGACCCATTTCGTGACGTAATCTATCGCGACAATCAAAAATGGTTTGTTGCCCGAGGCATGAGGTAATGGTCCGACATTGTCAAGTCCCCATTGGGCGAACGGCCAAGGACTGGTTATGGAGCTTAACTCTTCAGCAGAAAATGGGTCAAAGGGGAGAACTTCTGGCACTGTTCACATTTCTTGATGTAACACTCGGCATTGGCTCTCATTGTCGGCCAATAATACCCCTGTGTCACAGCTCGATGAGCCAAAGAGCGTCTGCCAGAATGGGCACCACAACTACCTTCATGTATTTCAGTCAGGAGTTCCTCGACTTTATCTAGATGAATGCATTCTAGGTATGGACCAGAAAGGGATTTCTTGTAGAGCTTTCCTTGTGGATCCAAGTAATATCGTAGGGCTTTGTTTCGCAACTTGTGTGCTTCTTTCTTATCCGTCGGGAGCTGTTCGGAAGATAGGAATGAAGCGATAGGGTCCATCCAACTCGGACCTGATTCTATGACATTGATCTGACTGACTGCGAAGGGCCAATGCTCGGCTTAGGGATGAATCCTACTTCAATTGTCCGTTTAATCTCTGAGTTAATGGCGGAGGCTAAGCAAACCAGGGCGTCCGCATGTGTGTTCTGATCTCGGGTTATTTGGTTCAATTCATGATGGTCGAATTTTGCCAACAAGGAACTCACCGTTTTCATGTAAGCTGCCATACAGTCGTTTTTGGTCGCGTATTCACCCTTTAACATGATTGATAACTATCTTTGAGTCGCAAAAGATAAGCAGACGCCGAGCACCCAAGAGATGTGCATTCCCTAAGCCGGTTAGCAATGCTTCATATTCTGCCTCATTGTTAGATGCTTCAAAGTCGAGTTTGACTGCCTGCTCGATTATTGCCCGTCAGGAGCCATGATCACAACGCCGGCCCCACTGCCACATTGGTTGGATGACCCGTCACAGTATAATTGCCAAATGTCCCCAATGTATATCCTCCAATTCGGCTTAGGTTGAATTTGATCGGACTTAAAGTCAACAAGACACCCTGTGAATTCGGCAACAAAATCAACGAGCACTTGTCCCTTGATTGAGGTTCTAGGTAAGAACTGGATATCATACTAGTCGAGTTCCAGAGCCTATTTTGAAACGCGCCCTAATGCTTCTGCACTACAGAGTACTGATCGGAGGGGGTAGTTCGTTAGTACCCCAATGGTATGCCCCTGAAAGTAATGCATCAGTTTTCCTACTACCATGACGAGGGCCAGGATGAGTTTTTCCAACGGAATGTAGCGTGTTTCGGCATCAACCATTGCTTTGCTACATAATAAACTGGCCGCTGCTCCCCAAGCTCTTCTTTTAACAGTACGGCGCTGACGGCCTGGTCGAAAACTGCTAGATATAAAATGAACGGATCACCTGTTGAAGGTGTTGTCAAGAGCAGAACTGACCGGAGGTAAGTCTTCAAACCTTCCAAAGCGGCTTGGCAGTCGGGGGTCCATTCAAAAGCTTTACCCTACTGTAGACACCCTATTTTTGACCGTCTTCAAGACTTGGTTGTGCTTGTAGGTACATCCAACCACTAGTTTGATTGCTCGTCGAGTACTCGACTGTCGCGGCGGAATGTCACAGGTTTGAGCTTTCCAAACCTTGTACCCTTTCTCCCCCATTCTTGGACAATGTGTTGGCCTTTTCTGCATGCTTCTTGAGAGGCACTGCCGACTACCTTTTGGCCCTGCCGACCTTGATTTTGTCCCTGCCGGCCATTGATGAAGCCTGCCGGCCATCAATGAGCCACTGCTGGCCACCACTGATGGCCGACAGAACCCTTGTCTCAGCAAGTTTCCCACCAGATCTTTTGAGCCAGCTGGTTTTCACTCATCTCTCCTCCATACGTGTATGGAGGGATAAGCCCCTTTCCAAGCTTGTTTAACAAGCTTTGCATTGTTTTTCTTCTATATAAGGAGAGGCCCTTCCTCTCTATCAGAGGTTCAGCCATTTTTAGAGAAGTTGTATCTCTCTCTCTCTATATTGCATAGAATAGTGCTCTAAAGTCCATTTTTCTTGCACTTTTGCACTACAACACATAGGAGTACACCACCACCTTTGGGATGAGGTTCTTGGGAGTGTTACTTAAGCTCTGAAAGTTGGTTTTTAGCCTCAGAGCTTGCTGGTTTCGAAGTTGAACTTCAAGGGTGAGTATATCCCCCTTTTTAGCATTTATTTGTACCTCATTTTTTCCATCGTTGCATATTGTTTTAGGCCTTGCTTTCAACTGAAAAAAGTTCTATTTTTGCATGCTTTAGACCTTTGTTTAAGGTCACTTTTTCATTGGGGGTGGTTTACCCCCTCTTAGGCCTTGTTAGGCCTTGTTTTGAGCCATCCCTTTAGGCTTTTGTTGAAGCCTTTGCATGACCTTTCTACCACTGAAATCCAGAGGATTTTCAATGGTGGAAAGGTGGTTTTGGTGTCCTAAATAGGAGAGGGTCATCCCCTCTCCTTTGTGTCTTGTTTACTTGCTTTGAATGCCTCATGTTTGAGCACCTTTGTTAAGCCTTTGTTGGCCATATCTTAGCTTGTATTTGTGGTTATTTTGCTGAGGCATAACATTGTTTTTTCTTGCTTTGGTGACTCCTTGCATGGTTTATACACTTGTAGTGTAAATCTCACAAACTAGCTTTGTATGCTTCATGAAGTAGCATGTCATTCTAGCTTGTTTTGTTTCCATTTCAACATGTTTTTGGTGATGGTTTTCCATGTCATGACTCTGTTTTGGTTTGGTTTGGTTGGCCCTTGCATGCTCCATGCACTTGTAGTGCAATTCCATGAAATAGCCTAACATGCATCATGCTTTGTCATGTCATTCTAGCATGCTTTTGGCTTAACTTCAAGAAGCTTTTGTCCATGTTTTAGCATGCTCTAGCTCTGATTTTGGTTGTTTTGGCCATGCATGACTTGCTTTGTATAGCCATGGTTCAATCTAGCTTGTTAGCTTTGTGCACCAAGTCCACTAGCATGCATTGCTTGGACTGTTTGAATGATTTGGCATCATTTATTATGTGATTTCAGTCCATGTTTCATGGTCATGCACTTGCATTTATCACTTATTCAATGCGTTGGAGGGTTTGCCCCTTTATGCCTTAACATGAACCATTGCGTATGCCTTCATGCCTTAGCTTGCGAGCCATCATTTCAGTGTTTATTTGGGGTTATTTTGCCATGATATAACTCTAATTTTTATTGGTTAAGTCATCCATGCTTGGTCTTAATAGGTGTAGTGTAATCTACCTTATTTGCCTTGTATGCATCATGCCTTATGCCCTTCATGCTAGCATGTTTTGGCTTCCTTTCATACATGTTTTAGTATCATTTGAACATGTTCTAGGACTGTTTTGGGTTGCCTTTGCCATATGCTTCATGCTTTGTATAGCTGTAGTGAAATTGGCCTTGCTAGCTTTGTGTTTTGATTACTCATGCATGCTATCTTTGAGCTATTTAGATGATTTGGTATCATTTAATACTTCATTTTAGAGCTTATAGCATTGCCATGTTCCCACTTCTTTCATGCTTTGAGTGCCTTTGAGTGTTGTGCATTGTTGCCTAGTTTATGGCTTAGCTTGTATGCTTGCATGCCTAGGTATTTGGGCCCTTATCTCAGCATGTTTTTGGTCTTTGTTAAGACCCATTTGAGCTCCATCCATGCTTGGTTCATGCATATGTGCCATGCATTGCATGTCTCCTTTGTAATCCTCTTTGCTAGTTTTAATGCTTAAGGACCATTGCATGCTTTACTTGTGTTGATTAAATGATTTGGCATCATTTCTTACCTCATTTCAGTGCACTTAGTGTTGCTACACTTCCACTTTTGTCACTCTTTGAGCACTCTCGAGAGTTGTGCCCTTAGGCCTCTTTGATAGGACATTGCATTGAGTATGCTAGGTATATCGTATTGAGTATGCCATACTGTTCATTGCATGTAGTATGCCATCCTATGTTGCACTGTGCATGCCACGTGGTTATTTGCATTGTGTATGCCAAGTTATTTTGCCTTGCATTGAGTATGCATGTCCTTAACAATGCTAATTTGTCCTTGTAGCATTGCATTGTGCATTAGCATTGTTCGCATATCATTAGCTTTGTTAAGTTAATCATATCACATAGCATTGAGTATGCCATGTAGTTGCATGTTTGCATGCTTAAGTCATATTGCATGTTTGCCATGCTTGTGTTGCATTGTTGTTTGGATTAAGTATTAATCCGAGCACGAGAAACGAGGGACGTTTCATACTTCAAGTGATGAAACGTGTCTCAATTCTCGATCGCCGACGCTCTTGATCAAGCATGATAGAGTTCTAGGCATTTATGTGTTTTCATGCATTCATTTCACATTGATTTGCACATGTTGGATCTTTGGCCATCATGCATCGGGATGCGTGATTGATGGTCTTGGATCCGATTATGCCTCTCCCTTGATGTTTTGAGGTGATATGGGGTGGCATAGTGCATACATATCCTTGGGAGACCCTCCTTTCCTCTATTTTGTGCTCTGCTGCAGCTTGGTGTCACAGTACACCAGTGGCTGGCAGCCTCCTTTTGTTGGCCGGCAGACCTTCATTCTTGGCCGGCAGTGCCTACTCTTGGCCGGAAGGGAGGTCGGCAGTAGCTTCTCATGGCTGGCAGGCCACTGGTGCATTCCCCAGCATGTTTTTGGTAAGATCCAGCAGCAAGTTCTCAAGGACACCCTGCAAACAGAGTCTCTAAAGAGCATTTGGAGAGCTTTCCGGGATGGGAATCGAGAGCATGCATCCTTCCTTCTTTAAGGCAGAGCTGAGGCGGCCTAGTCTATACATTTTAATGCTTTACTTGTTAGTTAGCTTTAATTTTTAATTTAATTAGTTAATTTGTTAATTAATTAAGTGTTGTAATAATTAGTAAGTAGATTATTTATTAATTCAATTTGGTTTGTAATAGTCTAATTAGTTTAATTAGATTAGTTGATTAGCCTAGTTTAATTAGCGTATTCATTCAGACCCTCCGCCGAGAGGGTGAAATTTGTAATAAGTGTGCGTGTGTGTGATGCATGTCTTCCAACCCCACGTCTTTCTCCCTTTTAGTTACCAGCTTTTGATGGTTAGTTTTAGGGCATGTTTCAATTAGCATACTTATACTTGCATGCGTGCATCCATTCATCTGTCTTGCATGCACTGGGCTCGGCGCATCATACAAACTGCATTGTATTTCAATTCCTATTTGAATACATGTATCAATTGTTGCATTCTTATGCCATCTTAGAATAGCCGAGCCTATTTCTAGTTACATTTTGCATGTGTTGCATTAGCCATCTTAACATGAACTAGGATCATGCATGATTTCTAACTAGTTCTTTGTTTTGGCTCAGAGTACACTGTGAGTGTTTACGCTTTAGCATACTAGATGTGTGTTATTGATTGCCATGATAGCATGCTTGCCTTGAGGCTAACTGCTTAAGTGTTTAACTGCCTGAATGCTTGTGGGTGAAGGTTGGATTGTTTGAATTGGAACAATTCATTGAAATCCTTGATTTAGCCTACTTGCGAGTACCAAACTTCAAACTGTTTTCAAACAAACAAAATGTGCAATGCTTTGTTCCAACTTAGGCGATCTAGTCTATACTTGAATGTTGTGCGCATCACATAGTAATTCTAGGTTTAATACACCGGAATAAGAACACGTGTTTTCAAAAACAAGATATCATGTTAGTAAAGGCCGATCTTTGATCGGGCGAGCGGGGGTGCTCATTGCATGACCTTCCCCTCTCGTACCCAAGTTCCCGAGCCGAGGCAACTTTGGTGATGACAGACACATGGCCTTAGGCACGAGTCAGGGTTTCCTAAATTCCCCCAAAACAAAATATTTAGGTGGCAACTCTGTTTCTGGAAAAGCAGTCCATGTTTGGCACTTCTTTACAAAAATCAGTTTTCCAAAACGATTTGCCGGATTTGGACTCTTTGGTGATTTATCGGTCTTGCATTGCACTTTGCGAGATCAGATTCAGAACCATGACATTGAGTCTGAACTGTAGTAGTAAGCCCAAATGAACAAAATGGGATTTCGTGCCCGATTTCGCGAGCGGAGCCCCGGGACGTTCGGGCGCGTCTACACCTACCGAAGGGTGTGAAAAAATTGCCAGCAGTGATCTGTGGAACAACTAATGAATCTGTTGAGTGCAGCGGCCATTCCCATCAGTTTTGAACCTCTTTGGTCCACCGAGGAGAGCCAAGTTCTAGAATTGCTGTGATTTGCCTCGAGTTGGCTTCGATTCCACGGTGGTTGACAATGTAGCCAAGGAATTTAGAATCTGATGCCGAAGGCACACTTGGAAGCGTTCAGCTTCATTTTGTATTTACGAAGAATGACGAATGTCTCTTCCAAATCGGCTAAATGAGTTTGCTTTTCTTTGGACTTGACCACCATATCATCGATGTACACTTCCATGGTGCGGCCAAGTTGCTCTTTGAACATAGCAGTAACTAGTCTTTGGTAGGTTGCCCCCGCATTCTTCAGCCCAAAGGCATGACCTTATAGCAATAGGTTTCTCTTGGAGTGAGGAATGCAGTTTGATCTTGGTCCTCTGGATGTATGGCAATTTGATGGTAGTCTCTGTAGGCATCCAGGAAGCTCATGCGTTGATGATGTGCCGTGGCATCAACGAGCTGGTCTATTATGGGGAGAGGAAAGCAGTCCTTGGGACAAGCTTTGTTTAAGTCTGTCAAATCCACACAAACACGCCAAGTCCCATTTTTCTTCTTTACAATCACCGTATTTGACAGCCATGTAGGATAGGTCACTTCCTGGATTGCCTTCGCATCAAGCAACCGGTCAACTTCTTGAACGATGGCAGCGGTATGTTCAGCGGCTGATCGCTAGCTTTTCTGAATAATCAGCTTGCAAGTGGGGTCAACATTTAAACGATGCTAAGAAACAGATGGATCCACACCCGGCATCTCATATGGTCCACGCAAATGCATCAAGGTTGCCAAGCAAGAAGGAAATTAGCTGCTGCTTGTCGGCTTCATTCAGGGAGGCGCTGACCATGAAAAACCTGTCTGGATTCCTGTCAATTTCAACTCGATCCAGGGCTTCCGTTGCCTTTTCACTTGGGAGCTGCCCAACATCGTCAAGGTTCTCTCGATCCGGCACCTCAATAAAATTCACTTCCAACTCTCTTGGTGTCTTTGCGGCAAGAAGATAACATGCCTTCTCCGATTTCTGGGAACCTCGAATTTGCTCGATGCCGCGTTCAATCGAAAAGCGAAGTAGTTGATGATATGTGCTAGGCACGGCCTGCATGGTATGCAGACAAGTTCTTAACATTGGTCATTTCATCGGCGCGAATCTCGCATTTTGTCTCGTTTAGCCCGGTTCCATGGTTCAAGACTCCATGACGATACAGAATTTATCAGCTGAACGATTTCAGATGGGGCCGTCTTGCTAGCCTTGTGCCTAGCTTTGACCCGCAGGGCGTCATCTTCCACTTTGCAATATTCCTCAACTTTCTTCATTAACGACCAGACTGTTTTGGGGGGCCTTCTAGTCAAGGAACTGCGGAGGGCACTATCAGGATGCAACCCCATTTTAAAGGCGGTAATGGCCATGGAGTCATTGCAGGCATCATCTACGAGATTAAAGCATTCCCAATAGCGCACCGAATACGCTCGTAAGGCTTCCTCTGGTTGGATTTGCATTGCCCAGAGAGAATCGGCCTGCTTCGGCTGGACCTCATTGGTGATGAACCTTGCCCTGAAGGATTTTTGGAGTTGATGGAAGCTCTTAATCGATGCCGTTTCCAATTTATAATACCATCTGACGGCCAATGGTCCCAAACTGCTCGGAAACATTTGGCACATGAGGGCCTCGTCGTCCGCATGTAACATCATGGCTTGCTTATAATGGCGGATGTGATTAGTGAGGTCTGACTTCCCGTCGTACAGGGTGAACGATGGAGCTTTGAACTTTTTGGGCAGTACTGCCTTTGCGATCCGTTGCACCAAGGGATCATGTTGGTCCTCATCTGAACCATTTCGTCTTCGCTTATTCCGTGCGCACAGACTCTCTTCGGAGGAACTGGAGGTTTCGACTCGTCCCTTCTTTTTGGGTTCTGGGGATAATGAGTCAGAATCACTATCACTATCTTGTCTCCGAACTCGAGGTCGTCGACCATCCTCTCTCAGAGGTCGTACCCGATCTTGTCGTGTGGCTAGTTGGGATTTTGCCACTTCCAAGGCCAAATCCTGATGAAGGCGCTCGTTCTTAGCGATCATGTTTTCCAACCTCTGTTCGTTTTGCTTTGCCTGTTCCATGATCGCTTGCATTGTCTCATGTGCTGAAGTCGAGGGTGAGGTCTGGGCAACTAAGTCGAAGTTCAAGGCACGTCTCGCGGCGATATTCTTCGATCCCAGCATGTTTCCTGGAGTGAGGTCATCTCTCGGTGTAGTTTCGTCAGCAACTATCGGAGGATCTTCCGTTAGGCCCACCATGGATGTAGTTGAGTATTCCCACAGACGGCGCCAATTGTGGAGAAGTGGTTCGAAAATACTCTTTAGATCCTGTAGGACGCTCGTGATCCTCAGTAAGTCACCTGAAAAAGAATGAGCACTCCGGTCGGGGGTGCCGGAATTAGCACTTCGACTGATAAATTAGTGTATACTCTCTTGATTGCTTATATCTCAAGTTAAACTTACTTCTTCTCACATACCTCTCTTTGGTTGTTGTTCTTCTATTTATATACGCTCCTGGTCCTCAAGGTAGGGCCCACTCTTAATCCGTCGTGTGATTGTTCACTCGGCCCTCCTTTTGTCGTATTCCAACTTCTAATCGGCCCCTCGTTCAACTGGCTTTATGGACGATTAAGATACTCAGCATCTAGAGCGTACGAGACGGGGCGAGTATAATATATACCCTGATTGTCTAAATATGTACTCGGCCTATCTGCATCTCCTAATATTCGGCTCCCACAAAGTATACGAGACATATATACATAAAACTAAAACAAAACAAATGAAACAATTATTGTGGGGTTCGAACCCCCAACCTCGGGCTCAGCCTTTCAGCCTTTAACCACTGAGCCAAAGCTACTCTTGTATCAAAAATTCAAACAAATATGTATATAATACATAAATATACAATACATATACATATATGTATACAATTCTCCCGCCTTTCTTTCTTTCTGGAAAACTACGTCTGACACGTGACCTCGCTTTTTTTCGCGTCAACCGGTGTCAGCTAGCCAACAAATGCCTCGGCCCTCTCTCCCTCTTTGTCTTTCTCTCTCATCTTCTTCTTCTCTTCTTTCTTTTGTCTCTTTCTTCTCTTCCTTCTCTATTTTCTTCTATTCCTCCTCTATTTTCTTCTTCTCTTCTTTCTCTGAGAGAGACAGAACAGAGGGACTAGGAGAGACAGAACTCAGTCTGCTCTCTGTCATTTCTCTGCGACTCCCTTCTTTTATACCTCTCTCTTCTTACACATGGCTTCGTCTCGCCTCCTCTCTCTCTCTTTCCGGATCTTAATGATCCATCGAGCTCCCCTAGGCCAAGTGCCCCTGCTCTTACTCATCCTAGTCTTCCTACATTGAGCGAATGATGGCTGCTCAAATTGACATTGAGGCCAACCACTACACGTTGAAGTCGTGTATGGAGACAGTGGCCGCGGTCAATAACTTGTCTCACCGTCTGCAAAACAGGACGTGTGAGGTACATCGGGTTAACGCCCAACTCACTTTGCTACAGCATATGTACAAGGATGCGCAAGCAGAGATTTGCACCCCCGAAGGTGGAGAACAAAGAACTGAAACGGAAGGCCACCTACATGGAGAATAAAGAGGTAAAACGACAGGCCACTTCTATGGCACGGTTCGGAGCACCGTCGTACTTTGCCTTTGATGGTCAGCGAAGAGTTAACTCTCTGGGTGAAAGCATTGAGGTAGGGCCTTCTCTTGGTGAAAACACTAAGGCAGGGCCTTCGAAGGTCTCCCAGAATGAAATTGAGATGAAGAAATCGGCGGGAGAGTCAAGCAAATGAGGTCGGCATATGGCCATTTGCTGGAGGTCGGCGTGTGGCCGTTGCTGGAAAAGAAAGAAGAACGAGATCCCTCTCTTTTTCTTTTCTTTTTTTCTCTTCTTTTTTTCTCTCTTTTTTCTTTTTTTTTTTTTCTTTTATTTTTCTTTCTTTTTTTTTTCTCTTTTTTTTTATTTTGTTCTACTATTAATTTTTGTTTTGTTTTGCTTTTTTATTTTTTTGTACAAATGTGATCAATAAAACAAGTTTTTTTTTTTTTTTTTATGTAACTCCAAATAACAAATCTGAATAATGGACATAAAATAGACACTTTCTTTGCAACTCCGAATTCCAAATAAGAAATCCGAATAATGAACATAAAATGGACACAAAACAGACAAAACTTGATAAATATACCCAAAACTAGACACAAAATGGACCCAAACAGAGTCACGTGTACGGAACAGAATACCAGCTTTACGGATTTATTGGAATAAAATAAAATAAACAAAATTATTTCTTGTATTTATTTACTTATTTATTTAGTAGTATTAATATTATTTATTACTATTATTCAACTCAAAATAAACAAATTGACTTATATATATATATATATATACTCAAATAAAATAAAATAAAAAACACATTTTATATGAATAAAAGAAAACAACCCCATTCTCTCTTTTTTTTTATATATATTATTATTATGAAATAAAACTGTACAACAAAAGGATTTGATTTTCCCCTCCTCTACTCTTTTTTTTATTATTATTTGTAAAACAACAATTAATAAAACGACGCAAACAAAATGATTTGATGATGATTTTTTTTTATTTAATATATTCAAAGATATAAAGTATAAACATATTATTATTATTATTATATTATTATTATTATTATTATTATTATTATTATTATTATTTCATCAAAGTCCGGCTGGATCTCGATGAGGTACAGCCGGACATACGGACATCCGGCCGGACTTCGACGGCGGTAGGGGCAGATTCGGGAAGTCCTTGGCTTTTCTTGTTTTAAAACAAAACAAACCCCTCATTTCCTCACACTTCCAGATCCAAAAATCACCCCCTCTCTCTCTAGCGGCCCCCTCTCTCTAGATTTCTATTTTCTTGCTTTTACCCAATGATCCACGCCATTTTTTCTTTGAAACCCTTGTTTTTCTCTACATTTTGAACCGACCAAAAGTTGATTTAGCGCAAGTTTGGGTTTTCTCTTTGTTTTTCTCACTGTTACCCACACTTTTCCTCTTTCTCCCTTTGATTTTCCATCCTCTCTTCGGTTTCTCTCTCTTAGGGTTTGAGATTTTGAGATTTTTACCCATTTTCACTTAGTTCCCCACTTTTTCTTCACTCTTCCCCACCTTTCTTCATGACTAGTGACGAGGTTCCCTTTCCGAACCCGGCCATTGATATTGGTGCCGCCCTTGGTGCAGATATGGAGGCCGAGGATGCTCCCGCTCTGCTTCCCCTTGCAGATAGGCCATTTGAAGCGGCCACTTACCAGCCACGCACTCACATTCTCCTGCCAAGCGGGATTTTACGATTTATGGGCTTCATCCATGGGCTGGAGGAGGACACACTTCTGCGCGAGCCCAAGGAGCACTTATCTGCCGACGCCTCCACGGTAAGCAATTTTCCTTTGTTTTGTACATATGTTTGAAACTTATGAACAAACCATTCATCTCTGTTGTACATACATTGATACATTCCCTATTTACAGGTCGTAGCCAGGAGGATGATCGGCTATGGGACCATATCGGGTCTTCGGCGCTGGTACGAGTGGCTCCCTGCAGAGGTGCGCACATTGGTTGATGCAGCCGGCTTTGGGCCCTTCTGTTCTGGGTTTATACAAATACGGACTGAGTCAGTGTTATATGGAGCTTTAGCGGAGAGGTGGTGGGACACCACAGCCTCGTTCCACTTCTCTTCGACCAGGGAGATGACGTTGACACCATATGATTTTTCCATGCTAACTAGCCTGCGAGTCGAAGTTGGTGGCCCTATCCCATTTGACCCAGATATGGCACAGTGGAGAGCTGCACAGCTCCAGCTTCTTAGAGCGATCCCAGACATCAGCAGTCAGGGGATGGTGCACTACAGTTGGTTCTACGATCATTTCATCGACATTCAGCCAGCTACTACAGATGAGATTGCCCAGTACGCTCGTGGCTTCCTTATGTATCTTCTCGATACTACTCTGTTTGCGAACAGGGAGAATACCGTGGGGATATATCTTCTTGGAGCACTGGTGCGTCTACCGCAGATGGAAAGTATCACTGGGGTGGTGCCAACTTGGCCACCTTATACTGCTATATGAGCTCTGTGTCCCGCCGCAAGGCGAATTTACTCGGTGGCTACTGAAGAGTTTAGGACGTACACGTCTTACCCCTTTACTTTTCTATTCAACTTTGCATTCTGTGCTTTGCATTTCCTGTTCATCTTTACTCTGCATTTCATATCCGCTCATCTGCTTTATTCATGCTCATCTGTTTACAGCTCTGGGTTTACATGTATTTCACCACTCTAGCTCCAGTCCCAGTGAGGCCGATTGAGTTGTTAGTACCCCGCTCTCGGTACTACAACTCACGGTTCAAACGCCGCCGCCTAGTAGACCGAACCTTCCTATACTTCCGCTGCTTCTTTTATACAATCACTGCGGACCAGGTAACACAATATCATTCTTTGCATTACATAGCACTATTTCCATATTGTACTAGCATCCTCATACTGTTGACATCTGCCACTGCACTGTTTTGCTCATTACACACTGATTTTCTGACACTGCATTGATTTCTGACACTGAATGATATCTAACACTGAACTGTCGCTGCATTGATAACTAACATTGCACTGACATTTGACACTATATGGACTCATAGGTTGATTGGCATCCCTGGGCGGGTATCTCCTCAGCATCCAGAGCGACTTATGCTGTTGCCTGGTATGTCTCTACCATGCGGATTCTGTTGAGGGCCCCTTTGGTCGGGCCTATTATCTAGGAGAGAGGTTCATCTGCCAGACCCGAGGTGTTGCCCATCCAGACATTCTGCATCCTTCTCCTCCAGGCATGAGGTCAGTTGATGAGATATAGAACGGACCTACGATCGACCTCTTGATGAAGGGAGAGGACGTCGATAGATATCATATGGCCGACGACTTCACTACCTTCTTGCACACTTGGGTGATGGCGCCCCTCACCCGGGCGTGGCCCGTGCTGTTCCAGAGGTCGCAGCTGCTGTAGCTGGTGCTGGTGATGCCACTGCTAAAGGTGCCCCTGTCGTTGATCCTATTCGTGGGTTTCTTGTGATT
Organism: Camellia japonica; assembly: GCA_030407325.1. NCBI lineage: Eukaryota > Viridiplantae > Streptophyta > Magnoliopsida > Ericales > Theaceae > Camellia > Camellia japonica. The sequence continues at coordinate 87,618,599 of JAPPVO010000002.1, forward strand.
CCCACGAAGATCACATACATGCGCCCAAATGGGGTGCTCGAGCAGATTTCGATCGATGAGGTTGAGAAGAGGGACCGCCGGATAGTTTTTGCTCCAGGCATTGAGCAGGTACACATTTCCTTATTGTTTCCACTCACTGCACGTCATCTTGTTTTATTGCTTCTGTTTCTGGCTATATTTCTCAAACTCCGCTCTTTCTTTTGCATGTACCACGGGCATTTGCAGATGACCTTTCTCGGACAGTTGATCAGCTACTCCTCATGGTGCGGAGGAGTCAGACCATTCTAGCCGCTCACGGGCTTGAGGTAAGCTTTGCCCATAGTTTACAGTCATTTCATTCCAACTCTATTTGTCATTTTATAACTTTTGCACTCTCCTTTCCTTTGTTCTTTTTAGCTTGGACCAGCACCGGTGTCACCTGCAAGACCTCCTCCAGCTAGGAGACAGAGACGGGGCCCAGTGAGGGGCAGAGAAGGAGCTGATAGAGAAAGAGTGTAATAACCCCGACCTCAGATTAATGCTAAAACATGATTACTTACGCCTAATAGTAATTTAGAAGGAATCTGAGATTAATTTGCATATTTATGGCATTGTTTATGTGTTCCTATCTGTTTGATCGCTAAATTATCTGTTCATGTCTTTGACTTTAAATTGCAAATTGAAAGCCTTATCGGCGCTCGATTTCGAAATTGATTAGTGTTATGTGCTAGTTAGAAATTATGTGATTTTATGGTAGGTTTAATTTAAATTTGATTCGGTATGATTAATTTGATTAATTAAAGCTAAACTTCATTGGTTCTAATATTTACCAAAATACCACCTAGTGGCCAATTGTATTGAACTCAAATTGTAGACATTTTCTAACATTTTCCTCAGCCACTTTGTCACCAAAAACGTAGACAAGAGTGAAAGAGAGAAGACTTAGCTTCAACAAGAGATTTGGCTTGGAACATAGGAGAATTGTAGAGAATTGACAAAAATTGAGCTTCCATTCTTGAAATTAAGGCACCTAGGTAAGAGTTTCATCCTTTTAATTGTGGAATCAGGTAAGTTCTTGCATGGTCCATGTTGTTTTTGAAGTCAAGAGCCAAATTATGGCTTAAATTGTTGGGTTGAGTTGCAATTCATGCATGCATGTTACCATTCTTGAGTTTTGAAGTTGTTTGTTCATGAAATTCTACATGCATGTCCATATTTTTGCATTGGAACATGGATTCCTCATGTTTTTGAAAGAATTGGCTCATTTGAGCAAGTAATTGAAGCTTTGAATTGGTTTAAATTCATGCATGTTACATATTCATCATGTTCTTGAAGTTTAGTTGAAAATTATGTTTAATTGATCTACCTTTGGGCTTTGATTTCTCAAATTGAGCTTTGAAACATGTTATATTATGGGTTTTGAAGTGTTTTCTAGAAAATTAGCCCAAGAGGATCGAATTTGATACATTAAAGTTGAGTTTTGAGCTTGAGGTTCAAATTTGGAAATTCCAGATCTTGGACTCACCCTCGAGCGGGGATACTGGTGCTCGAGCGTGAAATTCATGCTCCCAGTACTTTGCTCTGTTTTGACGTCCGCTCGAGCAGGGTAATTTACGCTCGAGCGGGACCTTGTGTCTCGCGCTCGAGCGGGTGTCGAGCGCCCAATCGAGCGTGATTTTCACCCATCTAGTACTTTGCACTGTTTTGAGTCCGCTCGAGTGGGGAAATAAACGCTCGAGCGGGCACCTGAGTCACACGCTCGAGCGGGGGTCGAGTGCCCATCGAGCGTAAATTTCGTGCATCCAGTACTTTTACTGTAGCTTACAGTCCGCTCGAGCAGAGTAATCCACGCTCGAGCGGATTCCTTTTGTCTGCATGTCCGCTCGAGCAAGGAAGGACACGCTCAAGCGAGACTCCTGTTTCAGCAACATTCTGAAAAATATTTTCTAAGGCATTTTTGCATCCTCATTCCATCCTAAGCATTCCTAGGCCATGTTTAAGACTCCTTAATGAGGACTAAAGGTTAGAAAGACGTTAAGAGCAAATGAAACAAGTTGTGTGTAATTCAAAAGAATGTTCAAGCGTGTATTTGTGTGTTCATGTAGGTCACGCACCTCAGGACAAGTGGAGTGCCGCCTTACTATCTAGTTAGAACTATCAATCATCTGTGAGTAATACTCTGTAAAGTTATGTTCAACTTTAACTATTTTCCAATGATATGAAGTGATAAGCTCTGAAATGCTATGTTTTGAGTGAATGAATGATTGTCCAATGTTGTTTTTTTAATGTAACTGTGGTATCCTTGGCTGAGGCCCTCGCCCAAGGGACGTAATACTGTGGCTTATGGTCATTGAGCCCTAGCCCGGGAGTAATACCATGGCACAGGCCCTCGCCCAGGGGAAACAATACCGTGGCCTATGTATGAGACATGTTACCGGTACCCGGGGGTTCCATTATGGGACTTACCATGCTTGACCAACATGAAGCGTTACGCCAAGGGAATGTACCACACATTTGATTATTGGATATGAATGTAATTCTTTGTCTGACACGAATGCAAACATGAACAGGACTGTGTTTTGTTATGAGTTATAATTTCTGATTCTGTATTCAATATGGACATCATTCATTAAACCCCTTTATTTAGTTATTGTTCACTGGGCTTTAGCTCACTCCTTATATTATGTATGTAGGTGAACAAGTGCAAGATCAGGCCCGAGGTTGATGGCCTACACCCCAGTTTTGTCGGCCAACCATTGTGCCTCCCGAGGAGGTTCCAGTTGAAGTCAATTTCCATGGCTGTTTTTGTAGTTATGCTAGTCTCTGTCAGTTTGTAAAGTCAGGTTCTGGGAACTACAGTTTGTAAATGTTTGTGAATATTGGTGTCCCTTGACTAGCATGCTTATGAATATAAATAAGTTTTAAATTACTCTGTCCCATGTACGTCATCATGGCTCATTGGACTTTGTTCATTTTGTATAGTGCTTCCCCAGCCCCTTATTATTTGTTATTATGCTAAGAGGCCTTGGGTAATCTGAGGATTACTGGCCGGTTACGACGCTAAACCTATAGGGCGGGTTTGGGTCGTGACAAAGAGGCCGAGTGAGGCAGCGCTCACCTTCTGAGGAGTCCTTTGAGGGCTCTCCGACCCCGGAGGAGGAGGGAAAGGAGTTTGACATACAGTCTAGGAGTGCCAGGGATGACAGTGATGCACCTCCTGCGCAGCCGAAGAGGAGGAGGAGAGCTAGAACAGACTATTGACGACGATGATGACTTTCTCTCTCTCTCTTTTTTTTTTTTTTCATCTTTTGTTTCTATTTCTTTGCTTTATAGTTTTAAACACTAGCTTCATGTAGACTCTTTATGTTTGAAAACCTTTCTTTTGTGTTATGTTTTATTTTGTAAAACAATGATCGGTGTTGGACCCTCTAGTTTATAAAAATAGGTTTTTTGTGGATGATCTCTTCTTGCGAATTTCTTGGTTGCATATGAAGAATGGACAGCAATTTGCATGATAATCTTCCCAATACTTGTGCTTGATTCATGAATCGGATAACAACTTGCAACTAGACAAAATGTACAATACAACTCAATAATAAGAAAACATAATGGAAACAACTCAAAACCATTACAAGAGACTTGGTATAAGCAAAACAAGACTCAAAATACATTCACAACACAAGAGGACAAAGAGTAGCCTTTTCTGCTAGTGTACTGTGTGGCCCACTACTGAGGTACTGCCGGACCTTAGTAGGCACGGCCGAACCATGATGAGAGGTTTGGTAGGTGCCCAGCTGTCACCTACTACTCCATCCCAAAACATCCAAAATTCTATAAATGGTGCTCCTATACTGTTGTTTCTGGTGGAAGAGCAAGTCTTTTACATTTTGCTCTCAAAATGGAGACATTGTTCACCCATAGGCTCCAAGACTGGATAACCACTTTGGACGGTTCAGAAAAGGTGAACTTTTGCGGTTTCGGCCTAAACGCTCTTTTTCTATTGAGCCGCGCTTCACTTTGTTTTCCATTTCTCCATGCCGCTGCTCGGTGCTGGAATCCAATCACGCATATATTCCGCTTTGGTTCACAAGAGATGTGTCCGACACTTGAAGAATTTCAAGCATTGATGGAATCTCAACGTGATAAGGAAATCATGCTCCAACCCCGTTTTGGCCATGCTTAAGCTTTAAGACAGATGTGTGGGCTTACTTTGCACGAGGCTCGATCCTTGGCTCACAATGGGGAATTAGGCATTTTGGATTTGATTAGTCAGTTTTCCCCTACCGGTGATAAAGAAAACCTCATTTGGCGGGGTTATCGTCAACATGCCCTCTGCTTATGCTTACTTGCACACTTCCTTCTTGCCCCTAGTCACGGTGGAGCTAGTATTAAACTGATCGAAGTAACCCAATGCCTTAAGGAGGGTAAGAGTTGTATGGGCTTAGTGCTGGCCGAGACTTTGACAGGTTTAGATGTTTTTCATCAACGAGAGGCTACTTGTTTTGTGGGGAGTCCATTACTTCTCCAGGTATTATTTCCTACTCTTCTTATTTATGTTCCTCACATCATTTGACACTCGATCTCTGTTTTTCTCTCAAAATCCTTTTCTTACTTTTCCCTCAACATACATCTCTCTATTCTTTTGTTCTCTCTTATTTTCCTTCTCTCCCCAGGTATGGTTAATGGATAAGCTAAAAGTAATAGACCCCTACCCCGAGTACTCGACCAGAGCTTATTCTCTTCGCTCACAGCTAGTGGAGTTCTCCTCAGAGGGAATGTGGTGCGACTGGATGCGCAGCAGGTCCGCAGGCTAACATTGCTTGGTGTAGCCCTTGGCTTAACTTGGCAAAGATGAGTTACAGCATGATCTGGTAACCAGGTATACAGTTGATTGGCCTTACACACTGTGTGTTCTATTTTCCATTCAGGTTTAGACACCAGTTTGGACATGATCAGACTTGTCTAGATAAAGGGATAAAGTACCCAGCTTCATTTCCTATTCATAGTTCGTACTTGCCTCGATACCTCACTGCTTGGAGCACAAGAGAATTTCTGACTCTGGCCCTGAATTTCAGTTGCATCCTTCCTAGCGAGTACTTGGTTTGGCTCGAGGACGAGGAACAAGTTAGGCCGACTTCGGTTACAGAGACTTCCACATGTACGAGAAAGAGACAGAGAGTTGACACTTGACTCATCTATGCCCCTAGTTTATTGCTTCGTCTTTTCTTTTCAAGTTTTTTTATTATTATTATTATTATGTAAAAACAACTTTGTTTTGGAGAATGTACCTGTGTTAAAATCGATAAAATTAAAGTGAGTATTGAAAAGTTTCCTTTTTCGGAGATGGTCACCACCGGATACACACGGAATCAATCCTAAACTATACAACCCCAAACGACAACAAAAAGAGTCTTTGGAGATGAAAACTAATGATGAAAATAAATTTTGTCACGAAAGACTTACCTTTTAGTGAAGAAAATAATATTTCGTCTCCAAATGTATCATTTTTAGAGAGAAAAATAAAATTTCGTCACTAATGTACATACATAATAAAAAATTAGGTGATGAAATTATTTTTCGTCATTAATTTTTTTTTTTTTTCGTCGCCAAACATTTTTCCTGCCATTAAAAAGTTTGGAGGGAATTATGCCGCCAAATTAGTGACAAAACATTTCGTCTCCAATAAAAATATTATTAGTGAGGAAAAATTTTTTGTAACCAAATATTTCAATATGCAAAATTATTCAGAGATCTCACCAAATCCGTTCTCTTCACCTAAATATAATAACACTCATTCACAAATCTTAGGGCTACAAACAGAGGATATTTTTTTAGCTTTCCTCTCTCTCTCTCTCTCTCTCTCTTTTGGGTGTCACTGGTTTTGGCATCATTCAGACTCTCTCTATCCAGCAGTTGCAGTGGTGAACGGCGGAGGACACAAATTCGGTGAGTATTTTCTCAGACTCTCTCTCTCTCTTTGCTACTTCTCTGTTTATTTATCTTTGCTACTATTCTCTTTCTCTCCCCCTTCTCTTTCTCTTCTGCTGCGGTGGCGAAGATGGATCTCCCAAAATGTTGAATTTTTTTTGTTGTGTATGAAACTAGAAAGAAACCCAGAACGAGAGGGAGAGGGAGAAAGACGATGGGGGTTATGGATTTGGTGGAAATGCGTTGAGTTTTATGTGGGGTTTTGGAATTGTGATGATCTACTTGTTATGTTTTCAATTAACTGATCGATAATGTTGTTAATTGTTACGGTAAAACTATAATGGTCAATATATATACTTTGGTCAAATCATGTTCCTAGGATTGGAAAAACATTTCCAAAAATTCTTCAGAACCTGAAGTTAAAACAAAAAGAAAAAAAAAAAGTAAGTCAAGTCTCTATTAGGGCTCAAACTCGCACATTTTTATAGATTGTATTTCCCAATTTGGTTGCATAAGAATATTGGTTGAGGAAGATGAATGGGACCCAAATCATATTAATGATTATGAGATGAGATCTTTAACCATTATTTACAAATTGGAGCTATTTGCAGACCATCTTCATAACATCATAAAATTGGTAGCCCACTGCAAAAGAAGATATGCAAATGAAAAGTTTGAAATCAAATAACAAATGAAAAGATTCTAATGAATGAAGTCAAGCAATGGAGGAAACAAGAACGCAACCATGTTTCACTTTCAGCCTCTGTAAATTCTTAGACATGTTAACACCAGAGCTATCATCCTGCATTATTCCCAATCCATACCCAGCAACTCCTATATAATTATTTATTTTAATTTTTTTTTAATTTGCTCAAAAAATGAATTTTTATTTTTTTCAAGTATCTTTTTTAATAATATTCTATCTTCTTCCTCTATTCTATTTGAATATTTCTTCATTTAAAAAAGTTAAAATGTGAATCTCTTTCTTGTTCTTGTTCTTCTTTTTTTTTTTTTTTCCCTTCTGAAATAAGTCTGGAAACACAGTTAGATTGAGAAAATAAATGTAAGAGTTTTTAGAGTGGGGAAGATGTTATAAAAATCTTATTCATATTATTTTTTATATTTAATTTATGTGTCCAATTCTTGTTTAATTTTTATATCCACCCATGTGTTTTTTTTTTCTTTGAAAAGTGAGAATTGGTGTTGGTCAATGTAAAGCCGACTACTCTCATGTTGTGAAATTGTTTTCTTCCATTTTTTCCCCTATATTTGTAGATAAATTATTTGGTAGTCTTGAGATATAATTATATGATATCCCAGCTGTGTTCTGATTGATGGAAATGGTGATACTCACAATTTTAGTTGTTACTAGGATAAAAACCATAAGTTCCATGAATTTATATGTATTTATTTGTTAAGCAAATTTGAAAATTAATTGAATTGGGTTTTGGATTCTTTGCTAGGGACATATGTATTATATGTATATGTGTATATATATATATAATTTGAATTGGGTTTTGTTTATTTGCTAAAAATAAAAATAAGAAAGTTCAAGTATGCAATGAATTTTGAAATTTTTTTTTCTTTTCATTTGTTTTCTCAACTACTTAATGCTTTCTTATTTATTGGTTTATGTTCAACTTTGAGTGTACATGTTGGTAGTGAACAGTGAGAGGGTGAGACGGAATTGTATAGGGATCTAGTGTTTTGGTGGTGAACAAAACATACTTTGTAATTGATTCAAATATTAGGATTTTCTATTTAAATCAATCTATTACACTTTAAACCTATTATGCTATTTCAATCAATCACAGAGTGTGTTTTTGTTCACCTACTAGCTTGAATTAATTGTCTTAGATGGGTGTGGCAAAATGTTGCTATGCCTAGTCAATTTGACCATTGTTAGGGAACCTAAAATAAGATTTTGTCAGTATGTTATAAAACAAATGTAATGATGGGTCAAGTGGTTAGTGATCAATAGGAGAGTTGGTGTTTAATTTTGATTCATCTAATATTTTTGTTTCTACTTTGTCTTGTTTTTTTTTTTTTTTTTAAAGATGTGTTAAAATTATTAATGACCATTTTTGTTAGTTTTTATTTCTTGCTTACATATAACCTTAGAACTTGTATAAGAATCTTTATTAAAGATTTGTACATATATTTAGTGAAACTCTTATTGAATTTTTCAATTTAAATAGTTCATAAATACACAAGTCTATGTTATACTATATTGCTTCTAATCTTTCATTTGTGATCAAACATGGATAAAAGTTGGATTGCCATAGGTAGGACAGCTGATGGAAGGATGAGTAAACTATATAATGATGGGGTCAAGTTATTTCTTCAATTTGCAATGGAGGTTTTAGACCAGAATGATAATATTTTGTACCCGTGTATAAAGTGTGTGAATGTTCGTAGACAAAATCTTCAAAATGTGGAAATTCATTTGCTCCAATATGGGATTATGCAAACTTACACTATATGGCACCAGCATGGGGAACCCCGTGTTTCAAACAAGGCTTATCATGATGATGAGATGCGACTTGATGATGATGAAATTTTAGGTGGTATTGATGCCTTAGTGGAAGATCGAATAAGAGGGGAATCAATTGATACAACCCAAGGAGAGGAAGTGAGAACTTTTGATAAGTTGTTGACCAATGCCAAGCGTAAGGTGTTCCCAAATTGCTCAAATTATACTTTGTTAAAGTTTGTGATCGAAGTGCTTAATATGAAGGTAACAAATCATTGGAGCAATAAGTCAGTTGACATGCTGCTAGAATTTTTAAGTAGACTTTTACCGAAAGAAAATTTGGTTCCAAAGTCAACTTATGAAGCTAAGAAAATACTACGTGACTTGGGCTTGTCATATGAGCTCATTGATGCTTGCATGAATGATTGTGTATTATTTTGGAAGGAGAATGCAACACTAGATAAATGTCTGACTTGTAAGACATCTAGATACAAGATCAATCATGGAAGTGGTAAGAAGATCCCCCATAAAGTATTGCGGTACTTTCCTTTGACACCAAGGTTGAAAAGATTGCACATGTCAAGGAAGAGGGCTGAGGACATGAGATGGTACAAAGACAAACGAGTGGACGATAAGACATTGAGGCATCCCCGCTAACAGTGATGAGTGGAAGGAATTCGATGCACAACATCTCGAGTTTGCCTTGGAGCCTCGAAATGAAGCTAGGGTTGGCCGTTGATGGGTTTAACCCTTTTGGGAACATAAACAACCTTTACAGTTTGTGGCCCATCATACTCATTCCATATAACTTGCCACCTTGGTTGGTTATGAAGGATCCATTTTCTTTGATGTCATTACTTATTCCTGGAGAATCGCAACTAGGGATTGATATTGACGTCTACATGCGACCATTGGTGGATGAATTGAATGAGTTATGGACAAATGGTGCACTAACTTATGATGCCTCCACCAATGAGACTTTTTGAATGCATGCAGCTTTGTTGTGGACAATACACGATTGGCCTGCTTTTGGTGACATATCTGGGTGGAGAACAAAGGGTCATTATTCTTGTTACACTTGCAATGATGAACCATATTTTGAATCTTTGAGAAGTAAGACTGGTACACTAACCATCGATGTTACTTGCTTGAGGACCACCCAGAAAGGTGAAAGAGTAGGGCTTACAATGGTAAGATTGAGAAACGGAAGAGATCTTTGGAGTTGCCGGTGGAAAAGATACCAGAGCAATTGGAAAACATGACAGTTGTCATACATGGAAAGCATCCAAGTAATAGGAAAAGGCCCCGTCAAGCACCTAATTGGACAAAGGTAAGCATCTTGTATGAGCTACCCTATTGGAAGAAGCGAAAACTTCAACACAACATTGATGTCATGCATGTGGAGAAAAATTTTAGTGAAAATGTTTTCGGAACTATGTTAGGCATTGATGGAAAGAACAAGGACACAGACAAGGCACGGTTAGACTTGGAAGATATGGGTATAAGGAAAGAGCTATGGCTAACACAACGATCCGATGGGTTATATGTCAAGCCTCAAGCAAGCTTTTCATTGACACCTGCAAAGAGGGAGGGTTTCTTTGAATTCTTAAAAACTGTCAAGTATCCAGATGGGTATGCTGCAAACATATCCAAATCAGTGAATGCAAGAAATGATAGATTAACAGGCATAAAAAGCCATGACTGCCATGTACTTATACAAAGAATTCTTCCCATTGGAATGCGTGGTTACGTGGATAAAGAAATTAGCACAACACTTTTTGAGTTAGGCAATTTCTTCCAAGACCTATGCTCTAGGACACTAAGGCGGAGTGAACTAGAGAAATTAGAGGAACGTATAATACATACTTTATGCAAGCTTGAAGAGATCTTTCCTCCAGCCTTCTTCGATGTGATGATCCACTTGGCTGTTTATTTGCCTTGTGAGGCTATTCTTGGAGGACCCGTGCAATATCGATGGATGTACCCAATTGAAAGGTATTTTTTACACTTATATTTGTAAATGAGATGTGTGTAATTGTGTTGCATGTGTAACTATACTCTTAATTGGTTCTCTCTTTAAGGTTTCTTAGAGCATTAAAAAAGTTTGTGACCAACCGAGCTCGACCGGAAGGTTCAATTACTGAGGCTTACATTGTCAAAGAGTGCATTACTTTTTGTTCAATGTATGTTGATGGGATTGAAACCGTTCATAATCGACCAGAACAGAATGAAGATCGTGGTGAACGTCAACAAGGGTTGACAATATTCACAGAAACTGCAAGTCCAATTGCTCTAATCACATGGGATGCTGAAATGTCTCAAGAAATTCGTGATATTGCTTGTTGGTTTGTGTTATACAATAGCCCAAAGATAGAGAAGTATTTGGAGTATGTATTTCATTGAATTATGTTTATGCTTAGGTTTTTTATTAGTGGTACGTAGTAATCACATTTTTTATATGTAGGGAACACAAAAATATATTACAAACTCGAGCTGGACATGACATAACCCATATACAACAACAAGAATTTCCCAAGTGGTTCAAAGAGAGGGTAAAACATTTATAATTTTTTGACATTTACAATTTAAACAAAATTAGAGTTTTATAAAATTTCATCATTTATAAATTATTTACTTATTGTTTGTTACATGTAATTATAGATAAATAGATTAAGAGTTGAAGAGTCATTAGAGGTAACCGATGAATTGTGGTCATTAGCAAATGGTCCTAATTTGCTAATGGAAGAGTACTCAGGTTGCATAATCAATGGCAGACGGTTCCATACTCGAGATCTAGACAATCGTCGTAAGAGTCAGAATAGTGGTGTGTTTACAGAAGGAGATCATGAAGGAAAATTGCATGACTTCTACGGTCACTTGTGCAAGGTTTTGGAATTTGACTATATATGTGATAAAAAGGTTGTTTTGTTCCAATGTGAATGGTACAACACCGGTAACACTGGTAGAAACAGAACAATACGATTTGATACATATTGCACAAGCATTGACGTGAACAGTCGGTGGTACCAATCAGACCCGTTTATCTTACCTAGTCAAGCTAAGCAAGTCTTCTATCTAAATGACACCAAATTGGGTGAACCTTGGAATGTCGTACAAAGGGTGCAACATAGGGTTGTTGTAGACGCGCCCTTGAGCCTCATGCTACAGTTCGGACTCAAATTGTCACGGTTTTTAATCTGATCTCACAGTGTGCAATGTGAGATTGATAAATCACGAAAGAGTCCAAATCTGGCAAATCGTTTTGGAAAACTAATTTTTAAGAAAGAAGTGCCAAACATGGATGGCTTTGCCAGATACAGAGTCGCCACCTAAATATTTTATTTTGGAGAAATTTAGGAAACCCTGACTCGTGCCTAAGGCCACGTGTCCGTCATCATCAAAGTTGCCTCGGCTCGGGAACTTAGGTACGATTGGGGAAGGTCATCTATGAGCACCCCCGCTCGCCCGATCCAAAGATCGGCCTGTACTAAGCATGATATTTTGTTTTGAAAACATATGTGTTCTTATTCCTATTAATTAGCTAGAATTACTAGGTGATGCACAACACACAAGTATAGACTAGATAGCCTAATTTGGAACAAAGCATCGCATATCCATTTGTTTGGAAACAGTTTGAAGTTTGCTACTCGGAAGTAGGCTAAAACACGGATTTCAATGAATTGTCCCAATTCAAACAATCCAACCTTCACCCACAGGCATTCAGGCAGTTATATCACATAAGCAATTAGCCTCATGGCAAGCATGATGTCATGTTAACGCTCACATACATGCAAGATGCTAAAGCATAAACACTTACAGTGTACTCCGAGCCAAAACAAAAACATGTTAGTAATTAATGTATGATCCAAGTCCATGTTAAGATGGCTAATGCATCGCAGGCAAAATGCAACTAGAATAGGCTTGGCTAATCTAAAATGGCATGTGAGATACGACAATTCGATACATGTATTCAAATAGGAATTGAAATACAATGCAGTTAGTATGATGCGCCGAGCCCGATGCATGCAATAAAGATGAATGGATGCAAACATGCATAGCATACGGATGCTAATTGAAACGTGCCCTAGAACTAACCATCATAAGTGGTTAAGTAAAAGGGAGAAAGATGTGGCATTGAAAGACATGCATCACACATACACACGCTTATTACAACAATTGCGCCTCTCTCGACGGAGGGACCGAAAGAATAATACAAATTAACTAACTAACAAGCTAATTAATTATTACACAACACTTAACTAATTAAACAAATTAATTAAGCTACTAAAGCAATAAAAACAGCCTCGGGAAGAGAGATGCATGCATGCTCTCGGGGCTTCGCTCGGAAATCCATCGCCATGTCATGTTGCCTCTGTTTGCACTGCTCTGCACCTCTGAAGGCTGCACAAGTCTCAAGGATGCTTCTGAACCATTCCCTGAACATTGTGGGAGGTCATCGACCAAGTGAAAAGACCATCGGCCATAAGGAACTGGTCATCGACCATTTGTGGGGCTCTCGGCCAAATATAGTTAGCCGGCCAGCACTGAAGATGGCCGACTAGCCATCTCTTCCTGCAGAATGCTGTTTTGCTGCAACAGAGGACAAACAGAACATGGCAATGTATTTTCAAAGCAATGTGTGCACAACCACCCTTCCTATCATGTCACGGACTCAAGGAAGTATGGTTCTCGACCCTCGGGCTATCAATCATGCATTTCAATGCATGATGGCCAAAGGAGCCAAATGTGCATTTTAATGTCAAATGAAATGCACACAAAACACATAAAGGACTCCAACCTCTATCATGGTTTATCAAGAGGCAAGGGATGTAAACATGCAAGCAAAACTAGTGCAACATGAGCACGTTAATGACAATGCCATACAAGGCTAAGCATGCCAAATGCAATGCAACTTAGACAAGCATGCAAAATGCAACATGGACATTCAAGCATGCAAGGCAAACATGTGACAACATGTAAAGGGACAAGATATGCAAACATGCAAAGCTACTTAACAAAAGCATGCCAAATGCAATACCACTTAAACATGCAACAACATGTTATGGACTAAGTGTGCAACAAGGCACAATTGAACTAGCATGTTACAACATGCGATTTACCAAATATGCAACAAGTATGTGCAACATACAAGGAAAGCATGTAACAACATGCGGGGATGGTCTTAAACCAAAATGGACAGCTCTCAAATAGGTCCAAATCAGTGGCCAAAATGCTATGGAAATGGGACAAAAGTTCATACAAGCATGCATACTAATTGGCCTAAAGACTAAGGCATAAAAGGGTAACTTTTAAGCACACTTAAAAGAGGTGAAAAGCATGCAAATGTGACAGCATTACATGCTCTAAAATGATGCTAGGGGTGATGCCAAATCACATAAACAAATCAAGCATAGCATGCATAAGGCTCAAAGCCTAAGGCTTGTAAAGGGACTTGAACCAAAGCTACACAAAACAAGGAGCACATGGAAAACATAACCCAAAACAGTCCTAAAGCATGGCAAAGTAAGCCTAAAACATGCAATGACCAAAGCCAAAACAAGCTAAAACAAAGGGGCAAAAACATGGGACATGCAAGGCTACCAAAGAGGTGTTACACTACACCTAAGACAACCAAACATGGCAAGTTTTAAATCAATGAAAACAGAGATATGGCATGCCAAAAAGAGCCCAAAACACCCACTTAGATGACATCCCAAATTCCTAAGCATGGTGACATACACGATGACACATTCATGAGGCATAAGACACTAAGTCTTTAAGACATTAAAGGAGTCATAAGTGCAAGCATATGAGCATGGAATATGGACTGAAATAACATTACAAGTGATGCCAAACCACTGAAATGATCCCAAATATAGCATGCTAGTGACTTGGACACTTAAAGCTAACAAGCTAAAATACATGGTAGCTATACAAAACAATGCAAGCATGACCAAGAGGACCAAAATCAGAGCTTAAGAATGTCACAACATGGCTAAAAGCTTCATGGAGTTGAACCAAAATCATGCTAAAAAGACATGTTACAACATGGTGCATATTAAGGCAAATCATGGGATTACAAGACAAGTATACAAAGCATGCATGGTATGTCTAAACCAAGTCAAAACAGTGCTATATCATGGCAAAACAAAGCCTAAAATATATACTGAAATGAAGCTAAAACAAGCTAAGCACACATGCTACAAACATAAGCCATTTATGCAAGCATTTAAGACAACAAGGAGAGGGGATGACCCTCTCCTATTTGAGACCTTTAAACACCATCCCCACCACTGAAATCCCTCTGGATTTCAATGGTGAGAAGGCCAAAGCAAGGTGATATCAAAGCTTAAAAATAAAGCACAAGAACAAGGCCAAACAAGGCCCAAGAGGGGGTAAACAACCCCAAACACAAAAATGACCTTAAACAAAGGTCTTAAGCACTAAAAATCAGAACTTTTATTAGTTATAATCTAAGCTTAAAACAATAAGAAAGAAGGGCTAAAAGCTTAAGCAAGAATGGGGTATCTAAAGCAAGGAACTCACCCTTGTAGAACCTCTTCAAGAACAAAGCTCTAGCAAGTTTTCTGGGTTCAAACCAACCCAAGAACACTAAAATCAACCTCCTAGCACCTCAGCAACCAAGGATGGTGTTCTAGTGTGTGTTTGTGTACAATAGTAAGACAATACTACTCTTTTAGACACAAAACAAAGCTAAACAAAGAAAAATAGATACAACACTATATCTATCCTCTCAAGAACAATTTTTCTGAACCTTGAAGGGGGGAGGAGGGGGTCCCTCTTTATAGAGGTTCAAATTCTAAGGCTTCCAAGAGAAGCTAAGCAAAGGCAAATCCCTCCATACACGTGTATGGAGGGGGGAATTGTGGATGCCAGCTGCACCAGCTGGCATAAAATATCTACATAAAGCAGATGAACAGGGTTCGGCCACCAAAAATGGCCGATCGATCAACATAAGTGCCGGCCGACCAAATATAGTGCCAATCGGCCAACACTCTTGGCTAATGGCAAGGAAAAGGGGCCGATGGCCTCATGCCCTGGCCGGTGGGTTGAGAGGATGGCAAACAAGCCACCCTCTTCCCCTAGAAGCAAAAACACAAGTGTTTGGTCCACAACCAAGCACAAAACAGACAAGTTGAGAGATCTTGAGGTAAAGCGCGTAGCCGAGACCTCCGAGAACTCAAAACGAACACGAACATGGATGATCATCGAGTGTTCAAACGATGATGTCCAAGTCTTGAGGACGGTCAAAAATGGGGTGTTTACAGTTGTCTTTGATGTTCCAGAAGTTAGTGATGGAGAATTATTGGATCCTGCAGAAAATAATGATGTGTTCCAACAAGAAAACATTACTGATGTTGTTCCAATTGACATTGACCCAATTGTTCGATATTGTAGAGATGATGTTGAATTCAATGTTATTTCGGCAGTAGGGTCATTAGATGAGATAATGGCAGAGAATAGAGATGACGTAGGGGATGAAGAACAAGATATTCCTGATGTTGATATGGATTATGATATGTAACTTTTTATTTTATATTTTCGTTTTGAACAAATGTTATTAATTAATGTAATGTTTTCTTTATATGTTTATCTTACTTTCTTTTGCTTCTTTTATTTAATGGTGCATGATTAAATTGTCTATATTTTCCAATTAAAGTTGAATTATGTTATATAGTTGTAGAAAATGGTCAAAGGCAAAAAAACAACGGCCGAAACCAGGTGATTTGAGAACTAAGAAGCTAACAGAATATGAGAAACAAAGAAATAATCGAATCAAGGAGAACTGTGAGGTAATGAACAAACTTGGAGTGAAGAATATTACAAATTCTTTGGTGAGTGTGGTTCATCCCAAATGTGCAAATGCAAAGGAAAAGGGAATTAGGGTTGAGGTAGATGATGATGATGAGTAGTATAAACCATCAGAGAGTGAGGATGACAATGATGATGAGTCATTAGGTTCCTTTGACCACGAGGTATTATATACATTATTTTATATTTGTGTGTGAACATGTCTTTTACTATTTACATATCTTCTTCACATATCTTAAACATTGTTATCTTTTTTAAAATATATTTTAACTGTGTTAAATATCTTTTTTACTATTTGATTATGTTATTTCAGGATCAAGAGATGCCACCTGGACTCCATTTACAGTCTCATTCAAGGCCATTAAATCCCACTCTAGAGGAAGGGACGGATCTCTTACGTCAGGACATTGGTACCCAACCCTTACTACCTCATAATGTGCAACCTGAGCACGAGGTAACTGCATCTAGCAGCACTAGTAAGTTTGCAAAGTTGCTTTTAAGGTCTAACTTCCATTTGTTTACTTACTAACTCAATTAATATTATGTCCTTGCAGCATCACAGACACGCGGTCGTGGCCCGACACGCGGCATACGGGCCCAACGTATTGTCAATAAGGGTGGAAAGATGTTGGTTCCTATACCTGAACAGTTTCATGTGCCAGTAGGACAGCAAGCCTCTAAGTTGGCCTCCAAGATTGGTATAGAGGTTCGAACACAGTTACCAGACCTAAGTGTTCGTAGGTGGAAAAAGGTGAACAATGCTGAAAAGGAGCCGATGATCCAACATTTGGCGGTAATTATTGTCAAACTATTATCTTTGAAGTTGTAGCATTGTTTGATTTCTTTATTATTTCTCATCTAATGGCCTCTTCTCTGTACATTCTGCTTGGGACCTATTTAGAGTTCATAGGCCTAGAGTAACTTGGCATAGGCTCATTTGGTTTAACTTCCACATCCCTAGATTAAGTACTGTGGTAAAAGTAACAACAAGAAATAACATATCTGCAAACATAATTGTTTGGAAAATTCATGTTTAGTTTGATGATGATGAGGATGGTATTTGTGTTATAGAGAACCTGAACATAGGAACAGCTACTTGTCAATGCCATGTACACAGTAGGCAACATTGGTCCCAAGACATGAAACATCAACTCAACAGCACTGGGACCATGATTTAAGCATGATTGAAACACATACAGTACGCCCAAACTGCTAGCTATATGCCAAAACACGATATATCTCCTATACAGCCCGTAGGAGTAGGCCACAAAACTTGTAAGGACACAAATCGGACCAGTCTCAAAAGGTTTATACATATAACAACTATAAATAAAATGAAAGCTGAGAGGGTAGTAGGGTGCATGAAGCTGCCACCACGAATGCCCCTTATTTTTGGATAGGCGCACGATGCAGCCATAACCAATCCACAAAACCAACAGAATAAACAGCCAAATTGCCACCATTAAACCAGCAAGGCACAGCTGTAATCTGATAGAAGTCACCAAGCTGAGAAAACCTAGAGGCCTACTCAAGAATGGAATAAGCATTACCCAAAAAGAAGTAGTACAAATTCCATAGCATCATTAGGCTTAAGCACACCATATTTGAGCTCACACCACTCAACCCCCAATTTAGGATCTCATATCCCTCTGTAATAGCTTCCTTAACTTGCATATAAAACTTTACCATATAAATAACATTAGTACATCACTCATATCAGGCCTAAACACACTCAACCCACAGAATTCACACTCACAGATCTCAAAATGTAACATTTTAGACTATATGTCTCACAATCACTCAACCCTCACAGCCTGCAATTAAGCTCTTCAACCTATTGCACAACAAGAAAACAAATTAGTGTACCACTCATTTATGCTAACCTTCACTCAACTCTCATTTAGTGAACTCACATCTCTCACCAATATCCCATTTCTGGTCACATGGGGCTTCAAGATAGTCTCAGGAAAATTCCACTGAGCAAGAAACTAGTCATCCCCTGTTGATCTAGGCAGATTGTTTATGGACAAAATTCTTCCCCTCATCATCTGAATAATTGCTTTGGTAACCACCTCTTCAGGTTTGAATTCTTTGTTAAAAATTCTATTATTCCTTTCAAGCCATATGTGATAGAAAGAGCATAACAAGGATAGTCTAATAACTATTGATCTCCAGGATTTACCTTTAGTCTCTGTTGTGGCATAAGCAAACAAATTAGGCCATTGAAGGTTAGGCCAATTAACATTAGACTTAGCTTTAAGAACATTCCAGATCCTAGTGGAGAACAAGTAGTCAAAAAAAAGGTGAGAATGATTCAACAGGACCTTGACAGAAAGGATAGGTAGGGTTAGGAGTCAAGCCAAACTGTTGCAATCTATCCCTAATATTCAATCTAGAATGAAGAGCAATCCAAAATATGAAACTGACTCTAGGGATCATGTGAGGTCCCCAGATAAGCTTATGCCAAGTAACTTTGTCAAATTTATGCCTCCAATGATCCCAAGCAGATTTGATAGTGAATTCCCTATCAAGATTAAGCTTCCAAATAGGTTGATCATTTCTGGAGGAATCAGGTTTACAACTACAGGGAGTAGAGGATTAAGCTTAACAGTGCTAATTAATTGCTACCCTTTCAAAGGGTTAAAAAAATACTAATTAATTACTACCCTTTCAAAGGGTTAAAAAATATATATATAGAAAGCATACTCAATTAAAGTTGCTTTATTTGGTGGTACTTTTACAATTGATAATACTTTCTTTCAAGTTGCTTGCAAGGTGTTAGTGGTATTTACTCATGTCAATTCACATCTGATAGTGCTTTTACAAATAATAACCACCACTTTTATTTGATTGCCCAATGTTATGAGCTTTTGTGTTAGAATATGAAGAGCCATTTGCTGGATAATTCTGGAACTTTGGTTTTAGAGGCCAATGGCTAAAGAGATAAAAGATGTGGAATTTGAGGTCATGGCCATTAATGTTATGTGTTTCTTCATGTGATATATATATTTACTGATGTGTGGATAGATGTTGTTGCTACACTATATTACTTTTGATCCTCAGCTGCTGCAGTTCTGTGGCTGTGCTATAGACTAGGTGTGGACTTTGTAATATTGTGGTTGTTTGCTAGTTTTACAAATAATTTAGCTCACAGGTTAGAGTGCATAAGGGGTAGCTGACTAGGTACTGCTGAATCAAATGGCCCATTTTCCTGTTTATACACCATGGTTTGTTCAACACTTAATACCCCATTTTCCTGTTTGTGCAACCATTGTTTGTGTAACACTTGGTACCCATGTTGAAATTTCATGCAATAGAGATGCATTCCAATTATGTTATCTTAGGAACTTTTAGTTATTTAAGAATAGTTTTCTCTCTTCTTTTGGATGGCTGTAATGGTTATTGGTTTGATAGTTAAAATTAAGGATGCCTACTAGATATACTTACTGTTGCATGTGTTAAAAAGTGTGCTTGTGAGATGCACCTTGTGGATGCTATAAGTTAATTTGTTTTTGTTGCCCTGCTGTTGTGCTAACTGTGGCTCCAGCCATGCTCATTGCTTTGTTCTTCACCTCTGTAGCAGCTTTATTGCTATGATTCCTTTTTGCAGCAGCTTTGTGGTTTGCTGCTGTCTATAGCCCCGTCCCAAGTCCTGTTCTATTTTGGGCAGCAAGGGGAAGTTTTGTGGCTACCTTGGGTGTTAATTACTTAGTGTTGCTAAGAGAGTATATGTCTGTGTTTTTGTGATCATCTGTGTTGGAGTTCTGTTCTGTTTTGCTGATCTGGTGTAAGGCATATAGCTACTGTCATATGGCAGCATACAACAGCTGTATAGAAGACATGGTTTTGGTTTGGTATGCTGTTGTATACTATTGTCTGCTGCTGGTGTAAGGTTGCTTTTTATGTTGCTCATCTAATAGAGTGCATAGGGCAATTCCTGGTGCAGTTTGTGGCTACCTTGGGTGTTAATTTCTTAGTGTTACTAGGAGATTGCTGCAGTTTTGGGCTATAAATTGCTGGAGTTTGTTGGGGGTGGAGTTGGCAGATTTAGAATGCTGTGTGGTTGGGTGGTAGGGCCCATCACATCAGTCCAAGGCCCAATGGTGTGTAGGGAAAGTCTAGTATACAGGCCCATTAAGAACCCATATGAAGCCTGAGGCATGTTAGCAGAGCATATATAAAGCCACTATTATGAAAATTGATTATTGGACAAAGCAGCCATATTATGGAGAAACCTGTGATGTTTTTCAAATAAATAGCTATTATTATGCAGCCACTATTATGGACAAAGCAGCCATTATTGAAATAAACAAATAACATTTGATAATCACTTATGCTGTTTTTCCAAGAAACATGTATGGACAAAGCAACCATTATTATGGAGTTCTTTGTTTTCATAAGATGATCTATGTTGGTTACTCTTCCAATGTTGCTTATTATGATTTTCGACGTTCTTCCTTTCCTAATATCAAAGAATATTATTGTACACCCTTTCATGTTGTGTTTCACAGTTGGTTGCTACTATGTCTAATTGTGTATGTGAACAAGAGAATAGGTTATTTAACTTATGAAAAAAAATGATTTGATTTTGCAGGATCAGTTTGATCTACAAGGAAATAAGAGTAATGTAGCAAAGGCGTTAAACACACAGTTTGGTCGGCGATTGAGTGGCTTCACCTATAGGTTGCACAAAAAATACAAGCAACTTAAGGATGCAAGAGGGGAGGAGTACGCAAGAAGCCACCCACATGCAAGTGTTACTCTTGATCAGTGGACATCTCTAATTGACAAGAAGTGGAATAGTAAAGAATTCAAGGTAAAATATGTTATGTTATTTGTCAAAAATTAAGTTTCTTCTTACTAATGTTAAGTTTTCTTGTTTTTATTGGTGTTTCAATCATGTAGGAACAATCACTAACTAATGTGAATAATAGGATGCAAATGAAAACAAAACATCGATGTGGATCAAAATCAATCCCGGTCAGAGTGTACAACTCGGTGCGTTCTACTAATTTTTTTTATTGGATTAGTAGGCTTTGTTATTTAAATATTTGAAATTACATTAAAAAAAAACAAATGAATCAGATAATTGCAAATGGAAAAGTGCCCGATTTGGCAGAATTTTACAAGTCCATCCACTACAATTCAGACACGCATGAATGGATTTCGTCAGAGAGCCAAGTTAATTATGTATGTACAAGGCAATGCTTTGTGAGTTTGATAAAATTATTTATTTTGCTTTGTAGGGTAGAATAACTAATAATTGTTTGATTTATTTCAAATTAATAGGACAACATGATACAGACGCAAGCAAAACACCTCTCGGAGACTAGTGCAATCCCCCTGACCCCAGAGGAGTTGTCAGTCAAGGTGCTTAAGCCAAGGGCAGGTTACGTGAAAGGACTCAGCATGAGGCCTTCTTCTTCTATGAAGACTACTGTTGCACCTGCTGAAAATAATGACTATGTTCAACGCCTTGAGATGCAAATAGCACAGCAAAATGAACAAATTCCAAGGCTTCAAAAGTTAGAGAAAAAACAAAGCAAGAAGATACAAAGTATCATAGAGTGTTTGAGGCAGAAAGGTATCATGGGAAATTTTGAGAGTGAGGAAATTTCAGATTCTGATGGACAAGCTTCTTGGTTAGTATATCATGTTTTTATGTTAATTTAGTATAAACTTTCTTCTTTAACTAGTGTCGAATAAAAAACTACTTTGACATTTAGGCATGAAAAGTCCCGGGAAAATAGTGAAATATGCATGTAAAGGTCCGGAAAACATCACAAACACCTTGAGACGGAGCAACATAAGTTGTGCAAACTTATGGCACAAGCACGTGGCTCTCGATTTGAAAACTACTTTGAAATTTGCACTATTCCAATGCTTAGGCACGAAAATAAGTCTTGGGGAGGGGGGGAAGCTTCAAATAGGAACGAATAGGCTTGGGAAACATCATGAACACCGCGAGACGAACCAATGTAAATTGTGAAAACTTATAGAACAAGCACGAGACTCCCAAAAATTTACCATTGTATTCCAAACTTATAGTAACCAATGTAAGTTTTGGAAACTTACGGAACTAGCACGGGACTCCCGGTTTGAAATCTAAGTAGAAAAATACACTTTTTTAACACTTAGGCTTGAGAATAGGCCATCGAGGGGCCAAAATCATAAAACAACCACAAGAAGGCCTGGAGAACACCCCAAACACCTCGGGAGGGACCAATGTAAGTTGTGGAAACTTACGGAACTAGCACCGGACTCTCGGTTTGAAAACTTAGTCGAAAAATGCACTTTTTCCAACACTTAGGGTTGAAAATAGGCTATTGGAGCCAAAATCGTGAAACAATCACGAGAAGGCCCGAGAAACACCCCGAACACCTTGGAGGGACCAATGTAAGTTGTGGAAACCTATGGAACTAGCATGGGACTCCCGGTTTGAAAACTAAGTCAAAAAATGCACTTTTCAAAAAATGTTAAATTGTATATTTTATTGATAAGATAGTAATTATCTTCCTCTTTTTTTTTCTTTTTTCTTTTTTTGTTTTGTTGCAGATTGGAGATTCGAGATGGACGTGTTTGGTCATCTAGAGAGCAGGAGCTTGCTCATTTTGTATTTTTGTTAATATTACCTTACATGTATTTTGGTTGCATTGTAAAGTTTATATTTTTCTATATATTAGGAGACATGTTTGGTAATTTGCACTTGATATTATATTTTTGTGGATATTATGCGGTATATTTCAACTGTTGTCTTTATGAAGATGAACAAGTTTTTGTATTGATCTATAATAGATATTTTATTAAACATGCTATTAAAATGTGCAGGGAATTTTTAGTGAAAAAAAAAATTGAAAATTGAAAATATTACCCCGATTTTTAAAAATGTTAATCATTATTAGCGACGAAATAAAAAAACCGTCGCTATTAGTTTCCAAACAACTTTTCATGATGAATAATTTCGTCACGTTTGCTGAATATTTCGTCACTAACTTGAAATATTTGGTGACAAAATTGTTTTTGTTATTGAAAAATTTTGCTTTTTGCTCATTTTAGTGACGAATTTTTTTGTATCACCTTAATCTATATCATTGCTGAGGATAAATTTTGTCACTAAAACCTTTATCTTAATATTTTGTGACGAAATATTTCGTCGCCAAAACAATTACAAATAAAATATTATTTACTTATAGTGACAAAATGGATGGTATAGAGGACAAAAAATTCAACATTCAGAGACGAAAAATTTCGTCTCCAAAAATGAAGAATTGGCGATGAAAATAATTTTTCGTCACCAGGTACTTTCTACAACGACAAATAGATGACGAACGTGGTGACAAAATTTTTTCGTCACAGATGACTTTGGTGGCAAAATTTTGATGTTTGGAGACAAAATCAGTCTGTCACCAAAGGCCTTTTTTGTTGTAGTGCAAATCGGAAAATCATAACTGCCCCTTAAATTGCATTAATCATTATTGCTTCATCCTGCGACTGACCTTTCTGCCCGAATGGAAGCAACACAACCAAGCCGACAAACGATGGAGAATGATGGATTGATAAAACCAAATGAACAGGACAGTTGAGTTGAAAATGGTTATGGCCAACTTCGTTACGTAGTTCGGTGAGGGTTCACTCGAGTACTTATTCTCTCTTTTTGTGCTCTAATTTTTGCCAAGGTTGCCCTTTCGGGTTTTCGGCCTTGCGAGCTCAATCTTTCTTTATCTCTAATTTTTCATGCTCTAACTTTTGCCTAGGTCGCCCTTTCGGGTTTTCGGCCTAACGAGCCTCTCAGGGATAATATTTCTTCAATTTGTCCATGTTGATCGGTTATGAAAACTCCAGGCCATCCAAATCCATAAGAATAATTGCTCCTCCGGACCAGATTGACTTGATGATATAAGGGTCAGTCCAATTGGGTCTGAACTTGCTCCTGGGGTCATGGATGGGGGCTCGGTTATCTTTGAGCACTATGTCTCCTTCTTTGAGATTTCTGGACTTGACTTTCTTATTAAAAGCCCTAGCAATTCTACGCTGGTAGCCTTGGATGTGATACAATGCCTTCAACCTCCTTTCGTCGAACAACATCAATTCTTCAAATCTGCTATGTTGCCAATCTGCCTCCACTATCTGACATTCGGCCATAATTCTCAGTGACGGTACTTCAATCTCGATTGGCGGAAGAACAGCTTCCATCCCATAAACTAGAGAATAAGGGGTTGCCCCTATAGATGTTCGGATTGACGTTCTGTAGCCCCAGAATGCAAATGGCAATTTCTCCGGCCAGTCTCTGTAGGTTTCCACTATCTTCTGTAGGATTCTCTTGATATTTTTGTTTGCAGCCTCAACGGCTCCATTGGTCTGCGGTCTATATGTTGATGACTTATGAAAAGCCATGTTGTATTTCTCAAGCAGTTCTATCACCTCTTTCTTGAAATGCGAGCCGTTATCTGAGATGATCTCATTGGGCACCCCATACTTACAAATGATGTTTTTGATGAACTTGGCTACATGCGATGCTTTTAGCATGGAATAGGACTGGGCCTCCACCCACTTTGTGAAGTAGTCAATTGCTACTAAAATGAACTCGTGCCCGTTTGACCTTTTTGCCGTGACTGTGCCAATAACGTCGATTCCCCAAACCGAAAAATGCCATGGCGAAGTCATATTGTAGAGCTTCGATGGCGGAATGTTCATGCGATTGGCATGGATTTGACATTTGTGGCATCGTCGTACAAAGCCAATACAGTCCTCTTCCATGGTTGACTAGTAGTAGCCTTGTCTAAGGATTTTCCGAGCTAGCATTACACCATTCATGTGAGCTCCGCACTCTCCTCCGTGAATAGCTTCCATAAGGCGCCTTAATTCTTCTTCCACAATACACAACTTATGCATTCCCAGATGGCCTCTTTTGTACAACTTGTTTCCGCAGATGATAAATTGGATGGCTAGCGACCGTATTCCCCTTTTTCCCTTGGCATTTGCCCCTGGTGGATATTCCTCTTTTTCCAGGAAATTCCAAATGTCGTAATACCAGGGGTTTGTATCTTGAACCTCATTTATCGCGGCAATGGTCTCATAAGCCGACGTATACTTCTGTTCAATAATAATTGGACGCATCTTCACTCCAAGCGGGATGTCCACCATGGAAGATAGAGTTGCTAAAGCATCAGCAAACTGATTGTTCTCTCTTAGCAAATAGGTGAACGTCAATTTTTCAAACCTCAGAATTAGCACATCCAGGGCCTGATGATAAACCTTCATTTTCTCTTCTTTAACCTGCCAATCTCCGTCGGCTTGAGAGACAACCAAATTCGAATGCCCAATGACGTCCAACCTTATTGCCCCTAGTTCTAGGGCAGCTTCCAAGCCAGCAATACACTCATATTCTGCTTCATTGTTGCACACTTTAAACCGGAGTTTGAAAGCTAAAGGTATATGTGAATCATCAGGTGCTATGAGCAATACACATATCCCATAACCATATTGATTTGATGCTCCATCAAAGTACATCGTCCTTGTTTCCTCTTCTATCTGTAGGATGTTTTCATCTGGGAATAAATATTTCACTGCTTCATCATCTCCTTCTATCGGGTGTTCTGCCAGGAATTCTGCTATGGCCCTCCCTTTGACTGATGTGCGCGTGACATACTTGAGGTCAAATTCAAGAAGAAGAAGCAACCAATGAGCTAGCTTACCCGTAAGTGCTGGTTTCTCAAAGAGATATTTGATGGGATCTAATCTCGAAACCAAAATTACGAAATGCGCTAATAGGTAGTGTCTCAACTTCCTCGTTGCCCAAACTAAAGCTAAGGAAGCTTTCTCGAGGAGAGTGTAATGAGTTTCATAATCCAGCATCTTCTTGCTTAGATAGTAGATGGTCTTCTCCACCTTAGCTTCTGAATCTTGCGCAAGCATGCACTCCATAGTCAAATCTATCACTAACAAATACAAGATCAATGGTTTCCCTAGTTCTGGTGGCAACAATACAAGTGGATTCTAAAGGTACTGCTTCACCTGTTCAAAGGCGAACTGACATCGATCATCCCATTGGAACTTCTTTCCTTTCTTCAACAGACCAAACAATGGTTCACAAATCAAGGTTAATTTTGAGATGAACCGTCTTATGAATTGCACCTAGCCCAGAAAGCCGTGCACCTCCTTTTCAGTCCTTGGTGGTAGCATTTCTACGATGGCCTTGATTTTGGAGGGATCTACTTCAATTCTCCTTTGTGTAATCAGAAATCCCAACAATTTTCCTGCAGTCACGCCGAAGGTGCATTTCTGCCGGTTCAACCTCAATTTGTACTCCCTGATCCGCTCAAAGAATTTTTCCAATGCGGTGTAGTGGCCTTCTTACTCTTTAGACTTGACAATCATATCGTCAACATACAACTTAATCTCCTTGTGGATCATGTCGTGCAAGATGGTGGTCGCATCTCTCTGATATGTAGCCCCGGCATTTTTCAATCCAGAATGGATAACTCTATAGCAGTAGGTACCCCACGGCGTGGTGAAAGCAGTTTTGTCTCTATCCTCTGATGCCATCAAAATCTGATTATACCCGGAAAACCCATCTATGAATGAAAGCAAAGCATAGCCAGCTGTAAGGTCTACTAGCTCATCGATATGGGGTAATGGAAAGTCATCTTTCGGGCTAGCTCTATTCAGATCCCGGAAGTCGACGCAGACTCTGATTCTGCCATCCTTCTTTGGAACCGGAACGATATTAGCTAACCAAGTCAGGTACTCAGATACCATTAAGAAACCCACATCAATCTGTTTAGTGACTTCCTCTTTAATCTTCAATGCCCAATCTGGGCGAACTCTACGCAGTTTTGTTTGACAAGTCGGGCTTCAGGGTTAAGGGGGATCCGGCATTGTACTATCTCATGATCGATTCCAGGCATTCTCTAGGACCATGCAAAAACATCTTTGAATTTTTTTAACAAAGCGATTAAACACTCGCGTTCCTCTGAAGACAACGTGGATCCAATCTGGACCAAATGGGGATCCTTCTCAGTACCCATATTAATTGCAATGATTTCATCTATGCAGGGCTTAACATGCCTTTCCTCCTCTTGGTCAACCAAATTTTAAAAAGCCCGAGGAATTTTTTCTTCTTCGTTTAAGTCAAAATTTTGAAAATCAAGATTAGGACAACAATCTAAAGGCACAGAGAAGTAAGCAAAGTCTACGACATTCCCATTAGTAAAGTCTGGGTCCTCGGTTACAGTTGACTCAAAAGAAAACTAAAAGACGACTTTGACAGGACTTTGGTATTCGGGTTACCACCCCTGGAAGTACCAGACTTAGAAGAACTCAAATCTGACTCAAACTCAGTGGAATCAGATTCAGACTCGTCATCCGATTCAGAACTGCTGATGATGATCCCCTTTTCAAATTTCCAGACTAGGTGTGGAGCCTCAGATGTATCCACAATAAGATTAGAGAAATCCGTAGTTGGTTTATCCCCGATCATTGAGATAGTAAAACTATCCCCCAAGTTGTTAGACTCAGCTCCAACAGTAGAATTCATTAGTAGGTCAGTTAGTGTTTTTCCCAATAGCTCTTCTTCTTTAACATCCACATTTGCAGCCATGCCTTGATCTGTATTAATGGTCAGGTCCATCCGCTCATCTTCCTCTTCTGGTAACTGGTGCCGAAGAAGATCTCGAATCCAAGATGCATTGTCTTTGTCTCCTAGTCAAACCAAGGCTCTGGAAATCCACAAAAGGGAAAATCTTCCCCTTGGCGAACAAAGCGTCCGTTCGAGGTTCCCCGTATTGGCTTGTGGACTAACTCGTACTGTTTTCCAGCCTTTTTTGCTTTAATTCTCCCTCTCAACTCAGCTCCCTTCCTTTGTTAATCTTCTACAGTAGGTGTGTATCCCAGCCCAAAAGCATGGGGATTATGAATCATTTCCTTGGCAGCAGGACCTCCTTGCCTGCCACTCTTGCCCAGTCCTGATCCAGGCATATGTCCCTGCTTGTTCATCATATAGATGGACTGAGCACTCACATAAGTTCCATCACCTTCTTCCATGATGGTTTGAACCACCAGGGCCTCTGTCAGCGAGAAACCAGAAAGGAATACATCCTCTTCCCCATGCATGATTTCTAGCACTGGTGTGGTAGTTCCCTATAGAGGATGGATTGCATAATTACCGTACACAGTAGCAATTCCACCTTTAAAGGGGTATTTCACCAACTGAAGTACTGTTGATGACACAGCCTTTATCTGATGTAACCAAGGCCTACCCAACAGTAGATTGAAAGTTGCCGGTACATCCATTACATGGAATTCGACCTCATGTTCAGAGGGACCGATCAGGATATGGCTTTTGAACGTTTCCATAACATTCAGGCTCATATTGTCATAAGCTCGAACGGATTGGGCTGTGGGTGTGAAGTCAACAGGCCTCAAACCTATGGCATAAGTAGTTCGTATCGGGCACACATTAATTGCTGATCCAGTATCCACTAACACCACCAGAATTCACTTTTTTTGGCTCTCCAGAGTCACGTACAAGGGTTGGTTGTGGTTGGCACCCTCAGGTGGTAGCTCTTTATCTATGAAAGATATCACTGGCATAACATCTCCGGATGTGACTAACAACACTAGTTGATCAATGGTAGTGTCAATAGGCAGTTTAATCCGATTCATTGCCTCTAGCAGTGCTTGTCTATGCTCCCGGGAAGCCATTATCAGTCCCTAGATTGATACATTTGCCTGAATCTTCTTAAGTTGCTTCAAGACCAGGTTCTCTTCACAATCCTTCTCTTTTGTGTTCACAACCTCTTTGTTGGAGGATTCTGGTTAATCTAAAGCCGCAGGTTTGAAGTACCAACCACTCCGGGTCATGTGATTGATCTCGTCTGCATACCACGTATCGTCGGGGGTATCAGATTTCTACCCTTCATTCGTGTATGTAACTCAAATCATTATTGCCACCACTCCCTGCAGTCATGGCCAAGTGTTTATCAGGCTTTACCTGGAGCATGTTCACATCATGCCTCTCATCAACAGCATGCCATTCATTTTCCACTATGGTTGTGGTTTTTGCATCCAGAATGGCATTGTTTTGTTGTTATTTCCTCGCTCTGATGCCATCTTCCTTTGGTTTACTTCCATTCTTTCCTGTTGGAATTGTTCCAACACTTGTTCCGTGCTAATCAAGGATGTAGCCTCGGCCTTTTCCTTCTTGACCCCTCTCGTCTGTTCTTCCTCATCTAGCTCTTCGTTATTGAACCAACCGTTGTTTATTTATGGCTGACTTGAATCCCACCAGCCTATCTAGACACTGCTTGTATCCTTTTCGTCAAAGAAGTAGAGATTGGCTAGGTCTTCTTCTATCTGGGCTAGGTCTTCCTCCCGCTTGGCCAAGTCATTTACGCTTTGTTTAGGCCAATCGTGCTAGTGTTGCCCTAATTGGCCTTCCCCAATAGCATTGACACTGAGAACATCCGGCAATATGACCACTAGTTTTAGCTAATCAATGGCCACAATGTAAAAGCTGGGATCATACTCCTCTGCAAGTGAGGCCCCCTTTTCTATGACACAAGTATCAAATAGCCCGGTCTTTGGTGTATTCTCCCTTTTCTCTGTTCCTGCCACCACATGCTTGGGTTGGATTTGTGGGGTTAAGTCTATCGTGCGTATATCCGTGCTTTCTAGAATAACCACCTCTGATTTGGTAGGTGGGACGAGGTAATATATGTGCTGGGATTAAAGGTAGGTGGTAGTGTTTGGATATGGTTAATATTTTTTGAGGGAGGAACTTGGTTGTGTGCGGGAAGTGGGTTAGTCGTCACATTTGGTTTAGGAGGGCGATGACTTTGTTGTCAATGAGATTCTGGATCTCATGACGTAGACCAATGCATGAGTTTGTAGGATGGCCATGTTATTGGTGGAAGGAACAATATTGAGTTCGGTCGTGTCTAGCTGGCAGTGGGTTTGGGAGAGGTCGTGGATCGAGAGGCTTGAGATACTCCCTTTCTAGCAACATCTTGAGGGCGCGGGTCAGACTCATATGGAGAGGGGTAAAAGTTCTTTGGTACCAAGGTTGACCATTTTGTGTGGTTTGTGAGTTTGTAGCAGCAGCAAAGGGATTGGTTATCTTGGCCGACGATGTAGCCAAGGTACTAACATCTGCAGACCGTGGAATAGTACTAGTGCCAACATTGGTACTCCAAGTGAATGGCCTTTTTGTAGGTTCACTAGTTCTATGGATAATCCCCTTCTTGAATGCACTTTCAATTTGGACCCCCAACTTGTGTAGTGAAGCAAATGTAGACAACAGAGTCACTATCATCTTTTGTAGCATATCAAGCTCAAGATTTTGGACCACTAGCCTGACTTGCTCCCTTTCAGAGGGTCTGTTTGTCATCCAGGCTGCCTTTGCTCTCCATCTGGCGACAAAGTCAATAAAAGGTTCTTTGGGGTTCTGGGTAGTTGCCTCCAACTCACTGATGGTTACCTCGATCTGAGTGTTATATGAATACTGGTTAACAAACCCCTCAGACAGTTCTTCCCAGTTCTGCTTCATAGAATCCTCCAGTTTCGCATACCAGATGGCCGCTACATCAGACAGAGTTCTCCCAAACAAAGACAGTTTCTGAGCACGAGAAAGACCCATTGGCTTCAGAACATCTGAAAACAGGCGGACATGTACAATTGGATCCCCACTTCTATCGAATCTGTCGATGTGGGGCATTTTAAACTTCTCTGGTAGTCTGACTGAAGCCTCAGTGTACCCTTTTTCAATGTTCGGAATGGAATTGAAGCCTTGGGATTTTTTTAGCGCTTTCTTTAACCTGGCAATTTTTATCATGGCTAGATCATCATTGATGTCAAAGGGAGGGAGTTCCCCCTGTGGTTGTGCCAAGGGCCTATAAGCTGGAGCCTGTGGAAACACCTCTTGGGGATCTGGGACTTGGATTTTCCATTGGTGGAGGAAGATTGGGATTTGGCTGAGCAGTAGGGATTGGATGCATTGTAGATGCAGATGCCCCAGATGGGCGTTGCAGATCAGCGATGACCTCATCCTATGCGGCCATCCGTTGACTTACGGTATCCATGGTTCTCTGAACAACTGCCATCATGGCAGCAAGTTCTTTTACATTATGTGCCATCCTTGTTCTAGGTAGGTGAGATGTTGGTGAATTATATGCACGAACAGGTGTTGGCAGGGTGCTTTGTACAGATGTTGATGCCTGTTTGTTCCTTCTTCGTCGAGTAACTAGCGGGAGGGAAACTAACCCTGGCTGACCGTTGACAAGATCTTGAGTTTTACACAGTCTGCGGGAACGAGTCTATACAACTTGAGGGATATCGGGTCTTTCTGAAGCTATGATGAAAAACTACCTAACAAAAGCAAGAAAGAAGAAAAAACAAAATCAAAAATCGGATAGCACTTCGGCCCCAATTTTCAAAAATCACAACACGCAGCTGAACTATGATCCCCACTGAACTTTGTTCTCAAACTGGCTGCTCATTTGTACCACTGAAATGAACCACCCTGCACAGTTTCACTGTAAAAACACATACCATGTAAAAGAACCAAAACACCTCTATGAGGGGGGTAGGGTTACCCTGTCCTAGATTTTGACATGATCTAGGTTGCACTATTTCAAGCAAATGGTTTCATAACATCCTGTAGGGGTGGCATCCTGTCCTAATTTGGAATAGTCACTAGAGCGTACTATATGCATTAGGTCAAATAGTCACAGAGGGTACCTCAGCAAGACTACCTAATATACCTCTCACACTTAACACCGAGAAGTGAAAGGAGGATCAAACGGTACAGCGGTAATCTAGATCCAAGGGTTGTGTTCCCAACATGGCAGAGCCCGTGACCGGTCAGCCTTTTGGCAAGCTTTGCAGGCAAGCCTCCAGCAAACCGTCCAGGAATAGCAGATGGCAAACATAGGGACTTTAAGTGCACCGATGCAAATGTAATGCAAAGAACATATAAATGTAGATAAAAATTCACATCATAATTTTCAAGTCAAGTTCTCTAAATCCCCAGCAGAGTCGCCAGAAACTGTAGCTCGGCTTTCCACGCCCCCTTTTCGGAAGAATGAATAGCCCGTACAGTTCGGACTCCACTTGTGTTGGTTCTGAATCTAATTTTACAAGTGTAATGTGAAACAGTGGAAACACAAAAAGAGTCCAAATTCAGCAATTGCTTTTGGAAAATCGATGTTTTGAATCAAATGCCAAAAATGGACTGCTTTGCCAGATATCAGAGTTTCTATCTAAATATTTATTTTGGGAAATTTAGGAAACCCGTGACTCGTGCCAAAGGCCACTAGTCCGTCGTTACCAAAGTGTCTTGGTTCGGGAACTTAGGTATGAGAGGGGAAGGTCACTAATGAGCACCCCACTCACCCAATCAAAGATCGACCTCTACTAATTATGATGTGATTCTTATGTACAGTATATGTTCTTATTTTATTTTTTAACATACAAGTATAGACTAATTTCATTAACAATTGGAACGTTTGATTTCATGTTTGTTTTGAAAAACAAGTGTTTTGCATATGTATCACTTGAAAAAGTGATCTCATATATATACATTAATCAAAGTATCCCAATGTCAGTGAATAGCCTTCATTCACAGGCATTCAAGCAGTTTAACAATTAAGCATTTAGCCTCATGGTAGTATGTTTGATACGACAGCAATCACACTTATGCAATATGCTAAAGCATAAAAACTTACCTCGTACTCCAAGCCAAAAAAAGAACTAGTTAGAAAAATGCATGATCCTAACTATGTAATATGGCTAATGCAACACATACAATATGCAATTAATAAGCTCGGCTACTAGCATCACATGCGAGTCAATTCAAGGCATGTGATAGCGCACGTATTCAAGTAAAGAGTTTGAATTTGACATTTGAATAATATGATGAGCCGAACTTTTATGCATGCAATACAAGTGGATGCAAACATGAGTATGCTAAATTAAACATGATGTCCTTAAACTAACCATCATAAGTTGGTAAATAAAAGGGAGAAAGACGTGGGGTTGGAAGACATACACATTATTACAAGTTTGTCTGCCCTCGCGCAAGAGGGTCCGAATGTCCGAGTGTCCGAATAAATAATTATTACAAATCCGAATGAATAATAATAACTAAAAGGGGGCTGTCTAATTTATTACAACAAATAATATGTAATGATTGCGCGATGCTCCTCAGGAATTACTCTGTCTGCCTTGCTAGGATTTGTTCTGTTTCACCCCTAGTCACTACTTTCGACCAAAAGTGTATTATTTGCAATTTATTGGAGCCTTCCCGACCCAAAACAAGACTTAGTCGAGCCCCAAATAAATCCAATCATACCTTGTTTTCTTTGCAGAAATTTGTTTTTTGTGCCTGAGGTGAAACAGTGCAGACAGGGTATTCCTAGCCATGTTTGTCTCTTCTACCCTTCTCTATCATAGAAAATACTCAAGAGAGGAGCGAACTCGGTTCCCAAACCATCAATGGTTGCAAGTTGATTTGCATGATGATTTCGGACACGATAGGACAAAGATCAAATGCAATGCATAATAACCACCCCTCCCTCCTATCATGAAGTGAATTCAAGAAGGGAAGTAGAGACGCTTCAAGGTTCATCGAATTATCATGAATTGATGTAAGACAAGCCTTGACACAATAGACTCCGGCATAACGTCTGGCCGTAAAGACGCTTCAAGATTCATCAAAACATCATCAATTAATGTAAGACAAGCCTTGACACAATAAACTCGGTATAACGTCCGACCAAATTCAATCAATCATATTGGTTCTTTATGTTGGTTGATTCATTTTAAACTCAATTTTATTAGCCTCTTTTATATTACCTTTCCTTTTTTTTAATCCATTAAGTCCACGGTGATATTTACATCCACTAAGTCGAAATACAATAAAGGAAAATAAGTGTCGACTTAACTCGAGGAAATAAACCTTATTTTCTTCGGAGAAATTACAAAGGAAGAGTCAAACTTATTTACAAGTTAGGGATTTCAAGTCAAACCAAGATGCGCAACAAAAACTAGTCAAACTCAGAAGAGTGATAATGATTAGAAAAACCCAAAATGAGCAATAATGACTTGAAAATCAAACTTGATAATAAGTGATAGTGACACTTTCCTTGGTGATTTCCAAGGGTCAATTAATCCCTTAAAAGTAAACACACTGATGATAAAAAGAACTGAAAAATAAATATTGTACTTTAGTTTAAGAAAGTTTGTATGCCTTTGGTATTGAACCTCCGAAGAGATTAAACCATTAAGCATGAGAAAGTTTTATGCCTTTGGTAGTGAACCTCTTAAGAGATTAAACCATTAAGCATAGAAAAGTTTCTTTCTTTTTCTTGAACCACAATCTTAATTTTTCACAACTTTTTTAATCAAAATAATCGAAGAATGGAGGGAGGTTGCAGAGCTGATTATGCAAAGTTGATTAATTGGTTAATATAACACAAACATAATATATGAAACAAACTTATTGAAATAAATTAAACAGCCCCTAAATAACATACAATAGTGCTAAAATTAAACTATAGAAGATGCACAATCATAGAGAGATTAAAGCTAGTACAAGTATGAGGAAGGGTGGCTAACCCCTCCCCACTTTTACAACTTCAAATCACATAGTTTAGATGTTGAAAAATAGCCCCAAAATAGTCCCAAATCAGCCCCAAAACAGTGGCAAAAGTTGACGAAAACAAGTGGGAAACACAAGGATTTAAGCTAGGAGTAAGGTACAAGCAAGGGGGATTAACCCTTCCACCTTTGGGTAGCTTTTAATCACAAGTTTCAGCCCTCAAAATAGTCCAAAAATAGTATGAAACAAAGATTGAAATAAAAGCAAGAAAGCTTTACCTCTTGTAGAGAATGTGTTCTTGTTGTAAATCAAACTTGATTCCAAAGCACCCTCAAGTTTGAGTATGATTTTCAATTCTCAAATCAAGTTCAAGTTCAGGCTCTTGTATGGTATGTATGGATGATATGAGAGCTTCAAGCCTTGTAGAAGAACAAGAAGGATGATAGCTTTGATTTTTTCTAACTCTTGATATTTCTAACTCACTCTTGATATTTCTAACTCACTTGATATTGATTTGATCTCTCTAACCAAATTCTATATATGTTTTTCAACCTCCATACAGCAGTCTGAACCCTGCTATTTATAGGCCCGAGCAGGTTTGGTCAAAATATTTACAGAATTGGGCAACTGGCAGAACACTGTTGAATCTGTCTAAAAAGTCAAGAGGTCTGGCCGAATGTCGGTATCTCCGGCCGGATATCACTTAGGTCCGGCCGGACTTTAATATATTCCACTATCTCTCACTTTCAGGTTCAATACAGGTTGATACCAGGTGCAATATTGAAATTCCGGGTAAAATACAGTAGGTATGGCAGGTTGGAATTGTTTAGAGCTCGAACTCGGATTCTTTTATTGAGAATTTAAACCACTGACTCAATGTAATCGTCATCATCGAGTGCTCGGAATCAAGCCTAAGTCTTACGAGCGGTCAAAATTGGGGTGTCTACAATGTGTTGTAGGGAGACATATATATGATCATGGCACGAGTCAAAATAATCACTTATGGTCGAATGGGTGATGGTGAAAGTGTCTATTTCGCTAGCCCAACATCAAGGCAACTAGCTCGATAGCGCATTCCCCATATAAGTCAAACTAATCACCTATGGGCGAATGGGTGGTAGTGGAAGTGTCTATTTTGCTAGCCCAACATCACGGTAACTAGCTCGATAGACGCATTCCCCCATATAAGTCAAACTAATCACCTATGGGCAAATGAGTGGTGGTAGAAGTGTCTACTTCACTAGCCCAACATCAAGTGACTAGCTCGATAGGTGCATTCCCCCACATAAGTTAAACTAACCACCTATGGTCGAATGGGTGGTGGTGGAAGTGTCTACTTCGCTAGCCCAACATCAAGGCAACTAGCTCGATAGGTGCATTCCCCCACATAAGTCAAACTAATCACCTATGGTCGAATGGGTGGTGGTGGAAGTGTCTACTTTGCTAGCCCAACATCAAGGCGACTAGCTCGATAGGCGCATTCCCCCACATAAGTCAAACTAATCACCTATGGTCGAATGGGTGGTGGTGGAAGTGTCTACTTCGCTAGCCCAACATCAAGGCGACTAGCTCGATAGGCGCATTCCCCTACATAAGTCAAACTAATCACCTATAGGCGAATGGTGGTAGTGGAAGTGTTTATTTCGCTAGCCCAACATCACGACGACTAGCTTGATAGACTCATTCCCCCAGATAAGTCAAACTAATCACCTATGGTCAAATGGGTGGTGGTGGAAGTGTCTACTTTGCTAGCCCAACATCAAGGCGACTAGCTCGATAGGCGCATTCTCCCATATAAGTCAAACTAATCACCTCAGGTCGAATAGGTGGTGGTGAAAGTGTCTACTTTACTAGCCCAATATCCAAGTGGCTAGCTCGATAGGTGCATTCCTCCACATGAGTCAAACTAATCACCTATGGTCGAATGGGTGGTGGTGGAAGTGTCTACTTCACTAGCCCAATATCCAAGCGGCTAGCTCGATAGGCACATTCCTCCACATGAGTCAAACCAATCACCTATGGTCGAATGGGTGGTGGTGGAAATGTCTATTTCACTAGCCCAATATCGAGGTGGCTAGCTCGATAGGCGCATTCATCCCCCTCCACATAAGTCAAAATAACCAGTTATGGTGAAAGGGCAATGGCATATATTACTCAATTATTCATACAGACAATGATAAAATACAATTTTCAACGGAGGCTACCCAAAAAAAAAAGGGGGAACTAATTTGCATAACCATCATAATAATCAAGAGATGATAGTTTTGTCATTAGAAGCTCTTGGCTACCTTCAACGTTTTTCTCTTGCTTCACCTCTTCATTGTCTTCTTCAAACTTCTTGATCAAAGTAATTTCAGTGACCTCTCGTTCATCAATTTCAACGTTCTCACCATTGTTGAAATCAACTTGATTTTCTACTTTAATTGAATGTCTGTTTGGGTCTTCAAAATTTTGAAACATTGAGATATTCAAAAACCTTTTCTTCTTCAATGCGTGTGTGGAGTGTGACAAACTTTGTTGATCTACAAGATTTGATTGACCCAAACTTGGCAAAGCCATAGTCATGTTTCTCGAATAATTGTATCCACAATTGCATAATAATTATTGAATTGTGAAGAATATTGTGAATCAGAATTACCTTTGGCACAATTGTTTCAATTCAAGCTTTCTTTGATATTGTTGATACAAAATTTGCCCATGATTTGATTGAAGGAATCTAGAACTCATCAAACTTCTTCATCTTATGCCACATCCTAGTGGGTTGTTTGTATTGTCTCCTTCGATCATGCTGCAATTGTTTCCACCATGTAGAAACATAACCTTGTAACTTACGTGTGACATATTTGGCTTGCTTTTCTTCAGAGATTTCCATACACTCAAGGAATTTGTCAACTTTCCAAAACCAATAAATAAAATCTTCGGTATGACAAGAAGCATTAAAATAGGGAATTTCTGGTGGTACTTGATAATCTGAAAAGTCATGATTGATGCAATTATTGCTATTGAACACATTACTAAATCTTCGTTGTTGCCTTACCGACTGGTATTCACCATAATCCTCGAATAACTCATCTTCAGATTTGTCCTCACTATCGTATTGATAACAAGAAGATTGTTTCAAGACGTTGTTGTTAATAGGCTGGCCTTGGGCAAATCCCATAGCGTTGTTCCTATTAACGTTGTGACTAACAGGTTGGCCTTGGGCAAGTCCCTTGACTCAAATCCTATTAGATCTTTCTCTACGATCATTGTTAATAAAGCTTGTGCTTCTTCTTTCGATGAATGGCATCGAGCCAGGAGAAACCTTACTTTGATACCACTTGACGCAATGGAATACACGAGAACTAGATATCGTTCTAGTAGACGAGAATTCTTGAACCCACGAGAATTCTTGAACCCACAAGAACACCCTTGAATCCACAAGGAAGATAGAAGAAAAACTCTTCAAAATACTATTAATTGAATGAATGAATTACATATGCTTATAGACTTATTTGTAATAAATTAACCTAATACTTGTAGGAAAAGTAATTCTAAAATGAATTAGGAAACTTAATCAACACCAAATTAGGAAACCTAAGAAAAAATAGGAAACTAAAATTCTAAAACTATTTAAAAATCCTAGTCCAAAGCTAATTCCAAAATAATAAAATTAAGAAACCTAAATAATTCTAAAATATTTATACTTTAAATTACAAGAATCCTAATAATATATCAAAAATATTAAAACTAAAATTAAATAAAATTCTTAAATCTTGTCCTACATCACGTAACTTTGCCTTGATTGCCCGCCGGACCTCAACCCAATCCACTGCCATATTTTCCTTATAGTGATAAAACTCTCTGAAGAAGATATAGTAAGTCCAGCTCACTCTGGCTAAATTGATGTAGTTGCAGCTCAAGCTACCTTAAGCCACAACTCATAAACAGATCAACTTTAGTTAGTTAGATTGTAAATAACAAACTCAGAATTAGTTAGTTAGTTAGTTAGTTAGTTAGGAAAATATCTTGCTTAGTAGTTACATTAATTCACTTGTATATATACACTTCCATGTATAAATATTTTGTTTAATGAGAATCAATTTCAGAATTTCTTTATTCTCCAATCATTGCCTTAAATTGCCAGTTTCTTTTTGGCTTTTATTTTCGGGTAAACTACCAATAGGTCCTATTTTGGAGACTTATTACCCAATAGGTCCTACTTTGAAGACTTATTACCCATTAAGTCCTATTGATAAATTTATTAAGTGATAAAAAAATATTTATCAGTCTTTTATTTTTATGAATAAATTTATAGTGATAAATTTATCAGTCTCTTTGTTTTTATGAATAAATTTTTAGTGATAAATTTATCACTCTCTTATTTTATAGTGTTAAATTTATTAGTTAGGACCTGTAGGTAAATAAGTCTAGTTAATAGGACTAATTGGTAAGTACCCCTTTATTTTCTTTTCCACTGACTCCACTCTTAGCCACCATCTCCTCACCTGTCAATTGTTGATCTACATAGCTTTCTCCACCATCGCCTCGGCTTTTAGCTCTCTGCAAGGCATAAATTTTTCTTTTCTTTTATTTTCTCTTGCTCTATTTTCAAACCCAAATCTTGGTTTTTTTTTTTTTTACTCTCATTTTTCTCTTTTTTCCATATACCCATGCGATCTTTTCTTTTATTATTATTATTATTCTACACTCCACCCCACGTCCCTTTTCCAAAGTCTTGGCATATTTATTTATTTATTTATTTTCTTTTCTTCTTTTGTCCTTGTCCACCATTTTTTTTTCCACAACCCACATCACCTAAAAAAATAATAATAATAATTGTATCACTAAAGCTCTCTACCATTATTGTTTTCAAAAATTGAATTTAAAAAACTGAAATCAAGCACACTGAATTATTTTTAACACATCTATCAAATTACTCGATATGAGACCCATCCATCTTTAACACATTGTTGAAAGAGTATTGCTAAGTTTAAAAGTTAGACTCATTATCTTAATTTAGTGATGTGTTAAAAAGATAATTAATTAATAATTATTTATTTTATTAACATATCACTGAATTTATGAAATAGATGTATAATGTGGACTTATATATTATCTTTCTTGCAGAAAAAGTAATATCTAGAACAGGACCTTTATTAACAAAGCAATCTGTCGGCAGTGACCAATGCCACGAGTACTTATGGTGTTCCACGAGCCTTTATCACATTTCATATGAGAATGGCACTTTTACTTTCAGGAACAAAGCTTCAAGCATTTGAATTACAGTAAAATTTCCATACCGTCCAAACTCACTCAGAAATCCTGAACTTGTATCCCTTGTAATTTGCTTTAAATTTACCTTAAAAATTAAGATGTTTTGTAACAACAGCAATGTTACACTCAAAATATTTTCCCAGAATTTTATCAACATATATTAATTTGTGGTCCAATTTTGTTCAAGTCATGGACCCAATGTACTTGTTAAATCTCAACCATATAATTTTATTTTAGGCAAATAGGGACAAAGTCAAAAAATTTACTTAGAGGGGCCGAGATAAGTGTAGCAATATAAATAAATTATCTATCATTCTTTACGTAAGCATTATTTAAAAATTAGTAAGAAAATTAATTATATATATATATATATATTTTGTCAACAGATAAGAGAGTAATTACATCATGAAAAATATTAAATCATCAAATAGACTATTAGAACGTAATAGGTAAAAAGTCAACAATAACTAATCTACCAGGCCAAGCCCAACAATAACTAATAATCACGGGGTGATTATTCGATAGTCCCAGAATACGGTCATGTGGTGCTCCATGATACTATGATTGGTGAAAAAGGAAGAGTATTGATTATTTGTGTTGGGTGATTAAGAAATATAATGGAGTATAATGAATAGTGATTGGTAAGGGAGTATAAGAAATAAACCAACATCACAAAGGGTGCCAAATCCCTATCTATAAGAATTAAATCTGAGACCTCAAACTATAAAGTGTGCTACACAACCACATGTGAGTCATTTCTTAACAGTTATCTCAATTATTTCATAATTTTTTGGGGCTACATACTATAATAATTAGGCTTTTTGTGTATAATTTATTCAATTTTCATTTTAAGGCATTTTATTAGTAAATATAATTTACATATATTAAAATTCTACCTCCACAATTTTTATTAAGAAAAATTAAATGTTATTTAAATGTCAAATTGATAGAATTCATACGATGAGGTAATATGTGAAATAGTTTAGAGTCATGTCTTATATAGTCTAGTAATACTTAGAGTCAATACAAATTTCTTTTAGATCATTTTACATATATTGTGAAATACTTATGATTTGGCCCTCGCTGTCTTCTGTGCCCATATATCTAGGTTCGTATCTTTTTCCTTGTAAATCATTAATTTTTTAAAGTGTGTTACAATGTGTTGTATGAAAAAAATTAGGAATTTTTTATGAAACCCCCTTTTTGGGTCTTTTTATTAGGGTAAAGATAACACAATCAATTTTCTTTCAAAAAACTTCTGAATAGGAAATACCTACCTTGATAAGGACATTTTATAATTTTTTTTTTTTTTTTTTATCACAATATTTCTCTTCTATATATACGTATCATACATTTGAAATATTTGAAATCTGAACTAAAGATCTCGCAGGAACGAAATCAATGAAGACGATCTCCAAATCTAAAGATCTTGCAACCAAAGTTCTCTCATTTGGTCAACAATAGACGATCTCACCGCCAACGATCACACTCTCAATTAAACGAGAGTTTCATTGAGATTTGTGATTATTGATCGAGTTTTAAAAGTTTTTCTTCTTAATTAGATATGTTGATTTGTTGATTAATTTGTTTTGTTTTTGTTTTTTTTTTTTTTTTTTTTGGATTTTTTTTTGTTGTTTTTATCTGATTTCATTTGACAGAAACTCTGGTTCTATTGCTCTGTTTTTTGTTTCAGATAATGAGAATAAAATTTTACTCTGGTTCTATTGCTCTATTTTTTTTGAGAGAATTAGAGTAAAATTTTACTCTTGTATTAGAATGACAGTAAAATTTTATTGTCAATAGGTGATCATTGCCAAACACTTCAGCCGCCACAAACACAGCCTCCGCTTTTTTACTTTTGTGCAGAGTAACATTTTACTTTTAGATTCAGAGTCTAACATTTTACTCATTTTTCAGAGTAAAATTTTACTTTTATACAGAGTAAAATTTTACTTTTGTGCAGAGTCTAACATTTTACTAGTTTTTCAGAGTAAAATTTTACTTTTATACAGAGTAAAATTTTACTTTTAGTTTCAAAGTGTAACATTTTATTCTTATTTCAGAGTAAAATTTTACTTTTAGTTTTAGAGTGACAACATTTTATTCTTATTTCAGAGTAAAATTTTACTTTTATGCAGAGTAAAATTTTACTTTTACATTCATGTCTCAAGTTGTGTTGGTGACACACTGTATGAGTTGTCAATCTTTGGCAAACCTAATAGTAAAATTAACTTTAAAAATATAGGACAATGTTATACTAAACCACAGTAAAATTTTATCAACACAAATTGACTTTTGGACTTGTGGTGACAGTAAAATTTTACTTTAATTGATAGTAAATTTTTACTGTTAATTGTTTCATATTTCCCCACTTATATGGAAGGACATTTCAGTCAATTCATGACATTTTTTTAATTAAGGAACTTTTGGAGTCATTGTTTAATTCTGTGGGCTTCACACAAAATAGGCTCAATGAGAGGGACTTTTCACCAAAAATCCCTATTGGTAGGGTTTGTCAGCTCAATATATGGAGATAGTGGGGTAAGGTAATTATAATATCCAGTTCTTCTACTCAATCCCAGCGGCTGAGGACTGTTGTAGTAGTAGTACAAATGCACAACCCAAAACAGACAAAAAGAACACATTTAAAAGTTTTAGGCTGTGTTTATTTCGTAAATTTGAAAAGGAAAAAAAAAATAAAAATAAAATATGAATAAAATATAACTGTATTTAACATACTTTTCATACACTTTTTTCATTTCTAAATCTTTATCCAAATTTATAAACTACACACAATCTTAATCAAAATATTTTTAATTTTTTTTTTTTTAGATAGGACTTAATCAAAACAATTTGATTTGACCCTATCTTAGAGGTTGTGAATATTTTAAAGTAGTGGTTTCTCACCATCTGCATTTACAATGAGACTACTTTAGAGCTGGTGGAGATACATATATTTTTGTTCTGTTTGTTAATTAAAAGGAGAATATTCACAAACTCAAGAAATTATATCTGAAAACTACGGAATCCAACAAAGAGTCCCTCACCGGTGAGGAAGAAATAAACAATTAATACAACAAAGTTAAACAACTCAACAAAGCTCATTTTTATATTTCATATATGAAAATAATTAAATTGATATGATAATTGTAATTATGTAATTATTTATTAAAAAATATATGATGTATGATTTTAAAATTTTAATAGAAAACACATGATAAAATTATATCACCAAAATTATCATATTATTATTTTATTTTATTTTTTTATATATGATCTACACATATATGCACTTAAAAGACAAACAAATTTGTTCATCAAAATAAATTTTGTGGTGAGGCCACAAAAACAAACTAGCCCAATCATTTTTTTGCTCTGTAATTCTTTCCCCAAAAATTTGATAAATTCAAGATTCAAATAACATAATTTTTTTAAAATACATTTTTACAATGTTAGAAGTTATCTGGAGACTACCAAGATTCATGTTAGTATAGGCTGGTTGGTATATAGTATTATTGACAAAATATGTCAGTACTTTTCCTTCTTTTTTTTTTTTATCAGCAAACAAAAAACTTTGTTGATGAAAGAATTAAGATACAAAACAAGACAATCATCAACAAAGCAGAGAAATGCAGAGAGTATCAAAGCTAACCTAAACAATCCCAAGGGGGCGATGGTCATTTTACCACAAAGAAGGAAAAATCTTAGAGTAGCAATAGCGAGTTCTAAAACTAGAACTCTAATATGAGTTTTAGTAATGTGACAAATAAAAAAATAAAAATAAAATCAAAACATCACATCACATCACATCATTATATAGAACTTATCATTAAAATTTTCAAAATAGAGTTCCAAACATTATTGAAAATTTTATTCTTCAAGAGTAAATTATTCCATACAGTGGGAAGTATTCACTTTGCTTGGTTACAATTTCCTAAAAACACTTTTCAGAAAATTCTAGTTTCTTATTTTCTGTATTTTTGTTTTTACTGAATTTTTTTAATATTTTAAGCAATTTTTTTAATTTTTAGACATACCTAACATAAATATACCTAAAAGGTAAAAAAATTGTGAAAAAAATCTTTTAAAAATTTACTAAATACCAAAAATACAAAAAAAATACGAGAATTCAGTACATTTTTTTATATTTTTATGTATTTATTAATTTTTAAAAATATTTTTTACAAATTTTTTACTTTTTAGATACATCTAAGTAAGGTACATCTAAAAAAATAAAAAAAATGGTTATAATTTTAAAAATATTCACTAAAAATAAAAATAAAAAACACGAAACTAAAAAATTCAATTTTGAAAAAATTCAATCCAAAAATTCAAACCAAACACGCTAATTGATTTCCGATTGGTGGACGCTCCATCACC
Organism: Camellia japonica; assembly: GCA_030407325.1. Lineage (NCBI taxonomy): Eukaryota > Viridiplantae > Streptophyta > Magnoliopsida > Ericales > Theaceae > Camellia > Camellia japonica. The sequence goes on from JAPPVO010000002.1 coordinate 87,663,043, forward strand.
GAAACAGAAAATGTTACTTCACAAACTCTAATACCAAAAATATATATATACAAAAAAATATATATTATATATATATATATATGCTATTTGGAAACTCTCATTCAAACATTGAAAAAACAAAAACTCACATTCAAACAAAATGGAACCCAAAATGTGAGACTCATGAGGTACGGTACGCACGTAGGTAGGTATGGCTATAACTGTGACCAAATTCAAGCAAACGTTTTACAGTAATGCATAGAGACCTCTAATTTAGAGGCTCTAAACACACCTCTAATGAGGTGGAAAAGGAAAAAAAAAAAAAAAAAAAAACACAGACACAGCACTGACAGTGGCGGGGCACTGCCACATCACTAGTGGCACCTCTAATTAGACGTCCCAAGCATTTTTCAAAGTTTTATTCAGTTGGAGCCCCGCAGATGAACTCTCCCTCCATTTGAGTTTCCTCCGCCACCGCCACCTTCTCCACCCCAATCCCATCTCCAACCTTTTCCTTGACCACCACCGCCACCTCCACCTTCTCCAGCCCCTCCTCCGCCACCGCCGCCACCACCACCCTCACCATTTCCTCCTCCTCCTCCACCAACACTTCCACCTCCTCCGCCACCACCCCCACCATTTCCTCCTCCTCCTCCTCCACCACCACCACTTCCACCTCCTCCGCCACACCCCCACCATTTCCTCCTCCTCCTCCTCCACCAACACTTCCACCTCCTCCGCCGCCACCCCCACCATTTCCTCCTCCTCCTCCTCCTCCACCAACACTTCCACCTCCTCCGCCACCACCCCCACCATTTCCTCCTCCTCCTCCTCCACTACCACCACCCCTGCCACTTCCACCGCCACCACCGCCTCCACTCCCTCCTCCACCTCCACCACCACCGCCACTACCGCCACCACCTCCTCCTCCTCCTCCAGTTCCATTGTTCTTACGAGTTTCACTACTGACCACTACTGCGGAAGTAGTGTTTGTTCCTTGTATATCTTCGATAACACCAGTAGTAGTACTAGTACTAGTGTAATTGGATTGAGCAATGCGGTCTTTTGCTCCACCAGCTCCACCATCATTGTGATTAATCCCATCAACCAAACATGGACTAAGTACCAAAGCACAACCAACACAACCCCAAACCCCATCATCTTCTTCTTTTCTGCTTCAACAACTTGAGATTGCAAAGCTACTCACTCACATCTTCTTATATACACCCTTCTGCATTATGGCCTAGAATAGTCACCAACAGCTACATACACCCTTCTGCATTATGGCCTTGAAAGGTGACTACAACATATATAAGAGTTTTAGAAATTAAAAGTTTTAATATCTAAAAGTAAAAATTTTGTTGTAAAAGATATTTAGGGATCAATTTCTATCGTTATGAGAATAGTTGTTAAAAAGTCGTCCTGAAAAGTAAAAAATAAGGCTTTTAGCAACAAATTTTTGAAAATGTCATTAATAAATAGACTTTTAGGAACAAAATAATTTGGTCTCAAAATGATTTATTTTTTTAAACAAAAAATTTGGTGCCAAAAGGATAATAATTCATTATTAATGTCTAATTTTATTTGCTAAAAATATAATAAAACTTTTCACAATAAAAATATTTGATCTCTAAAAATTAATTTTATCTTTAAATTTTGATTTCTAAAACTTTAATTTTTTAAAGTGGCTGACACGTAGGAAAAAAAATCGATAAAAATTAAATATTAAGATTTGGGAGAATTCTTATATTCCATTATATTTGCTTATATATACTTATTATTATATAGATATCTATATATGTATACTATCTAAATAAACAAATATAGGGGTGTTTTGGGAAGTTGGTAAAAAGTTAGTTTTTGACTTTTTTACCAAACATTTTGGCTTTTTTAGAAGTGATTTGGGAAGTTGGTAAAAAGTTGACTTTTTGATTTTTGGTTTAATATTTTTTAAAAGTGTCACATCACTCCAAAATGACTAAAATATCCTTACTTTTTAATTAAATTTACAATTTCCTTTTCTTGTATGTCAGCACTATTTTGAATTAATTAATCTAAATATTCTAGAGGGTAGTTTCGTAAATAAAGAAGTTGCGTTTTTTGGCCTTCCCAAATGGTGGGTTTGGCTTTTTCAATGGTGCTGCGTTTGGAGCTTCATTACAAAAATGCAGCTTTTTATCTTTCTTCCCAAAACGGCACATAATGGAGTATGAGAATTTTTCAAACTCTTAATACTAAATTCTTATGGATTCTCTCTTCTACGTGTCACTTCTCAAGTCTCCCCTCCCACTTTTCCTAATTTTTAATCATTTGTCAATTATCTAAATCTCAAAAGCTAAAAAGATTATATATATTTAAATAAAATGATAAATATTTAAATATGAACAACAAAGAGGTAGAGATAAAAATATAAAATAAATAAAATAAAAAGATAACTATTCAAATTTCAACTACAAAATAATATAAAGAGTCAAATAAAAGATAAAAAAAAATAACTAAATAAAAAATATTACGAGTCAATTAATTATAAAAATAAAAAGTTAACTATTTATATATGAATAATTAAAAAAATTTAAATAAAAAAATATTACGAGTCAAATGATTTTTAAAATAAAAAGGTAATTATGTATATATGAATAACAAATAAATATAGATGAAAAAATATACAAAAATAAAAATATAACTATTTAATGAAAATTCAAATAAAAGATAACAAAATATTTAAATAAAAAAAAGAATAAGATTGGGATATAAATATCCCAAAAAGATGATAATTTTTTTAACGTTTTATATTTATCTTTTGTTAGTTTGTTATAGAATTTCTATATATTTCAACTTAATCTTTTTAAAGTTTATCTTTAAGTAATAGACGTCCTCTTAGCCTCCAAATCTTTATTTTTAATTTCTTATAAAATTTAAAAAAATTATGTGACACTTAAGTTTTAAACTCACTCCTCTCCCATCACTTCCATTTAAAATAAAATCTAGTATTCTTTAATAATTTAATAATATATGCTATTAAAATAATAGTTATCCAAATACAAACTTATCAACAAGAAAAAAAAAAAGGGAAAGAAAAAAGTTATCAAAAATTCAAAAATATTTGAATTGAAAATCTGTATAAGGATAATCTATATCTATCAATAAAATTCAAAATTCAAAATAAAGATAATTTGAATTTGAATTTTAATATATAATAAAGATAATATATATTTATTTATCCAATTTCACATCTCTCTCCTGCTATATAAACAGTTATGTTTCAATTAATTATAAACACATGTAAAACTATTAATGAAATCAAAGAAGGTCATTTGTATTCAAGTCTAGAGATTTGGTCAACAACATAAATACTAAATAATTAATTGTTCATTATTTTTGAGCTCAGACCCAATGTTCTTGGTCTTCTGTGATTAGCTTATTATGTTGTTTTTTCTCTTTCCCCCTCTCTTTCTCTCTATATATAATTTTATATTGTTATAGATATGGTTGAAATATTTCATACATTTACATTCTTTGTCTAAATTTTAATTTTTTTTGTAGGTGACATTATAAATATAATACCAAGCTAGACGGTTAGAGAGTTTTTGAATTTCTTTTTATTGCATCAATGTTAAATATTATGTACCAAAATTGAAAAGAAAAAAAAAAGTGTAAGAAAATTATTTGTGTGTATCATTCTTATAAAGAATTTCCCACCAAACTAAAAAACTCTTTCCTATTTGAGAATATTTAACTTGGCCATTGAGTGTTCACTATATTTTTTTTTGCTTAAAGTTTTATCTTTCAAGAATATTTTGGTGATGAGTTCACATAGTTTTGTGATTTATATGTTTTTATGTAATTTAATTTTGTGTATCCTTATGCAATTCTAATGCATTTTTCTCTTTTACATTTGATATTAACTTTATTTTTTTGATAAAAAATACTTGAATAATTGAGTCTTTTATTTTGTTTTGTTTGTGAGTTGGCAATAGAATATTATTTTTATTATAGCAAAACATAACTCTCAATTATATGATACTTACTAATGTTTCATTGTTCGTAGTTGTTTTTTATTTATTTGTTTGTTTAATTGAATTATCTTTTATGTTTTTGATTATCAAAATCTCATTGAAAATAAATAATAAAAGACAATTAATGTGGATGATATTAAACTTAAAACCATAACACATCATATATTTTGTAATCATATTTTTAAGTTATTTATTGTAAATCATATACACCCATACATGGCACGAATTACCGTCAATATAGTATAGGTAGGTATGTGATAATTTTATTCAATTTATTTATATTTTATTCACTTGTCGGTGAATACAGCACCACGTGAAGCGGATGGGATGTGAGGAAAAATTATTTGATGTTGTTAGGAGGCAACGTGACGGTATTTCTTATTAATTAAAATTTTATATTTAATTTTATATTTTTTAATTATTCAATAAAAAATTATGAATCTCATTTCTTCCATTAACCACAATACCTTTAAGGCCCCAACTGACGACACCACGACCAACTAATAATTTCTCGGATGTCAGAGGCACATGCAACATGCTTTGTAGCTTGGTACTGACATAAAGGATGGCAGTTGGAGGGATCCATCGCTAAATTAAATTTTGTATGAGGTCATAAATTTAATTTTAATTTTTATTTTGTAATTTTTTTTTTTTTTTTGTGTGTGTTAACTTTTAAAGTTATTGTACATGAATCAGGTACGTGTGTTGAGTGCAGATATGTATTTAGATATTAGACTCATCAAATCATTTAAGGGTACGTGATCTCGACCCAAAAAAAAAAAAAAAAAAAGAAAAGTATATTTTTATATTTTAATCAGATATGTGAGATAAAATAGTGGGAATAAGGATTTCTGTTGTGCGTAATGGCACAATAGCCTGTTGTGAGGGGCTTTGGCAGTTTGTCCCGAGTCTATTTTTATGATCTAAACCGTTTATATTGTCAAATTTGTTGAGTAGATCATTCATCTAAAAAATCAAGTCAATTGAACATTTTTAGCCAATAACAAGACTACATTTATTTTATTTTTTTAAAAATGGTTAACATAATTTTATATTTTTTTTTAAAAAAAAAACAACGAGGACATGATCATGGGACTATAGATATTCAATTAACTTGATTTTTTTCATGGATTGTTAGGAGTCTTTGTTGTCAAATTCCATGGATCAAACCCAAAGTTGTAATTTTTTAAATTCACATGTTGGGTCAAATTAGGATTACTTTGGATTTCTCTAAGAAGTTGATTTTCTTCCAAAACTAGGATTATTTTGGAGTCCTTTAAGAAGTTGGTTTTCTTCCAAAAACAAGATTACTTTGGATTTTCTATAAATAGTTGGTTTTCTCCCAAAACTAGATTACTCATTAATTTTTTCCTCCAGATCTTCTTTTTGGTTCTTAAAGGTTTATATCTGGGGATATTTTGTTATTTTCTTTGATGTTTTATTGAGTATTCAACTCATGGTTTAAAGAGAGTACATCAAAGATTTGTTTGTTATACACAAAAGAGAGAGTTGTTCTTCAGTTGTGGATTCTGAAGAATTCGAGCCTGAAGCTTTGGTGGAATCCGGAGTGGCTCATCAGAAAGACAATTCCGTGGTGAAGATGGGGTTGGAAGAGGCACATAGAGGTTGGTTCAATTAGGCATTGTGGATTTGCTAGATAATTGAGAGTATACCTGTGTAATTCCTTTAAATCTTCTTAGTGGATTGTTCTTGTGGCAGTTGCCCGTGGTTTTTTTATCACAGTTGGAGGTGTCCAATTGTGGTTTTTCCACGTAAAATCGTTGTGTCTCTTTCTTTTGATTGTTTGACTGGGATTGTTATATTCTGCTTAAAATTGTTACATAATCACAAATCAACATCTATGAGGTTTCTAGATTTTTCAATTGGTATCAGAGCGGGTTGTTCTATTTATTTTTTTTAAAAAATTTTTTTTCTTTTAGAACGCTTTATTTTTTTAAAAAAAAAAAATTCTTTTAGAACGAGATCTTATTTGATTTGTGATAATGGATACAATTCGTGAGGGAAATTCTATGGTTCGACCACCCCTACTTGACGGATCCAATTATTCTTTTTAGAAAGCTCGGATGAGATCTTTTTTAAAATCTATTGATGAAAAAGTTTGGCAATCCGTCATGAATGGGTGGACTGAACCAACGATTACTGTTGATGGAGTAACTTTCCCCAAACCAATTGATAAGTGAGACACAACTGATTACCAAAATAGTAGCTGGAATAGTAAAGCTATCAATTCACTCTTTTGCGCTGTCACACCTGAAGAGTTTAGTCGGATTTGCAATTGTGAAGTCGCAAAAGAGGCTTGGGATATTTTACAAACTATTCATGAGGGCACTCATTCTGTTAAACGTTCAAAACTTCAAAGGCTCACATCTAGTTTCGAAAACCTTTCAATGAAAGATAGTGAGACCTTTGATGAATTTTATGCGAAGTTGAGTGACATTGTTAATTCCAGCTTCAATTTAGGTGAAAAAAAACCAGAATCCAAAGTTTGGGAAAAATTTTGAGATCCTTGCCCGATCGGTTCCAACCAAAAGTTACAGCAATTGAGGAGGCTCAAGATGTTGACACCCTCAAGCTGGATCAGTTGGTTGGAAATCTCCAAACTTATGAGGCACATAGAAATTTCAAAAAGAAACAAAAAGATTTTGCTTTTAGTAGTGCTCATAAAGTGGTAGAGGATTCTGAAGAGGATTGTGAAATAGATTCCAAGATTATGGCTGCTTTTGTTAAACAATTTAAAAAATCTTTTTTGAATAAAAATCCTAATCTTTTGGAATCTACTCATTCTCATAAATCCAAAGGCAAAGATAAAGTCAAAATTAATTCTATAGCCAAGAAGGAGAAAGGAAAGATACAAGGGAACTCTGAAAGCGTCCAATGCTATGAATGCCAAGGATTTGGCCACTTTGCTTTAGAATGCCCCACTCGTTTGAAGAAGAAAAAAGCCCTCGCTATCACTTGGGATGATGAATCAGAATCTAATGAAGATGATAGTGTCAATGAAGATCAAGGCGAAGAGGGACATAAACAATTCCTTGCTTTCATGGCGGCTTCTTAAACTGAAGGACAAACAGAGTCTCCGAAGATGTCAGTTGAGAATACCACTGATGATGAATCCTCGGAGAGTGATCATGAAGAGCTTGAGCAAGCTTATGAAAAGCTGTATAAGGAGTCTCTTAATTTATTCAAATTGAATGACAAACTCACAAAGAAACTCAAAGCATGTGAAAGTGAGAATGTCAAACTTAAGGAGAAGATTTCCAAGGCTAGAATCAATGCTATCAAGATAGCTGATGATCAACAAGTTCTTTGTGCAAAACTGTTGACTTGTGAGACAGAGAGGAATGAGCCACAAGAAACCCATGCCATGTATGAAGAAAAGATTGAATCTCTCGAGATGTCACAAGTTGCTTTGGAAGAACTAATGATCAAGAAAGAGGAAGAGCTAAAGTGTGCTATGGTTACCATTGGTCTTTGGAACAAAGGATCAAAGACTTTGGAGGATATCATTGGGTCTCAACAAATCTGTTCTGACAAGAGTGGCATTGGCTTTAGAGGTAAGAAAGAGCAACAACAGAGTGCATCCACATCTCATGATACAAGAACTCAAGGAAAAGGAGGACAAAAGATTCAACATGAGGATAGACTTCTCAAACTCCCTAGAGTTGGTAAGGTAAAAGAAAAGAAGGTACACCCTGTTTTTATTTGTCATCATTGTGGTATGCATGGCCATATTCGCCCTTATTGTTATAAATTGCATGGGAGAGTGTCCCAAAAGGGTAGAAATTCGAATGCTTTTTGGGTTAGGAGACAACCTTACATGTCTAGGCAGAATACCAAGATTCATGAGGGTGTTCACAACACCATGACACTTACCAAGACCGCTAGACCTGATTTTGTTAAGACCAAAAAGGTTTGGGTGAGAAAACTTGACTTGTGTTAATTTGTTTATTTGGTTTTGGGTTTTTGTTTATTTGTTTTAGTTATTGTTTTAATAATAAAAAAATGTGTGAATGTTTGTTTTTTTTTTTTTTTTGCTTTGTTTAGAAAAAGAAAAAAATTAAAAAAAAAAAAAACCAAAAAGATTTTCTTAGTATGGTTTTGCAAGCTTGAGATTTTTGAGATGTCCTTGGTGCATATTGGAATTGATAAGAATAACCATTACATGTTAATATGTGTGTGCTTTCTGTGGTCATTACTCATTTTGGAGTGTGTGTTTTTGATTAGTATGTCTCATTCTGTACACACTCTTGGATTAGCAAATATCGGAGTCTTTCGCCTTAGTGATTATTTTTTCTATGGACTTCTGGCATGGTATCTTTTGCTTTTCTAGAGGAATTGACCTATACTAGCATATCATGGGTGATGTTGAGTCTCTTAACCACCTTCCATCTTTTTGCATCTCCATGGCTTTCCCCTCTATTCTTTGCAGTCCAGCCATGAGGAAAAGGCTACCTCAGAGTCACCAACCAGGCCATCCTTATTATATCCATGCTTCTTTGGTTCGGTTTCCATAATCTTGAGCGTGTCAGCCGCCAATGAATGTGCAAAAGAAAGAAAAGAATGTGCAAAAGAAGGAAAAAATGTGCAAAAGAAAGAAAAAAATGTGCAAAAGAAAGAAAAGAATAAGATGTGAAAAAAAAAAGGAAAAAAAAATAAAGGATTCATTGATTGAGGGGGAGCCTCCGTCTTTACTCACCAAATACCCCTTGATTCCTAGTGGTTTGACTTTCCTTAGTTGTGCTCAGATTTTCTTGTCGGAGGTCCAACTTTTATATTACTACTAGGATTGAATCTAGTGTTTGTCGAACTCCAAGAGTCACACACACACTTTTATCATGGGATCTATGCTTTTCACATAATGCATCACTTTCTTTTATGAGGAATTTTCTAGAGGCTGTGCACATTGTGTTTTCAAGTAATTGTGCTTCTTGGATAATCTTGTGTGTTTCAAGGTACAAATCTGAAATTCCTTGCTTGCTCCACCATATTATTTTTTGTCGTTTTTCTTCTTGTTCACTGTTTTCAGTATCTGTGGTTGCTTTTAGTGAGGGGGAGTTCGGTTAATCGTTATCTTGTCATTGCTTGTGTGGGTTTTGATCTTGATTTTGTTATTTGAGATTCCTTTGTCAATTCGTGACAAACAGGGGGAGAAATTTGTTTTTCATGTATTCATGTCATGTGTCGGGTGCATATGTCTTAGTTTTCAGGTTTTCATGCTACATGTTCTTAAAATCTCCAAGTTGCATCTATTCATGTTATTCATGTTTTTCATCTCATACTTCAAGATAATCTAGCCATATGTTTATTGCTTTTTCATATATTCTTGTGGGACTAATAGTTGTTTTGGAAATTGTGGCACTAATAGTTGTTTTGCAGATCATGACCTTGAGAAATAAGTTTGTAAAGAGATTTGGTTATATGTGCTGGTTCCTAGTTGGTGGTGTTGTTCTTGTTTTGATTGGAAAATTGTTTTAGTGTTTTGTTAGGAAAACTGTTGTAGCATGGTTTTGTCCAGGATTTGACAAAGGGGGAGATTGTTAGGAGTCTTTGTTGTCAAATTCCATGGATCAAACCCAAGGTTGTAATTTTTTAAATTCACATGTTGGGTCAAATTAGGATTACTTTGGATTTCTCTAAGAAGTTGATTTTCTTCCAAAACTAGGATTATTTTGGAGTCCTTTAAGAAGTTGGTTTTCTTCCAAAAACAGGATTACTTTGGATTTTCTATAAGTAGTTGGTTTTCTCCCAAAACTAGATTACTCATTAATTTTTTCCTCCAGATCTTCTTTTTGGTTCTTAAAGGTTTATATCTGGGGATATTTTGTTATTTTCTTTGATTTTTATTGAGTATTCAACTCATGGTTTAAAGAGAGTACATCAAAGATTTGTTTGTTATACACAAAAGAGAGAGTTGTTCTTCAGTTGTGGATTCTGAAGAATTCGAGCCTGAAGCTTTGGTGGAATCGGAGTGGCTCATCAGAAAGACAATTCCGTGGTGAAGATGGGGTTGGAAGAGGCACATAGAGGTTGGTTCAATTAGGCATTGTGGATTGCTAGATAATTGAGAGTATACCTGTGTAATTCCTTTAAATCTTCTTAGTGGATTGTTCTTGTGGCAGTTGCCCGTGGTTTTTTGATCACAGTTGGAGGTGTCCAATTGTGGTTTTTCTACGTAAAATCGTTGTGTCTCTTTCTTTTGATTGTTTGACTGGGATTGTTATATTCTGCTTAAAATTGTTACATAATCACAAATCAACATCTAGGAGGTTTCTAGATTTTTCATGGATGATATGTTCGACGAGTCCTATAATGTGAACAATTCGGATCATCAAAATAGGCACAAGAAAAACTCCCAATGGCCCTCACAGCAGGGCTGTTGCGCCTTGAGGCACAACAGAATCCCCGTGTCCGTAAATGGCGCTATATGTATTTACAGTGTTAAAAAAATATTTATAGTAATGATAAAAAAAATATGTACATATAATAATATTATTATATACAATTATATAAGAGTATGTAAGGAGCAAATTGTGAAGGAAGTTAAAGCCAACTGCAAATGCAACACACAATATGGTGATGTAGATTTTGTCAGCTCAAATATTCATGGTAAGATGCAGACCAGAGAGGAGAGCAGAAGGGAAGATGATAAGAATGACATGGAGGATGATGACAAGGATAAGAATGACATGGTGGCAAAGGGGGAATCAACAGATCAGAGGAAGGATAAATGTGAGATAAAAGTAGAAGGTAGTTGGGAAGTACTATCAGAAGTGGAAAAGACTGAGGACTGCCTAGGGAAAGCAACAAAAGAAGACACATGCGTGGAGGATTCAATGATGAGGATGGACAGCATGCATATGTAGGTGTGTAATTATGATGCCCAAAAAGTAGATGGGCAGATTATTACACCTGGATTCATTAAAAGCATCAATGGATCGCAGAAGGATAAGCCAGGTATATGCATGGAGGTAAAGTTGGGCCAAAGCCATTTCAAAATCCAACTTAATGAGCTAGGCATGTGTAATCACAATGTGCAAGGTACTAGGCAGGTGAATGAAAACAGTGGTGGGCCTAGTATGGTGGGCTTTAAGACACAAAAGACTGATACCATTAGTATATCAAACTCTGAATCTGTCAATAATCAGAAGAAAGGAAAAAAGAAGAGGAAAAAAAGATGAAGGGCATAGAAAACATATGTTAAAGGGAGGTTTTGTTGGATTTGTGAAAAGAATAGGGCAAAGTGGAGCAGGTTTCAGTAAAGGCAATCATAAAAATGTAATAGTTAGATCAGCTACTATTGCTATGTCAAAATCTTCTTCAAAAATGACATGCTCTGTTAGTAAGAATGGGAGGGTGAATGAGGCTTAGGCAACTCTACGACTAGGGGAGAAGCTGGGGATTGTTACAAAAGGTCAAGATCAAGAAGTAATACAAAAATTAATTCTTATGAAGGAGAAGGACAAGGAGATGGTGGGAAAAGGGAGTGGTAGGGCTATGTAATTTGTGCTTTATTGGGGTGAATTGCAGTGTTTATAAATTGTTATTATGAAAATTTTAAGCTGGAATATTAGAGGAGTGGAAAGACCTAGGAAGATAAAGAAGTTACTATTTGAAAGGAGAATTGATATAGCTTTATTCCAAGAGACAAAGAAATCAAGGATCTCTGATTTGGAGGTGAAATCATTGCGGCATAGAGACAATCTTCAGTCTATGAATGTTGATGCTGAAGGTATAGTTGGTGGTTTGCTCTACATTTGGGACCCTGAAGTATTTGCACTCTCAGAGTCCTGCAGCAATAGAAACTTTATCTTGCTGTCAGGTACTATTCAAAACTCATTTGAATGTGTGATTGTAAATATATATGCTCCAAATGATATGGTGAAAAGAGGTAAACTTTGGGAAACATTAGTGAACATAAAAAGCAAATTTCCTAAACCATGGTGCCTTGGAGGGGATTTTAATGAAATAAGGAATGTGGATGAGAGGATAGGGTGCTCGAGAAGAGATAGGGGTATGAAAGAGTTCAATGAATTCATAGATAGGTGTGAGGTAACTGAAATTCAAATGCTAGGAAGAAAGTTTACCTGGTGTAATGCTCAAGATGGCTCAAAAGGAGTAAGATAGACAGATTTCTTCTATGTCCTGAATGGATGGAGAGGTTTAAGATTAAATTATGGGGTTTATCAAGGATAATTTCAGACCATTGCCCATTAATTCTAATGGAGGATGTGAGGGATTGGGTCCCAAAACCCTTTAAATTCCTGAATTAATGCTTGGTGTTTACACCCAAAATTTGGACCTTTTGTACAGAAGGTGTGGAGAGAAACACATTTTCATGGGGCTGCTGGTGCTGTTATGCATAAGAAACTACAGGCCTTAAAATTGGCTTTGAAACAAATGGAATAGATGTCTATGGTAATGTTGCATCAAAAATCAAGGATGGTGAGGATAAGCTGCATAACCTTGACTTGAAAGCTGAAGTTAGGCCATTGGATGAGGCAGAACTGAAACAGAAAAGGGAATTAAGGAGTGAAGTGTGGAAGCTTAGCAGAATGATGGACTAGAAATGGCTCCAAAAATCAATATTGGATTGGAACTTAAAAGGGGATAGGAACACTCGATTCTTCCATGTTACAGCAAGTTGTAGACAAAATAGAAATGCTTTGAATAGTATATCAGTTGGAGGGGTTGGGGTTGAAGAACCTGATCAAGTAACGCAAGAGGTGTGGGATTATTTTAGGAATCATTTCACAGAAGATTGGGTTAGTAGGCCTGTACTAGTGGGTGATTTCAAGAGTGTTAGTCATAGTCAGTGTCTTGATAGATTAGAAGCAGAATTTTCTGATGAGGAGATTTGGGCAGCAGTGAAAGGTTGCAATGGGAATAAAGCACTGGCCCTGATGGGTTTCATTTATTATGCTTTCAAAAGCATTGGAAGGTGTTTAAAGAAGAGGTGATCATGTTTATGAAAAAGTTTCACAATAAAGGCAGGCTAGTTAATGGTTTGAATTGCTCATAAATTACTCTCATCCCAAAGAAAGAGAATGCAATTAAGTAGCTTAAGTGAGTATAGGCCTATTAGTTTTATTGGGTCTATGTACAAGATACTAACAAAGTTACTTGCAAAAAGGATGAAATCAGTTCTAACTGAGGTAATTAGTGATACACAATCTGCATTCCTAGGTAGGAGAAACATTTTGGATGGGGTGTTGATAGCAAATGAAATAGTGGGTGGGTGGAGGAAATCAAAGAAAAAAGGGCTGTTGTTTAAGCTGGATTTTGAGAAAGCGTATGACTCCATTAATTGGGAATTTCTGTTTTCAATACTCTCAAACTTTGGATTTGGAGCAAAGTGGATCTCTTGGATGAAAGAGTGTGTAACAACAGCTAGGGTCTCAGTTGTTATCGCAAGTAGGCAACTTAAGAGGGAGGGTGAATTGGGTTATTAAAAATTTTATAATATTAAAATTAACACAATATTCAGAATTTTAACAAATAAAAAAAACAGAATAATAATTATCAATATAAAAGTAAGAGAGATAGGGAAAGAAAATCAAACACTGAGACTTATAGTGGTTCAGCACACCAGGCCTACGTCCACTCCCCAAGGAATCTCCATGAGAATTTCTTTACTATCAATTAGATAAATACACCACCAAGCTTGTGGATTTGGCACAGGACTTACTCTTATCTATTGATCCTCACTCAACAATAAATGACTTACCCTTACAAAATCTCTCACAACAATAATGAATAAAAATGAGTGGTACTTAAACCCTCTTTTACAATAATTCTGTCACAAAGAGTAAATATGAAAGTGTAAGAACAAATGCTACACTTAGATCTGAAAGTGAAAAAGCAGAATACAATATACTCAGAATTTTGGAACACACAGAAATTTTTCTCTTCAAGTTCTTGATTTTTCTCCACACACAACACTTCTATTTATACCAAAAAATATACCCGTTGGAAGAGAAGACGCTCCTTGCTGACGTCATGACTTACATAAGCACGCTCATTGATTTTAAATAGTCAGCAAATGTTAATAATGAAAAAGATGATAATAATTAGTAAGACTAATTTTTTCTTTTCCTTTTTGTTTTGTCAAATATGCAGCCACCGCTTTTGTAGAAAATTTTGATACAAAAATCACAACTTTCAACCAAGCAAATAATTTGCTTCATCTTTTTCTTCTTGTTTCATTATAATATATATATATATGTGTGTGTGTGTGTGTGTGTGTCTGTGTGACATGATATAAAATTCAAACATGAGCCACCGTTTTGTAGGCAATTTGAATAATAATACAATTATCACATCTTTAAATTTAATATAAGCAAATAATTTTGCTCCATCATTATGGGTTCCTTGAAGTCAAAAGCCACATGAAATTTTGTCTATTTTGTAAATTTTCTTTTTCTTTTTGCAAGCAAATTCAAATCAACTTACAATTTTTCTTTTTTCATTCTATAGGCAAAACATCTTTAAAGATTTGTTTTCAATAAAAAAAATTAAATAAGTTTTCTCCTGCAATCATTATAGTATATCAATTTCATCAAGATTTTGACTATATATATATTTATTACAGATGCACCACACAAGTTCAAACTTGAGGATTTTTTCTTTTTATTATATCAACATATATATATATATATATATATATATATGTATGAAAAAAAAATGCATCACATGACACCGTCCGCATCCCCAAACTTATAAATAATATATTATAAACAACATAAAAGTAATGTATGTATATTTGAATAAAAAGTCTGATTTGCTATCAAACACCACTTGAATATGTTACACAAATCAAATATTTTTGTGATTGCTATATAAATATATCAACTATCCCATGTGAGTATATTAAATTTGTCAAAAGATGACAACTCACTAAAATCACATTTGTCAAAATGATACAACTAATCAATTTTAAATTTGTCAAAAGATGAATAGTGATCAGCCTAATTTTTCAAAAGGTGAATAGTAAAAAAATATTTATTTAAATAATATTTAACAAATGTATCATATAATATATATTTTAAACTGATAATATTGTGTCAAATAATATGTATATTAAAAAATCTAAATTTTTGCAAATAATATTTTAGACATCATCAAAATTAAATAATATGATTAACATCAGTTCTAGTGAATGGATCTCCAACCAAAGAATTTTGCCCACAAAAAGGACTTAGACAAGGTGATCATTTGCCACCATTTTTATTTACTATGGCAGCAAAGGGTTTGAGTATTTTACTAAGGAGAGCAAGGGAGCTGGGAATTATTAAAGGTGTGGAGATTGGTGCAAAGAGAGTTGTAGTGTCTCATTTACAATTTGTAGATGACTCATTACTTTTCTGTGAAGCAGACTGGGAGGAATTATTAAATCTTAAAAGGATTTTAACGTGGTTTGAGATTTTATCAGGGTTGAAGATCAATTATCATAAAAGTGTGGTGTGTGGGGTGGGAGTCTCTGATACTCTACTGAAAGAATTTACACATCTGTTAAACTGTAAGATTACAAGCTTACCTTTACATTATCTTGGTTTGCCATTAGGTGCTAGCCCAAGTAGGAAGAAATCTTAGAAGCCAATTATTGATAAGGTCAAGCTTAAGCTCACTGGATGGAAAAGAAGGTTTCTATCATTCGCTGGTAGGCTGACTTTGATCAAGGCAGTGCTATCCAATTTGCCAGTGTACTATCTCTCTTTATTTAAGATGCCAGAAGGAATAGCAAGAGAGATTGAAAGTGAGATTGAAAGTATTCAAGCTGCCTTTCTATAGGGAAGATCAGATTTGAAGAGGAGAATACACTTGGTGAAGTGGAAGGAGGTAACAAAAAGTAAGATGCAAGGAGGTCTAGGGATTAGAAGAATTAGAGACTTTAATGATTGTCTTTTGATAAAGTGGTGGTAGAAGTTTGCTAATGAAGAGGAAGCTCTATGGAAGAAAGTGGTCTGTAGTAAATATAATCTAAATGGGGGAGTATTGTTTCCAACCTTGAACCAAGGTAAGAGGGTATCAAAGCTGTGGGGTGATATCTTAGCTGCTGCAGAGCAAAGGCTTATGCTGTTTAATTTTTTTTTTACAAGTAAAGTACAAATTAGTGTGGATATAATGGGAATAGAGTGAGGTTTTGGCATGATAAATAGTGTGGTAATGGTTGTTTCAAAGAAAAATTTCCCAGGCTGTTCAGGTTATCCACTAATAGAGGAGGTTCATTAAGGTCTTTTGTTGATAAGATAGGAAGTACTAGTGTTTGGGAAGTCAGCTTCAGAAGGAATTTATTTGATTGGGAGCAGGAGGAACTTAACAAGCTTAGAGAGGAGTTATGTCTGGCTCCATCACTTAGTAGGAATGAAGAGGATAAACCTATTTGGTTAGCAGCACAGTCAGGTCAGTCTATTGTCTCAATCCTATATAAGCAGACAGATTTAATTGCTGGTGAGCAGTTTAGAGTGAGTAAACTGGTTTGGGTGAATTATCTCTCTCCCAAAGTGCAATTCTTTGGGTGACTTGCATGGAAACACAAGGTGAAAACCTCTGATTTTTTGCAGATGATAGGGATTCTGGATGGAAGTGTGTCTTATTAGTGTGTGTTTTGCAAAAATGAGCTAAAGATAGTTCAGCATGTGCTAATCTTATGTCCCTTGGTTTGGAAGGTGTGGACTGGTTTGCTACAGTGGTGGGGGATTCAATGGGTAGTTCCTAGATCAGTGGAGTGTTTGTTACAATAGTGGGATGGTATAAAATTCAAAAAATCTGAGAGGAGAATCTGGATGGCTTTACCTCTGGTGGCTTTGTGGTACATATGGAAGTCTAGGAATAAATGCTTGTTCAATGGTATCCAACCAATGATGGAGGAGCTGAAAGAATCAATCATCATCAAATTAGCTATTTGGTTGAAAGCTTCTTTCAAGGAGTACCAGTTTTCTATTACTGACTTCTTGCATAATTTAACACAGATTAGACAATGTATAGGTGGTTGATTGTGAGTTCAAGTGAAAGTCTGCTTTATGAATTCATGAGGCTGCTGCTGTGGATTTCTAGGCTAAGGATTTCTGGGCTGCTGTTGTGGATTTCTAGTGTGTGTTCTGCTATGGTCAGCTTGCTGCTGTGCTCTGTAGTGGATCTTGTGTGTGATCTAGTTGATATGTGATCTGTATGCTATGTGCTTTGTGGTTGAGCTTGAGTTTTGAGGTTGAGCTCTGTATGCTGTTCTATTTTGATAGTATTTCTTGGATTAGTGCTTCTTCTAGGCTTTCCCTCCTGCGGGGTTTGGTCTCTCGCCAACCCTTTGTGGTTGAGCTTGCAGATGATTTGGACTCTCTTTTCGGTGCCAACCTAGTTGGGATTGGAATAGTTAGCTATGATTCGTTCTGCTCATCCACTCTTTGATTTGATGTAATCTCATTTGTCTTATGGTTTTATCATCAATAAAGGTTTTTTTTTTTTTCAAAAATATATATATATACAATTATATAAGAAAAGTTCATTGATAAATATCCGACACTTATCTCATACTCTTATTTAAGTGTCGATTGTCCACTACGAATATTTGATTTCTTTTAAAGAGTTGGTGTATCATATATAGTTTTAAAGTCATAAAAGATATGCATATTTTATGTTTGATAGATTTATCTTTGTATTTATTTTTATGCTAAATAAATTTAAAATCTTATCATTTGAGTTTTATAATAAAATTGATATCTATAGATTTGATTTTTTGAAAATTTTCAAATAAAATCAATATTGAAAATAATTTTTTTAAATTCACTAAATACAAAAAATAAAATAAAAATTAATTATATTTTCATATTTTTGTGTATTTATTGGTTTTTGTTAATATTTTTAAGAAATATTTTATTTTTTAAGTGTATTTAGGTTAGATATGTAAAAAATAAAAAATGTTAAAAATATTTAAAAATTTACTAAAAACAAAATAATGCGAGAAATAAAAAAACTTAATTTTTAAAAAATCAATTTAAACTAAACAATAATATTATATTTGTTATTTGTTATTTCGTATCTGACCGATTTTGAAATTAAGAGTTGTTTAATTGCTAACATTGTATTAGGTTGTCCCACAAACTTGTACATGTTATCAATGGAGAAGCATTCGCATTAAAGGGTTCTGACAAGTTTTTGGCTTTCAGAGGGTTTGATGCAAGTTTGCTGCTATTGGTTTATTTTGGCTATTAGTTTGCTGCTACTGGTTGGTGATGATGTTGGTTGTTGCAATTCTGTTTTTCTAGTACTTTCATATTCTGTTTGATGTTTTGTATTGGGATTTGGATTGTACATATTGTATATAGGCTCAGGAAGATATTAGCTCTATTATTTGGGGTTTTTTTTTGATTGGTTTCTCACTAAATTGTGGTGTTTGTTCTTGTATATGATTGGATTTGCTTTTTAATACTCACATATATAGTTGGGTTCATATTGCCTTGGTATTATATAGTTTTGTACTCATCATTTCTGTTTTTATTGATATATTATATGTATGTTAGTTTCATCAATAAAGTTTCTATTCTATTTTACTGATAAAAATAAAAAGTAAAAAAAAAATTAATACTACAAACTCATAAATTTTATAGAGAAAATTATTAAAATTATCAACATGTGATTTATATTTATTCTATACATGGACTTGATTTCCTTCTTTATTGATGCAAGTTATATTTGTACTTTGCTTCCTTCATTAATAAAATTTCTTCTTTTGATTTAAAAAAAATTGAAATTAATTGAACCAATTTTAGTTAAAATAAAAAATTCAGTACTAAATTGATCCAACTAAAATTAAAGTGATTAAAATAACATATTAATCAAAGCGATATACTTTGTCCTTATTTATATTATACTCCCAACAAATACAAACTGAAAGCAAAACATTATAGATAGCAAAAGCAATACAAACCAGACCAAGATTCAAGAAGCAGCCACAAAGCAAAATAGTTTAAACAAATTTTTGAAATAACTTCGAAAATAATTTTTTAATTTCCTATTCACTTCAAAAATGAAATAATTTTTCCTTAGTTTCATTTTTCTTCTTATTAAAATCTCGTTTGGAAATAAATTATTTTACTAATTTTTAATTTTTTATAAAAAAAAATATATATATAAAAAAAAATAATGTGATAATTTATAACGATTGGTTGATTTTTGACTAAAACATACAAGTAACAAAGGAGACCTAAAGGAGACCTAAGCTCACTGTTTATGCTTTTTGAGATAACCCCAAAAATTATTCACGTACTTATCTTGTACAGCATCGTCAACAAGCAACCCACTCATCTCTTTAACCTTCTCCCTGTAAATCCTGCCTTCATCCTCAACTATCACTAGTCTCAGTGAGTCGGCCACCGAGCCTCTCGTGAACAACCCGTCTTGCTCCTCTCTCGGTATCAAGTATGCCATTTTCTTTTCTTCCAAAAGCCTAGCGATCAACCCTGTGTCCGCCAGGGAAGACAACAAAATTGTATGACAAACTTAACAATGGTAATGATCAATTAGCCCGTGAGGGTGTTTATCACACAGAGAAAAATACAATCCAGATATATGAAATTCGGAGAGTAAGAAAATGAAGTGAAGTAACCTTGTAGTGAGGCCATCTATTTATAGTTTACATGGTGGCCATTGATCAATAGTTGCATACATTCAAACTCAAATGTTAAACCAACAGTCACCATATTTCCTACCGTTGTGACTGTTTGTTTTGAATTCAAATCAGAGTTGTATTTCTTCCTGCGGGAAGGTTTTATATTACCACCAATTGGGTTATGATATAGTATGAGGCAACCCACCATATTATGGTGTGAGCACTCTCATACCTTCATCTCCCACTTGATCACACTATAATATTGATAACAAAACCTGAGTTGGACATGTTTGCCTTGGTACCCAAAAAAAAAAATTTCCCCATGCCAACTTTCATCTATGAAATTACCTCATAGATCGACGTCTAATTGTGACTTGGTCATACGTGCGCACGTTTTTGTCATCAATCTAACCGCACCCGTACGAATGTGTTCTCCCACTGTCAACACATTCCAGATGACTTCAATTCACTATATAACAATGTGAACGACATCAATTTTTAGTGATGGGTTAATAGTCCATACCCAATCACCATTGACGACTTCAGCCGTACACATTTTTCATGTGTCGACCTGCACTAAAATTATTGTTAAGTACTTCCTTTAAGACCCATTCCTGAATTCCTGAAGGTTTTCCTTAACACACCTTATCAATGACTTTTTGTTGATCAAGTAGACAATATCATCTAGTTAGCACGTTGCATATTATGGACTTTACATATCATGCTAACTATGATATCCGTACCTTGTCAATTCCTCTATCTTGTTACCTGACCAAACACATGTTTCCATGCAAGATAGAGTCGCAAAACATCGGTTATCTAGGCGTCCCCAGAGTCATCCGACTATGCTCTTATATAAGTAGCTAAACCACCTAACTAGGTATTTTTCAATCCCATATTAGCTATATGTTCTCTGAATTTTTCCAGAGACAACCCTTTGGTCATAGGGTCAGCCACCATCTCTTCTGAGGGTATATAGTTGACTTTAATTTCACCTCTCTCCACTATGTCCTGAATATAGTGGTAACTAACATCAATATGTTTTCCCGTAGAGCTATTTGCTCCGCTTTTTATTAATGAGATGGCAGACTGATTGTCACAAAACATATTGACCGGTCTGATAGGTATACCTAATTGTAAACTGTCAACAAATCGTTTTATCCAGACCGCATTACTAACGGCTGTGCTGCAAGTTATGTATTTAGCTTCCATAGTATACTTTGCATCATAACTCTATTTCTTGCTTAACCAAGAAATTGCTGTTCCACCAAACAAGAACACATGACACTAGTAGATTTTCTATCATCTACATCTCCTGCAAAATCCGCGTCAGTGTATCCTTTTATGTCTAGATCACACAAACCAAAACATAATTTCAAATTTTTAGTGCCTTTTAAATATCTGAATATTCTTTTAACTGCTTGCCAATGTTCCTTACCTGGATTAGATTGAAACCGACTTACCAATCTGACTGCATGACAGATGTCAGGTCTAGTGCTTGTCATGGCATATATTAGGCTGCCTACTGCCTAAGCATACGGAACATTTCTCATTTCCTCAACGTCAGACTTAGTTTGAGGACTCATATTTTTACTAAGTCTTTGTCCTTTGCAAACAGGCGTACTTAAAGAATTACAGTTATCCATATTAAATCTTTTGAGCACCTTGTCTAGATATTTCTCTTGATTTAGATATAATAATTTTGAATTTCTATCTCTTGAAATTCTAATTCCTAGAACATAGGTTGCAAGGCCCATGTCTTTCATTTCAAATTTAGATACCAAGAAATTTTTGGTTTTTACAATCATATCTGGACAATTTCCTGCTAACAATATGTCATCCACGTATAAAGACAATATTGCTAACTTGTCATCATTTTTCCAGACATAAACACAGTGATCTAATGGACTTACAACATAGCCCATTTCTAAAATGGCTTGGTGAAATTTCAAGTACCATTGTCTTGAAGATTGTTTAAGTCCATATAGAGATTTCTTCAACTTGTAGACTTTATCCTCGTTGCCTTGGTTCTGGAAACCATCAGGTTGCATCAAATAAATTTCCTCTTTTAATTCTCCATTGAGAAAAGCTGTTTTAACATCTAATTGATGCAATTCCAAATCCATCCTGGCGACTACCGCCATTAGAATTCTTATTGAGGCAAATTTTGCAATAGGAGAATATGTATCTACGAAGTCTATTCCAGTTTGTTGAGTGAAACCCTTGGCTACTAACCTGGCCTTGTATTTCTCCAAAGTTCTATCTACTTTGAATTTCTTTCTAAGAACCCATTTGCAACCAATGGCTTTTCTACCATTTGGGAGATCGGTTAATTCCCAAACATCATTTTTCTTGATCGAGCCAAGTTCTTCATTCATTGCCTCAAGCCATTCTGTAGCATCACTGCTACTGATTGCTTCATTATAACTAGTAGGATCATCTACTAAGTTATTAAGTTCTTCAACTTGAAAAACATAATGATCTTTCAAAACCGTAGATGGACGTCTTGCTCTCTTACTCCCACTTATCTCAGAATTCGAAGCAGGTAAAACAATGTCAGGTAATTTGCGTTTGCTCCCACTATTAGATGGTTCGGGGAGAATAGGTGAACTATGTGACAAAGAAGGAAGAGAAGAATCCTGAGATACATCAGAGAGCAATTCAATTTGTTCAATAAGAGTAACAAGATCAATGGATTCAAGAAAAATAGCATCTCGACTTTCTATCAATCCACGTTTAGGATTGTAAAAACGATAACCACTCCCATTTTCAACATAACCAATAAACTTGCATTCCTAAGTTTTGCTTCCCAATTTATCCCGTAAAGGTTTGGGAATAAGTACATGTGCCTTACATCCCCAAACTTTGAGATTTTGAACATTAGGTTTAGTTCCATGCCAGCATTCATAAGGAGTTAGAGGTTTGGCTTTTGTTTCGACTCTATTTAAGATGTACGCAGCGGTAGACAAGGCTTCCCCCAAAAATGAATAGGAATCAGCATGAGCCATCATAGACCTTGTCATTTCCATGAGAGTACGATTTCGTCTTTCTGCGACCCCATTTTGTTGTGGTGTATATGGCATGGTAAACAAATGTTTTATGCCATTCTCCTTCCAGAAAGAATCCATAACTTCATATTCGCCACCTCGATCATTATTCAAGTGTTTAATGGATCGACCAAGTTGCTTTTCTACCTCTAATTTATATTCCTTAAACTTTTCAATTGCCTCTGATTTGTGTTTAAGAAGGTAGATATGTCCATATCTGGAATAATCATCAGTGAAAGTAATAAAGTATTCCATGCCTCGATGAGTTTTAGTTCTTAAAGGCCCACAAATGTCTGAATGAATTATTTCAAGTAATTCTGATGATTTCCAATGTTTAAAAAATGGCTTGCTAGTCATTTTACCTTTGATACATGGTTCACATATATCAAAATCATCAGAACATACTTTAGGCAATAAGCCACTTTTAAACATTTGAGACATTTTATTTTTATTAATGTGACCTAACCTTAAATGCCACAAATAAGAACTATTACTAGTAGAAACATGCAAATAATCAGCAATACATACTTTATTATCAATAGGAAGAGAGAACATGTCATTCACTCTTACACCTTTCACTAATACACTCCATTTCTTAATCAATACTGTGTTAAACCTAAAATTAACCTCAAAACCTTTTTGAGTTAACACCGGAACTGAAATTAAATTTCGCCGAATGTTAGGTACATAAAGCACATCATGAAGCACAATAGAAGTCCCATTAATAGAGAATTGACAATTGTCGATACCCAAAACATCACTATAGGAGTTGTTGCCCATGTAGATTCTGTGTTCACCAACCTTCTTTTCAGTAAACTCCACGAACATGTCTTTATTTTGCACAATATGCCTAGTTGTAGCAGAATCAATCCACCATGAATTTGATGAAGGTTCAAGCACCATTGCTTCAGAAACTGTCATGGTAACAGGGTTATGCTCCTTTGTCTGTTTCTTCTGAGGACAATTGGCTTTGATATGACCTTTTTGACCGCACTTGTAACATGGGCCAATTTGATGCTTGTGATGTTGTTGTTTTTGCCATTCTTGTGGTTTCTTCCATCCTTTCTGAAATCCCTTCTTCCATTTTTTCTTGAAAGAAGTCGTCTTTTTCTTGTTGAATGGAGTGTGGGTATTATTCTGTGGTTGTGGTGAAGATTGTGCCATCAACAAGTTAGAAGACAATCCTTCTTTACGCCTGCGCTTCATTCTTTCTTCTTCCAAAACTAAGAGTACAGGCAATGTTACCATTGAAATCTCTCGTCCACTATGAGTGAGAGATGTGATAACATGATCCCAAGACAATGGAAGACTATTAAGTATGGTTGTTACTTGCATCTTGTCCGACAAAGAATGACCAGCGTTGGATAATTCTTTAGCAATTAATTCCATTTGATTAACATGATCACCAACACTATCATTATCACTCATACGAGTGTTATTATATTTGTCCAAGAGCAATTGAATTTGAGTATCCGATCGAACTCCATACTTACTTTCTAGTGCTTCCATTAGTTGTCTTGCAGTTTCATGTTCTTCAAAGAGCGGAATAATGTTATCTTTCATATTATGTAACATAGTTGCCTTGGCCATTGCATCATCTTCTATCCATTTATTTTGAAACCAATTAGAATCATCATCTGGTTTAGAAGTGGATAAAGTATGCAATGTTTTCTCGTGTGTAAGAACATAAGAAATGTGGCGTTTCCATGCTTGGAAATTATTCCCATTAAGCATCTCGATTCTCGAAGAATCCATTGTATTTTTAATAGCCATATTAAAAATAAAATGTGATACTATGAAAATTCAAATGTGAATATGAAACTTTCAAATGTGAATATTACAATATTAAATGAAAAATAAAAATAAGCAAGATTAAAGACAACAACAGGTCTTAATAAGGATAAGCCTTGTAATTGTTGAATCGGCCCCGATGATGAAAATGATGTGAAGGAATGGAATGGTAATGTTGCCTTGTAGTTGTGGACCTAATACTTTGCTTATGAGTATTGTAATAATAGTTACGAGCCCAAGGAACACAATTGTGCCTTTTAAATAATAGTTTTTTGTATGTTTTCCTTGGTAACACCCTTGGATAGCCTCCTTCTTGAATTTTGTTTTCAGAAAATTTAGTACAACGATCCATGGAAAAATTTTAGAAGAATTCTGGAAATTTTGGCTTTTGAATGACTGAAAACGGCTTTGAAATGAGCGAGAACAAACCAAAAAACCCCTTGAACCAATCTGCCAGTTCAATGTTGTGGCTGAACCGGCTTGAACCGCTGGTCAACGTGCCGGTCAACGCGCGGAGCAGGGCGCGGGTCAGCGCGCGGGTCAGGCGAGGCAGACGGACGCGGGTCCAGGCGCGGGGCGCGGAGCGCTGGGGCGACGCGCGGGGCTGAGCACACGCTGGACTGCAGCGTTAGGTTGTTGGGCTGCGTGGCTGGGCTGGTTGACCCTTGAGGCTGTGGGCTGCTAGGCTCCTTCTGACTAACTTGGGCTGATGGCTGAAGTGGCCCAAAAAATTTCTTTTTAATTTTTAGGCCTAAGGAAACACTCTTCCTTGCTGTTAGTCTAATTTTTGGGCCCCTTTTAATGGTTTTATTTTTGGCCTACAGTTTTGAATTTCCATAACAGAATCTGCAACGGTATTAATACACAGGTTGTCTTCTCCAGTAACGGGAGTCGGCAACCACAGACTGAAACTTGAATTTTGTGGATCAAATTTTTTTCGTTTTTCACAACGAATTTCACCGTTGTGATTCAAATTCTGTGAAGAACAAGATGGAGCCAATTTGGAGACCCAATTTGAACCGAAAAATATTTTATAAAATTGTTTCCAACAGTGTAATTCGGCTTCGCTTTCGGCAAGGTTCGGAACAATAGTGCCACCAACTGTTATCTTCTTCGGATAGTATTCTAGAAATACGACAGGTTGGTGATGATTAAATAAACAAACGGAATTCACCAATGCCGAATGTTGTTGATCAATAATTTTCTGAATTTTCGGCAAAAAGAGTTCGGAAACTTTTTTCTCTTCCAGACTGTATTTTGACATTTGTGATAATGTGTAAACTTGCTCTGATACCACTGTAAGACAAACTTAACAATGGTAATGATCGATTAGCCCGTGAGGGTGTTTATCACACAGAGAAAAATACAATCCAGATATATGAAATTCGGAGAGTAAGAAAATGAAGTGAAGTAACCATTGTAGTGAGGCCATCTATTTATAGTTTACATGGTGGCCATTGATCAATAGTTGCATACATTCAAACTCAAATGTTAAACCAACAGTCACCATATTTCCTACCATTGTGACTGTTTGTTTTAAATTCAAATCAGAGTTGTATTTCTTCCTGCGGGAAGGTTTTATATTACCACCAATTGGGTTATGATATAGTATGAGGCAACCCACCATATTATGGTGTGAGCACTCTCATACCTTCAAAAATGAGTGGCTTCTTGAACTGTATAGCCTCAACAACTGAACTCAACCCAGAGTGAGACAAGAACCCACCCACCGAGTCATGGCTCAGTATCTTGAGTTGAGGCGCCCAACTGGTGCAAACTACACCTCATTCCTTCGTTCTCTCCTCAAACCCATTTGGTAACTCGATCACCTCAGTATCAGCCACACCAAGCCGATTCCTCAGAACCCAAAAAAATGGTAACAGATAGCTCTAACCCAAAAGCTATCTCGGTGAGTTTGGCTTGACTTGGCTTTGCTTCGCTCCCGAATGCAACGTAGACCACCGACCTCTTAGATTGCTTGTCAAGCCACTCTTTAATCTCCGTCCAAGCTTCACCGTTGTCACTAATATCATACGCCGTGGTGGGAAGTAGGCCGATGGGTATAATCGGCTTCTGGTGAATCTGTTGAAGAAGTTTTAACCATTCGGGTTCAAACTCATAAGAGTTTCTCACAGCCCACACGTCACAAGCTTCGATGCCTGCTCCAAACCGATATGTAGCGGGAATGTTTTCGTCATCGACATTGGCTACATCGTCAAAGATACGCTTAACCTCAAAGAGCCGAAAGCATGCGATGTTAGATTTAAAGGGGATCCATTTGGGTGTAACAGTGAAGTCCTTGGGCATTGCACGGTCATCTTCGCCCTTCAAGACTAGTATGGGACCAGCAAAGCACAATGAAGCGGCAATGAAGATGCTGAAGAAGATGCTAGAAATGCCAAGTTTCGCAGCAACAAGGCCTAGCCAATAAGGTGCGAAATCGTACATCACCCAATCGAGAGCCATATCTGCTAGAAGCTGAGTCATGGGTTGTTGGAGTTGATCGTTGGCCATCTTCAGATACTTGACCTTGTCATAGAGAAGATCGGTGGTGGACTCTACGTTTTCGGGGAGTTTTTCGATCTGAGGCAATTAAAGCTTCACTAGATTGATTAGAGGGGCTAGATTTGGAGGCATTTTTGGGAGTCTGTCGATGTTTCTAGGAGTGGATACAAAGGAGACTGTGTGACCCTTTTGAGCTATGAGCTCGGAGAGCTCTAGGAAAGGAATCATGTGACCAAAGGCTAACCATGGGAGCATAACTATGTGTAGCTTATCATCACTTTCCATGGACGTTTAGGCATGGATTCCATGTTCGGAATTGGTTAGTAGACGACTAGCCAAGTGCACTTGATGGGAACACAAGCGAGCTAACGGCATCCACAATGGGATAGCTAAATTGTTTGTTAAAGTGTGTTATATGACAAAAAGTGATAAAAGTGGGGCCCAAAAATTTATTAAGATGTGTTAAGAGTTTGTTAATTTTAGAGAGTGGTGGTGCAATGGATGTGTTAAGGGGCGTGTTAAATATATATATATATATATATTATATGTGTGTGTGTATATAATAAATAAAATGAATAAATAATTTAGTTTAATCAAAAATTTCAAGCCCAAAATTAAATTTCAAGTCCAAAAAAAAATCCCAAAAAAAAAAAATTTCGTTGACCGGTCAATTGGCCAGTCAACTTGTAAGACAAAAAAAAGCTTCCCTTCCCTCGCTAGAACACTCGCTGTAGATAACAAAGAACTTAGCAGCTGACTCTAACAGACACCCTTAACACACTCGTTAACAGGTCCACTGCAGCACCAAACAATACCCTCAACTAACTAAAAATTGACAACTGACACTAACACAGAACTTAATGTGTCCATTGTGGATGCTCTAAATAGGGTGACTGCCAGTTAGAGCATTATGCATCACCTGTTAGCCGGTGCTACAATCGAACATTAGTTGTGTGTTATATATGTTATTATATTATGTTGTCAGGTCTAACAAAATAGATTTTTTTTTTAATTTATAAAATGTATCAAAAGGCTTGTCATGTAAATAAATTCTTTTCTTTTTTTTCCTCAAAAGGAAGAAATAATGCAGTGGTGGGATGCTCGTCAATTGAATGTCTGTTGCATTGGTGGTCCTCAAAATGATTCTTTGGCCTCATTTGGAAAGTTAATTATTTTAGGGTAAATTACATTGACACCCCTTGAGGTGTTATTCAATTACTACCCATCTTCTGACATTTTGAAAATTACATTCCTATCCCTGTAGGTAATAGTTTCATTTCACAAACCCCCCTGCTTATATAAAAAGTAACTACTCTTAGTAGAAAAATAGAAAAAATTACATTAAAAAAAAAAGTAAAGAAAATGAGAAAAAAAAAAGAAAGTAAAACAAAGCAAAAATAGAGAGAGTGCATGAGTTCAATGTTTTCATTTTGTCTAAATAATTACAATGATAGAGGGGGTTAGTGTAATTTTCTAAACATCAGCGGGTAACATGTATTAAACCCAAACCTCAGGAGGTGTAAGTGTAATTTACCCGTTATTTTAATATGTTATTTTAGTTTTTAACTATTTTAGTAGGTTAAAATTTTTGTGTTTGAGAAGATGATTGAATTTTTTATAGTTGGATGTGATATTTGTGAAAAAAAAATGAAATAATTATGAGTTTAGTGTGACATTTTGTCTTATTAATTATTTTAATTTATTTTATCTTTTTATAAATTTTAACTTAAAAAAAAGCCATAAATCCACTTCCCCAAGAGAGGCTTTGAACTTTATAGTAAATTACATTAAATATTATGTTCGCTAGAAATCATGAATTTTATTTTCATAAATCATTATCAAGAAATTTTATTTTGGACCCTCTGCTCACCTTATGTTAGCACATAAATCGTAAGGGAAAAAATATTATAGCATTGGCCCATCAAATTATAAACTGCTGTGATTGGGATCTCTAGACGCCCACACCCCCCCCCCCCCCCCCCCCACACACACACACATTTGTGAGTGAGAAAGGACAGAAAGGAAAAAATAATAATGGTTAAAATTAGGAGGAATTAGTTGGCGGTGAGGCAGAAGATGTAAACCGCAAATCATTGAGAAATCTTTGAAAATTACACTAGTATGAAAAATTCAATAATATTTGATAGTTAAATTTTTATAATTCAAATGATTCAAAATTTTAAAATAATATTATTTTAATAAATTCAAACCATTTAAAATACATAAATACAAACTATCAAATATTTTTCAAAAAATTAATAGTCATTTATCATTTTACCTGTAACTCTCTCATCTCGCATCACACACTCACAAACTGACACAATCAACCCCCTCCGTCACACGTCACTTTCCTCTTCTCTCTCTCTCTCTCTCTCTCTCTCTCTCCCTTACACGTCACATCACCTACCTCTATTATTTTTAAATTAAAAAAATAAATTATAAACACTCCCTTTAAAATTTACTTAAATTACAAATTATTTCTTATAGTTTAAGAAATTACATTATGTCCTTTAAAATTTCTAATTTCATTATAAATGGATCATTTTATTAATAAATCATCAAGTTAATTAATAATTTTTAATAATTTTAAAATTTTATTTCAATGAATAATTCAGATAATTTTTTATTGCATAGGGGAATAGTTAAAAATTTCACTTTTTTAATTAATTCTGTTAAATAAAAAATTCTGACTGGAAAGTACTTGTAATTTTTCAAATCACAGGATATAATTCGTATTTTAAGCAAACATCAGAGGGTGTATTTGTAATTTACGCAAATAAAAAAAACAAATTTTATTTTATTCTATTTTAATAAAATACTCATACTTTTTAATATATAAATTTAATTTTTATAAAATTAATATTATTCAAAAAAATATCAACAAAATATTTAAAATGAGACAAATATTTAACAAATTCAATAAAAATTTAAATTAATAATTTAAAAATATATTAAAAAACTTACATAATTAAAATGATCTATATGATTTAAAATTAATGTAAACAATAATTATTTAGAATTACCTTTTGAATAAAAATGTATTATTTTTATTTACTAAAAAAAGGTCAAATGTTATAAATAAAAAATAATAAATCATACAAATACTAATAATAATTAAACCAGACAAACATTATTTTGTATTTTTATTAATTCAAATACAATAAAAATAAGACAAATTAATACAAAAAAGTTCATTAAAAATAATCAAAAAAATAGTCACATATATTTTAGCAATAAAAATAGTTTCAAAAAATTAAGACATGAGAAATTCAATTCATCATTTTTTATTGAATTTTGTCTTCTATTTTTCTTTAAAAAAAAAAAAAAGAAGTCAATTTCATATGATTCTAAAGGCTCCGTTTGGCAAGGAGGTTTGGGGTTATTTTAGCCACAAAATACAAAATAGGTTATTTTAGCTACAATAAACAAAACATCACATCCAACCCATAATCATTACACTCTTCTCTCAGAAAAAAAGTCAAAAAAGTCTAAAAGTCAAAAAGCTCTTTCCAAACCAAGCTTTTTAGCCCAGGCCAAAATAGCTAAAAAAACCAAAAAGCCAACTCACTTCCCAAACGGAGGCTTTGTAATTTATTTTTTTTATTATTTTATTTTATAAGAAGACAGAATTCAATCAAATATGATAATGGAAAGTCTAATCTGTGTGGGGTGCAAGTTTAGTGTGTGGGGGGTGCAAGTCCATCTGTGTAGGGTGCAAGTTAAATCTGTGTGCGGGTACAAGTCAAGTCTGTGTGGGGTGTAAGTCTAGTCTATGTAGGGTGCAAGTCGAATATATGTAGGGTTGCAAGTCCAATTTATATGGGATGCAAGTCAAAAGTGCAAGTCTAGTGTGTGTGGAGTGCAAATATAATTTTGTGAATTAATATTTGTATGATTTGATTTGAATATATATATTTTTTGTTTGAATGTTTTGAATTAATATTTATACGGGTAAAATATTATTTATTATTACTTTTCTTAATATTTGTATAATATTAAATCAAATCACATATAATAAAAATAGTTAAAAATATAAAATATTTACAAATATTAATTTTTTGTAATATTTTTAAACTATTGTTTCATCTTTTAAGCTTCAACCAAAAACTAGTTACCAAAATTAATTTTGTATTATATTTCAACTTTAAACTACAAATAATTTTTATATTGTATAACTTTTAATAAAAATAATAAAAATATTCCACCCGTACAAATATTAATTCAAATCATACAAATAAAAATATATATATATATATCCAGACTGTACAAATATTAATTCACAAATTGGACTTGAAATGCACTAGCACATAGATTCAACTTGTATCCTACACAGATTAGACTTGCAACCCCACACATATTAGACTTGTACCCCACGCAAACTAAACTTGCACCCTATCCAGACTAAACTTGAACCCCACGAAACTGGACTTGCACCTTACCTAGACTAGACATGCAAGGCAATTAAATTGCACCCTTATGCGAATTTTTTTTTGACTATTTTTTGTTATTTTTATAACTATTTATAAAATTGAAATATACTATGTGATTAATTTTTTTAAACAAATTTTTGTAACTATTTTTAGTATATGATTTGTGTTAATATTTTTATGTTTCAATCTTATTTTTTGTTGATAACTATTATTTTTTGTTGATAATTTTAGTGACTTTTTTATATTTATTTTTATAAACTGTGTATAAATTTTTAAATATAAATCTGATTTTTTAAAAATTAATAACATTGAGATGATATGGACCATACTTTTAAAACAACAATAATATTAAAAATATTTAATAAAAGATATAAAATAACAATTTAAAAAAATAAAAGTTAATTAAAATGTGATGTGTGGCTAAAGTTGATACAAAAAATTATTTTTGATAATTTAAATTTAAAAATGATATTTTTAAATTTAAAAAAATGTAATTTTAAGATTTACAAAATATCTTCTTTTTTTTTTTTTTTTCTTCATCAAACTTATTTGTAGTTTAAAAAATAATTTTGCAAAGGTGACCAAATAGTGATCATTAGTGTTTAAAGTATTACGAATTGAATTTTTTTTTTTATTTAAGTAATTTAAATAGTTTATAGAAAAATCTTTAAGATTCACACATAAATCCACAATAATGATGTGATAGAGGATACATGTCAACTTTTGATTTATCATATACTCAATTGTATAGGGTCTACCTTTCTTGCCATATTTAAGAATCCAAATTATGAGTCTCTAACATTACTCCTCTTTTTTTTTTTTTTTTTTTTTCTTTTTTGCACGTTTTTTGTAAAAATTTAAAAAATCAACTAAAATTGTCAATTTCGAAACGTACTCAATTTTTGTTCATATCAATTTTAACCAAACATTTCATTTTAATCATTTAAATATTTTCAAACAGTGTAATTTTTAAATTATTTTAAATTATTATGTTAAATTTATTAAATATATTTAATATTAAATTCATTTTAAATGTATTGTCAATATATTCTTAACAATATTAATTTTATAAAAAAATTATTTATAGTTTAAAAGTTATACAATATATATCAAAATAAACTAACATTATTATTATTTGTATGTTTAATCATGATTTGTATGGTTTATTATTATTTTTTATTTATACAATCTAAGTTAACATTTATATGGTTTGAATATTATTATTATTATTATTACTAGCATTATTTTTATTATTGTTATTATTATTTTATAAAGTTTGAGTTAATATTTTAATTTTTATTTGTCCTTAAAATTTTTAGCAAATAAAAATAATATTATTCTATTCAAAAACTAATTCTAAATAATTATTATTTACATTAATTTCAAATCATACAAATAATTTTGATTATGCAAGTTTTTTTTATATATATACTTTAAACTTTTGTTAAATATATTAAATATTAGTTTCATTTTAAATATTTTGTTGATATTTTTTAAATAATATTAATTTATATAAATTGAATTTATATATTAAAAATTATATGTATTGTAGAGCATTATGCATCACGTGTTAGATGGTACTACAACCGAACATTACTTATATGTGTGAGAGCATTTCTAATGGTTGTTGTTATTTTGCTATTGTTATTATTATAATTTGGTAATGAATAATATTATTTTGTCAAATTATAATGGTGCTCCAATGGTCATTTGCTATTTTTGACAAATCTCAACCAACTTTCTTCCAAGTTTGTAGGTGTTATTTGGATATAGGTTTTTTGTGATTTTATTTTTGTTTATTTTTTGTCTTTTGTGACATTTTTTTACCTGTTTGTTAAAAAAATTATATATTTATAATATTCTCAACTAGACAAATATAAAAAATAAAAAAATTGAAAAATTGAAAAAATTGAAAAAAATTATATATTTATATTATAATGTCTTTTTATTATAATAAAATTATCTTCATTTAATATCA
The DNA here is from genome assembly GCA_030407325.1 of Camellia japonica. NCBI lineage: Eukaryota > Viridiplantae > Streptophyta > Magnoliopsida > Ericales > Theaceae > Camellia > Camellia japonica. Next base: position 87,696,411 of record JAPPVO010000002.1, read on the forward strand.
GCTAATGTATTTTATCTTTTTATTGCCTTCATTTGAAAAAATATATTTATTTTTTTGCATTATACTTTATTGAAAATATTAAATTATAATACAAATTAGTGAACATTATACATTGAAAAAATAATATTACATTGTGAAGTACAAAATACTCAAAAAAAAAAAAAAAACAACATGAAATTTCATTACAAAATAAAAATTACATTGCAAATAAAGACTAACAATTACATCAAAAAATAAATGATATTGCAAAAAATAAAGACTAACATTTATCCCATAATTATTCATCAGGAGGTAGGGGGAAAATCTCATTTTTTCGAATTGTGTAATACGCTTTCATCTGAGGGTCCAAATGAGAAATGTCCGTAGTCATTATCATATGTTCTTCCTTTTTCATCTCATGTTCTTGTCTTCTGATCTCAAAGTCATGTTTTTTCATCTCAAGTTCTTTCATCTCTTGGAGTGCTTGAATCCTTTTTTCTTCTCTTTCATCTTTTTTCTTTTCCTTCTCAGCAAGGTATTGGTTAAATGTATCCAATTGTGTGCTCATTTTTTGAACTTCAGCTTGAGCGACTTGATTTTTTCGAAATAATTCTTTTGCAGATTTCCTACCCATAGGCCTTTTACCTTTTGCAGAGACAGTGCCCTCACCAACAGTTGGATTGTTACCAACACTTGGACTGGTGTCATCTTCAAGAGAAATACAGTTATCCAGAGAATCGGGGGCTGAATTAGGGGAAAACGGTGTATGTATTCTTGACTTCACTGTGTTCGTAGGAGTTACATCTTGTCACCTGATATTGTTTTGCAAGATTGGCCAACAATGTTCAAAAAGAAAATGATTGTTATCTTGATGATATAACAGTTCTGCTTGAAGCATCTATATCAATAAAATATTAAATTAATTAATTAGTTAATTTTTATGTAAGACAAAATAAAAAAAAAACTAATATAATAAATGGAAATGAAATCTTACTATATCAACTTGTGACGCCCCACTTGGATGTAGATTTTCGACTTGCGCTATACACCCACGAAATTTGTTGCAACATTTCATGATTACACCCCATCGAGATGAGATAGACATTTGTGTTCTTGTGATACCCCTGTTCCGTAGTATGCTAATTGGTCCTTAATTTGCGTATAATTATGTGTTTAGCATGATTTTATGTGTCATTTTGTGAATATATGTGATTTTGAAGTTCTATTTGTTCACCGTAGGAATATCTGTTTGAATAATCTGCTTTGGAAATTAAATTGGAAGCCTTATCGGCCACAGAACCCAAAATTGATTACGCCATTGTGATTAGCGTAATTTTTAGAGCCTACGGTGAAGTTTAATTGAAAAATTGATTCGGACCAGATTAAGTTGATTAAATTAATGAATTAGTGCCCAATTACTCTATATTATTATATTATGACTTAGTGGGGGCACTATACACTCAAATGCCCTCCTTGTTACTCTTCTTGGCTGAATTAAACTCAAGAAATAGAGAAGGGAGTCGGCTAGAGAGAGGGAAAAGAGGAGAGTTGGGTGTTTGGCTCAAATTTGTGAAGAATTGGAGAATTAAACTCAAGAAATTGCTATAGTTTGGAAGATTGAGCCTCTAGGTAAGCATTTGGTCTTGAATTCATAAGTTTGAAATTGTGATCTTGTAAGTTCAAGGGTTGTTTGTGATCAAAGCATGTAATGAGTTGATTTTTGTTGAGTTTGAAGTCTTAGAACTCATGCATGTAAGAAACTACTTTGAATTTGCATGTTTAAGCTTGAAATACATGATTCAAGTAGAGTTTTGGTTGAAGCTCATGTTTTGATCACCATTTGTGTTGTCTAAGTTAAGAATGTGGCTAGTTCATCACATGCATGTACAATTTATGAAGATATAAGCTCGAATGTATGAATTTGTTATGTTAGAATGAGTTTGATGGGAGATTGGGGCATGCATGTGAATTAATTGTGAAATTGAGCTCCATTGTAATGTGTTTTGGTATTCATACCATGTCAGAACAAGTATATGCGGAATTTGAGCCTTATAATGTATGAAATATTGGCTGGAAAATCGAATTGGAGCTCAAGAAATTAATCTGGAAAACCCAGATTTTTGATGTTCGCTCGAGCGGGGGAAGTGCCGCTCGAGCGGGAAAATCGTGCTCCCAGCACTTTTTGCCGACATGGTTCCCTCTTGAGCGGGGAAGTTGACGCTCGAGCGGGGAGCTTTTATAGACAGGCCTTCCACTCGAGCGCCCTAACTCACGCTCGAGCGTAATTTTGAGGTAACCAGTACTTTTGCAGGCCTCTTGGGTCCGCTCGAGCGGGGAAGTCCACGCTCGAGCGGGGACCCTGTTTTCTGAAATTTTGTTCATGCGTTCTGTGTTTCGTTTTCCATTCTCTTTCACTTGTAATCACTCTTAGGCATATGTTAAGCATTGTAAATGAGTTAATGAGGTAAGAATAAAGCCTAAAGAGGAATATGTGAATTAAGGAACGGATTGAATTGTTAGTGACCCTTTTGTGTTCATGAAATGTGTAGGGTCAAGCTCCAGAGCAAATCCACAAACCGATCACTGTGAGTAATATCGACATTTGAAAGCTTGTCAATGTCCAATTGTTTATTCCTTTATAAGCTTTATGAGTTGCAAATTGGGATTGTAGACAAAAGTCTGACATGAACGGATGAGTGGACCAAAGGTCGTTTTGATAGGAATAAATGGACCTAAGGTCGTTTTGATATAAATAAATGGACCGAAGGTCGTTTTGACAGAAATGAATGGATTGGAGGTCGTTTCGATACAAATGAATGAACCGAAGGTCGTTCTGATAGGAATGAGTGGACCGAAGGTTGTTTTGACATATATGAATGGACCTAAGGTCGTTTTGACATGAATGAGTGGGCCGAAGGCCGTTTTGACACGAATGAATGGGCCGAAGGCTGTTTTGACATAAACGAATGGGCCGAAGGCCGTTTTCACATGAATGGAAATCTGAAGGGGCCAAGGGCCAGAATGTTTGAAACTACAGTCACTTGATTTGAATTTCGTATAGTTATATATATATATCTGTTAAATAAAAATATGGATTGGGCCCAAGGCCGTTTGGAATATGTTGTTCTACATTGTTATGTAATTTCTGTATTTGATATTATTCACTGGGCTATCGCTCATGCTCATTTATGTGTTTGTAGGTGAGCCAAGAGAAGTCCAAACCCAACCCCAGTAAAGTCTGCCAGGAACAACAAGAGTTTTGGAGAGTCAGCCTTGTGTCTCACGCACGAGACCCATCCTTGCCATTTTGTTATGTATTTATACTTTGTCTTGTTGGCAAGGTCTTTGTGTATATCTGTATATACTTTTGTTATGGGTTGACTCAATTTGGATGATCCTGTCTGTAAAGGATTTTATGGTACGGTATTTTGTTGTGGGTTATTAATGTATATGCGTATGGTTTGTTTTAAAGTGCATATAAGCACGGCTCTATGGACAAAGTTTTTAATTATTGCTTCCGTTTGGCCCCTTTACTCTGTTGAGTCACGTCTGTTTTAGTTTGAGGCCATAGGTAATCTCAGGATTACTGGCCGGTTATGTCCTTAACCCATAGAGGCGGGCTCGGGTCATGACAGAGTGGTATAAGAGCCAGGTTTTAATAACTCACACACTTGTCCAAAAAGAGCAATAAGCGTCTAGATAAGATCTATGATGCATTCATGCGATAAATATGAGTTTGGAAGCATTGATTATATGCTTAAATGTTTTGATATGAACAATTGTATGTGTAAGTTGTGAACTACTTGCATTGCAAATCATCTGAATATATGTGCTTCTTAGTATATGCATACTTGTGTACCTTTTGTATGGAATATAATGCAAGTTTAATCAGATGGTGAGAACCAGAGGTGATGAGATTGAGGAATCTTCTACTGCCAGACTGGGCAGAATGGAAAGACTGATTCAGGAAATGGCAGAGGCTTTGAGACAGCAACAGGAGTGGCAACAACAGTGGCAGCAACCACACCCGCCACCTCCACCTTCGGCACCACCTGTGCCAGATAATCAAAATGATGACCGGATAATAGCTCTCACCAAGGAATTCAAGAAAATGAAACCACCACAGTTCCACGGGGGATTAGATCCATTGAAAGCCGAAGCGTGGGTCCTCGACATTGAGAAATTATTTGATGTATTCCCCTGTTCAGAGACACAGAAAGTGCTTCTAGCCACTTTTATGCTAGAAGACGAGGCCCGAAGATGGTGGATGTTAATACGTGAGAATCATAAAGCGGTGAACTGGGTAAAGTTTCTGGAGATCTTGTATGACAAGTACTTCCCGCAATGTGTTCGGGATAGGAAGGTAGCCGAGTTCATGGAACTTAAGCAAGACAGCATGACCGTAGCTGAGTATGAGGCCAAATTCACTGAATTGGCCAGGTTCGCACCACATGTAATTGACACTGATTATAAGAAGGCAAGACATTTTGAGGATGGGCTCCGAAGTGACATCCTAGAGAGAGTGAATGTCCTGAAGTTGGAGACCTACATTGGGGTGCTTGACAGGGTCATCATATCAGAGGCTAACATAGCTAGACAAGCTAAGCCAACAACAAAATGGAAAGGCAATAAAAGGCAAGGCTTCTTTTCGAAGAAGAAATTTCTGAAAAAGCAAAACACGGGCTCCTCAACTACTTCAAGTTCTTCTCGAGACACAGCTCCCATGTGCAACATTTGTAGCAAAAGGCACCGTGGAGTCTGTTACCGTGCATCGGGAGCCTGTTTTAAGTGTGGGAAACAAGGGCATATAGCCCGAGATTGTAATCAGAATGGTGGAAAGATAGCTGCTAGTTCCACTGCATCGATCCCAAAGCCGGGAAATACTTTGAGATCTGCTACTACTGGGGATACAGTGAGACATGGGAGAGTTTTTGCACTTGTTCCGGGCGATACACGAAGTGCCAATGCCGTTGTCTCAGGTACTATTTCAATATGTAGTCAGGATGCCTTTGTATTAATTGATTCTGGATCAACACACTCATTTGCATCTAGACTGAATAGACCCCTAGAGTTATTGCCATATTTGTTATGTGTGTGTGCTCTATCGGGGGAATCTGTGTTATGTGAATATATATATCGGTTTTGTGACATGCATATCGAGGATGCTACCTTATATGTAGATTTGTTGCCCTTGAACTTTAGATATTTCGATGTAATTTTGGGCATAGGTTGCTTGACCAAATACTGTGCCACCATAGATTGTGTGACAAAAAGGGTTGTATTTAAACCACCAGAACAGAAAGAGATTGTATTTGTGGGTAATGGGATAGTGCCTCCACCTTATTTGATATCCACAATGAAAGCATGTAAACTGATCAGGAAAGGGTGCCAGGGTTATCTGTGCTATGTGTTGACTGAACAATCTGTGAATGTTGAATTGAATGGTATTCCTATTGTTAGAGAATTTCCAGATGTGTTTCCAAATGAATTACCAGGGGAATTGGTAGACAGGGAGATAGAGTTTACCATTGAAACTGTGCCAGGCACCCAGCCCATTTCTAAGACTCCCTACAGAATGGCTACTGCCGAAATGAAAGAATTGAAAGAACAGTTGCAAGACCTCATTGACAAGGGGTTTATCCGATCTAGCACTTCACCTTGGGGTGCACCCGTGTTATTTGTGAAGAAGAAGGATGGTACTTTGCGCCTATGCATCGATTATTGGGAATTGAACAAGGTAACGATAAAGAACAAATACCCTTTACCCCATATTGATGATTTATTTGACCAACTACAGGGATCACAGGTGTTTTCTAAGATTGATTTGAGATCCGGGTATCACCAGCTGAAGGTTAAGGCAGAGGATGTTGAGAAAACCGCATTCAGAATGAGGTATGGTCATTTTGAGTTTCTTGTTATGCCGTTTGGAGTGACTAATGCTCCGGCAGCATTTATGGACTTAATGAATAGAATTTTTAAAACCTACCTTGATGAGTTTGTTGTAGTCTTCATCGATGATATTTTGATATACTCTAAAGATAGACTTGAACATGAGCATCACTTGAGGACTGTTTTACACATGCTTCGGGAAAGAAAATTATTTGCTAAACTAAAGAAATGTGAGTTTTGGTTGGATGAAGTTATTTTCTTAGGGCATGTGATCAACAAGGAAGGAATTTCAGTGGACCAGCAGAAAATAGAGGCAATTGTGAATTGGCCTACACCGACTAATGTAACAGAGGTTCGCAGTTTCATGGGCTTGGCTGGGTACTACAGGAGGTTTGTGAAGGACTTTTCGAAATTAGCCGTGCCTCTTACCCAATTGACACGTAAAGGGAAACCATTTGAGTGGAACAGTGAAAGAGAATCAGCCTTTCATGAATTGAAGATGAGATTGACTACTGCACCAATTTTGACACTACCTTCAGGTACGGAAAATTTTGTGATTTCAGTGATGCATCTTATAAAGGTTTGGGTTGTGTATTAATGCAGAACGGAAAAGTTATTGCTTACGCCTCCAGGCAGTTGACGGAGACAAAGGAGAGAAGAACTATCCAACACATGACCTAGATTGGCCGCAGTTGTTTTTGCCTTGAAAATTTGGCGGCATTATCTGTATGGAGCAAAATGTTGAAGTCTACACGGATCATAAGAGCCTGAAATAATTCTTCACGCAGAAAGAGTTGAATATGCGTCAGGGAGATGGCTGGAACTGATAAAAGATTAGACTAGAATTCAGTATCACCCCGGGAAAGCTAATACAGTTGCTGATGCCTTGAGCAGAAAATCAACAGGGGGTATGGCTTGTTTGCTTACCGAACAAAGGGAGATTTTACAAGACTTTGAGAAGTCTGAAATTGAAGTGGTGGTATGTGAACAGGGTAGATTGATAGTCGCTATTACAGCCGAGCCGGCGATCATTGATGAAATCAAGCAGAAACAAAAAGAGGATGAGTTCCTCAAGAAAGTGATTGACAAATTTGAGGCAAGCCCGAAAGCAGAATTCAGTATTGAGAATGAAATGTTGAAATTCTGGAACCGAATATGCGTCCCTGATATCCCAGAACTAAAGAAGAGGGTTTTAGATGAAGCCCACAGGTCCGTATTTGCTATGCATCCGGGGTGGGTAACAACAAAATGTATCGGGATCTGAAACAAACCTATTGGTGGCCTAAAATGAAGAAAGAGATGCAGAATATGTGTCCAAGTGCCTTAAGTGTCAGCAAGTCTAACTGAACATCAGAAACCAAGGCGGTCTACTTCAACCCCTCCCTATTCCGATGGAAGTGGGAACATGTGACTATGGATTTCGTTGTTGGCCTACCTCGGACTTCTCGAGGTATGGATTTTTTGGGTTGTAGTTGATAGACTGAATAAATCTGCACATTTTCTGCCTGTCAAAACTACATTTACTGCTTATAGATTGGCTACTATTATGTTGATGAGATTGTCCGTTTACACAGAGTTCAGTATCTATTGTATCGGTAATAGATCCAAAATTTGTATTAGATTGTGGAAGAGTTTGTAGGAAGCTATGGGAACAGAACTAAGGTTCAGTACGGCATTCCACCCACAGACAACGAGCAAATCAGAACGAACGATTACAAATTTGGAAGATATGCTTCATATGTGTGCTTTGGATTTTCAGGAGAGTTGGGAAGATTATTGCCACTTGCAGAATTTGCTTATAATAACAGTTCCACTCCAGCATGGTTATGGCACCATACGAGGCTTTGTATGGTAGGAGGGTGTAGATACCTATTCTGTTTGGACAGGTCAGGGGATAGGGCTTTGCTTGGGCCCGAAATTGTACAAGACACTTCTGAGAAAATCAAGACCATTCGTCAAAGGCTCAAAACAGCTCAGGACCGACAGAAGAATTATGCAGACGTTCGGAGAAGACCTCTTGAGTATGAGGTTGGTGACCATGTGTTCATCCGTGTTTCTCCAATGAAAGGCCAAGTCAGATTTGGGAAAAAGGCAAGTTGTCGCCCCGTTACATTGGGCCGTTTCAGATTTTGGAGAGGCTTGGTCCAGTTGCCTACAGAGTTGCTTTGCCGCCGGGATTCGAGCAAATCCATAATGTGTTTCATGTGTCGATGTTGAGGGGTTACCTCCGAGACCCGTTACATGTGATTGATTATCACCGGGTAGCTATTGATGAGAATATGGAATACGCCGAATGGCCGGAAAGAATTGTTGACCGACAAGTGAAAGAATTGAGAAACAAATCCATTCCAATGGTGAAAGTGGAATGGAAGGAACACTATGGGACGGATGCCACGTGGAAAAAAGAGGAGGAAATGTATCTACGCTATCTATATTTGTTTCCCGACGAAGATAAATTAAGTGGAGGACCAAACTTCCTAAAGGGGGGAAGACTGTGATACCCCTGTTCCGTAGTATGCTAATTGGTCCTTAATTTGCGTATGATTATGTGTTTAGCATGATTTTATGTGCCATTTTGTGAATATATGTGATTTTGAAGTTCTATCTGTTCACCGTAGGAATATCTGTTTGAATAATCTGCTTTGGAAATTAAATTGGAAGCCTTATCGGCCACAGAACCCAAAATTGATTACGCCATTGTGATTAGCGTAATTTTTAGAGCCTACGGTGAAGTTTAATTGAAAAATTGATTCGGACCAGATTAAGTTGATTAAATTAATGAATTAGTGCCCAATTACTCTATATTATTATATTATGACTTAGTGGGGGCACTATACACTCAAATGCCCTCCTTGTTATCTTCTTGGCTGAATTAAACTCAAGAAATAGAGAAGGGAGTCGGCTAGAGAGAGGGAAAAGAGGAGAGTTGGGTGTTTGGCTCAAATTTGTGAAGAATTGGAGGATTAAACTCAAGAAATTGCTATAGTTTGGAAGATTGAGCCTCTAGGTAAGCATTTGGTCTTGAATTCATAAGTTTGAAATTGTGATCTTGTAAGTTCAAGGGTTGTTTGTGATCAAGAGCATGTAATGAGTTGATTTTTGTTGAGTTTGAAGTCTTAGAACTCATGCATGTAAGAAACTACTTTGAATTTGCATGTTTAAGCTTGAAATACATGATTCAAGTAGAGTTTTGGTTGAAGCTCATGTTTTGATCACCATTTGTGTTGTCTAAGTTAAGAATGTGGCTAGTTCATCACATGCATGTACAATTTATGAAGATATAAGCTCGAATGTATGAATTTGTTATGTTAGAATGAGTTTGATGGGAGATTGGGGCATGCATGTGAATTAATTGTGAAATTGAGCTCTATTGTAATGTGTTTTGGTGTTCATACCATGTCAGAACAAGTATATGCGAAATTTGAGCCTTATAATGCATGAAATATTGGCTGGAAAATCGAATTGGAGCTCAAGAACTTAATCTGGAAAACCCAGATTTTTGATGTCCGCTTGAGCGGGGGAAGTGTCGCTCGAGCGGGAAAATCGTGCTCCCAGCACTTTTTGCCGACATGGTTCCTGCTCGAGCGGGGAAGTTAACGCTCGAGCGGGGAGCTTTTATAAACAGGCCTTCCGCTCGAGTGCCCTAACTCACGCTCGAGCGTAATTTTGAGGTAACCAGTACTTTTGCAGGCCTCTTGGGTCCGTTCGAGCGGGGAAGTCCACGCTCGAGTAGGGATCCTGTTTTCTAATATTTTGTTCATGCGTTCTGTGTTTCGTTTTCCGTTCTCTTTCACTTGTAATCACTCTTAGGCATATGTTAAGCATTGTAAATGAGCTAATGAGATAACAATAAAGCCTAAAGAGGAATATGTGAATTAAGGAACAGATTGAATTGTTAGTGACCCTTTTGTCATGAAATGTGGGTCAAGCTCCAGGGCAAATCCACAGCCGATCACTGTGAGTAATATCGACATTTGAAAGCTTAGTCAATGTCCATTGTTTTATTCCCTTATAAGCTTTATGAGTTGCAAATTGGGATTGTAGACAAAAGTCTGACATGAACGGATGAGTGGACCAAAGGTCGTTTTGATAGGAATAAATGGACCTAAGGTCGTTTTGATACAAATGAATGGACCGAAGGTCGTTTTGACAGAAATGAATGGACCGGAGGTCGTTTCGATACAAATGAATGGACCGAAGGTCGTTTCGATACAAATGAATGGACCGAAGGTCATTTTGACAGAAATGAATGGATCGAAGGTCGTTTTGATAGGAATGAATGGATCGAAGGTCGTTTTGATAGAAATGAGTGGACCGAAGGTCGTTTTGACATATATGAATGGACCTAAGGTCGTTTTGACATGAATGAGTGGGCCGAAGGCCGTTTTGACACGAATGAATGGGCCGAAGGCCGTTTTGACATGAATGGAAATCCGAAGGGGCCAAGGGCCAGAATGTTTGAAACTACAGTCACTTGATTTGAATTTCGTATAGTTATATATATCTGTTAAATAGAAATATGGATTGGGCCCAAGGCCGTTTGGAATATGTTGTTCTACATTGTTATGTAATTTCTATATTTGATATTATTCACTGGGCTATCGCTCACGCTCATTCATGTGTTTGTAGGTGAGCCAAGAGAAGTCCAAACCCAGCCCCAGTAAAGTCTGCCAGGAACAACAAGAGTTTTGGAGAGTCAGCCTTGTGTCTCACGCACGAGACCCATCCTTGCCATTTTGTTATGTATTTATACTTTGTCTTGTTGGGAAGGTCTTTGTGTATATCTGTATATACTTTTGTTATGGGTTGACTCAGTTTGAATGATCCTGTCTGTAAAGGATTTTATGGTACGGTATTTTGTTGTGGGTTATTAATGTATATGCGTATGGTTTGTTTTAAAGTGCATATAAGCACGGCTCTATGGACAAAGTTTTTAATTATTGCTTCTGTTTGGCCCCTTTACTCTGTTGAGTCACGTCTGTTTTAGTTTGAGGCCGTAGGTAATCTCAGGATTACTGGCCGGTTATGTCCTTAACCCATAGGGGCGGGTTCGGGTCATGACAGTTCTTGAGTGATTATTCTACAACAAACAATAATTTTCAAAAATTCTTCCCCAAAAATGAGCACGCGATTGCGAATTTCCAACAATTGGGTCTTAGTAATGTGACACCAAGCTCTACAAATTGCCATATCTTCTTTAGTAGTGAATGATTTTCCTCTCTTTGTTTTTGATGAACCTTCCATAGTGATTGGCCGAAAAAACTAAAATATGACCGTTTGGGAAAAAAGAGATGAGAAAAGAAATGTGCTGTGAATGAAACTAAGATTGAGGTTTCTATTTATAAAAATGCAAAATATGACCGTTTGGAAAAAAAAATATTACCGTTAATTTATAGCTGATTTTTTTTTTTTTTTTAGGGTGTTTTTTTCAAGCCAAAAGAGCACAACGGCTGTTTTGCCTTCCCAAGGTAAATCACCACCATCCACGTAAATCACCACCAACGGATGAGATGGATATCCAGAATGATCCAACCCTTTACATCTCACTCTCACTCTCACTTTGTCTCTCACTCCCTCTCACTCTCACTTCTCTCTATAATCATCTTCCTCTCTTTATCATCAAGATAGACACTTCAATCTCTGTTCTCCGTCTCTATCTACCCCCCACCCCTCTCTTGATCTCACTCATCTCTCTCTCTCTCTCTCTCTCTCTCCTACAACCCAGATCTTTGTCTCGGACTCGTTGGTTAAAGAGGAGTCTCTGAATATGATTGACCTTGGTTCTGAAGAATTTGGGTAATTAGTCTTTGGATTTGATCTATTTTTCTGCTTGTTTTTGTGATTTAAAGTTGTTTTTGTTTTGTTCTTAATTTTTTTTTGTTCTTAATTTTTTTGTTGGTGGGTTTTCGGTGGTAGGTGTTCTCATTACAGAAGGAGATGCAAAATCAGAGCCCCCTGTTGTGATGAGATCTTTGATTTTAGACATTGCCATAATGAAGCCAAGGTCTCTTTCTCTGTCTTAATTTAGGTGGGCCCAACTCCACAGTTTGATCCACAAAATTAAGAATTTGACACCCAAATGATGAACACAAACCAGATCATCCGAAGAACAAAGAAGATTCAGGTATTTTTTTTTTCTCACTGTTTTGATTTTCTAATTTTTTTTTTAATTGTCTGTGAAATTGATGGTGAAATTGGTGAAATTGATTGTTGAAATTGATGAAATTGGTGTTGATTTGTGAAATTGTTGGTGAAATTGATGAAATTGATTTTAATTAATTTTCTATGTTGATGAAATAAATTGTTTGGAAACTGCTTCAAATTGGTGAATTTTTTTAAAATTATGAAACTATGTAATATGATGAAAAAGGGATGATGAATTTTAAAATTATGAAACTGTGTAGTATGATGAAAAAGGGATGGTGAATTTTAAAATTATGAAATTGTTTGGAAAGGATGATAAAACTGTGTAGTATGAATATTGAATTGTGTTTGGAAAGGATGATGAAAAAGGGAGGGAGGGAAGGAGGAGGTTGGTTGAAGGTGACTTGGCAGCTTTGGCAAAGCTTGTGCCATATTTGACACAGGTTTTGGCATTTGCCAAAGATGGCAGCTGCTAAAAGTTGCCATTGGAGCTGCCTTTCTATCCACTGCTGCCATAATTTGGCAATAGTAGCTCCAATAGCACACCATTGGAGATGCTCTTATATGTGTTATTATATTATGTTGTTAGGTCTAACAAAATTGATATATATATTTTTTTAATTTATAAAATGTATCAAAAAACTGTCATGTAAATAAATTCTTTTTTTCCTCAAAAAGGAAGAAACAATACAGTGGTGGGGTGCTCAATGGGTTATGCGTAGATCAGTTGAATGTCTATTGCATTGGTGGGCTGGCAATTGCTTCAAGAAATCTGAAAGAGAATCTGAAATGTCATACCTTTAGTTACCCTTTGGTCCATTTAGAAACATAGGAATGAATGCTTGTTTAATGGTATTCAAGCAAAGATGAAGGAATTGCAGGAGTCAACATCATCATTGAATTAGCTATTTGGCCAAAAGCCTCATCCAACACTACAAGAATCTGCATTTTTAGCGACTACTTTCGGCGACCAATATAAAAGTTGGCAGCTAAAAGTTACCTTTTGGCGACCAAATATTAATTAGTCGCGAATGATCATTATTTTTGGCGACCAAATATGAGTTGGTCGCAGAAGGTCATATTTTGGCGACCAAAAAATGAGTTGGTCGCAGAAAGTGGTATGCTTTTGGCAACCGACTACAAATTTAGTCGCGAAAGGTCACATTTTGGCGACCAAAAAATAAGTTGGTCGTGGAAGATCAAAAATAAGTTGGTTGTGGAATTTGCGACCAAAATTTTAGTCGCCAAAAACTTATTTTCCCCAACTAAAAATATTTTAGTTGCCGTATATTGAGTTTTAGCTATTAAAACAATTTAGTCGCTGAAGAAAAATAAAAAAATATTTTTTTTCTTTGGCGACCAAAAATTTAGTCGCCAAAAACTTATTTTCAGCAACCAAAAAAAAATTAGTCACCAAATTAGTACTTTTAGAGACTAATATTTTAGTCGCCGTTTATTGAGATTTGGCGACTAAAAAAGGTTGTCGGCGAAGGTACCTTTTCTGCGACTAATCTGGTCTTTTGGTCGCCAAAAGTTTGGGAGGGAAATTTGAAACGTGGAGGCGGGAATTGAAATTTTTTTGCGACAAAAAAATTTAGTTGCCGATTGTAAAACGATGTCGTTTTGTACCAGGAAAACAAAAAAAAATTAAAAAAAAAGCCCTAATCTCCCGTCTCTAGCTCGCTCTTTGTGGCTTTCTATGTCGGTCTGCCCTCTCCTTTTCTCTGTGTTCTCTCTCTCAATCAGTGCCCACTCTTTCTAGCTCACCGAAGTTCCTCACCACTGTTGCTCACGTCCGTCGCACATTGCCACTGCCGTAAATCGCCATAGCTTTCTGTCTTTCTCTCACACAGATCGTCAGACCACACTCAACCGACGACTTTCTCTCTCTCTCTCTGTTCGGTCTCTTCTCTGTATCTTTGTCTTCTTGTGTTCCCTCTATGATTTGGGTTCAGGTGAGTGTTTATCGCCTCTAAATTTGCAAAAGCAGAATGGTATCTGCAGAGGCAGCTCTTTGGCCTCTAAATCTCGCAAGGGCTTTCCATCTCCCATCTCTCTAACAAAGAAAAACGAGTCGGTTGAGTAGACCCCCTTCGATCCTGGTACTCTCTCCCTATAATCTATCTACCTGTATATGTAATTGATCAGATCATATCTCTGTGTGAGTTAAATTACTCTTCCTCTGCCCTTTGTGTGGTGTGTTCATGTAATTCAGATTTAGAATCAAATTTGAAGAACTCTAATGGAAATTGTGCGCAGTGGGTATTTTGATTTGAAGCGATCGAACTCCAATTGAGTTACAAATTGAAAAGAATTCGATGGAAATTTGATATTCCCATAACTAAATTGAAAAGAATATTTGCGATTGTCAAACCATATTTTTTGATCAAATAAAGTTCTATTTCTATGTTTCAAGTCTTAACAATTCCAGATTGAAAATTGCTTTGCTACTATTTCCTTATCTTAGCAGTTATTTCTTTTTATCTGTCATCAAGCTAGGTTGAACGAGATCATAACTTTGGGAGCGAAGGACATTCATAGCAACAAATCGCCTGTTGCACCTTGGACGGTCGATCGAGCTGGACTTCCTTCTAATGCTTCTGAGCTTCTACCCAAATTAGTAATTGGAGTTTGGCTGAATCAACTTTAGTAGCATATTTCAAATCTTATTTTTCAATTGTTGATGAAATGGAATTTATTCAGAATCTGATAGGTTGATGAGAAATCTTAAATTCTTTTCTGACCCTGTAGTGTGGTTTTTGTTTTCATTCTGCTGAGTTATGCAATGAAAAAAAAAAAAAAATCAGTGTAGATACTACTTTCACCACCCTAATTTACATCTTATTTTCCATTATGCCATTAGTTCACTTCAAATTCCCTAGTTTTGAAACCAAATATTCTTGGATCACAAATTGAAAAGAATTCGATGGAAAAGAATTTTTTGGTTGTAAGGAAAAAAGGGTGAGTTATATGAGTTTTGATTCGATGTTTTGTGAAAATTTTAAAAAAAGGTACGAAAGAATAGAAGATATGTTCTTTATATATAGTCAGATCGTTTCATGTCAATGTGGAAAGTTTTACTTTCAGAGCCCACACAGTATATGAGTTGAAGACTGAATCTCTATGCATAGTTAATTAATCTTATTTGTGTCTTGGCATCGGTTACAAGGACTTGGGTGTTAATGTATTTCATATATCATACCAAGCATAACATGGGACTTGGGTGTTAATTTTTTATTTAGAACAAAAAAAGTTCAACTTAATTTCTATAAGCAAGCTAAATATTCTGGTTGCAATCATCCCAGCTGATTGAGAGGATACCCCTCTTTGATGTTATACTTCACTCCTTTCACCCATCCTATTGATTTTAATGCAATAGTCACTATGGAGATGTGCTCCAATGCAGTTTAGATTGTGTAGAAGGTAAAAGTGTTTCAGTATAATTCAACTTAATTTCTATAAATACAACTTCCAAATGTCCCTTGGGTGTTACATTCTGATTCCATGAAATGTTGCACTGATTTTCTGTAATTCTTTTATAGTTCATCTTAATTTCTATTAATACAAGCTCCAAAAATCCTTGGGGTGTTGCATTTTGATTCCATGAATCGTACATGCTGATTTCCATCACACTTTTTGCAATTAGCAGAAATTGAATTCTTAGTTTACCTAGCTAAAGTATGTAATATCCCAATGAGAAACAAAATCGCAACATTATTGTGTGGCAATTTGTCTTTATTTATGAGGCTGCTATTATTTTTATGGATTTAACTCATTGTTACCTATGAATACATAATTATCTTTCAGGCGGAGTTCATGGAACATGATGAAAAACCTCTTCCTATAGATATCCGTCTATTTGGGGCTCTTGCAGATAAAGTATGCTGCTTGCTTCTGAAACCTTAAAAACTATCTTGGTTCATCTTGTGTATTCATGGTGTCCTTACTTTTCTACTCTTCATTTCAGTGTTGAGCATTTGCAAAGGCTTTGCATTATAAAGAGATGGAATTTGAAGGTGCACGCTCAAAAAAGATGGACGCAAATCCTGTTGCTGTAGTAAAAGCACTCATACATATAAACAATCAATTATATCAGCATGAGGTGTTTATTTCTCTCTCTTGAAAGATTAATTTTGCTAAGCTTGTGGTATATGTTACTTACTCCACCCATTTCAGGTGGCATGGTTGACCATGCACACAAGTTGAAAAAAACATACTGAATAAAAGATTTACAAAAACTATCTTTTGTTCTATTTGAATAACCTGTTTTGGAATTTGAAGAAGGGTAATTTGCGAGTGATGATTAAACTTTTGAATCTTTTAACTTCTTCACTTAACGGGACTACCACAAATGGATGGACTTGTAAACTTGGACGGATGGAGTTTTTATAACGCTTCTCTTTGTTTCTTTTTTAAATGTTATTGTTCCTTAATTGTGGTTGGGTTGAATGAATTTTGTTCGATATTGGATTGAATATTTATAAACAAAAATTGATTGTTCTTAAGAAAACAAAAAAATAAAGAGATTTGGCGACTAAAAAATTGGTCTGCAAATTCTACACTTTTGAGACTAAAATCATTGGTCGGCAATTCCTTACCTTTTGGCGACTAAATTGTTCGTCGGGGATTCCTCAACTTTTGGCGACTAATTTGTTTGGTCGTGGAATGTGACAATTGGCGACTAAGATATTTGGTCGGGAAAATATCACTTTTTGCGACCAAAGTGTTTTACAGACAAAATGGATTAGTCGTAGTAATGATACATTTAGCGACCAAAAATTTAGTCAGCAAATCCAACTTTTCCCGACCAACAAAAAATTTGGTCGCGAATTACTTTTGCCGACCCTCAATTGGCGACCAAAGTAGCGACCAAAAAAATTGGTCGCGGATAATTTTTGCCGATTAAAAATGGGCTTTTAGCGACCAATTTTTTGATCGGCAAAGGTGTTATTTCTTGTAGTGCAAGGATCTACACTACTCTATCAATGATTTTCTGTTCAATATTCTATAGATTAGAAATTGTTTAGGAGGAAGGGTGTGAGTTGTGTGTTTGATCTTGGGGTGTTTTAAGTTGTATTGAGTTGAAATCTCTCTAACTCATTTTGGGATTTTGGAGATGCACATCATTTGTCATACTTTTGGTGTCAACATAATTGGAATGCTTAGTTTGGACAATGATGCAATTTTTTCTCAAACCATTTCTATCATTCTATATTTTAATAAATTTGATTTGCTTGTTGTTTTTGGGAAAAAAAAAATACATAAAGTTGCGTAACAAAACAACAGGACTAATCCATCTTTGACTGATTAAAATTTTAACTTTTTAATATGATTTTTTGTAAGAATGATTGCATTTTCAATAAAAACATGTTTGGTTTAAATGTAACAAGTGATTCTTTGAACTTTATAGTGAAGCTAATTAAAATTACAAGAATTAAAATAATATAACAATCAAAATAGATTGTAGAAAAAGATAGTGCTTGTTTGTAAATCACAAACATCATATCACGTGCTCTATATGGTTGCATATAATATTGGTACAAATTGGCTCCATATGATATATATGTATACATATATCTGGTTTCTAACCCAACAACATGGCTGCGAGTCACCGAATCGAATTGGACAAACTCAGAAAGCAAGACAAGGTAAGGCATCTTCCAAGCTTGTCAGTAATAACAATAAAAAACAATAATATTGATAATAATGGTGAGTTTTGATAAACTAATAAATTGGAATTTTGGAGTGAGGAAAAAGATGAAGAAAAAATAATGGGTAAATTACAAATATACACTTTGAGATTTGATTAAAATACGAATCGCTCTTTATGGTTCTGGAAATTATATTCCACTCCCTGAGGTTTCTAGTTTCATAAGAAATTGCCTATTTTATTAATAAATTATCAAGTCAATTAAAAGTTTTTAATGATATTAAAAATATGTTTATGTGGGGAAGTATTTTGCGAATGATGCCACGTGGTCAAGATAGCCCTGAGATGTCAGTAAAGGTGCCACATGGATAAGTCACGTTGCCAAGGTGACCACGGCATTGCCGAGATGTTCTACGGTAATATCGGAATCCTGAGGTACTTGGATAAGGGACAAGAGTCCTAGAACGGAAGAGACTCTCAGCCTAAATAAGGATAAGGCTCATGAGGAGTTTATCCTTATCTAGCCGAGAGTCTAGAATAAGCATTGAGCTTGAGTCCAATGAAGTGAGGCTTCTAGGGGACTAGGTCACTACTGGATATAAAAGTGAGGCACCCTCGTGAGACTAAGGTAAGTTTTTACTTGGGAATTTATGTACTGTTTTGATATCTGTGAAAGATAAGATTTACTAACTTGATCTTCGGAGTGCCCCTAGGTGGACGAACCACACTGTGGTATTCTCACCTTTTTATTGGCAGGTAGTTGGCTCAATCTATTCTATCAGTGCTCTCCAGCTAAGTTCACTGATTGGTTGTGTGGTCAGAAATCAACACTCACAATTTGGCACCGTCTGTGGGAACTTAAGGGGAACAGATGGCCAACAACAGGCAGGAAGAGAGAATTGGGGACGACATCCACAGTGAGGAGGGAGAATATGCGGATCCTAATGCTAGAGAAGATCGTAATGAAGGAGTACAGTGAATGATGTCGACAAGGAGCGCAATGGCCCAAAGAAGAGAGGTTGAGATGAATACTACAATGAAAGTGACCTCCAGGTATCTATTTTGACCCATAAATTATAAAAAGAAAGAAAAAAATGAGGAGAAATTGAAAGGAAAAAAAAAAAAAAAAAAACGACAAGTTTGACCGTTGTAACAAAATAAACATTGAGTTTTTAATTTCGTTAATTTAAACTCTGAATTTTTTATTTGTTTTCAATCTGAATCATTTGTCTATTTTTGCTACGTAAAATCGACGCAAAATGAGCATTTTAGTCATTAAATTCAATGAAAATGTATACTTTAGATATTTTATGTATTCTTATATTTAGTATAATAACTAAAATACTTTTTTTTTCGGTGGTTTTGGTTAACGAAAATATGTAAATAGTTTAAATTGAAAACAAATCAAAAAATTAGAGTTTAAATTGACAAAATTAAAAACTTAGAGTTCATTTTATTAGTAGAGTCAAATCTTGATTTTTTTTTCTTTCAATTGTCCTAAAAAACAATTTAAAAAGTTTCATAGGAAAAATTCATTTTACTCATTGTTAGAATATTAGAGAGAGGGGAAATATTATGTATTGTATTGAATCGATTGTCCTATACAATAGAAGGCCTATATATATAGGCTAAGAAATAGTATCCTACTAGAAATCTAACTATGAGAAAGAGTATCTTATAAAAGACCTAATTATGGCAATACCTAATATTTCTAAGAAATTAATATCTAATATATGTAGGAATATATACCATATATACATTAACATCCCCCCTCAAATTCAAGGAGGATAAACATCTTGAGTTTGGAGAGAGAAACTAAAACATAAAATAAAACTAAATAAAATAAAAGGCAAATAGATTGCAAAATTCGAACGGGAGTGCAAGGGCGCTTGAAATAGATCAGAGGCCGGAACTAAAGTTGGAAGACAGTTTATGGTCGTGTCGAACCATTGTAGAAACTGGCTGAAACTAATGCCATGACAATTTAAGGTCGTGCCGGACCGATATAGAAATTAGCTGGAACTAATACCGAGAGACAGTTTATGGTCGTGTCGGGCTATTGTAGGAACTGGCTAGAACTAATGCCAGGATAGTTTAAAAGGGTTATGCCGGACCGATGTAGGAGCTAACCGGAATCAATGTCAGGACAGTTTACAAGGTCATGTTGGACCATTGTACAGACTGGATGTTGAACCAGCAAGCGTGGCACACACATAACTTATGACGTGGTGCTGAACGATGACGGCAACAGATGATTGAGTGCGTTAGGAGGCTGCTCGGATGGTGCGCCAGGGGGCGAAGCGGTTTGGATTGTGTGCCAGAGAGTATGGCTTGGATTGTGTGCCAAAGGAGGAGGCTAGGTGGTTTGCATGGTGTATAACCATGTTCACCATGATATAGGTATAATACCTCCCCTCAAACTCAAATAGGTTGAAGATAGAAACCAATTTGAGGTTGAAACAGAGAGAAAGATAGAGTGGAGGGAAAAAAAATATATTACGAGTAAAAAAAAATATATATATATATAGATATATAATAGATATATTTGGGGTAGAAATAAACCAGCGGATAGAAGAAGAGATCACCACGAAGCGATACTGAAAGGAAAACATGACAGCGGAATAGGTTGAGGTCCGGCAGGCGGCCAAGGCGAGGCTTCTGCCTGCCGGTGAAGCGAAATTACTAGGTTCTAAACCTAGCTTTGATACCATGTTAGAATATTAGAGGGAGGGGAAATAGTATGTATTGTATTGAATGAATTGCATTGAATCGATTGTCTTATACAATAGAAGGCCTATATATATAGGCTAAGAAAGAGTATTCTACTAGAAATCTAACTATAAGAAAGAGTATCCTATAAGAGACCTAACTATGACAATACCTAATATATCTAGTAAATCAATATCTAATATATGTAGGAATATACACCATATATACATTAACACTCATTTATAATTTGAAGACAAAGCACTTTATCTTCATGCGATTTTGGATCAAAGTGCAACTATTAACTCTGTTAATTATTATTATTTTTTCTTTGATCAACAAAGAAAAAGGAAAACTTTATTGATGAAAAACAAGCAAATACAAGCATCAATTTACATCAATAAAGGAGGGAAGTGCAAAAAGCATCATAGCTATCACCCCACAATCGCAACTAGGTTGGCACCAAGGAAGAAGCACGATCATATGATAGCATTAGACCCACCAACTAGTGAGAAACTAATCCAAAGCAAGACAGAGATACAAAACGAAAAAAACAGAAATAAAAACCAACCAACCACATAATAGGGACATCCTCATAGTAGAATTAATACTCCAGCAAACTCCAGCAGCTTATAAACAACATCTAACTTGCTTCAAGTTTGCAACAACATCATGCACTGAGTAATTAACACCCTTCATATTAGACTTAACCCATAGAGCAATTCTAACTTTCACCAGCTCCCCTATCTCTGCAAGATCAGCATGACCTTCCTTTAATAAACATTCATTCCTTAGTTTCCAAACAGATCACAACATTGCCAAAGGGACAACCTTCCAAATCTCCAACTCATTCTTCTTCCATTTCATTCCAGACCACTATTGCAACAAAACCTCCACAAAGCCTGATATTACCCATTTTACATCCCACTAATTCACCAAGTCAGACCATACATTCCAGATCAGAGGGCATAACAGCAACACATGATCTACTATTTCCATCTTTGCCTTACTAAACAGACAAAGAGAACTTACATTGTCATTCAATACTCCAATTCGATGCATAAAATCTGCAGACTTTATTCTCTCTCTCTCTCTCTCTCTCTCTCTCTCTCTCCAAGCTAACCAACTGAAGAATTGAACCTTTAGAGGTGCTGAATTTTTCCACAAAACCTTTGAAATACTGAGCATTGGCTCTTTAGCTGACTCCACACTTTGCTATACCAAAGCCACAGAGAACTCACCTGAACTTAGCCATCCATGAACAAGAATCCTCAACTGTCTGATTTAGAATAGGTGTCTTTGATAACAATATATCAAGTCTTGGAACCTTTTCTTCCTCCTAAGCTAAGAGTGATCTTCTAAACTCCAACTTCCAATCTCTGTCCTGCCATTTTCTTTGATAGAAAACCTGTAATAAGCCTTCCTTATCCATTGAGAGACTAAACAATCTAGGAAAATCATTCCTCAGACTTCTGCCATTAAACCACCTATCAGTCCAAAATTGTATCCTCTCCTCATTTCGTATGAATCTTGAAATTTTGTGCAAACAACTCAGCCACAGCAGGGTTGGATGAAACAGATGATACAATACCCTTCCACACAGTAGACACCATATCAGATTCCACTATTGCTGGGATCCACCTTTCCCCAAATCCACAATATTTGCTACATACCACCTATTTCCATAATGACTTCTGCTCTCAACCATACCTCCACCACCATTTTAACAATAAGCAGATAGGCATTTGGCCTAATGATCCATGTATCTATCCTTTAGGATAGTGAGAAGGTCAGAGATTCTGGATTCAAGTTGATAGAGTGGCCGTGACTCTTTCATTGTCATCTAACATACTGACCTCTAACATATTATCATATAGCAAAAAAAAAAAAAAAAAAAAAAAAAAAATTCTTGATGTGAATGACTGTAATTCTCTCAAAATCTATACTTTTGGTTTTTGGTATTTTCTTTCTATCTTTTTCTCTGTACACATAATTTACAATTTTTAACATTAATTAAGTTAAATTATAATTAATCATAAAATTTTAATTATTTATTGTAATTCCTAATTTTTAATGTAATTATGCTTTAAATCACAATTAATTCTAAATCCTTAATTATTATTGTAATTAATAACATTTAATTATATTTTAATGTAATTATATTTTAGATCAGTCTTTATTATTTTTATTTTATATTTTAATTTAATTATATTTTAGATCCATCCTTAATTATATTTTTATTTTATTTTATGTTAATTAGTATCTTAATCCAATTTTAGGTTTGGATAAGATGAGACAAAATTGGTATTTTATTGTGTTAATTTACTAATTGGTTTTAGAAAATCAAGTCCACTCTAAAAATTGATGTATGAAATACCCTTTCTGTTAATTTAAATAAAAAAATTAATGATAACTCTTTAATTTAAAGTCATATAAAGATTTTTTTTATTATATTTAAATCATAAGGAGACAAAATCTCTTGGTCTCAAATTTGGAAGGGACAGAATAAATTTTGTCATAATTTCAGACTGGCCTTTGAAAGCCACATGTCTTGAAGAGCACATGAATAGCAGTGGCCTATTTAAAAGAGGTAGAGCATACCAAAAATAATGAAGGCATTTGTGACTCCCATGTGATGCCATCACGGTCAGAAGTTTTAATGTTATGGTCATGCATTTTTTAGAATGAGAAACAATTTCGGTTAAATCTATATATTTTGTTTGACTCCCTAAGGTTAAATTTGTCATATTTTTTTATTCATTTTAAGCATTTGATATTTATATGGTTGATATTTGGGAGACTTATTTATAAGTCCTTTTTCAGAACCTTGTGTTAGACTAAATCCTATGTAATTTCTTATAGAGTCTCAAGTCCTATTTTCATAAGAATGTATTCCACAAGATCCTAATTTTTTTACCCCTCATTTTCACACATTATGCTTCGCCAGCCTCCCTTCTACTTTATTATTAAATATTATCGCACACCGATGCAAGCATCGTCGCTGTCCAGAGACGCACACAGAGTCATTGATGATTCACTTTTTTGTTTTGGATTTATTGAAGAATGAAGAAGATACGAATGAATGAATGAGAAATGAATAGATTATTATAATCGACTCGTCGGAAACTTCGGCATACTCACAAATGACATTTCTTTATTCGACTATATTCGATTTCTGCACGGTAAAGCACGCACACACAACACACACTATTCATTTGTGACCACTTTCAATTTCTTTCCTTCCAATTTTTGGGTCCCTTATTTACATATCACTTCCACTGATCCAATCTCTCTCTCCTCTTTTTTTTCTTTTCTTTTCGTTCTCTCAAAATGCCCGTTTGGCTTCCTGGAAAATTGATCCGACGATATTCTTCATATATTATTGATAATTTTTAAATTTTATAATTAATAATACAAAATAAAAATATATTAGGATTATATATCTATTTCAAAACAAACAGATTAAAAAATAAAACTTATTAAGTTTGCGAAACGTAACGTGACACATTACGTTACGTTTATGTAAATGTCACATTACATTTTATAGGTGTCACGTTACGTTACGTTTATGTAGGTGTCACGTTACGTTCATATTGGTGTCACGTTACGTTACGCTTATATAGGTGTCACGTTACGTTACGTTTATGTAGATGTTATGTTACGTTTATATAGGTGTCACGTTACGTTACATTACGTTTATGTAGATATGCCACGTTACGTTTATATAGGTGTCACGTTACGTTTATGTAGGTGTCACGTTACGTTACGTTTATGTAGATATGTCACGTTACGTTTATGTAGATGTCACGTTACGTATAGGTGTCACGTTACGTTTATGTAGGTGTCACGTTACGTTACGTTTATATCAATTTCCCTATATATGGTTTTATTATTAATTATGATATTAACAACTAATATTGAGGGTAAATATGTCAAGAAACTTCTCATAGGACTTATGGGAACATAAGTTTTTTTGTAGGACCAAATGTAGCACAAGTCTCCCTAATAGGACTTCTAAATAATTTTCCCTTGATATTTGATATCATGCTAAATATCAAGTATTAATATTTAGATAAATATGTTGTATTCGTATAAAAATATTTATGTAGTATTGATATTTCATATGATACTTCTACATACGTACCAAGTATACAAAACACGTACTTAAAAATAATATATAGTATTCAGTACTGTATAGGAGTCCTTAGTTTATACTCAAACCGTATCGTATTTCAATCGAAATAATACTATTTCTAATAAAGAAAAAAATTTAACTTCATTGAATTTCTTGTTTTTTTTTTAATTTTTTTTATGCTAGCATTTTTTTAAGTGATGATTTGTAAATTATTTAATAATAATATGCTGCCCCAACCACCCCCCCCCCCACCCCCCAAAAAAAAAAAAAAAAAAAAGAAGAAGAAGAAGAAAAATAAATTTATCAGTGTTCACAGTGATAAATTTGTTGAAACAGTGATAAATTTATCAGGATAAACAAAGCACTATAAAAAATAAATTTATTAGTATAGTGACTCCAAACCAGGTATTAACCTTTAAATTCAGCACAAATACTCAGATTAGAATCAATTTTTTGAATGAAATTTGGATAACAAGACTGATATGAAAAGCCAGGTCTGGTAACGATATGGCTAAAAGAGATTGAATGTTTCATTGAAGCAAATTTGAGATTGTAACAAGCAAGCATTGTCCATAACTTTGACATTGTAACAATGAAGCATTGTAATATTCATTGGAGGAAAGTAAGAACCAAAATCATCAAAATACAGGTAACACTGTAACAAGCAAACAATCAAAATGTATGAAGTATTGACATTCTAACAACCAAATGAATCAGTTTTCCTTTTGTTTTCTTCTATTCCAGATCTGTTGATTATTGCAGAGGCAAGTCATCAATGTTTTCATCAGGTATTTGTCGTTGAGCAACTTGTTGGTCAGTCAAGAAGATAGTTAAATATCAGCTCTCAATTGATTGCATTCTTCCTTGAAAAAAGTAGGCATTATGTTGTTTGGAAACATATTGCCTCATGATTAGCAAACAAGGATTCCATAATCAAGCCTGAAAAAACATTTTGAAAACAAAATATTATAATTTGGTTTCGTTGTTTTTTTTTTTTTTTTTTTTTTTTTTTTTTTTTTTAATAACAGTGTTTTGTTATTGATAAACTTATGATGTGTCTTCTTGTTGTGGGCTGTTGTTGATGTTCTTTGTCTGCTGTTGAAATTTATCAGGGTGAATGAGAGTTGGGTTCTCATCCTTTATGTATTTTTCAATAATCTCTCTCTGCAACATATACATTTGTATAATTGTTGTATTAGAAAGTTAGTCGAAACAATTAATGAGAAACCATGGATTTAAAGAATGATAAATTTGTTACTGTATAAATTTTTGATGTATAATTAAGCATGGATCAGGATTTATGTGTTGGATTAATGGTAAGTTTGATAGTGAAAAGATTTTTACCACTTCATTTGCAGCATTGAAGTGTGGATCTTTAGCCATTGCTCCCCTTGGTCTCATCGAATTGTAGAATTTCCATGAAGCTTCTTCAATGTCAAGGACAAGTATTGTCCAGTGAAAATTTTGGTGGATTGGGAAGAGAAGGTATTTTGCTTTCATGGCTTTAGGCATCATTTTGTTGAGCATTCTCTTTCTTGCTTCCTCATCTTTTGTAGTCAACAAGTGCTAACAAATATAAATAAAAAAAATAATGTTAATTTAACTTTATACTTTTTCAAATTAAATAGGTGGTGAGTATGAAACTTTTTGCCACTGTGATCAAAATTTTATCAATCCATATCAAAATTTATCAGTGCATTGCAAAATTCATCTATACTACATATAAAGGGAACACATTTATTGGTGTCTTAAGGCCTTTTTTTCTCCTCCATGTGAAATGAATCTTTATATCCCCTAATATATCTATACTATGCTTCTCTTTCATCCTGTAAATATTCATAGATGATCTGTAACAGGCTATATATCGATATTGCTTATTTCAAGTACACTCATGTGAGTGTGCACATCTACTAATATATATATATATATCATGATTCTCTCCATTCCATAGTTGTAATGAAAGTTGTCCGTTACTTAATAAATTACATCAAACAAGAGCTCTATGAGGCTTCACCACTAACAAAATGAAAGTGAACTATGTCTTGCAACATTATAGCATATAATCAAGCTATTTCAATTTCAACACATCTCAATATTTGTTGAAGTTCTCAATATCATATGCAGTAGTTTTGAAAACCCAAAAAAGTGCCCCGAATTTGTAATCAAAGTCTGGGATTTACTCATACTGTGGCGCCACAATAACAAGGTCAAAATATATAACAGTGATTACAAAATCTGAGTCAGAAATTCTGGTTTGTTTTGCTTGACTTTTTGTTTCACATGTCAAGCTTTGAATTAGGAAACAGGGCCAATTGAAGAGGGAAGGTAGTGTCATATGTTTGAAACTAGTTACTCAGTTAAGCAAACAGAGGTTATACACTGATAAAAAACAAAAGAAGTGTTGTTCATCAATTAAGCAAACTAGTTACTTACATGGCAACTTGAAATGAATACGAATGATGTTGTTCCTTGTTTTTGTGCAAGCAAGTGTTCTACATATGCATCTATTATCTGTGTTGAAAACAAAAAACAAAACAAGGAATTAATATAAATCAAACAGTAAAATGTTATTTTAATGAGTTACAAATTCAACTTACAATGCCTGCCAAATCTTGACCCTTCAATATTTTGTCAATGTCATTTAAGTAGACATAGGTTCCATGGTGAGATCCTTGCCACACTGGCTGATCCTTGAAAAAAAGGTTATTAGTGTTGGAATAATAAATTTTTAATATTTTTGGAATATTTGATACTTATAAATTCAATATGAGTTAATGATAAACAGTCGGCAAAAGTGAACTACAGGAGTCAAGAGAGAAGATTGTTACTTTTTTTTTTTTGTATTTGCCTAATGTATAATGAGATTTTGCCTTGATTTTTCTGGTAGGATGTTGAAAATTTCGTTCGAAGTTTTCAATTTCTTCATTGCAGGCTGGTGTTGTGTGTGTTGTTCTTCCGAGTACTTGTTTGTCTCAGCCAATGTTGTAATTCTCTCATGGAGTATTTTGATTTCTTCATCTTTCCTTTGCATTTGTTTTTTGTGTTGATCTAGCATTTCCTTTTTCAGCTTGTAAAGTTGTTGCTGTAGGTTATCATTTGCAGTTTGAAGGATGTCCCTTTCCATTTGTAACTTTTCCATTTTGAGCATGTCGTCTTCTATCCTCTCAAAAACAAATACTTCTACCAGATTTGGATCCACTTCAAGCTCTTTGTCAACTTTGTTTCCTTCACTCTTTTGTGATTCAAAGGGTACTATTTTCTTTTTCTTTTCAGGGCATATTTTGTGTGGAATTGGTTCCCATATTTCATGTTTGGATTTGTCTTCAGTCAATGTTTACTCTTCTTTTTCAGAATTTTCAGCCTGATTTTGTTGTTGAAAATCAGCATCTTCATCTTCATCCTAAATTTCTCCTAGCAGCATTCGGTATATTTTTTTCTCTTCATCTGTCTGCTTCAAATTGTTCTCCTATATAGATGAAAATTAAAAAAATGAATGATATGATACAAATTTCAGAGATAAATTTCTCATAGCAAATTTTATCACTCAATTAGGAAAATTAAACAAATCTATTATTGTTATAGCAAATTTTATCACTGAACTAGGCATAGTAAACAAACCTGTCATTGTATATCAAATTTTATCACTGAATTAGCAAAAGTAAGCTAATGAAGTAAATATAAGACAAAATGTCTAATTCAATTCATTTTTACGGATAAATTTATCAATACAGAAACCTAATCAATTCTAGTCGAATATAAAGTAACACAAATAAAGTAAATATGAAACAAAACTCATGCACAGTAGACAAATAGAAAAACATTCACTGCATAAAAGAATTTATCACTCAATTAGGTATACTAAGGGAAATTTGTCACTCAATTAGGCAAATTAAATAAATATATCAGTGTGAACAAAAATTTATCACTGCATAAGAAAATCTATCATTTGTTTAAACAAAACAAAGGTTATCATTGCATACCACAATATCTTTTAGCTCTTGTAAGGATGAACTTGCCAATTGCTGTCCCAAACATGTGATGTTCCATTTAGCAAATCTTGGGATTGCATTTTTGGCATTGGGTTTGATGGTGCTTGTGTGTTCGCATATCCAACACTGTTGAAGACAAAAAAATTGTTATAAACAAGTATTTATTAAACGTAAATATTATAGTTCATAAGTTATAAGTGAGATATTTACTTACCAATACGACCATCACACATCCGGACACTTTATCAATTTGGTTGATGTTTCTTTCTATTGATTTTGTGAGCTGTTCCTTTGCTGCGTCGCACCAATCATAAGACTTCATTTTGTCAATATCCTCAAGATATTTCATGAACCCCCAACCAATTGTGGTGCCAGTACCAGGATATAACAATAGTAAGCAAATCAAGAGGCACACAAGCCTCACAACATCTTCTCTGTCTTCCTTCTTCTTTGTCACGCCCTCAGAATTACACCCATTAAATATAAAACAAGGCATGCATTACTAAAAGAAAAACATTATATTATTTAAATCATCAGAGTATTACGAAATAAAACGTCAAAATAAATGCCCTACGGGCTTACATCTTGCCAAGCCAACACTTGGACACAATTTCATGAGTTCTAACTCAAAACAAATAAAGCCCTGGGCTTGAATGTTTACATAATTCAAATAAAACAACTAGAATAAATAAAACAGATCTTCAAGTCCAAATCCTCACAGGCTAAGTCTTTGGAGGTAGTGAACCACCTGAACCTGAAAATGAAGTTCCCATATAGGGTGAGCCACAGCCCAGTAGAGAAATACTAAACCAAATATACGCTTTGAATAAAGTCCTAGCATTCAATAGATGGTTAACCATGATAATCAATTATATCAACATACAATCTTAAGACACTAATGTCTATGACACTTATCAATTTCATTTTGATCAATATGGCTCAGAACCTGGCCAAACTTACAACTGTGATCTATATAGCATATTCACATTACGTCCAATATCAACAACTCAAATGAGCCATAGGCTCATATCAAACACTTCCATACTTCCAATATGATACACATTTTAGTGTTGTATCAATAATATGCAAAAACACTTCAATATCAATAAGCACACATAATAGTGATGCTAATGGAGTCCATCCCCTATCTCCTCCCAAACAAAATACGGTTAAGAGGTCCATCCCCTATCTTCCCCTAACCGTGGAGTACATCCCCTATCTCCTCCCACACAATATGCATATGCAATGCTCAACTAATACATGTATGTAAACACATAACATATACATCTCACAATCAATACACATAATGTCTGTATTAATTCAACAGTCAACATTAATGACTTAACCAATGTGATTAGTTCCAGTTATCCCTAGTCCACATGCAACGTCTACAACAATCATGACTATCCTCCACCGATAGCCCAAACAGTTATTTCTAGACTGGAAATAAATAAATCAACAATTCAATAAGCAAGTGATTTAAATTAATCAACTACCCCCTTTAATCAATAATTTCTCAGTCTCATGAATTCAACTAATTTCCCCAGTTTTCTTTAAATTAAACATACAATTCAATTTAATACAACAACTAGGGTTTTTCCCAAAATTACCAAACTACCCCCAAACATATTAAAATGCTAAAACTTAGAACATAACGTATACATTGGAGTAGGAGATCCCTACCTCGAAGAAATAACTCAAGAGAGAAGACGAAGATGCTGACCCAAATTCCAAAGTGCTCCAAAACCTAAATTATTCAGATTAAACTGAAGCCCTCGACCCCCTCTACCTTTTTAATAAAGGATCTAGGGTAGAAACACTCTAATACTAGATGAAACCTAGGGTAGAAGGTGTGTAGGGAGAGAGAAGGGTCGGACCTAGGGTTTAGAAACAAAAAGAGATAGAAAACTGATTAAAAAACCCGCTGCTGCCTATTTAAACTGAACAGGCTCGCTCGAGCGAAGACATGGTCGCTCGAGCGACCAGACACAAAAATCCACGCTCGAGCGAAGAAAAGCTCGCTCGAGCCAAAAACTCGATGCTTCAGGTCTGCAACCCAGAAGCTCGCTCGAGCGACGAAATGCTCGCTCGAGCGAAGAACTCGAAAACATACACCTCGCTCGCTCGAGCGAAGAAATGCTCGCTCGAGCCAAGAAACACATCTCTCAGGTCTAAGTACTAGACGCAATCTCTCGCTCGAGCCAAGGAAAGCTCGCTCGAGCGAAGAACCAAAAATGAAGACCTCGCTCGAGCGAAGAGAAGCTCGCTCGAGCGACCAAGCCAAAAACTGAACATGCAGACTTGGTTTCTAAACCCAACCAATCTGCAACCAACCTGCTAAACACATCCTATAACCCAAGAATAAGGAATTAAAGGACAATAACAACAAATATAACAGCGGAATCCACGGAACGTAAGTCCGGACACAATAATCAAATGGGAAAAAGACCGGGGTCGCTATAACCTCCCTCCCTTAAAAGAATTTCGTCCCCGAAATTAAGCATGAGTTTGTAAAAATAAGTTTTTCTTAATTCCCAATGATATATAAAACAATAATCAACAACTTGACCAATATTGGTCACTTCATCTCTTATCAAGAGGCATCTCACAATAAGTATAAACCAATATATTTCAACCTGCATCAATATTATGCATTATTCCTTTCAATGTTAACAATTTCCATATCATATTCAATCTCATGATATAAACAACACATTCAATATATAAATGTTATATTCCACTTCCATAAAAAGGCAAGTTCAAAATGCTAACATTAAATCCAAAACATTTTCAATGTTTTCCAACTTAAGACATATATAAAATTCTCAAGTTCAACAAGATTACAAAAATCTATATATAAGATTTCTAATCACTAAACATGTCCGGATATTTCTCACGGACTTCCAATTCACGTTCCCAAGTGGCTTCCTCCACTCCGTGATGCTTCCACAAAACTTTTACCAAAGGGATGGTCTTGCCCCGCAAAACTTGATCCCGCCTATCCAAAACCCGAACCGGTCTCTCCTCATACGAGACATCTTCATCAACCACTAAATCAGTCCAATCCAACACATGTGATGGATCCGGCTCATACTTCCGAAGCATACTCACATGAAACACGTCATGAACTCCGGATAACTGCGGTGGCAAAGCTAAACGATAAGCAGCCTCGCCAATCCTCTCAAGGATCTCAAAAGGCCCAATAAACCGAGGGGACAACTTCCCGCTCTTCCCAAACCTCATCAAGCCTCGTTTAGGTGATATCTTCAGAAAGACATGATCACCCACCTCAAATACCAAAGGTCTCCTCCTACGGTCAGCATAAGATTTCTGACGACTCTGGGCTGTAACAAGTCTCTTACGGATAAGCTCAACTTTCTCCGTCGTTTCCCTCACCAACTCCGGACCCAACAGAGGTGCATCACCCACCTCGGCCCAACAAACGGGAGATCTACACGGTCGGCCATACAAGGCCTCAAACGGTGCCATACCGATACTAGACTGAAAACTGTTGTTGTAGGCAAACTCCACTAATGGTAAGTGCCTCTCCCACGACCCACTAAAGTCGAGAACACAACCCCGAAGCATATCCTCAAGGATCTGAATAGTACGCTCGGACTGCCCGTCAGTCTGAGGATGATAAGCCGTGCTAAGGGTCAACTTAGTGCCTAAGGCACTCTGCAAACTCTGCCACAACCTGGCAGTAAAACGATGATCTCTATCTGAGACGATCGTCACTGGGACCCCGTGCAACCTCACTATGTCCCGAATGTACAAGTCGGCAAGGTGATCTACCGAATCTCTCACGCGTATAGGAATAAAGTGCGCCGTCTTAGTCAATCGATCTACAACCACCCAAATAGCATCACTACCCCCGCTGAGTCCTCGGAAACCCCACAACGAAGTCCATAGTGACATGCTCCCACTTCCATTCGGCAATAGGCAAGGGTTGCAACAAACCCGCTGGCCTCTGATGCTCGGCCTTCACTTGCTGACAAGTAAGGCACCTAGATACGAAAGCTGCCACATCTCTCTTCATACCCCGCCACCAAAACTGGCGGCCCAAATCCCGATACATCTTAGTACCTCCCGGATGCACCGCAAGGCGTGAATGATGAAACTCTCGGAGTACCTCCTCTCGGCAAGACTCCGGCACAAACAGACGGTCTCGGTATCTCACACTCAAGTCGGGATACACCGTCAAACCCTTCTCAACCTTCCCATTGGAAATCTTCTCTCGGAGAGATTCTACCTCAAGATCACCCCTCTGAGCCTCTAACACTCGAGTCACAAGTGTAGGCTGTGCAACCACAGAAAACAAGGCCGCAGCCTCTACGGATTTGCCCAGATGCAAATCAAACTCCCCAACTGCACCCAACATCTCCCATTCCCGGATGGCTATACTAGCTAAGTCACCAACAGATTTCCTACTAAGGGCATCGGCCACAACATTGGCCTTCCCCGGATGATAGTGCAACTCGAAGTCATAATCCTCAATGAACTCCATCCACCTCCTCTCGCCTCAAATTCAAGTCTTTCTGTGTAAACAGATATTTCAGACTCTTATGATCCGAGAATACCTCGAATTTCTCACCGTAAAGATAGTGCCTCCTAAATCTTCAAGGCAAATATCACAGCTGCTAACTCTAAATCATGCGTAGGGTAATTCTTCTCATGAATTTTCAACTGACGTGAACCATAGGCAACCACCTTCCCCTCTTGCATTAACACACAACCCAGACCCTCTCGTGAGGCGTCACAATAGACTGCATAACCCAACCCTCTCTCCGGAATAATCAAGACTGGAGCGGTGGTCAGTCTAACTTTCAACTCCTGAAACGACTTTTCACAAGTCTCACTCCATACAAATTTGACTCCTTTCCGAGTCAATCTAGTCAACGGTGAAGCTAACCTGGAGAAATCTTTCACAAACCGACGGTAATACCCAGCTAATCCCAGAAAACTGCGGATCTCAAACACACTCTTAGGCTGTGCCCAATCTTGCACTGCCTCAGTCTTGGATGTATCAACAGACACCCCTTCCCCAGAAACTACATGGCCTAAGAACTTCACCTCTTCTAGCCAAACTCACACTTCCCGAACTTAGCATAAAGCTTATGGGCTCTAAGTAACTCTAGCACCACTCTCAAGTGTGCCTCGTGCTCCTCCTCTGAAGGTGAATAAATCAAAATGTCGTCCACGAAGACGACCACAAAACGATCCAAGAATTCCCGGAAGATCCGGTTCATCAAATCCATAAACACTGCCGGTGCATTGGTGAGCCCGAATGGCATCACCAGAAACTCATAATGGCCATACCGCGTACGGAATGCCGTCTTCGGAATATCCTCCTCCCTGACCCTCAACTGGTGGTAACCCGATCTCAAATCTATCTTAGAGAAACAACGGGAACCCTTCAACTGGTCGAACAGATCATCTATACGAGGCATAGGGTACTTATTCTTAACCGTAGCCCGATTCAATTTCCGGTAATCTATACATAGTCTCAAAGCACCACCTTTCTTTTTAACAAAGAGGGCCGGTGCTCCCCACGGCGAAACACTAGGACGGATATAGCCCTTATCTAGCAACTCCTGAGCTGAATCTTCAACTCAACTAACTCGGCTGGGGCAAAACGATAAGGTGCCATAGAAATTGGCGCGCCGGGCACTAGGTCAATAGAGAACTCAATCTCTCGATGCGGTGGCAACCCAACAAGATCCTCGGGAAAGACGTCCGAGTACTCACAAACCACCCTTGGCAACACAATCTGGGTCTCATCCACCTCACTAATCGAAATAGCAAGTAGACCACTAAGCTCACTCCGCCCTCGCGAACCATACCCCGGTGGCAAAACACTACCAACCCGGTCCCCCAGAAAATGAAAACACTCTCACGGTACAACAAGTGACCCTCTGGCGATAGCAATCAATAACTGCCCGGTATGACGATAACCAGTCCATACCCAAAATAACATCAAGCCTTCATGGCATAACTACAAAGGAAAGGGATTCTATGATCATCGACCTCTATATCACAACCCCTAACACCTTGTTTCAAGATCAATTCACCCCCAAGAGGTGACACTACACAAATAGGAGACGCTAACTGAGCTAACTCCAACTCCAAAACAGATGCAAATGCAGCAGACACAAAGGAATGAGATGCACCCGTATCGATCAAAACACTAGCAACTGAATTGCAAAACAAGAAGGTACCTCTCACGACAGATGGAGCCGGTACAAGATCCTGCGCGTAACAGCATACACGCGCCCAGATGGCCTCTGATCAACCTGCTCACCCCTAGACTGCTGCACAGACTGGGACGAAGAAGCCCCCTGATTGGCCCTCGAGGCCTGACCCGACTGAGCTGGCTGCTGACCCTGAGTCTGCCTCAAACCAGATGCACCAGGTGTGCCACTCAACTGCGGGCAATACCTCTTCATGTGCCCTGGCTGACCACACTGATAGCACGAGAGTGGCTGGCCTCTACCCTGACTCTGGCTCTGAGATCGAGCCGAAGAAGATGCTGCTCTCTGTACTCCTCCCCTCTGAGGACAAACTGGAGACTTGTGGCCCAGCTGGCCACACTTGAAACAGGTGATGTCTCCCTGACTGCCTTCCCAGAACTAGCACTCGGTACTGGAAAGGTCGATCTAGAAAAGCTACCCTGAGACTGCTGAGGAGTGAAACCTCTCTGTCTCCTACCATCACTCTGCCCATCCTGACTCCTCTTGGAGCCTTTCTGCCCTTCCTCCTCCTCCTGCATCATAATCTCAGTATGGGCTGCTGCATCAACCAGACGCCCATAATCCCGAATCAAAGACCCTACTACTCTCAACTTGAGGCCACGCCTCAACCTTTCTCAAACTCAATGCAACGGCGTTCCTCAGACGCCACCAACTCAGGTGCAAACCTGGACAAGCTAGTAAATGATGCCTCAAATCGGCCACTGAAGAACTGTTCTGCTTAAGCTGGCAAAACTGCTCCCTCAACCTCTCCTTAACTGCTGAAGACAGGAACTTCTCCTGGAAAGCATCTACAAAAGCCTCCCAAGTCCCTCCTATACGGCCCTTAGTGAACTTCCACCACTGACCCGCATCCCCCTTAAGCTGGAAAGATGCCAAGGTCACCTTCAGTGCCCCGTCTTCGATGCCTAGCATCTCAAACGTCTTCGTTGTCTGTTCGAGCCATTCATCTGCCTTAAGCGGCTCTTTAGGATCACCTAAAAATTCGTCCGGGTTGGACCGGAAGAACTCCCTCTTCAGAAAAGAAGGACCCGTATCTGCAACAACAACCTGGGCTGGATTCGCAGCCCTCAGAATGTCAACTGACGCCTGAAATGCCCCTGCTATCCCTTGGGCCAAAGCACCCATAAACTGCTGTCCTACTGGCTCGGCCACATTGGCCTGGCCAACACCCTCCTGAACTGCCGGAATTTCCTCCGGTATAGGTACTTCCTGCCTGGCCTGCCTACCACGCCTACCACGACCTCGTCCTCGTCCTGACATCCTAATAAAGGAAACAAAGACGTTAGCACTCTAAATAATGTGCCAAAACTATAACACTCACGTCCTAATACATTGGACAACAATAAATCACACCACGTAAGCACATAATCACATAAGCACCTACGAATTTCATTCCTGGATAATGATAGTCCCGAGGCGCCACTAAAGTTCCGGTTGGAAACAACATTGATCAAGTGCCTTTCCAACAAGACTTTCAGAGACTCAAGGATCCAATCAATATCTAGAAACTACATTCCATACCCACATAATCACATAAACATGTTATCATATAAGCATGTAAATTACACTAAGTCTCTATCAAACGAGACGAACCCATGTGATACTAATCACTTCCCACGTACCCAAAGTATTCAAACCCGGTACGCTCTGATACCAAGTTGTAACGCCCTCAAAATTAACCCATTAAATATAAAACAAGGCATGCATTACTAAAAGAAAAACATTATATTATTTAATCATCAGAGTATTACGAAATAAAACATCAAAAATAAATGCCCTACGGGCTTACATCTTGCCAAGCCAACACTTGGACACAATTTCATGAGTTCTAACTCAAAACAAATAAAGCCCTGGCTTGAATGTTTACATAATTCAAATAAAACAACTAGAATAAATAAACAGATCTTCAAGTCCAAATCCTCACAAGCTAAGTCCTTGGAGGTAGTGAACCACCTGAACCTGAAAATGAAGTTCCCATATAGGGTGAGCCACAGCCCAGTAGAGAAATACTAAACCAAATATAAGCTTGAATAAAGTCCTAGCATTCAATAGATGGTTAACCATGATAATCAATTATATCAACATACATCTTAAGACACTAATGTCTATGACACTTATCAATTTCATTTTATCAATATGGCTCAGAACCTGGCCAAACTTACAACTGTGATCTATATAGCATATTCACATTACGTCCAATATCAACACAAATGAGACATAGGCTCATATCAAACACTTCCATACTTCCAATGATACACATTTTAGTGTTGTATCAATAATATGCAAAAACACTTCAATATCAATAAGCACACATAATAGTGATGCTAATGGAGTCCATCCCCTATCTCCTCCCAAACAAAATACGGTTAAGAGGTCCATCCCCTATCTTCCCCTAACCGTGGAGTACATCCCCTATCTCCTCCCACACAATATGCATATGCAATGCTCAACTAATACATGTATGTAAACACATAACATATACATCTCACAATCAATACACATAATGTCTGTATTAATTCAACAGTCAACATTAATGACTTAACCAATGTGATTAGTTCCAGTTATCCCTAATCCACATGCAAGTCTACAACAATCATGACTATCCTCCACCGATAGCCCAAAACAGTTATTTCTAACTGAAATAAATAAATCAACAATTCAATAAGCAAGTGATTTAAATTAATCAACTACCCCTTTAATCAATAATTTCCAGTCTCATGAATTCAACTAATTTCCCATTTTCCTTAAATTAAACATACAATTCAATTTAATACAACAACTAGGGTTTTTCCCAAAATTACCAAACTACCCCCAACATATTAAAATGCTAAAACTTAGAACAAACGTATACATTGGAGTAGGAGATCCCTACCTCGAAGAAATAACTCAAAAGAGAAGACGAAGATGCACCCAAATCCAAAGTGCTCCAAAACCAAATTATTCAGATTAAACTGAAGCCCTCGACCCCTCTACTTTTTAATAAAGGATCTAGGGTAGAAACACTCTAACTAGATGAAACCTAGGGTAGAAGGTGTGTAGGGAGAGAGAAGTCGGACCTAGGGTTTGAAACAAAAGAGATAGAAAACTGATTAAAACCCGCTGCTGCCTATTTAAACTGAACAGGCTCGCTCGAGCGAAGACATGGTCGCTCGAGCGACCAGACACAAAAATCCACGCTCGAGCGAAGAAAAGCTCGCTCGAGCCAAAAACTCGATGCTTCAGGTCTGCAACCCAGAAGCTCGCTCGAGCGACGAAATGCTCGCTCGAGCGAAGAACTCGAAAACATACACCTCGCTCGCTCGAGCGAAGAAATGCTCGCTCGAGCCAAGAAACACATCTCTCAGGTCTAAGTACTAGACGCAATCTCTCGCTCGAGCCAAGGAAAGCTCGCTCGAGCGAAGAACCAAAAAAAGACCTCGCTCGAGCGAAGAGAAGCTCGCTCGAGCGACCAAGCCAAAAACTGAACATGCAGACTTGGTTTCTAAACCCAACCAATCTGCAACCAACCTGCTAAACACATCCTATAACCCAAGAATAAGGAATTAAAGGACAATAACAACAAATATAACAGCGGAATCCACGGAACGTAAGTCCGGACACAATAATCAAATGGGAAAAAGACCGGGGTCGCTATATTCTTGCTTCTCAAAAGTTTGGTTATCAACTTTTGGATTGAAGCACTTGTCATTCTATTCTCTCTTATTTTCCTTCTTTTTACCAAATGTATATCATCTTTTCTTCCATATACAAGATGCATCTTCTTTTGTCCACATGCAATCCCAAAGATTAACTTGAAATCATTTCTTTTTAACTTCAGCTTCTTCCCTCCAATTTGAAATGTGGTTCCATCTATTTGGTATGTTTGCAAAATTTTTGCAACCACATCATCATATTTTATTGAATCTGCTTTTTGCACCTTTTTCTTTGACAAAATGTCAACTAGAAGGAAGAAGGGAGTCTTTTTCAATATTTGGAAATGCTCCTTTTCAAGTTTTGTGGCATTGAAGAATCTGATGAGGGATAGCATGTCTGAGCGGTACACATATTTTGCTTCACGGTCATGAATTTGATCACTTCTTGTTTTTCTTCCCTCTATTTTCTTCTTGCCTTTTGGTTTGTGCTGCTTTGGTTCTTGTTTGTTTTGTTGGGGCTTGGTTCTTGTTTCTGCTTGTTTCTGTTGTTGTTGTTTGGTTATTCTTTCTTTTTGTTCTCCTTGTTTTTAAGCTTCATTTGCAGGTTCATCCTTCTGCTGTCTCTGTCTTTTCTTCTTTTCTTGTTGTTTGCTTGTTGTTTCTCTTGTTGTTGTTTCCTTTTTTTTTTTTTTTTTGTCTTGTTGTTTTCTCTTCTTATTTTTATGTTGGTAAGAACCAACATAGTGAACTTTTGTCTTTATTTATTATTTATGAAAAAAAAAAAACAGGAGAACTAGATTAAAAATTATTGGATTTTAAAATTTTCAAATGAGTTCAAAAGTGAAGGTGTTACCTGAACTATTCATTAATTGTGAGTGAGGGTATTTCTGTCAAATTTTTGATAACTAATGCAATAAATTTATTGCTTTGAAGACCTAGACTAGTTGAGAAACTTTTTTTTGTCCTTGTTCTTCTAAGAAACTATTACTTGGGATCTTAAAAAAATTTAAAAAAAAAAAGAAAAGAAAAGCTCATCTGCATATATCGCTAGATACAAAGACATAACTTTCACATCTATGGCCCCGTTTAGTAGAGCTGTGAAAAAGTAATTATAAATTATAATTTAACAGATTATAGATTATAGCTTTAAACATAAGCTGTTAACCTATTTGTGCAGCTATGAGATTATAGATTTAAACAGTAGAGTAGTGTTTGGTTGATAAGCTGTAAAATAATTTTTTGCTATGTAATTGTCCTTTTTGCCCTTATATGATATAAAAATGATTATTTTGTCATTTTTTTTTCAGTTATAATTTTAAAAAAGTTATTTCATTAATAAAAGTTAATATATTAGTATTACAAAATTATTATTTCATTAATAGTATCAATTAGTATAAAATTATTTCATTTTTTTCATTATAAATTAATTAATGTCAATTAATGGCTTAATTAGCATCAATACTTTTTTTTTTCTTTTTATTTCATTTTTTTAATCTTTTTCTTCATTATAAATTAATTAGTGTCAATTAATGGCTTAAAAATTGTGATTATGTTTTTATTAATTTTTTTTCATTACAATTAATAATATAACAATTGTGAAATTTATTTCTTTATTTAAATTGTGCAATTGTGCAAATTTATATCAATAATTGTGAAATAAATTGTGTAATTTATTTAATGGATATAAATTGCACAATTTATTTCAATATTAGTTGAAATATTTTTTTTAGTGATATTTCATTTTTTTATTTTTAGTAATTCATTTTTTCATTTGACAAATCCTTTTATTTTTTTTCAATTTATATCATTTCTTTTAGTGATATTTCACTTTTTTGATTTTTAGTAAAATTATTTCATTTTTTCATTATAAATTAATTCGTGTCAATTAATGGCTTAAGTAACATCAATTAATACTAAAATTATTAATTAGTATCAATTAATATAAAATTTATTTCATTACTGGCTAAAATGCTTAATTATTATTAAAAAAACACTGAAAACCTCAACAACAAAAAAAACCCCTAAAATCCATCGTCGGAGAGAGAAGCGATGGTTAGGGTTTCGATCGTCATGCAGTCCATCGCCAGAGAGAGAACACTGAAATCGAAGGCACAACGGTGATGGGGGATGGGGGACGATGACGGACGGTTGATCATCACCGTCAATTGTCATGCAATCGATCGTGACTCTAGGGTTTCAGATCGCGATCGTCACGCAGTCAATGGTTAGGGTTTCGATCGTTACGCAGTCCATCGTTGGAGAGAGAAAACACTGAAATCGAAGGCACATCGACATTAGGGTTTCTGGTTCGTGAATGTGAGAGAGAGTGAGAGCACTGGTTCATGAGAGAGAGAGAGAGAGAGAGAGAGAAGAGAGACAGAGAAGTTTCTGGTTTTTTGCCGAAAATCGCCTCCTTGCCGAAAATTCGTGCGGAAATCGCCTCTCCTCTCTCTCTCTCAAGTGAATAGTGTTTTGAGATATGGGGTTTTATATAGTTGGGCTTTTGGTAATAGTTGAGATTGACTAGGGCATTTAAATAATTTTACCCCTCAATTTTTAGCTTCCCGCTTAAGCTCAATTCAAAAGCACCCCAAAGGCACCAGCTAAAAATCACTTTTTTGGTTTAATTTAAGCTACCAAAAGTGATTTTAAGTTCTACCGAACACACCAAAACAGCTTAAAATAATCTAAAAGCTGAGTTAAGCAGTTTTTAAGCTCTACCAAACAGGCCCTTATAACAAAACAAATGAGTTGATGGGACATTTGTCTATGTGGCATACAAATCACGGGTTGAGATCACACTTCAAGGGAATACAAATCAAAGGCTGAGATCACATTTCTCTTATCCTATGTTTTTCGGGTGTGAATACCCACTGTTTTTTGAGATTCAAATTTCAAACATATTCTTGAAGATGCTACCCTTCTCTCTCTCTCTCTCTCTCTCACACACCCACACACACACACACACACACATACACACACACACACACACACACACCGCACCACCCCCCACTCTCTTCCTCACAGACCTCAACCCCTCCTTGTGCAACCATAACAGCCTCATTCTAGCGGGTGAGTGGTTTATTTCGATGATTGAAGCTGTTAAAGGGAGCATCGACTGAGAACAGATTGGAATTTTGAGTCTTCAACAACAGATGCGGTGGGTATTCCCCCATCACAATCCCCTAATCTCTCTCTACATTTGTGTAAATAATTTTCAATTATTATTCTAAATTATTGAACTGAAATAAGTGAATCGCAATGGTAAATCATTCATATGTATTTAAGAGATTGGGTAAATTTTTATGTTCTTTTTTTTAGAAAATAAAATAAAAAATTGTGTTAGTTTTTTCAATTGTTTTTGGTATTGATTTAGTTATTTATTTATTTATCTATTTTGTAGCTTTAATCATGATTGATTCTTACAATTTGTATATGAAGAATTGCTTTCAATTTGCTTAATAGGCTCGCATTAGAGAGCTTGAGAAAAATAAAACTTTTTAAAATCTTTTGCATCCAACATTATGGTTGGTATTTGATTACATTATTGTTCTCATTGCCTAAAAATTTGGTAGGCTCACATTAATTTTATTTATTTATTTTTTTATCAATTTAATTCTACACTGACTCATTAATACTTTGTTTTTTTATTGACAAAATAGTAACATTTTATCAACAATCCCATGATTCTTTGATTTTGAATAGAGCTGATTGTCTCTGTGTGTGTGTGTTTTTTTTTTTTGTTGATTTAAATATACTATGTAATTTCTTTCTTTTTGTATGTTATTTGAGAGAGATTTGACAGCCATGACCATATCCAGTAAATGGGTCAAAGAAAGTAGAGATGTTTTTTTTTGGTCCACATTATCCAAATTCAAAAGAATATGATAATATTAATTTAGGTCTAATTTTGTATTTTTTTAGTACAGGGGTAATTCTTCTACTCTCCACTTTTTTTTTTTTTCCCTCCGTCTCAAATGCAAATCAGCAACCACCTCAAACTAAAATCCTATTGTTGAAGCATATCATGCAGTCCAATCCTCTTGATTCATGACCAATCCAATAATCACTCCTATGGTGAGTTGGCTTTAAAATGAAGTGCTACCACCATCTTCCAGCTTTGCTGATATCTCTAGCCTTGTACAATCTCCCCCCCCCCCCCAAAGCTCCAACTCCCTCTTCTCAATCACTGATTCCCCCTTTCTCCTCAGGCACAATTTTTGTTCTTTGTAGTATCATTGTTTGTATAATTTTGAATATTTTTTACGTGGTTTAAGAAATCTATTTGTATTTTTTTATAACATTCCTATTACTGATATAATTTTTTTAAAATCTAATTTTTTTATTTAATTTGTATTACAAGAGAATTTGTAATGTCCCTTGGTTCTTCGGTCGTAGAATGGTGAAACTATGTCAAAGGTATGAAATTAGGCATGGGATTTTTTTTTTCTAAATCAATTTCTGAAATTTGATTTCTTCTTTCTTAAAGATTAACAATTTTTGGTGTTTCTAATATAATCACTATCTGTAAGACTATTTTTTATGTGATTCAAGATTTTTGGATTTTTTCTAAATCTATTTCTAAAATTTGATTTCTCTTGCTAAAGGTCAATAATTTTTGAGGTTTCTAATATAATCATTATTTGTAAGAATATTTTTTATGTGATTCTTATTTTTTTCCTATGTATTTTTTTATCATTTGAATACTCATGAAATCTGTTTGTATATTTGCGGTTCATGTAATTTTAAAAGCATTATAACAAGAAGAGTACTCGTATGGCTGAAGTGAATTACAATCATTTTAGTAACTCCTGTACTGTTGTTTATTTCCTAGCTTACACTTTTTTGTTATTTCAGTCAATAATTCCCAAGCCTACTTCACAATATTTCCTGCACATTTAAATGACAACTTCTTAGTAATTAGCAATATATTTTATTGCTTTGCATTTTCACATTCAAAATTTGTTGTACATGATTTTCTAGAATGTAATCCCCTCTAGATGATCTTTTGCTTTATTCTGTAGGAAATAATTGAAGTAATTCTGATTATGCTTTTACGAGATCATCCAAATAATTGAAGGTATTCATTGACATCTACTTTTCATATTATGCTTAATCAATCATGAGAGGGTAATTTGTATAGACAAATTGAACTAAGC
The DNA here is from genome assembly GCA_030407325.1 of Camellia japonica. Taxonomy (NCBI): domain Eukaryota; kingdom Viridiplantae; phylum Streptophyta; class Magnoliopsida; order Ericales; family Theaceae; genus Camellia; species Camellia japonica. Next base: position 87,739,945 of record JAPPVO010000002.1, read on the forward strand.
TAGGTAAAAACCTCTTTGGAAGTTGGGCCACGCAATGGGCCAAGATAAGAGCTTTTGTAGCTCAGTCTTGGGCTAAGCAAATACTAGGCCGGTCAGAGATGTGTTGCTAAGGCCTGAACCTAGCTATCTGAAGGCAGTCCTTTAGCGGACCGAGATGTTGTCAATAAAAGGGGCCGAGCTATGTGTAGCTTGGCAAGGTGCTATCCTAACTTTTTAATTTAATTATGCTTTAAATCACAATTAATTTTAAATTCGTAATTATTTATTGTAATTAATAACATTTAATTATATTTTAGATCACAATTAATAATAAATTCTTAATTATTTATTATAATTCCTAACATCTTGATCTAATTTTAATAATTATATTTTAGATCAGTCTTTAATTATTATTATTTTATATTTTAATTTAATTATATTTTAGATCCATCTTAATTATATTTTTATTTATTTTATGTTAATTAGTATCTTAATCCAATTTTAGGTTTGGATAGATGAGACAAAATTGGTATTTTATTGTTAATTTACTAATTGTTTTAGAAAATCAAGTCCACTCTAAAAATTGATGTAGGAAATACCCTTTCTGTTAATTTAAATAAAAAAATTAATGATAACTCTTTAATTTAAAGTCATATAAAGATTTTTTTTATTATATTTGGAAGGGATAGAATAAATTTTGTCATAATTTCAGACTGGCCTTTGAAAGCCACATGTCTTGAAGAGCACATGAGTAGCAGTGGCCTATTTAAAAGAGGTGGAGCATACCAAAAATAATGAAGGCATTTGTGACTCCCATGTGATGCCATCACGGTCAGAAGTTTTAATGTTATGGTCATGCATTTTTAGAATGATAAACAATTCGGTTAATTCGATATATATTGTTTGACTCCCTAAGGTTAAATTTGTCATATTTTTTTATTCATTTTAAGCATTTGATATTTATATGGTTGATATTTTGATATCATACTAAATATCAAGTATTAATATTTAGATAAATATGTTGTATTCGTATAGAATATTTCATATGATACTTCTACATACGTACCAGGTATACGAAATACGTACTTAAAAATAATATATAGTATTCAGTACCGTATAGGAGTCCTTAGTATATACTCAAACCGTATCGTATCTCAATCGAAATAATACTATTTCTAATAAAGAAAAAAATTTAATTTCATTGAATTTCTTGTTTTTTTTTTTTATTTTTTTTATGCTTAGCATTTTTTTAAGTGATGATTTGTAAATTATTTAATATAATAATATGCTGCCCCAACCATCCCTCCCCCCACCCAAAAAAAAAAAAAAAAAAAAAAAAAACTTACAGCGTTGCCCAACAAAGCATTAATGAAATTCAACAACAAATGAAAATACGCATAGAATTTTACTTCAAAAAATAAGTGTAGATTTTTTTGATAGTCTGGTACCACGAAATTTGGTAGCTTATTTTGTTTTTTGTTTTGTTTTTGTTTTTGTTTTGTTACGTTTTGTTTTGTTTTGTTTTGTTTTGTTTTATTTTTTTTTTTTAATTTGGAAATACCAAATGACTTACAAAACATCAAAAGATAAATGGGCCAAGAGCTCAGGAGGTGGGTTTCCAACCCAATCCGGCGGAAGCATATCCATAAGGTTACATGACGCAAACCAATGGGCAACTCGAATTGCACGTGTAGAAACCAAAAGAGAGGAAATCTGACTCCTGGATCGAGCAAGCTGAAATTTGGTACCTCCAGCAATAGAAACAACAAAGAATATGATAATGTGGCTCTAATTGAGAAAAACCTGTCACAATTGTACCAAAATATTAGAACACCCAAATGAACACCAATCTCATAAGGAACACCAAACAACATCCGGCATAACATGTTTGAACACCAATTTATTCCTAGCTTCGCATAAACTCCACAATGGTCAATAAAACTACCTTTTTATAAAGTTTTGTTTTGAGAACTAACTATTTTAGTTGATTTTTGACCTTTTACGGAAAAAATGTGTAGAAAAATTGAAAAAAAAGTTGACTTTTTGATAATGACATTTTGACTATATTTGGTGATTGCCAAACCAACTAGTTGATTTAGGATCCAAGTAAAAAATTTACATTTTTTTCACAACTTTTTTTATTTAAAATTTGTGTCAATTTTTTTACTTCTTTGATCCATCTAGTGTGGCATGACTTAAACAGAAAAAAAAAAAAAAAAAACCTCAACTATTTTTGATTTCTTTTTTTTTTTTTGGTCTTTAATGGATTTTTTTTTTTCAATTTTTTATTTTTTTTCACTTTTTGATTTGTCTAATGGAGTAGAACCAAAAACTATTTTTTTTTTCTTTTAGAAAAAAAAAAATTCACTAAGACCAACTTTTTTTATTTTATTTTTTGTTAATCATAACGACTCCCTTGTTCTCCTTTTTCTCCAATCCTCCTCACAGTATCTTCATTAATTCAAAATAATGAAAGCACCCGACACCACCACCAATGTTGATTAACACTGGTGATGGTCTGTCTCCTTGCCCCTTAAAATTTTCCAAATCATTAGCTTCTAAATAATCTATCTTTGTTAATTTTTAATGATTAATGACATAACCAATGATAAATATGTAACATTGATTGTTGACATATAACATCCTTTTTGGTAATTAACTAATGCATTTATTTCCTTTTGTTTCTAACAAAAGGCACAAATCACAAGCTGACCAGCAGATTAGTGTTCGATGCATCGGCCATAGCTGCGCTGAAAGCCAAAGCAACCAAGGACGGCAAAGTTCCGTCACGTGTGGTGGTCGTGATTGCACTTTTATGAAAGTGTCTTATCTCTATTCAGGGCGGCCCTGGGCATGGGCCAACCAAGCCATGGCCTAAGACCTCTCAAAATAGATCTTAAAAAGGAGCCCTCCTATTATGGTTTAGTGTAATATATTGAGTTTTTTACTGGCCGGTCCTGAGTTTTGCACTTATTCCCCTTTTAGTCTGAGTTTTGATCTTGTGCACCAACAGGTCCTGAGCTTTTTTTTTTTGTACCGTTTTACCCTCCCCTGTTCTGGCACGTTTCTGTTTGGATTTTTCATCAAAATATTGTGTTTGTGATTTGGATTTCTGTGGAACTTCACGATTTGCTACTGTATTATTGTAGAGCTTCGTGATTTCTGATTTCGCACTTGGTGTATCTTCGCGATTTGTGATTTGCGATTGCGTGCTTGGTGATTCTTCCTATTTGCGATTTCGCGTTTGGTGTATAGTTACATTTTCTGATTTGCAGTGTTGTGGAGTTAGGTCAACTGGTATGTTTGATTTTGATTTTGATTTCAATTTCAATGTTTTGGTTCTTTTTAGTTTGAGTTGGTGATTTTGATTTTGTGGTGATATTGTTGTTACTCTGTTGTTTCTGTTGCGATTGAATTTGTGTTTTGATCATGATATTGAAAGTTTTGAGATATGTATTTGTTGATTGAATTTTAGATTTTTATTTTTTTTGGTTACGAAATTGTGTTGATTGAATACAGGTGTTGGTTTGTTATTTTATACAGTGATAATTTTATCACTGTGTATTTGGGGGTGATGTTGGATTAACTTTTTCAACAGTGATAAATTTATGAGTGAGTATGGGAATAGGAGATGAAAATGTTGCATAATGTAATGGTAAGATTCAAATTGAGTTACCATGTCTAATAAGTGTAAGCCTTATTCACTGTTCTTGGTCTTTGGTGGTGTTAACTGTTAAAGTTATCAGTGTTAGTTTTTGGATGTGTTTGAGTTGGTTGATAATTTTATCACTGTATTTGATTTTGTTTTAGGGTGTTTGAGTTGTTTGCTGAAATGTAATTGTTGTTTGTTGCAGGATTTATAGTGATGGAGAATTGTTTGTTTTTTATGTGCAAGTTTAGAGGTGTGACATTGGTTATCAAGTATAATGATGGATTTAATTTCAAGGATTTAGTATATAAATTGTGTGCAAAGTGGAGTGAGGTAGTTGGTTGTTCTTTGAATATATCGTATTCAATTCCTGGACATTCTTCTTGTGGTCTACAAAGTGAAGAGGATTTGGAGGTTATGGTTGGACTGGCACTTTCTTATGATATTCATCGTATTGATGTTTTTGTAAAGTGTTGTTCTTTGGGTGAAGGTTATATGATTTGTGATGGTGAAGCTAGTAGTAGTAGTAATAGTAGTAGTAGTGTTATTTGTGAAACTGATTTTTTGCCTTCATTTTATTCAAATCAACGGAAACCTTTACTCTCCGATGGGTGGGTTAATTGTATGAAATGAGTGGGACAAAGGTTTGCTCAAGGAGTTGTTGAATTTCGAGATGCGTTGTCATAGTATTCTATTCATTCCGGTTTTAATTTTGATTTTGTTAAGAATGATAAGGATCGTGTCATTGTTCATTGTAAGAGAATGGCTGATTTGGGATGTTTATGGAGCGTGCATGCTAGGGTGGAAAATTATAGTAAAGCTTTTGTTATTAAACAATTTGATGATGTTCATACTTGTGGATCTTCTTTTCGTACAATTAAACATGCTAGGATGACTTCAAGTATGATTGGTGGGCTAATTTCAAGTGATATTCGTAATAAGGCTTTGACATCGGTTAGTGAGGTGTTTGTGATTTCAAGGACTATTATGGAACAGAAGTTTCTTTTCGGCGAGCTTGGATGGGTGTTGAAAAAGCAAGGGGTCTTGTTTTTGGTGACTATTCATCATCATTTGACGATCTTCGTTGGTATGTTGATGTCGCTAATGCTTGCAATCTGGGGAGTTTTTGATATGGAATTTGATATTGATAGTAAAGAAGACATTTCAAATGCTTGTTTTTCGCTTTTGAGGCATGTATTCATGGTTTCAAGTATTGTAGGCCTGTGTTGATGCTTGATGGAACTTTCTTGAAAGGAAGACACAAAGGTTGTTTATTGGCTGCTACGGCAAAAGATGGTAACCAAGGTATATTTTGTGTCTATTTGTTATTATTATTGAAACAGTGATAATTCTATCATTTTTGTTATTGGAGAGTGCTGATTATTGAGTATGGTCAATCTATTAGTGATAAATTTATGCTGTATACTTTTGTTAAATTTTTATATTTATACAGTGATAAATTTATGTATGGATGGTGCTATATGTTATATACTTTGTGATTTGATTTTCTTTTTGTAATTTTTTTTATTTGTTATTGATAACATGTATATATATTTTGTTTGTAGGTTTATATCCGTTATGTTTTGCTATTGTTGATAGTGAAAGTTATGACAGTTGGCATTGGTTCTTGTCAAAGTTATTAGGTATTTTGACTCTGGAGAGGGATATTGCGTTTGTTACTGATCGACATGGAGGTTTGCTGAAAGCTTTAGCTGAGGTCTTTCCGTTTTCTTCTCATTTTTTTTTGTCTAATGCATTTGAAGACAAACTTGAAGACTTATTTGTCAGTGAAGAGTCGTGAACCTAAAGAGTATTTGCTTACTCTTTTTAGTAGATGTGCATATGCTCCTACTATTGAGTTGTTTAATGAGCTATTTGAAGAATTTAAGGGTCGTAGTGGTCGTAGTGTTGAGAAGTTTCTTGAGGATTTGCCTAATGAGTGTTGGTGTAACGCTTATTTTCAAGGCAAGAGGTATGGTGAAATGTGCACAAATGCTACGGAATCTTTTAATTCATGGATTAGGGATGAACGCCATTTGTTTTCAACTAGTCTTGTTGATGCTATACGGGTGAAACTAATGGAGCAATTTTCAAGAAGGAGAGAAGTTGGGAATAAGTGGAATGTATTGTTTGTCCTTTTGCAGAGAAAAAGTTGGAAGAAGCTTAATGATACAAAAGCATGGATAGTTAAATGTAGCGATGACATTTATGAAATCCAATTGGATCATTCAGTTATGTGATATTGGGAAACGTTGTGTTCTTGTCGATTGTGGGAAATTGATTCTTTCCTTGCAAACATGGTTTTTTGTGCTATAAAAGGGAGTGGGGAATGATCTGAGATTGCTTTCTTGATGATACTACCGTGTTTAGTAGTTATTGTGATCTTATTCACATTCTATCTATCCATTCCTAGTATGGAAGCCAAATGTAGTTGTTTGATGACGTTGTTTTTTACCCTCTTTGTAAGAGACAGCTGGACGTCCAAGAATGAAGAGAATACCTTCTAAGGGCGAAATCAAGAGAATTAGATGCAGTAGGTGTGGAAAGATGGGAACTCATAATCGGAAAGCATGTAAAGAAGCTTTGCTTCAGTCTGTATTGATTTAATTAATTACTTTGTTTAAGAGTTGAGAGGTGTTACTTGCATTGAATGATTGAGAATTTTTGGAAAGATGTATCATTTTGATACTCGCATTGAATGATTGAGGAATTTGTTGATCAGAAATTATATTTTTTGCTGATATTTTTACAGGATTAAGTTTCACAGATTTATATTATTTGATTTGGGTTAAATGTAGTTGCTGTTTTTGGTGTTTTATAAAGTGATAAATTTATCACTGGTTGGTTTGGACAAGTTGATATATATATATATATATTTTTTGTAAGAATGATAAATTTACCATTAATGTGGTTCTTGAATTTTGTTATTTTGAAGAATGATAAATTTATCATTTCTTGTGTGGGAAGAGTTGATGGTTTATTATATTTATGTTAGTGGTTGATAAATTTATCACTGTTATATCCAAGCAAATGTTATTTTCTACAGTGATAAATTTATCATTGTCCGGAGTTATCTAGTTTTCCCAGGAAAAATTTCCACAATACAAAGGTGTAGATGAAATCTCTAGAATACATAATTGCATATCTGCTGTGTTAACTACTTTAAAAAGCAAAAAATCTTAGATCAACTACCATGTTTATCTGGTTTAGCAATAAGTTCTCAGTTTGCATACTGTTTTGTGGTCACTCAGAAACTATCTTTGGATGTTTGAGTTGTTTAACTGAAGTATCAAATGGTTTTGATTATTTATAAATCACCAAGGATGGCATGTTCTTACATTCATTCTCAAAGTTGGGAATATCTACAAATTGTAACAGTATTTTAATTTTCAATTTGGACAATGTAATAGTACTTGTGTTTTAATTTTCAATTAGGTAAATTTTTTATTATTTTTTATAGTGTTTTGTTATTTGAATTGGGGAAAAAGAATGAGAGAGAGAGAGAGAGAGAGAGAGAGAGTCGCTAGTTTTTTTGTTTGAACATTGGTAAATTTATCAGTGTTCACAGTGATAAATTTGTTGAAACAGTGATAAATTTATCAGGGTAAACAAAGCACTATAAAAAATAAATTTATTAGTATAGTGACTCCAAACCTGTTATTAACCTTTAAATTCAGCACAAATACGCAGATTAGAATCAATTTTTTGAATGAAATTTGGATAACAAGACTGATATGAAAAGCCAGGTCTGGTAACGATATGGCTAAAAGAGACTGAATGTTTCATTGAAGCAAATTTGAGATTGTAACAAGCAAGCATTGTCCATAACTTTGACATTGTAACAACGAAGCATTGTAATATTCATTGGAGGAAAGTAAGAACCAAAATCATCAAAATACAGGTAACACTGTAACAAGCAAACAAGCAAAATGTATGAAGTATTGACATTCTAACAACCAAATGAATCAGTTTTCCTTTTGTTTTCTTCTATTCCAGATCTGTTGATTATTGCAGAGGCAAGTCATCAATGTTTTCATCAGGTATTTGTCGTTGAGCAACTTGTTGGTCAGTCAAGAAGATAGTTAACATATCAGCTCTCAATTGATTGCATTCTTCCTTGAAAAAAGTAGGCATTATGTTGTTATTGGAAACATATTGCCTCATGATATAGCAAACAAGGATTCCACAATCAAGCCTGAAAAAACATTTTGAAAACAAAATATTATAATTTGGTTTCGTTGCTTTTTTTTTTTTTAATAACAGTGTTTTGTTATTGATAAACTTATGATGTGTCTTCTTGTTGTGGGCTGTTGATGACGTTCTTTGTCTGCTGTTGAAATTTATCAGGGTGAATGAGAGTTGGGTTCTCATCCTTTATGTATTTTTCAATAATCTCTCTCTGCAACATATACATTTGTATAATTGTTGTATTAGAAAGTCAGTTGAAACAATTAATGAGAAACCATGGATTTAAAGAATGATAAATTTGTTACTGTATAAATTTTTGATATATAATTAAGCATGGATCAGGATTTATGTGTTGGATTAATGGTAAGTTTGATAGTGAAAAGATTTTTACCACTTCATTTGCAGCATTGAAGTGTGGATCTTTAGCCATTGCTCCCCTTGGTCTCATCGAATTGTAGAATTTCCATGAAGCTTCTTCAATGTCAAGGACAAGTATTGTCCAGTGAAAATTTTGGTGGATTGGGAAGAGAAGGTATTTGCTTTCATGGCTTTAGGCATCATTTTGTTGAGCATTCTCTTTCTTGCTTCCTCATCTTTTGTAGTCAACAAGTGCTAACAAATATAAATAAAAAAAATAATGTTAATTTAACTTTTAACTTTTTCAAATTAAATAGGTGGTGAGTATGAAACTTTTTGCCACTGTGATCAAAATTTTATCAATCCATATCAAAATTTATCAGTGCATTGCAAAATTCATCTATACTACATATAAAGGGAACACATTATTGGTGTCTTAAGGCCTTTTTTTCTCCTCCATGTGAAATGAATCTTTATATCCCCTAATATATCTATACTATGCTTCTCTTTCATCTGTAAATATTCATAGATGATCTGTAACAGGCTATATATCGATACTGCTTATTTCAAGTACACTCATGTGAGTGTGCACATCATATATATATATATATATATATATATCATGATTCTCTCCATTCCATAGTTGTAATGAAAGTTGTCCGTTACTTAATAAATTACATCAAACAAGAGCTCTATGAGGCTTCACCACTAACAAAATGAAAGTGAATTATGTCTTGCAACATATAGCATATAATCAAGCTATTTCAATTTTAACACATCTCAATATTTGTTGAAGTTCTCAATATCATATGCAGTAGTTTTGAAAACCCAAAAAAGTGCCCAGAATTTGTAATCAAAGTCTGGGATTTACTCATACTGTGGCGCCACAATAACAAGGTCAAAATATATAACAGTGATTACAAAATCTGAGTCAGAAATTCTGGTTTGTTTTGCTTGACTTTTTGTTTCACATGTCAAGCTTTGAATTAGGAAACAGGGCCAATTGAAGAGGGAAGGTAGTGTCATATGTTTGAAACTAGTTACTCAGTTAAGCAAACAGAGGTTATACACTGATAAAAAACAAAAAGTGTTGTTCATCATTAAGCAAACTAGTTACTTACATGGCAACTTGAAATGAATACGAATGATGTTGTTCCTTGTTTTTGTGCAAGCAAGTGTTCTGCATATGCATCTATCTGTGTTGAAAACAAAAAACAAAACAAGGAATTAATATAAATCAAACAGTAAAATGTTATTTTAATGAGTTACAAATTCAACTTACAATGCCTGCCAAATCTTGACCCTTCAATATTTTGTCAATGTCATTTAAGTAGACATAGGTTCCATGGTGAGATCCTTGCCACACTGGCTGATCCTTGAAAAAAAGGTTATTAGTGTTGGAATAATAAATTTATTAATATTTTTGGAATATTTGATACTTATAAATTCAATATGAGTTAATGATAAACAGTCGGCAAAAGTGAACTACAGGAGTCAAGAGAGAAGATTGTTACTTTTTTTTTTTTGTATTTGCCTAATGTATAATGAGATTTTGCCTTGATTTTTCTGGTAGGATGTTGAAAATTTCGTTCGAAGTTTTCAATTTCTTCATTGCAGGCTGGTGTTGTGTGTGTTGTTCTTCCGAGTACTTGTTTGTCTCAGCCAATGTTGTAATTCTCTCATGGAGTATTTTGATTTCTTCATCTTTCCTTTGCATTTGTTTTTTGTGTTGATCTTGCATTTCCTTTTTCAGCTTGTTGAGTTGCTGCTGCAGGTTATCATTTGCAGCTTGAAGGATGTCCCTTTCCATTTGTAACCTTTCCATTTTGAGCATGTCGTATTCTATCCTCTCAAAAATATGTACTTCTACCAGATTTGGATCCACTTCAAGCTCTTTGTCAACTTTGTTTCCTTCACTCTTTTGTGATTCAAAGGGTGTTGTTTTCTTTTTCTTTTCAGGGCATATTTTGTGTGGAATTGGTTCTCATGTTTCATGTTTGGATTTGTCTTCAGTCAATGTTTGTTCTTCTTTTTCAGAAATTTCAGCCTGATTTTGTTGTGAAAATCAGCATCTTCATCTTCATCCTGAATTTCTCCTAGCAGCATTCGGTATATTTTTTTCTCTTCATCTGTGTGCTTCAAATTGTTCTCCTATATAGATGAAAATTAAAAAAATGAATGATATGATACAAATTTCAGAGATAAATTTCTCATAGCAAATTTTATCACTCAATTAGGAAAATTAAACAAATCTATGATTGTTATAGCAAATTTTATCACTGAACTAGGCATAGTAAGCAAACCTGTCATTGTATATCAAATTTTATCACTGAATTAGCAAAAGTAAGCTAATAAAGTAAATATAAGACAAAATGTCTAATTCAATTCATTTTTACGGATAAATTTATCAATACAGAAACCTAATCAATTCTAGTCGAATATAAAGTAACACAAATAAAGTAAATATGAAACAAAACTCATGCACAGTAGACAAATAGAAAAACATTCACTGCATAAAAGAATTTATCACTCAATTAGGTATACTAAGGGAAATTTGTCACTCAATTAGGCAAATTAAATAAATATATCAGTGTGAACAAAAATTTATCACTGCATAAGAAAATCTATCATTTGTTTAAACAAAACAAAGGTTAGCATTGCATACCACAATATCTTTTAGCTCTTGCAAGGATGAACTTGCCAATTGCTGTCCCAAACATGTGATGTTCCATTTAGCAAATCTTGGGATTGCATTTTTGGCATTGGGTTTGATGGTGCTTGTGTGTTCGCATATCCAATACTGTTGAAGACAAAAAAATTGTTATAAACAAGTATTTAGTAAACGTAAATATTATAGTTCATAAGTTATAAGTGAGATATTTACTTACCAATACGACCATCACACATCCGGACACTTTATCAATTTGGTTGATGTTTCTTTCTATTGATTTTGTGAGCTGTTGCTTTGCTGCGTCGCACCAATCATAAGACTTCATTTTGTCAATATCCTCAAGATATTTCATGAACCCCCAACCAATTGTAGTGCCAGTACCAGGATATAACAACAGCAAGCAAATCAAGAGGCACACAAGCCTCACAACATCTTCTCTGTCTTCCTTCTTCTTGCTTCTCAAAAGTTTGGTTATCAACTTTTGGATTGAAGCACTTGTCATTCTATTCTCTCTTATTTTCCTTCTTTTTACCAAATCTATGTCATCTTTTCTTCCATATACAAGATGCATCTTCTTTTGTCCACATGCAATCCCAAAAATTAACTTGAAATCATTTCTTTTCAACTTCAGCTTCTTCCCTCCAATTTGAAATGTGGTTCCATCCATTTGGTATGTTTGCAAGATTTTTGCAACCACATCATCATATTTTATTGAATCTGCTTTTTGCACCTTCTTCTTTGACAAAATGTCAACTAGAAGGAAGAAGGGAGTCTTTTTCAATATTTGGAAATGCTCCTTTTCAAGTTTCGTGGCATTGAAGAATCTGATGAGGGATAGCATGTTTGAGCGGTACACATATTTTGCTTCACGGTCATGAATTTGATCACTTCTTGTTTTTCTTCCCTCTATTTTCTTCTTGCCTTTTGGTTTGTGCTGCTTTGGTTCTTGTTTGTTTTGTTGGGGCTTGGTTCTTGTTTCTGCTTGTTTCTGTTGTTGGTGTTTGGTTATTCTTTCTTTTTGTTCTCCTTGTTTTTGAGCTTCATTTGCAGGTTCATCCTTCTGCTGTCTCTGTCTTTTCTTCTTTCTTGTTGTTTGCTTGTTTTTCTCTTGTTGTTGTTTCCTTTTTTTTTTTTTTTTTGTCTTGTTGTTTCTCTTCTTTTATTTTTATGTTGGTAAGAACCAACATAGTGAACTTTTGTCTTTATTTATTATTTATGAAAAAAAAAAAAAACAGGAGAACTAGTTTAAAAATTATTGGATTTTAAAATTTTCAAATGAGTTCAAAAGTGAAGGTGTTACCTGAACTATTCGTTAATTGTGAGTGAGGGTATTTCTGTCAAATTTTTGATAACTAATGCAATAAATTTATTGCTTTGAAGACCTAGACTAGTTGAGAAACTTTTTTTTGTCCTTGTTCTTCTAAGAAACTATTACTTGGGATCTTAAAAAAAATTAAAAAAAAAAAAGAAAAAGAAAAAGCTCATCTGCTTATATCGCTAGATACAAAGACATAACTTTCACATCTATGGCCCCGTTTAGTAGAGCTGTGAAAAAGTAATTATAAATTATAATTTAACAGATTATAGATTATAGCTTTAAACATAAGCTGTTAACCTATTTGTGCAGCTATGAGATTATAGATTTAAACAGTAGAGTAGTGTTTGGTTGATAAGCTGTAAAATAACTTTTTGCTATGTAATTGTCCTTTTTGCCCTTATATGATATAAAATGATTATTTTGTCATTTTTTTTCAGTTATAATTTTAAAAAAGTTATTTCATTAATAAAAGTTAATATAATTAGTATTACAAAAATTATTATTTTCATTAATAGTATCAATTAGTATAAAATTATTTCATTTTTTTCATTATAAATTAATTAATGTCAATTAATGGCTTAATTAGCATCAATACTTTTTTTTTCTTTTTATTTCATTTTTTTAATCTTTTTCTTCATTATAAATTAATTAGTGTCAATTAATGGCTTAAAAATTGTGATTATGTTTTTATTAATTTTTTTTCATTACAATTAATAATATAACAATTGTGAAATTTATTTCTTTATTTAAATTGTGCAATTGTGCAAATTTATATCAATAATTATAAATTGCACAATTTATTTCAATATTAGTTGAAATATTTTTTTTAGTGATATTTCATTTTTTTATTTTTAGTAATTCATTTTTTCATTTGACAAATCCTTTTTTTTTTTTCAATTTATATCATTTCTTTTAGTGATATTTCACTTTTTTGATTTTTAGTAAAATTATTTCATTTTTTCATTATAAATTAATTCATGTCAATTAATGGCTTAAGTAACATCAATTAATACTAAAATTATTAATTAGTATCAATTAATATAAAATTTATTTCATTACTGGCTAAAATGCTTAATTATTATTAAAAAAACACTGAAAACCTCAACAACAAAAAAAACCCCTAAAATCTATCGTCGGAGAGAGAAGCGATGGTTAGGGTTCCGATCGTCATGCAGTCCATCGCCAGAGAGAGAACACTGAAATCGAAGGCACAACGGTGATGAGGGATGGGGGACGACGACGGACGGTTGATCGTCACCGTCAATTGTCATGCAATCGATCGTGACTCTAGGGTTTCAGATCGCGATCGTCACGCAGTCAATGGTTAGGGTTTCGATCGTTACGCAGTCCATCGCTGGAGAGAGAAAACACTAAAATTGAAGGCACATCGACATTAGGGTTTCTGGTTCGTGAATGTGAGAGAGAGTGAGAGCACTGGTTCATGAGAGAGAGAGAGAGAGAGAGAGAGAGAGAGAGAGAGACAGAGAGAGAGTTCTGGTTTTTTGCCGAAAATCGCCTCCTTGCCGAAAAATTCGTGCCGGAAATCGCCTCTCCTCTCTCTCTCTCTCAAGTGAATAGTGTTTGAGATATGGGGTTTATATAGTTGGGCTTTTGGTAATAGTTGAGATTGACTAGGGGCATTTAAGTAATTTTACCCCTCAATTTTTAGCTTCCCGCTTAAGCTCAATTCAAAAGCACCCCAAAGGCCACTCAACTAAAAATCACTTTTTTGGTTTAATTTAAGCTACCAAAAGTGATTTTAAGTTCTACCAAACACACCAAAACAGCTTAAAATAATCTAAAAGCTGAGTTAAGCAGCTTTTAAGCTCTACCAAACAGGCCCTATATAACAAAACAAATGAGTTGATGGGACATTTGTCTATGTGGCATACAAATCACGGGTTGAGATCACACTTCAAGGGAATACAAATCAAAGGCTGAGATCACATTTCTCTTATCCTATGTTTTTCTTTTGGGTGAATACCCACTGTTTTTTAGATTTCAAATTTCAAACATATTCTTGAAGATGCTACCCTTCTCTCTCTCTCTCTCTCTCTCTCTCTCTCTCTCTCTCTCGCTCTCGCTCTCACACATACACACACACACACACACACACACATACACACACACACACACACACACGCACGCACCCCCTCACTCTCTTCCTCACAGACCTCAACCCCTCCTTGTGCGACCATAACAGCCTCATTCTAGCGGGTGAGTGGTTTATTTCGATGATTGAAGCTGTTAAAGGGAGCATGACGGACTGAGAACAGATTGGAATTTTGAGTCTCAACAACAGATGCGGTGGGTATTCCCCCATCACAATCCCCTAATCTCTCTCTACATTTGTGTAAATAATTTTCAATTATTATTCTAAATTATTGAACTGAAATAAGTGAATCACAATGGTAAATCATTCATATGTATTTAAGAAGATTGGGTAAATTTTTATGTTCTTTTTTTTAGAAAAATAAAATAAAAAAATTGTGTTAGTTTTTTCAATTGTTTTTGGTATTGATTTAGTTATTTATTTATTTATCTATTTTGTAGCTTTAATCATGATTGATTCTTACAATTTGTATATGAAGAATTGCTTTTAATTTGCTTAATAGGCTTGCATTAGAGAGCTTGAGAAAAAAAGTAAAACTTTTTAAAAATCTTTTGCATCCAAACATTATGGTTGGTATTTGATTACATTTATGTGTTCTCATTGCCTAAAAATTTGGTAGGCTCACATTAATTTTATTTATTTATTTTTTTATCAATTTAATTCTACACTGACTCATTTAATACTTTGTTTTTTTATTGACAAATAGTAACATTTTATCAACAATCCCATGATTCTTTGATTTTGAATAGAGCTGATTGTCTCTGTGTGTTTTTTTTTTTGTTGATTTAAATATACTATGTAATTTCTTTCTTTTTGTATGTTATTTGAGAGAGAATTTGAACAGCCATGACCATATCCATTTGTAAATGGGTCAAAGAAAGGTAGAGATTGTTTTTTTTTGGTCCAACATTATTATCCAAATTCAAAAGAATATGTATAATATTAATTTAGGTCTATATTTTGTATTTTTTTAGTACAGGGGTAATTCTTCTACTTTCTCCACTTTTTTTTTTTCCTCCGTCTCAAATGCAAAATCGGCAACCACCTCAAACTAAAATCCTATTGTTGAAGCATATCATGCAGTCCAATCCTCTTGATTCATGACCAATCCAATAATCACCTCCTATGGTGAGTTGGCTTTAAAATGAAGTGCTAACCACCATCTTCCCAGCTTTGCTGATATACTCTGGCCTTGCACAATCTCCCCCCCCCCCCCCCAAAGCTCCAACTCCCTCTTCTCAATCACTGATTCCCCCTTCTCCCTCAGGCACAATTTTTGTTCTTTGTAGTATCATTGTTTGTATAATTTTGAATATTTTTTACGTGGTTTATGAAATCTATTTGTATTTTTTTATAACCATTCCTATTACTGATATAATTTTTTTAAAATCTAATTTTTTATTTAATTTGTATTACAAGAGAATTTGTAATGTCCCTTGGTTCTTCGGTCGTAGAATGGTGAAACTATGTCAAAGGTATGAAAATTAGGCATGGATTTTTTTTTCTAAATCAATTTCTGAAATTTGATTTCTTCTTTCTTAAAGATTAACAATTTTTGGTGTTTCTAATATAATCACTATCTGTAAGACTATTTTTTATGTGATTCAAGATTTTTTGGATTTTTTCTAAATCTATTTCTAAAATTTGATTTCTTCTTGCTAAAGGTCAATAATTTTTGAGGTTTCTAATATAATCATTATTTGTAAGAATATTTTTTATGTGATTCATTATTTTTTTTCCTATGTATTTTTTTTTTATCATTTGAATACTCATGAAATCTGTTTGTATATTTGCGGTTCATGTAATTTTAAAAGCATTATAACAAGAAGAGTACTCGTATGGCTGAAGTGAATCACAATCATTTTAGTAACTCCTGTACTGTTGTTTATTTCCTAGCTACACTTTTTGTTATTTCAGTCAATAATTCCCAAGCCTACTTCACAATATTTCCTGCACATTTAAATGACAACTTCTTAGTAATTAGCAATACATTTTATTGCTTTGCATTTTCACATTCAAAATTTGTTGTACATGATTTTCTAGAATGTAATCCCCTCTAGATGATCTTTTGCTTTATTCTGTAGGAAATAATTGAAGTAATTCTGATTATGCTTTTACGAGATCATCCAAATAATTGAAGGTATTCATTGACATCTACTTTTCATATTATGCTTAATCAATCATGAGAGGGTAATTTGTATAGACAAATTGAGCTAGGCTAGGTAAAAACCTCTTTGGAAGTTGGGCCACGCAATGGGCCAAGATAAGACCTTTTGTAGCTCAGTCTTGGGCTAAGCAAATACTAGGCCGGTCAGAGATGTGTTGCTAAGGCCTGAACCTAGCTATCTGAAGGCAGTCCTTTAGCGGACCGAGATGTTGTCAATAAAAGGGGCCGAGCTATGTGTAGCTTGGCAAGGTGCTATCCTATAGCTAGGGTTATCATGGCTCTGCCAAGGGGAGTATAGAGCCGAGATAGCTCGGTTTCCCGCAACGATAGCCGAGCGAAAGCGTTTGAACCATCTCACCTGGTTGGTAGTGAGAAGGGTGTTCTAAGGATAAGCATTATCCTTTAAGAATGTGATTCTATGAGGATTCTGCTAAGGAGAGATAGAGTTCTACTAGGATTGGGCCATGCGAAATCTATAAGAGCTTATGACAGAACCTATGCATATGTATTGCAATTCTTACTAAAAAATACATAGAGTTTATTGTCTATTGTCTACTTGCTGACTTAGGCATTGGAAGGGTTTCTGGCACACACCCGCCGGTTAGCTTACGTGTGTTTTCAGGTAGCAAAGCGACGACATTTGAAGGAGTGCAAACTTAATTGACAGAATTATACGAGACATATTATTTCATGCTCGTACAAATCATTATTTTTGTTGGTTTTTGATTTTGATGTTTTTGATTTTTTATTAGTTGATGCGCTTTTAAATTTCTTCAGCACTTTAGTTGGTTTACTTTGGTTTTATTGAATTTCTATCTTTATAGATTTGGTAAGTTATTGGTGAAGCAGAGAGGGTATGCGGTAAGTGAGGGAAAGACAAAGAAGGTGGTGGCAATGCGATAGGGGAATAAATTTGAAAAAAACAAAATATTTAGTTTTAGACAAAATTCTATGTAACAAGAAAGGGTAGTATTTGATATAATGGCTAGGATTGCTTCTCCCTTTCATCTACAGTCTATTTCCAAGATTGATTTTAAAAATTTATTTGTTCTATGTGGCAATTTGGATAGTCTAGATTAATTTAATCCAATGTTCTATTTTTTAACACTTCACCCATCTCAGATTCTAGATATCTCTTAACTCCTCTGTTAGAATACTTATTTTTGTTCTTTTTTCTCTTGTTAATATTTACTTAAGTTGAGAGTACGATGGTCATATTGCTATGTTAGGGTTTGTATATATATTTGGCTGATGTAAAGTTGAGGCGCAAAGATTATTCAATATATATAAAATTTCTCTTTCTTCTTCCTCCTAAATCCTAACCCTAAATTCCTTCATTGTACATTCTAACTTGGTATCAAAGCAAACTATTCTTCATCAGAAAGGTTTCTATAGACTTTGGAGATCAATCTAAGGTGACCGAGATGTGTTGATGCCATCAGCCGTATGATGACGTCAGAATGACGTAAGCACTATACGGACAGGTCCTTCACCTCTAGACTCGAAATTACCTCTTGAGATTTATGGTGATTTTTGTGGAATTTTTTGATCATCCCTGATGTGAGTTTTCAATTTTTGAAAGTATTTCATGTTTTTTGGGACTGTTTTTCAAATCTGTTCTTGGGACTACTTTTTGCTATTTTTTCTTGCTGGAATCTCTACCCTAGCGCTGAAAATACTAACCTTAGTGGTCCTTGATCTTAATTTGTGGTTTTGCTACTGTTGGGTTGATGTTTTGTTCGATTATTGCATATTTATGGTCCAACAACACTGTTTTCTTCATTTCTACCTATTGAAAGTTCCTATATAAGGGCTGAAATCCTTTTAGCAAAGGATATTTGTTCTCTATTTATTGATTTCTGCTGTTGAGTTTGTGTGTTGGTCTAATTTGGGTCCAAATTTGGTTGGCAGACCTGTGTTCTCCTCACTCTTGCCTATTTTTGCTGTGGATTTTATTTTATTTTTTTAGCTAGTTCTATGTCTATATTGGTGATTATTGGTGCTGGTTGTTGTGGGTATTGGATGTTTGCAAGTATTTTGCCCCTTTCATGGTCGTGTTGTGAATTTTGTGTGATTGATCAATATGGTTGAGATTGAGGCTAAGGCTATAACTATGGGTAAGGATGATGACATGCCTAAATCTATCACTACTAAGAAATTGAATGGTGCCAATTATTTGGCTTGGGCCCACGCCATCGAAATTTTCTTGCGTGGTAAGAAGAACTCCCGCTTCATTAGCGAACTCTCTCCTCCTACTGATGATAAAGCTTATGATGATTGGTGTAGTGAGGATTCCTGTGTTATGGGTTGGATTTGGTATAGTCTGGAACCATATGTTGCTACTACAGTTGAATTTTGTGATACCTCTAAGGACATTTGGGACTCCCCGGCTGACTCTTTTTCAAATCAAAGTAATGTCTCTCGGGTCTATGAGCTATATGAACAGATTTTTACTATGCATCAATCTGGCCGGTCTCTCCCTGATTATTATAGTAGTCTCAAGACTTTGTGGGATCAGTTACTGCAGCATCGACCTTTCACTACTGATGTGAACAAATAGAAGCAAAATTAGGAGGAGTTTATGATAGCTTCTTTACTTTATGGTGTAGCTCGGCTTTTTCGCGCCCCCTTTCGGAAGTTCGAAAGAAGCCCTACAATTCGGACTCCCGTGGTTCTAAATCTAGTCTCACAAGTGCAATATGAAACTGATAAACACTAAAGAGTCCAAATCTGGCAAATCGTTTGGAAAATTGATTTTGAATAAAAAATGCCAAAATTGGACTGCTTTGCTAGATACAGAGTCGCCACCTAAATATTTTATTTTTGGGAAAATTTAGGAAATCCATGACTCGTGCCAAAGGCCACGTGTCCGTCAACACCAAAGTTGCCTCGGCTCGGGAACTTAGGTACGAGAGGGGAAGGTCATGAATTGAGCACCTCCGCTCGCCCGATCAAAGATCGGCCTTTACTAATCATGATATGATTTTTATAAACATTATGTGCTCTTGTTCTGATTTATTAAGCTAGCTTTACTATGTGATATGCACAAGCAAGTATAGACTTGTTTGCTCAAGTTGGAACAATTCAAATTCATGTTTGTTTTGGAAAAGGGTTTGAATTTGCCACCTCAAGTGGGCTTAAAGTTTGTGAATTTGCCACCAAACATAGTGGGCTTAAAACTGATTTGCCACTAAACATAGTGGGCTTTAAAATGTACATTTGTTGAATCATTCCAATTCAAACAACAAGCCTTCATCCACAAGCATTCAAGCAGTTTATCAAATAAGCATTTAGCCTCATGACAAGCATGCTAGTTATGGAAATCACTTACACTCATGCAAGTATGCTAAAGTATTAAAACTTGCCTAGTACTCCAAGCTAAGAAGATATGAGTTAGAAAAATATGCATGATTCCTAGCTATGCCAAATGTCTAATACAATACATGCAATATGCAATTGATAGGCTCGGCTACTAATATGGCATATGGATCGATTTAAATAACATGCGGTTAAATACGTATTCAAAGAATTATTGAAATGACAATGCAGTTAGAATAGCCTCTGTGCATGCAATATGAAATGAATGGATGCAAGCATAAGGTATGCTAATTGAAACATGTCCCTAATCTAACCATCAAAAGTAGGTAAATAAAAGGAAGAAAGATGCAGGGTTGGAAGACATACACATTATTACATTACGCTCTCACGAAGGAGAGTCCGAATGAATAAAAGCTAACTAGCTAGCAACTAAGCTAATTAAGCTAATTATTACAAAGCTGAATAAATAGCTAAACTAATTTAACTAATTATTAAAACACTTGAACTAATTAGTTAACTAACTAATTGAATAATTACAACACAAATTAATTAGCTACAACTAACTAATTAAAGAGTACAACACAAACTAATTAAATTACAAAATAGGCTAATCATAGGCTAATTAAATTAAGCCAATTAACTAGATAACTCGTCTCAGGAAGCGAGGGAGACCCATGCATGCTTGGTTTCCACCCGAAGAACATCCGCTGTCTACCCCTGAAAGCCTCTGTTTGCACAGCCTTTCCACTATTTCCTTCTCCAGATCAACTCTACCATGCTTTATAAGCACACTGCTCAAAATTCATTGGTGGCCGGTAGGCCAGAAGTGGTGGCCAGCTGGCCACCATTGAGGGACTGTCATCTAACACTGATGGCCAGCCGGCCAGTAGCAGTGGCCGGCCGCCTTTCCTTGCTGCAACAGAGAGCAAACAGGGCAAAGAGAGGGTATTCTCATAGGTTGTTTGTAGTCTGTATCCCTCCTTATCATCAAAACAATCTTAAAGGGGTGATACACTTTGTTCCAAAACCACCAATCAAGCAGTTTCATTACATGATGGCCAAAGAACCAAGATGTACAAGTTAATGAATGCACAAATAAGACTCAACAACCATCACCCTATCATTCATGATCAAGGGCAATGGAGACCTTGGAAATTTGACACGTTTCATCACTTTGAGTATAAAATGCCCCAAATTCTCCTTGTGTTCAATTAACGCCCGATTGAACACATGCAACACAAACAAATGCTTACCTTACAATTTTACTTGCCACTTTTATTTACTCATTTTAATTGCCAACCATTACTTAGTCAATTAAGTCCATTGGTGAGAGTTTTCTAAAGTGAAAGAAGTGTCAACCAAGGGGTGGTTTAAGGCATGAGAGAAGTTTCATGCCGTTGGTAATGAACCCTCAAAAGCGGATTAAACCACTAAGCATAGACCTCAATCTCAAGCTTAAAGGATCCCAAGTTTGAAACAACCTTCAAAGCAAATAAAAAGTGAAGAAATGAGGGAGGTTGCAGAGCTTTAGGTGCTGATATGAAGTGCAAAACAACACCAAAACATGCAATCAACTCAAACAAGGGGTGTCTAATGGCCTAAAACACTAAGCTTGTGAGGACCTTTACACTACAACCATGCAAAACAAGACTTAATTGACCCAAACAGCCCAAAATAGAGCTAAATCAATCTAAAACAAAGACAAAAACATGCTGGACTATAGCTACAAAAAGCTAGAAAATCATGCTAACATATGGAGTTAACTACGCTAGCAAACAAGACACAAGGAGGGGAGGCTAACCCCTCTAATTTTGGACTTCAAAACAAGTTTTTTGCCACTAAAAATACTCTAAAATTCAGTGGTTAAAGGCCCAAAAAGATTGGTTTGAAAGTGGGAAACACAGGTGCAAAAGCCTTGAAGCATGGAATAAAGAAGGGTGAGACACCGCCCTAGCCTTAAATGGCTTAAAACACCAATTTCAACCCATTAAAATAGAGATTTTTACAGCTCAAAAATGGCCCAAAAATAGTGGGAAAAGATAGAGAAACAAGTGTACTAAAACAAGTTAAAAGACAAGTGTTATACCTCTTGAAGCCGAGCACAACTTTAGGCACAAGTGCAAGTCAAAACCACCTTCAAGAGCTCCAACAAGACCTCAAGGGACCTCAGCTCAAAGGTGATCAATTTTGGTTAAGGATGTGTATGCAAAAGAGTGATATAATTAGGCAAGTGTGCACAAAATTGCAAGAAAGAGAGAGAGATATATTTTGGTCCCAAATTTTCTAACCCTAAAAAATGGGGGAAGACACCCTATGTATATAGAAAAAGATGCATTTGGCTGAGTTAAATCAGTCCATACACGTGTATGGTGATAAAGCTCATTGTGCCAACAGCTGGAACAACTATCAAGAAAATATCTGCAAAAAGGCATCAGTGGCTGGCAGGCCACATCACTGGCTGACAAGGCACAAAAGAAGGCCAGCAAGGCACCAGAGGTGGCCTGCTGGTCCCAGGGTGTTCAGGTTTGAAGAACTGGAGTTTTGGGTGTGAAAAACTAAGGTTTTGGTCCAAAACAAGGCACAAAACAGACACGGTTTTAGGGCTCAAAGGCAGGTGTAGACTCGACTTTCTTCGTGCCTCCTTTCGGAGAGCTCGAATTGGTCCTATAGTTCGGATTCCTGTCACAGTTCTGAATCTAATCTCACAAAGTGCAATGTGAGACTGATAAACACCAAAGAGTCCAATCCGGCAAGTCATTTTGGAAAATTGATTTTAGATCAAATAATGCCAAAACTAGACCGCTTTGCAGATTACAAGTCGCCACCTAAATATTTTTTTTTGGGAAATTTATGAAACCTGACTCGTGCCAAAGGCACGTGTCCATCATCACCAAAGTTGCCTCGGCTCGGGAACTTGGGTACGAGAGGGGAATGTCCTGAAATGAGCACCCCACTCGCCTGATCAAAGGATGGCCTCTACTAACATGATATGTTGTTTTATAAACCTTATGTGTTCTTATTCTGGTTTATTAGCTAACTTTACTATGTGACGCACACAAGCAAGTATAGACTAAGTTGCAAGAATTGGAACAACTCAATTGATGTTTTTTGAAAATAGTTTGAAATTGCCACCCTCAAGTGGGCTAAAGCGCGGATTTGCCACCAACACATGATGGACTTAAAACATGATTTGCCACTTCACAAAGTGGGCTTAAAACACACATTGTCGAATTGTTCCAATTCAAACAATCAAGCCTTCATCCACAGGCATTCATGCAGTTTAACAAATAAGCACATAGCCTCATGGCAAGCATGCTATCATGGCAACACTCACACTCATGCAAGCATGCTAAAGCGTAAAACTCACAGTGTACTCCAAGCCAAATAAAAGCTAGTTAGAAATCATGCATGATCCTAACTATACAAGATGCCTACTGCAACACATGCAATAATGCAATAAGATAGGATCGGCTACCTAAGATGGCATATGATTCAACTTGATAACATGCTTTGAAACACTTATTCAAAAGTATTGAAATACAATGCAGTTTGAATGATGCGCCGAGCCCGGTGCATGCAAAACAAATGAATGATGCACGCATGCGAGCATAAGGTATGCTAATTGAAAATGTCCCTAAACTAACCATCAAAAGCGGGTAAGTAAAAGGGAGAAAGACGTGGGGTTGGAAACACCACACACACACACACTTATTACAACATTGCGCCCTGCGAAGGAGGTCTGAATATAAGCTAATAATAAGCTAAGCTAATTATTACAAAACAACTAATTAACTATTCTAGGCTAATTAATTATTACAACACAATTGAATAACTAGTTATGCTAAGCTAATTAAAATATTACAAAACCAAATTGAATTGAATAATTAGCTACACTAACTAACTAAAGCAATTAAGTGGCCTCGCGGGCGGGGGAGACATGCATGCTCGGTTGCTTCCTTCCCGAAAATCCATCGCCTTGCCATCGGCTGCCTCTGTTTGCACTTGCTCTGTTTTCTGAACATTGAACCAACTTCCAGACTGCTACTACTCCAAAACAGGAACACTTTTGCATCAAAATGGACTGGTGGCTGGTCAGCCACAAAAAATGGCTGCCGGCCACCCTAACTGGCCGGTCGGCTAGTTTAAGTGGCCGGTCGGCTACCTCAAGTGGCCAGTCGGCCACCTCTTTTTCCAAACTCCTGCTTTTGCTGCAACAGAGAGCAACAGAGGAAAAGCAATGCAGTTTTCAAGGAATGTGTGTACTGCCACCTTCCGTATCATTTCTCAAGCTCAAAGGAGTATGGCACTTGGCTCTCAAGCCACCAATCAAGCATTTTCAATGCATGATGGCCAAAGAACCAAGCTTGTACAAGCTTAATGAATGCACACATAAGACTCAAATGGCCACCACCCTATCATGCATGATCAAGGGTGATGGCGACTAAAAAACGTGACACGTTTCATCACTTTGAGTATGAAACGTCCCACATTTCTTGTGTTCAGATTAACGTCCGATCCAAACACATGCAATGCAACAAAATATGCTTATCTTGTTCATATTTTACTTGTTCGATTTTGTTTACTCATTTTAGCATTACCAAACCATTCTTTAATTGGTTAAGTCCAAGATGAATGTCCTCTAATTGGAAAGATGGCCTAAGCCACAAGTGTCTTGAGAATGAAAGAGGCCTCATGCTGTTGGTTAGGAGGAACCCTCAAGAGAGGGTTAAAACCATTAGGCATGAGAGCCTCAAGTTCACACTCAAGCCAACAAGGGGCTCAAGACCACTTTCAAAGCAAATTAAAGAGTAAAGAATAGAGGGAGGTTGCAGAATTTTCAGTGCTGAAATGGCATGAAAAATGGCACTAAATCATGTAAGCAACACATGCACAACATGTTCAAAAGCCAAAAACATTAAACTAGTGAAGAGCATTATACTAAAGGCATGCAATATCAAGCTTAAATGACCAAACCAGCTCTGGACAGAGCTTAAACATACCAAATTAGTAGCCAAAACATGCTAAGATTAAAACATAAGAGGCAAGAAAAACATGCGCACATGATAACTCGCAAACAAGGCTCAAAGCACAACTCTCAAAAGCAATGAAAGAGTGAAATAAGTGAGAGTGTGACAGAGGTGTATGCACTGAAATCACATGTTAAATGATGCTATATCATGCAATCATCTCAAGCAAAGCATGATAGAGGCCTTGAAATACTAAGCTAGTGAAGGCATTTGCACTATAGCTATACAAAGCATGAGTCATATGATCAAAGAAACCCAAAACAGAGCTAAAGTAGGCCCAATCAGTAGCTAAAACATGCTACGATCAAGTCACAAAAAGGTAGAAAAACATGCTCACATGTTAGGCTATCTACACTTGCAAACAAAACACAAGGAGGGGAGGCCACCCCCTCCTATTTTGGACCTCAAAACCAAGTTTTTTCGACTGAAATTCCCCTGGAATTCAGTGGTTAAAAGAGCCCAAAAAGTTATTTCCAAAGGCTTTGAAAAGTAGCACAAAAGGCTTCACAAGGCAAAGAGCAAAAGAGGAGACAACCCCCTAACTCAATAAGACTTAAACCATCATTTTAAAACCTTAAAAACAGAGTTTTTTATGGTTGAAAAACCAGGTCAAAATAGTACAAAAAGATGGCCAAGCAATCAATTAAAACAAAGCTTAAAAGAGGTAAGTCTTTACCTTTGAAGCACAACACTAAAACAGCAAAATTCTGAGCCAAAACCAAGCTTAAGACCTCAAATCAAGCCTCAAAGAACCTCATCTCCAAGGTGAAGGTGTTTGGTCAAGGGTCTCTTCGCAAGAGTGTAGAGAATTCTCACTTTCAACACAAAATATGGAGAGAGAGAGAGAGAGAGGAGAGAGAGAGAGAGAGAGAGGATTCTAGAGAGAGAGAGAAAGGAAATTTCGCTCACAGAATTTTCTAACCCCTCAAATGGGGGAGAGACCTCCCCTTTTGCATTCATCCTCCATACACGTGTATGGAGATGGCAATTAGTGATCAACAGCTGGCATAGCTGGCAAAGAAAATATCTAAAAAAGGAGAAGGTGGCTGGCCGGCCATCTCCCCTAGCCGACCGACCACTTCAAGTGGCCGACAACGGGGAAAAGTGGCCGACAAGAGCCAAAAGTGGCCGACAAGGCCTTCCCCCCTCCAGGCAAGAGGCACCAAGGTTTGGTCTAAAAACAAGCACAAAACAAAGAGGGTTTAGAGGCCCAGAGACAAGGCGTTCCGCTGAGAACTTCAGGTTCTCAAAACGAGCACAAACATGTGCAATCATCGAGTGCACAAATGATGACGTCCAAGTATTGAGGTCGGTGTAGACACCCCATTTTTGACCAATCTTAAGACTCAGACGTCACCAACTGAGCGCTCGGTGATGTTGCATATTGTGCTCATTCATAAGTTTCAGAGTTTCGGCTGCGAGCCTTACCTCCGGACTTCCAGACTCTTTTGTGCCTTGCCTCGGTTTGCAAACCAGGCTCCGTTTTCTCCGTTTTCTCTTCCCGAAGGGAGGGAGAGCTCTCGTAGATCATCTCTCAGTGGCCGTAGGCTACGTTTCGTGGTCGTAGGCCATTTTTCCCGTTTGGAGCCCGGTTCCCGGTTTTCGGAGCCGTCGGCCGTGTGCCTCGGTTCGGGACTGCTTAACCATCTCTGTTTGCTCCGGTTTTTGGTACATACCTTATTTTCTCCCTTTTGAGGGACACTGTGGTGCGAGAGACCAACTTCGTAGTCAAACGCCACCTCCGGTGCTTAACAGTTAGTTTTCGGGGCCCCAGGCCGCGCGTTTTGGCCCCCGAACCTTTGTTTTACATCGGTTTGAGTTCATGTTTGGTGGGGACCTTATTTTCATTGATAGAAAGGTCGTAGAAGGGTGGGAGGCCAGCAATTGTTCTGAAGACCAGCTTTATTCTTTCATCGCACTTTATCGCCCGTTTTTTTCACTAGAAAGTTGACTTTTTTCATTCCCGGGCCACTTTTTCTGACTTTCCTCCACACCATTGTGTTGTACACACATGGGAGGCCACCAATATGGATAGGTCGGCCATTAACTCTTTTTGACCCTTTTAAACCCCTCTAAAAAGTTGGTTTTTCTCTCTCCTGGGTCACATTTCCTGGTTTTTCTCCACATAGCTGTGTTGTGCACACATGGGAGGCCACCTTTTTGGGGTGGCCGGCCACTAATCTTGCTTGACCCTTTTGACCCTGGCCAGCCGGCCAGGGGAGGTGGCCAGCTGGCCACCTGAACCCTCTGAACCTGGCCGGCCATGATCATCTCTCCTGGTTCTTTACAGATGTACCCTCTGTTTCCCCCCAGACCCCTGCCCGAGGGTTTGACCTTTTGGGGGGGAAATTTGAATTTGGTTTTCCCCCCCTTTCCTCCACTCCTCCCTCTATAAAACCAGCACCCCCACACCCATTTTGAGAGGTTACAAAAATTGGTTTGGAGCTCTTGCATTAAATCTCCCTCTCTCTCTACTTCAACCCTCTAAACCCTATAAGCCTTGCAACATTTACACCACAACCCATAGCACAACACCTCCACACTTCATTACAGCAACTTGAGGCTGTTTTTCAGAGGTTAGGAGCATCATTTCTTGGACCAAAAGCTGTTGAAGAATTGTGCTACAAGGGTGAGTCTCTTCTCCCTCTTTTCTTGCCCTATTTTGCATGCTATTTTAGCTTTTGTTGCTAGCATTTTTGGGCTCCGACTCAAACTTTAAATAGTCATATTTTGAGCTTATCTCCATGTTTGATCAAGGGCCTTTCTCTGTTTGAGGTCTTCTCCTCACCCTTTGTGTTTAAACTCTCTTTTAGGCCTATTTTTGTATGGTATTTTAGTCTTATTTGTGAGCTGTTTTGGATTTGTCCATAAACTGTAAAATGTCTTGTTTTGAGCCCCTCTTCGACTTTGTTGAAGGGCTATCCTCTGTTTGAGGTCAGCTGCTGCCACTTGTCTCTTTATCCCTCTTTTAGGCCTTTTTCTTGCATATTGATTTAGCCTCACATGTGTTCATTTTCGAGGCTTGATGTAAACTTTAAAGTGCCATGTTTTGAGTCCCTCTTCAACTTTGTTGAAGGACTCTTTGCTATTTGGGGCCACCTTCTGTCCCTTGTCTCTAATCTCTCTTTTAGGGCCATTTTTGCATGTTGATTTAGCCTCACTTGTGTTCATTTTTGAGACTTGTTATGAACTGGAAAAATTCTTTTTTTGACATCATCTTCATGGTTGATTGAGGGAATTTTCTTATTTGAGGTCATATGCTTCCTTGTATGCTTGATTCCCTCTTATTTTGAGCCTTACACATAAGCTCTTGTTGCATGCTTTGTTTGGCCTTCTAGCCACTGAAATCCAGTGGATTTCTAGTGGCTAGCACACTATTTTGAGCCTCCAAATCAGAGGGGGGTGACCCCCTCTCACCTTGACTTGTTTGGTGGTCATTTTGGCCTTCCAAAGAGACCCTATCTTGCATGCTTTGAAGTCACATTTCAGGGTCAATTTGGTGAGTTTTGGGACTACCATATTTGATTTCCAAAGTTTTTTGGTCATGCTTCATGTCTATCTTGCATGTGCTTAATAACCTCTTGTATGCCCTTCCAAAGGAGCCCCTCATTTGTGCATATGTTGGCTGCATTTCCATGTTTATTTGGGCATATTTTGGCATGTTTTGTTCACTGATTTTTGCTGGTTTGATGAGTTCTCACTTGCTTCATGTACATGCCATGTAACTCATGTTTGCTAGTCAAAATTGCATGCTATGTTAGGACATATTGCTAGCATCTTTTGGCCATGCTTTGAACTAGAAATGTTCATGTTTTGGGACTGCCTTGGTTCTTTCTTCATGCTTCATGATCAAATAATACATGCTTTGTATAGCTATAGGTCAATGCATGTGCCTAGTTTTGTGTTTCGGGACCATTCCATGCATCGGGTGCCATGTTTCCATGTTTCGGGGTCATTTTGCATCACATTTCCGTGCTAGAACTTGCATGTTTGAATGCCATATTTCATGCCTTGCCATGCCTTGTTAGAGTGGCATTTGTGCCTTAGGATCGGTCCTCGGTTTGCGTGCATATGTGCACGCATCTCGAGTGTCTCATTTTCATCTTATGGCCACTGATGTGAGTGTGGCTGAGGTCCACTCATGTTGGTGTAAGTCCATCATGCATCGCGTATGCCATTTCATTTCATAGTATTGCGTATGCTAGGTTGCATGTTAGAGCATTGTGTATGCTAGGTTGTATATTAGTTGCATTCATGCATGTCATGCAAATTGCATTGTGTTTGGGATAGGAGTTAGCCCGAGCATGGGAAACGAGGGACGTTTCGTACTTTGAGTGACGGAACGTGTCTCAATTCCCTGTCGCCGACACTCCGGATTATCCATGATGGAGTCTAGGCCTTGTTATGTTTCATGTGCATTCATTCCATATGAGTCGTGCAATTCGACTCCTCGGCCATCATGCATCGAGAGTGCGTGATTGGTGGCACGAGGATCGAGGACTACACTCCTGAAGAGTAGTCAAGCATACATATGTGAAAATACATTGCCATGCCCCTTTCCTGCTCTCTGTTGCAGCAAATCAGAAACCGGCAATCTTTGGGCTTCGCGCAATATTCCGGGCTTAATTGTAAACAGAGGCTAATTGGGGCATCGCAATGGATTTGCGCAAGCAACCCGAACATGCATCATTCATCATCCGGAGCAGAGTCGAGGCAGTCCCTAGCTTGCATGCTAATTTACTGCTTTCCTAGATTAATTTGTTAATTAATTAGGATTTTGTATTTATTCGGACTGTATATTATTCGGACTGTATATTGGGACTGTATTATTTATTCGGACCCTCCGAGCGAGGGCAAAAATTGTAATAAGTGTGCGTGCGTGTGATGTATGTCTTCCAACCCCACGTCTTTCTCCCTTTTATTTACCAGCTTATGATGGTTAGATTAGGGCATGTTTCAATTAGCATATAGTATGATAGCATGTTTGCATTCATTCATCTGTTTTGCATGCACCGGGCTCGGCGCATCATACTAACTGCATTTGTATTTCAATTCCGAGTTGAATACATGTTAGCTGTAGCATTCCATATGCCATGTTTAGAATAGCCGAGCCTGCTATAGTTGCATTTTGCATGTGTTGCATTAGGCATTTCTGTATAGTTAGGATCATGCATGGATTTCTAACATAGCTTCTGTTTTGGCTTGGAGTACTCGGTAAGTTTTTATGCTTTAGCATCCTTGCATGTGTGTGAGTGACTGCCATGATAGCATGCTTACCATGAGGCTATTTGCTTATGTGATATAACTGCCTGAATGCCTGTGGGTGAAGGTTGGGTTATTTGGATTGGAACAATGCATTGACTGTGAGTTTTAAGCCCACTAGATAGTGGCAAAACCATTTTTCTAAGCCCACCGAGGGTGGCAAAATCTGCATTTTAAGCCTACTTGCGAGTAGCAAACCATCTTTCAAAAAAAACATGAAATGTTTTGTTCCAATTCAGGCGACCGGTCTATACTTGTATGCTGTGCGCATCACATAGTAAATCTAGGCTAATAACCGGAATAAGAAACATAATGTTTTCAAAACTAGATATCATGGTTAGTAGAGGCCGATCTTTGATCGGGCGAGGGGTGCTCACGAAGTGACCTTCCCCAATCGTACCCAAGTTCCCGAGCCGAGGCAACTTTGGTGATGACGGACACGTGGCCTTAGGCAACGAGTCAGGGTTTCCTAAATTTCCCAAAAATAAAATATTTAGGTGGCGACTCTATATCTGGCAAAGCAGTCCATGTTTGGCACTTCTTTCAAAAATCTGTTTTCTCAAAACGATTTGCCGGATTTGGACTCTTTGGTTCAGATTAAGAACCGTGACATTTGAGTCCTGAACTGTAGTGAGCCCAAAATGAACGGAACGGGACTCATCCTCCCGGGGCGTTCGGGGACGTCTACAGTTTCTGGCGACTCTGCTGGGGATTTAGAGAACTTGACTCGAACTCATGATATCTGGTTTTGACTACACTTGTGTGTTTCTTTGCATTGCATTTGCATTGGTGCGCCTAGGACACCGTGTTTGCCATCTGCTATTCCTGAGCGGTTTGCCAGAGGCTGCGTGCCATAAGGCTTACCGGTTACGGGCTCTGCCAGTATGGGAACACAAACCCCGGTTTTACCGGGGCACCCTTTTGACCATTCGACCTAGTGCATATTCGGAATCCATAGTGACCATTCCAAACTAGGACAGGTTGCTTACCCGATATAGGTTGTTTGAAACCGCTGCGTGCGTAGTGAAACCCTAGCTCCTGACAAAATAGGACAGGGAAACCCTACCCCAACATAGGGGTGTTTTGGCTCTCACTTATCTGTTATGTGCTTTAGAGTGCGTCTCTACAGGGAAGTGCATGTATCAGTTTATGAGTTTGGGCATCAGGCTTGCGGGCATCAGTCAGTGTTTGAGAATCAGTTATCTGCGGGTATCAGATTCAGTCTTTGGAGACAGTGATTCAGGGATAATGATCAGTGTTTGAGGACAGTGTGTATTCAGCTTATCGACCGTGTGTTGTTATGCCCAGCTGTGTGTTGTGTATTTATTTTAAGCTGTTATGCTGTTCGTTTATCTGGTTATTTATTTTCTTATTGCTTTATTTATCTTTTTGCTAGGACAGTTTTAGCACAATTGCTTCCGACCCAGTAGATATTCCCCAATCACTTTGGACAAGAGGTCGTCGGCTCAATCGATCTGAGGATCTGGTTGACGGACAGCCAGTGTTCTATTCTCTACCCCCGGTTATCAGAAGAAGGCCAAGAAGGCACAGTGTGTCTGAACAGAGGTTACCAGAGCAGTGGTCTACCCTAGTAGTGAACAGTCGGGCTGAGGACTCAGTTTCTGCCATAGAAATACACATACCAGTTAGTCAGCAGGATCAGCAGAACATGGCCGGAATGGAAGAAATGATGCGCCAACTCCAAGAGAGTATGAAGCAATGCAGGAGGACGCTGTCCGCCAAGCGGAGTTCTCTAAACAGCAGGCCACAATCATGGCCCAACAGGCGGAACTAATTACCCGGCTACAGCAGCAAGCCGGAGCATCAGCCTCACATCCAGCTCCTCCCCCCACCAGGGGTCCCAATACCCGAGCAGACACCAACTACCCAGAATGTCCTGCCAAATCCAAACACCTTGCCAAATGTCCAGAACATCCAGGAGGACACAGACCTTCCAACGGGGCCGGCTCCGCCCCCGCTTCCACCTCAATCATCCAAAGTACATACACCCGTCAACCACCCGGACTCTCCCTTCGAGTTCGAAGTAGACCCTACAGCGCTGAAATTGAGCAAGCTCGAGAAGCTATTCAAAAAATCCCAGGGGTAAAAGCTATCCGGATATCGAGGACGGATATACCGATGTGGCTGTGACGCTGCCGGATAGATTCAAGATGCCGCAGATCGATCGCTTCGACGGATCTGGTGATCCCATGGTCCACCTCCGGCTATTCTCAGATATATTACGCCAATGGGCCTCACCAGACCCCAGAAGCTTTCGCTATTCGGCCGGACCCTGTCGGGTGTGGCCGCTATCTGGTATGCGAAGTTGGAGGATGATGTCAAGCGGAGTTGGGATGAAATGGCCGAGGCCTTTGTTGCGCAATACTCTTACAACACCCAGATGAGATTACAACTCGTGATCTCGAAACAACAAGGCAGGAGCCCAAAGAGAGTTTCTCGGATTTGTGACCCGGTGGAGGGCGAAGGCCTCGATGATGACTTTAAGGCCCACCGATAAGGACCAGATCAGGATGATTGTGCGCAATCTCCAGCCAAAACTGATGCAAAAAGATGATTGTACTCCCCTTCCCCACCTTTTCGGATCTGCACGAGATGGGGGTACAAATGAAGATGAAACAGGGTCTGATTGACCAAGACAGGGAGCAACCCCGGAGAACCTTTAACCGCAACAACAATGCAGGCCCGAGTGGCGCTGCAACTGCAAGAACTTCGGAGGTAAGCATGGTCGCCACCATTCCCCTCCCCTTCCAAGGCCCATGGCAGCCACACCCTTCTCCGGTGCATCCGGAAGCAATACACAGACCACTAAATACCAACCCAGAGGCCAAAGAACCTTCACCCCATTGTACATGCCCTTGTCCAAGGCTCTAGGGGTCTTAATCACAAAAGGGCATCTAAAACCCTTAGAGCCGAGGCCGTTGCCAAATCCACTTCCCCCCACTCACAACCCAGCCAAATACTGTGCATATCACCAGCACCATGGTCATGACACCGACCAGATTCAAGATCTCGTTGACAAACAGGTGATTTTGCCACCAGAAAGACCCAATGTCACAACCAACCCACTCCCTACACACAACCAAGCTCCACCTCCCAAAAGAATCAACTTTATCCAGACTGGGGTCGTGTCTTACGATCCTAGCATCTATATCACTCCTTCCCATCTACCTAAGCCGGAGGTGCTCCTTCCCGACTGCACTGACTTTTGTGCATGATGGACATCTCACAACCCAACCTGAGCCAATGGTGGTGGCTGTTGAAGACGGTGCAGGGAGATTGCAGAGGGGATGGAACTGTTGAGTCAGGGTTTGAGCAGTCTGGGAATTTTGCTGGAGCCTACGATCCGAGATTACATCTGTCAGCAGGCCAGTCTGAGCCAAGTAGAATTGCCAGAGAGGCAGAACTGTGTGTGATCCAGGGGGATGATTTGAGCAGGGGACAGGGATTTAACGGCGTAGAAGAGGACTTTGCCAACCTCCAGTTCTTCAATGACCAAGAATCAGGGGATGCGGCAGTCAACTGGTTTGAGTATGAGGAATCGGCAGAGGCTACCGGATGGCTGGATGATCAACCGGATGTTGTGGAGTTCCAACAGGGCCCGGCAGGGGCGAGGGTATCAGTTGTGGCCGGAAGGGCCGAAGTCAGAGTACATTGCCGGAGAGCGCCGGTACAAAGAATTTCGCTCAGGACAGAAGCATTGTGAATACAGGGAAAGCTGAACAACAAACTGCGCTGACGCAGGTGGAACAACAGGGTTCTGAGAGAACCGGGAAAGCCAAAACCCATGAGGGGATTGAAAATGCTGTGGGCACAAGGACAGAAGATGCTGTGAGCATGTGGGCTGAAAGTGCTGCGAGTACAATCATGCCGGAGCCAGACAGGTGCCTTTTGAATGCCAACGGAATGTGGTGGGAAGATGATGATTTATGTCTTGCCCACACAGACGAGGATTGGGGAGCAATCAACCAGACGACACCTGGTATCTCGATGAAGTTGATCACATGACAAGAAGTGGGCGGTACTTCAACCCCCGCACCTAGACCAACCAGAGCATCTGGGAAGGATAAGGAAACTGAAAACAGAAAGAGAAGCAGATTGAAGAAGAAGCTGTACTGAAGCAGCTGAAGAAGATACAAGCAGACATCTCCATCTGGGGACTGCTTATGGCTCACGAGTGCACAGACAGGCTGTCCTATCTGCTATGGACAAGGCTAAACTTCTATAGATACCACACCAGAGCAGCGTTGGACTGGTCTTTCCGGGAGGAGGTTCCCCGACGTTAACCTTTTCAGACAAAGAACTGCCGCCTGAGGGCGCAAATCATAACAAACCCCTCTACATCTCTGTGGAATGTAGAGACAAGTGGGTGCCAGTGGTTCTTGTCGACACGGGATCCGCCATTAATGTGTGCCCGTCAAGGACGGCATATGCAATCGGGTTAAAGCCCGCGGACTTCGTGCCGACTACTCAAGTGATCAGAGCCTATGATAACACCAGCAGGGAGGTGATGGGGACTGTCAAAATTCAGACCCAGGTTGGTCCAGGACAACACAACATTGAATTCCATGTCTTGGACGTTCCTGCAACCTTTAATCTACTCTTGGGGCGGCCGTGGTTGCACCAAGTGAAGGCAGTCTCTTCCACTTTACATCAGATGTTGAAGTACCCTCACGGGAAGGGGGTAGCCATTGTTTTCGGGAATTCGTCAATCCATCCACCGCCGGAAGTGTCTACACCAGTCTTGGAAATCGAGCACGGCACGGAGGATGTGTTCTTATCAGGGTTTACTCTGGCTGAGGCTCGGGTTGTGCAGAATATCATGGCTGTTAATGAGGGAGTGTACGTCAGTGCTCAATCTGTATACCTCATGAACAAGCTACAACACATCCCGGGATGGGATTGGAAGGAGCGGCCGGAAGGGCGTCGCAGCATTGGCCGAAGTGCCACACAACCCTCATACCTTTGGCTTGGGTTATCTGCCCACCAAAGAGGATTGGATGCGAAAGGGGAAGGAAATGGCTGGAGAGCCAAAGCGAAGAAGGCGGGGAAGCCTTTTGACTTAATGCACAGGCCCATTCAGGGTACCCTAAACGGACGCTTCGTCCGGGAGGGGGAGGACTTTCCGTTTTGTGGCTTGAGCCGTGGCTGAACGCGGAGAAGAAGCGCGTGCCAGGTTTCGAGATCTTCTTGACCTACAATTATCCGGGGATGACGTTGCCGAAGAGCAGACAGACCCATCAGCTGAGGTTGAGCAGTGTAAGGCAGTGGACTCCGAGGGCGCTGAAATTGAAATGGGGGTAGCACTGGCAGTCTACTTCAGATCCTCCGATCGACCATAAGTGCTTGGGGGATAACTTCTCGGTTTCCATGATTGGGGATGAAACGGCTGTGGGCCTATCAGCAACTATTTTGGATGCATCTATCGCACCCTCTCTCACTTGGCAATACGAAGAGGGATTTTTGTCCAGCAGCACCGGGTCAGGTAGTGAGCCGGAATCTGATTCCACCGATCTTGTGAGTCGGAATCAGGTTCCAGCTCGACTGAGTCTGAGTCTGGTAATCCTGGGGATGATAACCCGGATGCCACAGTTTGTCCAGGTCGTCTTTTTCTTTCTCATTTGAGTCTGTTGTAACCGAGAATCGGACGATTTGGATGTGCTTAATGAGAATCAAGTAACTGTGGTTTCTGAGTACTTTTCTGTGCCCTTGATTTATTGCATTAACTCAGACTTTCAAAACTTTGATGAAAACGACGAGGACGAAATTCCTCCGGTTTTGCAACGCTTAATTGAACAAAGCAGGAGAGGTTTGTCAAACCCTTAATGGATGAAATCACTACCGTGAATATTGGTACTGAGGAGGACCCGCGGCTGGTCCAGATCGGGTCCACGTTGTCTTCGGAGGAACGCGAGCGCTTAGTCGCTTTATTAAAAGATTTCAAAGATGTTTTCGCGTGGTCCTACGAAGACATGCCTGGATCGATCCTGAGATTGTACAGCATCGGATCCCCCTTGACCCCGAGGCCCGACCGTCAAACAGAAACTCAGGAGGATCCGCCCGGATTGGGCTCTCAAGATTAAGGAAGAGGTCACCAAGCAAATCGACGCAGGCTTCCTGCTGGTATCCGAATACCCGACTTGGTTGGCCAACATTGTTCCGGTGCCGAAGAAGGATGGCAGGATCCGGGTATGCGTGGATTTCAGGGATTTGAACAGAGCTAGTCCGAAGGACGACTTTCCCTTGCCGCATATCGATGAGTTAGTGGACTTCACAGCAGGGCATGCTTTGCTTTCATTCATGGATGGCTTCTCCGGCTACAATCAGATAGTGATGGCACCTGAAGACCGGGAAAGACTGCATTCACCACCCCGTGGGGGACATACTGCTACAGAGTAATGCCGTTTGGGTTGAAGAATGCTGGAGCTACTTATCAACGGGCCGCGACCACAATATTGCATGACATGATCCACAAAGAGGTTGAGGTGTATGTGGACGACATGATTGTCAAGTCCAAAGAAAGAGAGGGCCACTACACCGCCTTGCAAAAGTTCTTTCAAAGGATCAGAGAATTTCGGTTGCGGCTGAATCCTCAGAAATGTACGTTCGGTGTTACAGCGGGAAAAATGCTGGGGTTTCTGATTACACAGAGAGGTATCGAAGTCGACCCTTCCAAAATCAAGGCCATCTTAGAAATGCCCCCACCAAGGACTGAAAAGGAGGTGCGAGGCTTTCTGGGTAAAGTGCAATTCATAAGACGGTTTATCTCAAAATTAACCTTGACTTGTGAACCACTTTTTGGTCTCCTGAAGAAAGGCAAGAAATTCCAATGGGACGGCCGATGCCAAGCTGCTTTTGAACAAATCAAGGAATACTTACAGAACCCGCCCGTGTTGTCACCGCCAGAGGGGAAACCGTTGATATTGTACCTTTCAGTGACTGAGACTACAATGGGCTGTATGCTCGCGCAAGAATCAGAGGACAAAGAGAGAAAGCCATCTACTATCTGAGCAAGAAGATGCTAGAGTATGAGACTCGCTACACCCTGGAGAAGGCTTGCTTAGCTTTGGTATGGGCTACCAGGAAGCTACGGCACTACCTGTTAGCTCACTCCGTAATGTTGGTTTCACGACTCGATCCCATCAAATATCTTTTCGAGAAACCAGCACTTACGGGTAGGCTAGCTCGTTGGTTGCTGTTGCTCTCCGAATTTGATCTAAAGTATGTAACACGCAAGTCAGTCAAGGGGAGAGCAGTAGCAGAATTCTTAGCCGACCATCCAGTAGAAGGGGGTGAAGCAGTCGAGTACTTATTCCCAGATGAAGCTATTTTGCATATCGACGATGAAACTTGGACGATGTACTTTGACGGAGCGTCAAATCAATACGGGTATGGGATAGGAGTGTTGCTGATAGCACCCGACAATTCCCGTATCCCTCTAGCCTTCAAACTCCGGTTCAAAGTCTCGAACAACGAAGCAGAATATGAGGCATGCATTGCCGGTCTAGAAGCAGCCCTGGAACTAGGGGCAAGACGGTTGGACGTCATCGGGGACTCGAACCTTGTTGTGTCTCAAGCAAAAGGAGACTGGAAAGTCAAAGAAGAAAAGATGATGATGTATCACCAGACCTTGGACTTGTTAATTCCTCGGTTTGAGAAGCTAAACTTTGCTCATCTACTAAGAGAGAACAACAGGTTCGCAGATTCTTTAGCAACTCTATCTTCCATGATAGACATCCCGTTCGGAGTCCGGATGCGTCCAGTCATCATTGACCAGAAATTTGCGCCAGCCTACGAGTCGATTGCTGCTATAGATGAGGTTCAGGACGAAAACCCCTGGTACCACGACATTTGGAATTTCCTGGAGAAGGAAGCATACCCGCCAGGGGTAAATGCCAAGGATA
Source organism: Camellia japonica (assembly GCA_030407325.1). Lineage (NCBI taxonomy): Eukaryota > Viridiplantae > Streptophyta > Magnoliopsida > Ericales > Theaceae > Camellia > Camellia japonica. The sequence goes on from JAPPVO010000002.1 coordinate 87,777,916, forward strand.
AAAGGGCAATCAGAAGAATGGCCGTTCAGTTCATCATCTGTGGGGGTAAGCTGTATAAGAGAGGTCATCTGGGAATGCATAAGCTGTGTGTCGATGCCGAAGAATCAAAGCGTCTAATGGAAGCCATCCATGGAGGGAATGGTGCGCACATGAATGGAGTAATGCTAGCACGGAAGATCCTCAGACAGGGTTACTACTGGTCCACCATGGAGGAGGACTGTATCGGTTTTGTTCGGCGATGCCACAAATGTCAAATTCATGCAAATCGCATGAACATTCCGCCGTCAAAGCTGTACAATATGACTTCGCCATGGCCATTTTCAGTCTGGGGAATTGATGTGATCGGGGCTGTCACTCCGAAGGGGTCGAATGGGCATGAGTTCATCCTGGTCGCGATAGATTATTTCACGAAGTGGGTCGAGGCCCAATCTTATGCGGTGTTGAAGGCTTCATGTTGCAAAGTTTATCAGAAACAACATCATCTGTCGCTACGGAGTCCCAAACGAGATAATTTCAGATAACGGTTCCCACTTCAAGAAGGAAGTGATTGACTTGTTGGAAAAATACAACGTGGCTTTTCATAAGTCATCACCTATCGGCCGCAAACCAATGGAGCGGTTGAGGCCGCCAACAAGAATATCAAACACATATTGCAGAAGATGGTGGAAACCTACCGGGACTGGCCAGATAAGCTGCCGTTTGCTCTGTGGGGCTACCGGACTTCAATCAGAACTTCTACTGGGGCGACTCCGTATTCATTAGTTTATGGGATGGAGGCCGTTCTACCTATCGAGATTGAGGTTCCGTCATTGCGAGTATTGGCTGAGTGTCAAATAGCCGAAGCAGATTGGCAGCAGAGCAGGTTTGAGGAACTCATGCTCTTTGATGAGAGAAGACTGAAAGCACTGTACCATGTTCAAGGTTATCAGCGCAGAATTGCCCGGGCTTTCAACAAGAAAGTGAAGTCCAGGAATTTAAAGGAAGGAGATTTGGTACTCAAGGATAACCGAGCTCCCATCCACGACCCAAGGGGCAAGTTCAGACCTAATTGGACTGGCCCCTACATCATTAAGTCTATCTGGTCAGGTGGAGCTGTGGTTCTGATGGATCTAGATGGCTTGGAGTTCTCACAACCGATCAATATGGACAAGTTGAAGAAATATTACCCTTGAGAGGCTCGCTAGGCCGAAAACCCGAAAGGGCGACCTAGGCAAAACTCAGAGCACAAAAATTTGAAATTATAAAAACTGAGCTCGCAAGGTTGAAAACCCGCAAAGGGCGGCCTTGGCAAAAGTTAGAGCGTAAAAGGAGAGTGAAAATACTCGAGTGAACCGAGCCTGAACTACGTAAGGCTTGATTCCCATCTTTGGGATACGTAGGCAACTTCATCCTGAAGTTCAGCCATAAACTTTTCCCCGATCAACTTTGTCCATTTGATCATCTCAGTCATCTTTGTCTATCAGCATTCATCGTGATCTCCGGTGCAGTGCTTTCAGACTAGGGGCAACTTTCCGTTGCTGTGCAGTGCGCGGTACTATTCAGACTAGGGGCAACTTTCCAGTTGCTAGGATCCGGGGTTGTGCATCTCAGTGACAGATCTCAGGCGTGTCCAGTTCTGATCCATATCGAAAATGGTTTTGAAAAGTTTTAATAAAAGTTGACTTTGTTCAAATTAATCTTTTTACAACTAAGACCATTTTTGGACCAAAGCGGAAAATTTTCAGTACCACAACCTTCAATTTCATTGATTTCAAACAGAGTTCTCCTGCTCTTGCATACAAATTGAAGTTGCTTTTTATTACAATCATAAAGAAAACTTGAAAGTACTAATAAAGCAATAAATCCGGGGCATAGTCAAGTCAGGTGTCCCTGCGCCCCCTCCCAGAGCTGGTCGAAGCCTCTGATGCCAAGCTGGGCCCAATCTGTGCCTCTTCATTGAGCCAATCCAAGCACTCGTCAGACAAAGTGCAACTGAAAGTGGGAGCGGGGGCCAGGAGCTCTCTAGTCCTCCATGCTGGCATCGGGCAAGCTGTGCGCCTCGAACCGGGAAGTGGCAGGGGTACTCTATCCCCTCTGGCGGGCAAGTCTGATCATGACCGAACTGGCGCAGGAACCGGAACGGAAAGTAGAACACACAGTGAGTCAGACCAATCAACTGGATCCCGTCTGCCGGGACATGCTATAGCTCATTGCCGGGAGATTGAGCCAAGGACAGCGCCAAGCAATGCGATCTGCAGACAAATTGCACATCCAGTCGAACCACCATCCCTCATCAAGGGCATCGACTAGGCGTTGTCGAAAGAAGTAGCCGCGACTGAGTAGGCTGGGCAAGAGTCCACAACCTGCAATTTATCCATCAACCATACCTGGGGAGGGATGAAAAATGAGAGAATAAAGAATAGAGAGATGTGCGATGAGAGAAAAGTAAGAAAAGGGTTTTGTGAGAAAAAACGAGCCTGAGGGCCGAGTGATGTGAGCAATAATATGAGAGATTGGGTGGGAAACATTACCTGCAGCAGTAGTGGACTCCCCGCAAATCTGGTCGTCTTGGCGATAGAAAGCATCTAAGCCCATCAGTGTCTCGGCCAATGTCATGGCGATGCAGCTCTTTCCTTCCTTCAAGCCTTGAGCAACTTCAATCAGACGAATGCTAGATCCACCGAAGCCCGGGGCAAGCAGAAAGTGAGACAGCATGCACAAGCAGAGGCATGTTGTCGAAACCTTGCCAATAATGGTGCCGCGGTCACCGGCATCAGAAAAGCGATGAATCAAGCCGAGGATGTCCAGTTCCCCATTACAGATCAGAGACCGAGCGTCATGCATGGTGAGCCCACACATCCGCCCTAAAGCTTGGGCGTGGAAAGCGAAACTGAGGCAAATTCTTCATACGTTCAGATTCCATCAAAACTTGAAAATCTTCGAAAGTTGGACATACCTCTTGCCCACCGAAGCTAAAAACATGTGTTACCGGGTTCCAAAACCTCGCTGCGGCATGAAGGAAGGGAAGGTGCAGCGGAGTACGGCTCAGCGTGAATAGTGCATTCAAGCCGAAACCCCGGAAGTTCAACTTTTCCGAGCCATCTGGAGAAGCGATCCAAGCTGTGAGATTTTCGACGAGAAACGCCTCCATTTTGGTGCAAAACTGAGATGAAATGAATCAACCACGGAGCTAGGACTTTTAAAGAGGATAAGCACTGTTCGGGGGACACGTGTCAAAAATTTGGTGGTTGCTGGCTAGGTGGCCGGCCGGCCACCTTTCTGGCAGGCCGGCCACCCTCTCCCCTCAAATGCAAAAAGCTGGCCGGCCAGCTCCCAAAGGTGGCCGGCCATGCTCCAATGTGCCTTTGGTCCTGTTTACCCTCTAGAAGGAAGTTCCTAGCATTTCCATGCATCGGGAGTGTCGAAGGCCTCCATTTCCCTCAGTTTCGGATGCGTTCCGTCACCCAGATCGTCCGAAATACACTTTGTTTATAGAGTTGTTGTTAAGTCTTGCTTATCGAGTTGTTGTTGTTTGCTTATCGAGTTGTTGTTTTGCTTATCGAGTTGTTAAGTTTGTCGAGCTGTCGAGTTTCGTGCATCGAGTTGTTACTTTTTGTTTAATTTTGTTGTGCCTTATTTCGAGTCGTCAACTTTGTTGTGTTTTGCTTATCGAGTTGTAAACTTGCTAAGGTTTTGTTATTCTTAGTAAGTTAGTTGTTTAGTTTGTTGTCGGTTCACTACCTGACTGGCAAATACACAATGCACATTTCCATTCAATCTCATTTTGGTGCAAAATGATGCGATGCGATGCTAAGAACATAAAATACAACACTTTTTCAAAAGCTGTTTCATTCCATCATGTTTTACAACAAGGGTACAAGTTTTACAGAAAATAAAACTGCCTAACAATGTACAATGTGCTACAACTACTAGTAAAAAGGTAAATAAACAGGGAACAACTGCATCAATGCTCTCAAGAGCAGAATGAGAGGCCCTCTTCGTCTCTTCTGCGAACAGCCTCTGTACCATCATCACTCATCTGAGTCGGGCTGCCATCCTCGGAACCCTCCTCAGCCTCATCTCCACTACCGGAACCAGGATCAGAGCCACCCTCTCTGTCAGCAGATGTCTCTGACTGGGGATCTGCAGCCTCCTCCTCCTCCTCGCTGGGCTCCTCCTCTATGATGTGCGCCCTGCGTCTGCCTCGTCCGCGAGACGACTCCCCTCTCCAGCTCCTCGAGAAGGCCTAGATGGCCCAGCTCCTCGGGAAGGATGGATGGCCCGGCCTGGACTGAGCATACACGGAGGCATCTGAAAATGAAGAATGCAATTTGAATACATCAGCCAAAACATGTATATCAGATACAGATGCAAGAACTACACAGAGTGTGTAGCAGTATAGTACGTAAATGTGGTGTGTGTCAGATGTGCTCTACACAGGCACCTATCAATGCAGTAAAATGTTCAAGATCAGCATGTCATCAGAAGTATGATAAATGCCAGAAAACTAAAGGGTACCTGGAAACCCATGATGGACAACTGCGCCTCTCTCGCAGGACCATGCCCTCAAGTGAGGCTACCATCCCGAGCACCTCATCCATGTACTCCCTGGGTGGCTAAACAAGCTCAAGTCATCAATGAATAAACAAATGCCAAAGTATCTGTGTGATAAATGGAAAACAGCGGAACATACCGGTGGTGAGTCAGGGTCACTGACATATCGGTGGCCAGGCATCGGAGGCTCTATCGGAATCGGAATCGGGGAGTGGTCCCATATTGCCATCCCATCAACTCAGTCGGCATATCTGGCCATCCAGGATGATGATGAGTCGGAGGAATCGGGGGAACCAGTCCACCCCACCTCTAGATGTGCCAGCCCTGCTGGTGGAAGGGACTGCAGTCCGAGCCCGGCTCGATGAGGCATACCAGCAGATCTCCTCGTCGGAGTACGGACCCGTCAGTGGAGGCATCAAGTAGTGTGTGATAGGTCGCATACTCCCCCTGCTCCAGATGTAGGAAGGCATCGGTACCTTGCATAGCATCAACGACCTCCTGGGGAGAGAGCCTATCAGCGGTCCGCATATCGTCTGGAGGCGCTGAAGGAATGTCCTGCTCAGGGTAGCCCCATACCTGACGCAAGAAGCGATCTCCCAAAAACCAGGCCCTCCCAACTGGCCCCTCGAACAAGATCCTATACCGAGAGGCCCCCACGCTCCGGCAAAATGGAATCGGAGGTCTCTGCCCAAAGGAGCCCAAGGCTGCCATGTGATCTGCGGATAACCAATGCATAAGCTGATCAGAAATTGTGAATGTGCAAGATAAATCAAAGCCATGAAAACATGGAGAACTGAGAGTTCTGAAATACCTGACGACCGCACTGTAAAGTACTGTCGCAGGTAGAGGAAAGACTCCCGAGGTCTCGGCCGGTACTGGCCCTCAAATACAAGTGAATACGGGGTCGTGAGGGGCACCTCCACCTCAAGCTCTGGGGCTAGTGTCGGGAAGTATGCGTAGACCCATAACTGTGAGAAACAGAGCAATAGCCATCAGAATACAGAATGCTGAGTGCAGAATGTAAGTACAAAGCGCTGAAGCAAAGTACAAGGTACAGTGTAAAGTGCGCCGTGTGTGCAATGTACAAATAATGAGAAGCAGAAATGTAAATCAAGAGGGCAGAAAGTACCTCCCAGGCCCTCCAATAGCCGCCAACCATGTTCCCCCGTCCGCGGGAGGTCGCGCTCATATAGCAATAAGGGTAGCCAAGCTGGCGCCGCCCAATCATACCGGCTAACCTGTGAAAGGTCCACTAGAGCGCTCAGCAGATAAAGCCCGACAGTGTTCCCCCTATCGGCAAACAGAGTGGTGCCGAAGAGGAACATCAGGAATCCGCGAGTATACTGTGCCACCTCCTCAGGAGTCTCAGGCTCCATCCCCTCCTGAAATGGGAAGAAACCAGGTGTATACTCTGCCCGAAGATCTGCCCGAAGATCGTCAACTGGCGGGCGAGCCCCCAATAAGTATATCCAAGCGGCCTCCCACTGGCCCATATCCTCGTCATATGGATGGCCCAGCCTCCCACATCAAGGCCCGTCAGTACGGCGAAGTCAAATGGGGTCATGGTCAGTCCCGGTGGCAGAGAAATGGAAGGAGTTGGTGGTGTCCCACCATCTCTCTACCAAAGCACCCATCAGTGTCCTACTAGCAGGACAACGGGAGATCCCAGTGCAAAAGGGCCCAAACCCTGCCACGTCCACCAAATCCCGGACAGCCTCCGGAGCTCGTGTACCACTCTCTCGCCGAGATAGAGCCATATCCGCGCACTACGAGAAGTCACCTGCATCAGGATGAACACACGTATTCAGTTTCAGAATGAAATGTATAAGCTGCGTGCAAATGAAATGAATAAGCTGCGTGCAAATGAAATGTATGAGCTGTGTGCAAAATTGAATCAGATACAGAATCTGGGCTGCGTGTTCAGAAAATTCAAAGTTCGGGCTGTGTGTTCGACATTCAAGTGTTTGGGCTGCGTGTTCAACTCAATCAGTGTGTGCTGTGTGTTCACCTCAACAAGGACTGTGTGTTCATCAATCAGTTTGGGCTGCGTGTTCAACTCTCAATCAGTGTGGGCTGTGTGTTCTCTCAAAGTTCGAGCTGTGTGTTCAACATCAAGTATTTGAGCTGTGTGTGTTCAGATTTCAGAATCAGTGGCTTGTGTGTTCATCTCAAAGTTGGGCTGCGTGTTCAACTCTCAATCAGTGTGCGCTGTGTGTTCACAATCAAATGGGCTGTGTGTTCATCATCAAAGTTCGAGCTGTGTGTTCAACATCAAGTATTTGAGCTGTGTTCAGATTTCAGAATAGTGGGCTGTGTGTTCATCTCAAAGTTTGGGCTGCGTGTTCAATTCTCAATCAGTATATGGTGTGTGTTCACCTCAACAAACGAGCTGCGTGTTCAACATCAAGTATTTGAGCTGTGTGTGTTCAGATTTCAAAATCAGTGGGCTGTGTGTTCATCTCAAGGTTTAGGCTGTGTTTCAATTCTCAAACAAGTGTATGATGTGTGCTCACAATCAAAAAAATGGCTGTGTGTTCATCATCAAAGTTCAAACTACGTGTTTCAAACGTCAACATCAAGATTGAGTGGCGTTCAGATTTCAAAATCAGTGGGCTGTGTGTTCATCTCAAAAGTTGGGCTGTGTGTTCAATCTCAACAAGTGTGTGCCGTGTGTTCAGATTTCAAAATCAGTGGGCTGTGTGTTCATCTCAAAGTGTGTGTTGTGTGTTCACTCAAGTAACTGGGCTGTGTGTTCAAATTTCAGATTTTGGGCTGTGTGTTCAATTCTCAACAAGTGTGTGTGTGTGTTCACAATCAATATACGGGCTGCGTGTTCAGAAAGTCAGAGTGTTTGAACTGTGTGTTCAAGATGCAAACGGAATACGGTGTTATAGACTAAACATTCAAAACAAGCTGTGCTTGAGTGAGCAGATAAACATAGCAAAAGCACGAAATGCACGGAAAATGCAGAATACATTGCAGAAAATGTAAAAGTGAAGTAAATACCTCTCGTGCCTGTGAGAGAGGTGGGACTCCGGCTCTCGCAAAAGCAGATCCCTAGGCGCTCGATCATCAAAGTCAGTGAAGTGGTAGAAAACCGCCTGAGGAAGGGACGTGCTCCTGAGGATGATACCTCTCGGGATGAATGGCCGAACTCCTCGGGGCAAAGCCATATATCCGGATCACCCCCGGCACCGGAGGACCTCCACCATGAGGGAAATGACCAGCCATCTCGAAAAATCTGCAAAAAGGAATGAGCAAAATGAGCCAAAATTGGAAAAAGTCAACAAAAGTCAACTCTCGGGAAATGAAAAAGTCAACAAAAGTCAACTCCCGAGAAAATCTTCCAAATGTTGAGACAAACTTACCTCAAGTGGTGAAAATGAGAAAAGAAGCACCGAAATCAAAATTTAATCGGTTCAAAGTGACGAAAACTGAAAGATTTCGCGAAAACAACTTGCGTGGGGCGTTGGAAAACGCGTATAGAGCGCAGATCTGAGAGGGAAAATGGTTTAGGAAGGTAGAGAGGCAATTTCGGAGCTGAAGTTGTGAGGAAAAGTGCTTTGGAGTGTTTTTAAAGAAAAGAGAGCAAAAGGACCAAACTGCCCCGGATTTGGGCTAGGTGGCCGGCCGGCCACCTTTTCTGGCAGGCCGGCCATCCCTCCCTCACCCTGGCCGGCAGCCTCCCCTTGGACCAAACATGGCCGGCAGTGTTCCCAACATGGTGGTCCAAGGCCTCTGCAAATTTTGGTGATGATTGGAGTCCCCGCACCCGAGAAAGTACAAGGAAAGTGCACTTTTCGTCGCGAAACCCTCCGCGGGAACTTCAACTCCAACTTTCGATGCGTGTTTCATCATTACTCGTCAAAAGCAAGATGTATCCTTTTTGAATATGTTGTGACCCTCCGGGAGGTAAACCGGAGGTCGCGATTGAGTCACCTTCGTCGAAACTTGCATTGCTTTGCTCGTTGTTTCGTTTCGAAATGTGCATTCGAGTTTACACTTATCCTGCATTGTTGCACGTCACTTGCATTCTCATGCACACACTTGCACTGTTCTGCACGTTTCACGAGTATTGTCATATCCTTGTGCTTAACTTGCGTTGTCACGCGCGTCGCTTCTCGCATTGCGATGCACTCACCCATCAACACTGCGTTTGTCTGCATTCGATATCACACTGAACATATGTTGCTAACTATGTTGTGCTTGTTGAGTTTCTTCATTTTTCAAGCACGATATTGTATGTACGGTTCATTTGAAGCTGGTGTGACCAGACGAGCCGCACAGGTATTGTATCTTCTCCGTGTGAGACGTGGCGAGAATTCATGATTCTCCGCATTCTTAACTGCATGAAATGTAGTTGCTTTGCATTCTTGCTTAAAACTGTTGCATCTATTGTGAATATTTGCTTCATTACAGCTTGCTGCTTTGCATGATCATTGAGTTACATCCGGCTTTGTGCATATCGCTTTGCATTTTGCCCCTGCCTGCGGGCACATCTTTTTGTTTATCTCGTCTGTTTGTCTAAGTCTTCGGCCTTGTCAAAAATGGGTCGTCTCTGGGCTTTGACATTCACTCCCGTCACTTATGACTTTCGAGTTCTGTCAAAGAGGGGCAACTGTAGACACCCCATTTTTGACCGACCTTAAGACTCAGACGTCACCAATTGAGCGCTCGTGATGTTGCATATTGTGCTCGTTCAGAGGTTCAGAGTCTCGGCTGCGAGCCTTGCCTCCGGACTTCCGGACTCTTTTGTGCTTGCCTCGGTTTGCGAACGGCCAGGTCCCTGTTTTCTCCGTTTTCTCTTCCCGAAGGGAGGGAGAGGTCTCGTAGATCATCTCTCAGTGGCCGTAGGCTACGTTTCGTGGTCGTAGGCCATTTTTCCCGTTTGGAGCCCGGTTCCCGGTTTTCGGAGCCGTCGGCCGTGTGCCTCGGTTCGGGACCGCTTAACCACCTCCGTTTGCTCCGGTTTTTGGCATACACCTTATTTCCTCCCTTTTGAGGGACACTGTGGCTCGAGAGACCAACTTCGTGGTCGAACGCCACCTCCGGTGCTTAACAGTCAGTTTTCGGGGCCCCGGGCCGCGCGTTTTGGCCCCCGAACCTTCGTTTTACATCGGTTTGAGTTCATTTTTGGCGGAGACCTTATTTTCATTGTTAGGAAGGTCGTAGAAGGGTGGGAGGCCAGCAATTGTTCTGAAGACCAGCTTTATTCCTTCATCGCTCTTCATCGCCCGTTTTTCTTCACTAGAAAGCTGATTTTTCCATTCCCGGGCCACTTTTTTCTGACTTTCCTCCACACCATTGTGTTGTACACACCTGGGAGGCCACCAATATGGAAGGCCGGCCATCAATTCTTCCTGACCCTTTTGAACCCCTCTAAAAGTTGGTTTTTCTCTCTCCTGGTTTACTTTTTGGGGTGGCCGGCCACTAAATTTGCTTGACCCTTTTGACCCTGGCCGGCCGGGGGCCAGGGGACGTGGCCGGCCGGCCCACCTGAACCTCTCTGAACCTGGCCGGGCCAAAATCCTCTCTCCTAGTTCCTCATGTATCTAGATCTGGGTTAAAGGTAAATAATTTGATGAATCTCTTCTTCTTCTTCTTCTTCTTCTTCTTCTTCTTCAACTTCATGAATCAAACCCACTTTGTCTGTTAAAAAAAAAAAACAAAAAAACAATTTGCAGAACTCTATGAATGAAATTGAACTTCTTTTTTTTTTTTTTTTTGGTCGTCCTTTCCCTCATTTATTTTCACTCTCATCTGCCAAACCTGAGCCGACGAATAGGGACGGCAACAGTAAGTTGAATAAGACCCAGATAAATTCTAGTAACTTCCCTTCTATTCCCTTTATTTTTTGACTCAGTTCAATTCACAAAAATTGATGTGAGTATGCAAGATAAACAATGGAGACTAGGGAGAGGGAATTTGGGACTCGATTGTTTTATACTTTTTGGTATTTTACAGAGAAAGAGAGATTTGTCTCTGTAATGAAACCCAGGAAAAAAAAAAAATAGAGCAAGATGAAAACCAATATCAAGAGAATGAAGACCCACCATTTCTCTGTAATGAAGAAGACCCATCATTTCTATAATGAAGACCCAAACTTGTCTTTGTAATGAAGACCCACCATTTCTCTTCTCTCTCATTTTCTTCACACTAGCTCACCCTCAACCTGTTTGTGGAAATGTCGAGCTCAGATCACTCATGGACATGAAGGCAAATCTTAACCCACCCAGATGTTAGATTACTGAAGGAAAAAGATAAAGGCAAAAAAAAAAAAAAAAAAAGGTGCCAAAATGACCTCGAGCCATTTGAGCCACTGTTTTCTCGAGCTGCCTAGTAGGGTTGATTTTGAAAATAGTTTTGTACTTTTATAGTTGGAGTTTTATAATTTGGGATGATTTGTAGTTTTTTTTTATTTTATTTTTTTATAATTGAATAGATAGGCATGAGAGAAAAAATGATTGATTGATGTGTAAGATGTGGGAGTGTAAAATCGGTCCATCGGCCCACGGCCCACCCGCAACCTAGAGCGACTAGGCCCGAGCTCGAGTCCAGTTTATAGCGACCCCGGTCTTTTCCCTTTTGATTATTGTATCCGGACTTATGTTCCGCTGTTATATTTGTTGTTGTTGTCCTTTAATTCCTTATTCTTGGGTTATAGGATGTGTTTAGCAGGTTGGTTGCAGATTGGTTGGGTTTAGAAACCAAGTCTGCATGTTCAGTTTTTGGCTTGGTCGCTCGAGCGAGCTTCTCTTCGCTCGAGCGAGGTCTTCGTTTTTGGTTCTTCGCTCGAGCGAGCTTTCCTTGGCTCGAGCGAGCTTTGCGTCCAGTACTTAGACCTGAGAGATGTCTTTCTTGGCTCGAGCGAGCTTCCTTCGCTCGAGCGAGCGAGGTGTATGTTTTCGAGTTCTTCGCTCGAGCGAGCTTCTGGGTTGCAGACCTGAAGCATCGAGTTTTTGGCTCGAGCGAGCTTTTCTTCGCTCGAGCGAGGATTTCTTGTGTCTGGTCGCTCGAGCGACCAGGTCTTCGCTCGAGCGAGCCTGTCAGACTTAAATACGCAGCAGCGTGTTTTAATTCAGTTTTTGAGTCCCTTTCATATTCTAAACCCTAGGTTACGAGTTCTCCCTCTCCTAACTCATCTTCTCTCCTTGATTTGATCTAGTTAGGGTGGGTTTTTGCCCTAGTTCTTTTACAAATAAGATAGAGGAGAGTGAGGGCTTCCTTTTAATCTGAGCAGTTGTCAGTTTGGAGCACTTTGGAGTTTCGAGCATCTTCTTCATCATCATCTTTTCTGGTTCTTTCTTTGAGGTAGGGATTTCCTACTCCATTTATATGTTTTAATCCTAAGTGTTGGTATTTTGGTATGTGGGGGTAGTTTGGTAATTTTGGGAGAACCTTAGGGTTTTGGCTTAGATTAATTTGCATAATTGATTTAAGGGAAAAATGTGGAATTTAGTTTAATTCATGAGATTGGGGAAATTATGAGATTAATGATATAGTTGGGTAGTTTAAATACTTACCTATGAGAATGTTAATTTTATATTCAATGTTGTATTTATTTCTTGTTTAGAAATAACTGTTTTGGGCTATCGGTGGAGGATAGTCATTGATTGTTGTAGACCTTGCATGCGGCTTAGGTATAACTGAAATTATGTCACTTATGTTGACAGTTGAATTAATACAGAACATTACTTGTATTGATTACGTGTTGTATATGGCAATTGTGTGTTTCATTGCATATGCATTTCATTTGGAGGAGATAGGGGATGAACTCCACGGTTTAGGGGAAGATAGGGGATGGACCTCTAAACCGGATTTGTTGGGAGGAGATAGGGGATGGACTCCAGTAGCATCACTCATATGTGTGCTTATTGATAATAGCAATATTGCTATTTGTTGTTGATATGATGCATCATTATAATGTGTATCAATTGGAAGTATGGAAGTGTTGTGATTTGAGCTTTAGTCTCATTTATTTTGTGACATCTGGATCACTATTATAGTTGGCCAGGTTCTGAGCCATAATGATATGATTGGAAAGTGAAATGTGCCATAGACAGTGTGTCATAGGCAATGTAGACATTTGTGTCATGAAAATTGTAACTTGATTGTAGAGTGTTAACCATGTATCAGATGCTAATGCTTTAGTTAATTCTTATGCTTGGTTTAGTATTTCTCTACTGGGCTGTGGCTCACCCTATATGGGAACTTTATTTTTCAGGTTCAGGTGGTTCACTCCCTCCAAGGACTTAGCTTGTGAGGAATTGAATTGAAGACTTGTTTTATTGTTATTTGGTTTATTTGACCAATGTAATCCTTCAAGCCTAGGGCTTTATCTGTTTTGAGTTAGAACTCAGTAAATTGTATCCAAGTGTTGGCTTGGCAAGATGTAAGCCCGTAGGGCATTTATTATGGTATTTTATTTCGTAAGACTCTGATGATTGATGTAATAAATAATGTTTTAATATAATAATGCATGTTTAATTATTTATTAATGGGTTGAATTTTGAGGGCGTTACACAGTTCGTGACCTTAGGTCTGGGCCGTGTATTTTGTGGATCAACCCATCCCGAATTCTGGCCCACCGGGCTGTTCCAAGGCCAGTTCGAAGCCTAATGCCATTTTCAAACTATTTTGGTGAAAAAAAAAATTTAGTGAAAAATGTTTTAAGAAAGCCCACCCCATGCCTGGGCCTAGGCCCTGGCTCACGACCCAATTTTGAGTGGGCTTGGGCCTGGGCCTAGGCTTGGCCTGAGATTTTTCCCACACGGCTCGACCCGAAAATTGGCGGGAGCCCATGAGACTTGACTATGGGTCAGGTCGAGCCGAATTTATACCCCTAGTAGAATGTGAGAGAATGAAAGAAGAGATAGAAAACGTGATTGGAAAAAGCTTTAAAAATTTTATAAAAGCAAATAAATTTTGGATTTTGAGCTCTCAAAAATTGTTTTAAAACTATTCGTTTGATTTAGTTTTAGAATCATGATATGAGTGTGGAGATGTATTTTAAGTTTGAGTTTGGAGTTGAGTTTTAAAAGAGAAAATTTTTTTTGTTATGAGTTTTGAAAAGAGTTTTGAAAAAAAAAATTGAGTTTTGAAAAGAATTTTAAGTTGTATTTTCAGTTTTAAGTTTTTGAGTTTTGAGTTGTATTTTGAAATTTTTTGGACTTATTTTTATTAAAATATTTAAAAATTTCTTCATTTTTTTAGGGTAAATATTTTTTATTGTAAATATTTTTTTTAATGTCGCTGTATTTACTACATGTGTGTGCTGTATTTTTTAAAATATTTTAAAATATTTTTTAGATATTTAAAAATTTAAAATTTTTGAGTGAGTTGTATATTTTTTATTTTAAATATATAAATTTTATTTTAAATATTTTTTATTTTTATTTTAAATATTTTATTATTTTTTTAATATTTTTTCCAATATTTTTATTTTTTTAATATTTTAAATAATTTTTATTTAATTTTTTAGTATTTTATTTTTTTTCAAATTTAAAAAAAAATGGATTGCCCATATATATCTAAATCATAACAAATTATTTGGCCAATACTTAAAAAAATAACAAAATATTTTTTCAAAACAAATAAATAATAAAAAATATTTTTCTTCAAAAATAAAAATAAACAATATTTAATAAAAAAAATATAAAATAAAAATAAAAAATTAAAGAACAAAATAAAAAATGATTTTTTTTAATTTTTAAATAGAGTTTTGAAAAGAGTTTGGTTATGAGTTTTGAAAAGAATTTTAGAATTGAGTTTTGAGTTGTGTGTTTATTTATGAGTTTTGGAAATAGTTTTTGAATTGTGTGTTTGGTTATGAGTTTTAAATTTTTTTTATTGGAATCACGATTCCAAAACTAAATTATTCTAATTATATTTATTTTTAAGAAAATATTGTTAGGGATCTTTAAAAAATTATACTGCAACTACCACTAAGAAAATGTAATATCTTAATATTATTCTAATTATATTTATGTTAATATTATGACAATCAAATTATTTATAATATCAATTGTTGTATCCTGTAACTCCATTTTGTTTAGATTACCAAAATAAAATGTCTGAAAAACAAAAGCAATCTCACTCTTATTTTTTATTTTATAGAGTAATGCCTATTTATGAATGGATATCTCACAAAATTCTGGTGCCACTAGAACCGAATTATAGGGTTCAAAATTATAAATATACTAATGTATGCCTATGCCTAAAGGCACGGTGTAAATAATATTGAGATCAAAATATAGCTATAATTTATACGTATTATGTTAAAATTTGTGAAGTCCATAGCATTTTTTTGATTCTTCTTAAAGAATTTTTTAATAATTTTACTTGTATGACATGCTCGATAGAACTCAATTAAAAATAACAACTCCTCCTAACTTTAATGCAAGTTAAGGAATAAACATATAAAATTTATAATGTTCATATTGCAAATCAAAATAGTAAAATGTAAGGTAAAAAAAATATAAATCTATAACTCGTGCCTAAAGGCACTCTCAACAATTTTTTTGGTAACTCACACTTTACAAAACTCAATTAAAATAAATCAATTTAGAATGATAACAATTTCATTGCATTATAGAATTCAATTAAAGTAAATCAATTTAGAATGACAACAATGTCACTGCGCTATGGAACGCAATTATAACAAATCAATTCAAAATGACATACTTGACGCATACGAGAAATGGTGAATGAACATTTTGGTTCAAAAGAATAATCATTATAGCTTATTAAAAACCAAAAAAAAAAAAAACTAATCATCCAGCCAGAAATAAAAGACCAACCATTAACACACATAGAAAAAAGCAACACAACCACAACGTTTCTAATGTTGATCAGTCACCTGTAACAAAATAACTCCACACCTGAATTCGACTTTAAAAAAATCAACTAAAAGAAATCATAACAAAAAACTCATTCAAAATATTTATGAGAAACAGAAAATTCAATAATTATGAATTAAGAGAAATTAAACATAAAATTTTTTTGACATAACTCTTCTTGATAAAAGCACCATTGTCTTCCCCAAGTTACCTGCAATTATCAAACTAAATACCAGCAATTATTACATTCACACTTGAACAATTTTTTCGTGATCAAAATACGCAATTCCTCATAGAAGGCTAAAAAAAAAATCGTTTAAAAAAAGTTACCACTAAGAAAATGTAACACTTAAGAAAATCCAAACGATCCAAATTGACTATTGCCGACAAAAACTAAGAGGCAAAACAAATTGTATTAAAACTAAAAAGATAGGACACCTAGTCAAGGTTCCCCACCTTCATAAGTATGAAGGTGTACTGTAGATAACCGGTTTATTCCCTTCAAAAAAAATTTGCCTCCAGTTGTAATGGAGTATCATAGAACTAAATAGGAAAATAAATATAAAGTCTTGCACTTTCTTTTACGTAGTGTTAAAAAAAAAGGACAATGCATACAAATGCCTTCAAGAATTACCAAATGCATCCATCACTACAATCTGTGAATTATATAAAAGATTAGTTCAATTCCTTCGACTTCCCTGATCTAAAGAACCTTTATACTTTGTTCACAAAAAGCCATATAAGAAATCACATAATTAAGCATGTTAAATAAATAGGCATTGAAGAAAAAGTTAATTGAAAAAATTATTGACTACATCATGCATGATTCATTAGACAGTGATGAGACTGCTTGAATATTTAAAATCTAAGATCCTACACAATCATTAATAGTACATTATCCCCTATTTCTCACTTAATCCCATTAAAAGAAATAAGAGCCTAGAAATTACAAAAGTGTTTAAACTAATAAAAAAAATCCATGAGATCCATGGCCATCAAATTCGCCATCTTGTTGTACTCTTGGGTCAATATTCACTTATCCAGTTGTTCATTAGAGGAAANCATCTTGCTCTATTTTTTTTTTCCTGGGTTTCATTACAGAGACAAATCTCTCTTTCTCTGTAAAATACCAAAAAGTATAAAACAATCGAGTCCCAAATTCCCTCTCCCTAGTCTCCATTGTTTATCTTGCATACTCACATCAATTTTTGTGAATTGAACTGAGTCAAAAAATAAAGGGAATAGAAGGGAAGTTACTAGAATTTATCTGGGTCTTATTCAACTTACTGTTGCCGTCCCTATTCGTCGGCTCAGGTTTGGCAGATGAGAGTGAAAATAAATGAGGGAAAAGGACGACCAAAAAAAAAAAAAAAAAGAAGTTCAATTTCATTCATAGAGTTCTGCAAATTGTTTTTTTGTTTTTTTTTTTAACAGACAAAGTGGGTTTGATTCATGAAGTTGAAGAAGAAGAAGAAGAAGAAGAAGAAGAAGAGGAGATTCATCAAATTATTTACCTTTAACCCAGATCTAGATACATGAAGCAAGAATTTCCTCTTCTTCAAAGAAGAACAAAAAAAATCAAAAATCAGAATAAAAAAAAAAATCCCACAACCACAGCCACAAATCATTCACCAATTGCTGGGACTTTCATCGTTCAATAAGGTTCCACTCAGCTCAAATGTCTGTTTTTCTTTGTCAAAAAATGGATGAGTTCACAAAAAATCAAACCCAAATCAAAGAGAGAGGCGGGAGTGTTTGAATGGATATAGAGAGGAGAGGAGATAGAGAGTAAAGGAAGAGAGGAGAGAAAAAATTTTCGGACCACTCGAGCCAAAAGGTTTCGAGCTAGGAAGCTTTTTCCTTTCAAAATATATTACCAAATAAATTTTCAAATTTTAAAAATATTTAAAAAAATTTATCTATCAAAAGTAAATCAAACACCGCCAATGCCTCTATACTAGTCCTTTGATTTGAGATTTGTCGAAAAGCCAATGGATTGTCCATCAAATCGGATTGGACAAGAAAATATTAACATACACTACAAGAATTTTCACTTTTGCCAACTAAATTTTAAGTCGCCAAAAGTCACTATTTAGTCGCCGAAGACTTTTAGCAACAAAAATATTTGGTCGCAGAATTAGTCGGTGAAGAATTGTCCAGAAAGGTCATTGGCCACTAAAATTATTTTAGTCGCCAAATGTACTACATTGCCGACTAAGTTTTTAGTCGCTAAAAGGTTTGAAATAAAATTAAATATCATATTTTTGGCGACTAATTTTTTTGTCGCTAAAAGTTCAGTTATTTTTAACGACTAATCATTTAGTTGCGGAAAAGAGTTTTAGCGACTAAATATATTAGTAGTCTAAAGTAAATAACAATGTTTTGGCTACTAAGATTTTAGTTGCCTAAAGTCAAAAAAAAATTTTGCCTACTAAAGGTTCAGCCGCTTAAAGTCGTACGTTTTTAGCTACTAAGATTTTAGTCGGCAAACATTTTGTGTTTTGGCTACACCTTTGGTCGCCTAAAGTCTCACATTTTTTTGCTACTAAAGTTTTAGTCACGAAAAGTTTCTTTTTTTATTATTTATTTCTTCAGCTTATTTTTTTAGCTACGACATATTTTAATCGCCATATGTTTGATTGTTTTTTTTTGGCTACTAAACTTTTAGTAGCCAAAACTATTTTCCGAATTTTTTTTTTAGCTACTAACAATTTAGTCGCCAAAAACATGCTCTTATGTTTCATTACAAAATTATAATTTATTCACAACCTGTCTATATTCCATGCAACCTGTAATACGTATATAAACAAAACAATACATATACTATCCATCATTTCACAATGTAAAATTATCAATCATGCCACAATCCATATTACTTCCAACCATCCAAAAATAAATTACTTTAAATGTATATATTCCATACAAACCAACTATTGTCCAAACTAAAATTATATTTCCAAACAAAAATCCAACCCGCATATACAAAAAATATATTTACTACCATGCGATATAGCCATTTGGCGTGGTACAACTTACCATTGTCATTTGTACCACGACAAAAGGTGATCTATATGCCACACCAGCAACTATCAGTTGGATTACAAAAGTTATATGTATCAGTAATGCTAATATTCACAAAAGCAGAGGAAGACATGGTTAGCAGGATTATACAAAAGTGTCAAGTGTCTTCCATAAACAAAAATGTAGACTATCCACAAGTCCACGCCAAAAGCCATCTACAAAAAATAAAAAAAACAATTGCACCCATTACAAAATATCAATTCATTCAGACATAGAAAAAGGTTGTAATAACATGCATTTAAGGTAGAACATATATAAAAACCTTTTTTCGAAATACATCATATGTATGTATCATGAAAGATTTATTCCCACTTGATTTCAATTTACAAATAATACAATTTCTAGGAGCATACCTCTTTAGAAAATAAATTTTTATGAGTAGAATGTTTTGGTGGTAAATTTATTTTAACTCTTCTTCATTCTCATTTTCCTAGTCAAAGTAAAATGATCGAGTAATCTATGGGGTTATCTCTATAACCATATCATGCTTTCTTAATATGTTTACCACCCAAATGACCACCGTGTATGATGAAACAATGGCATCATTTACAATGAAAATGTTGAAAATTTATTGGATGTCAAACTCTCATTTTTTCGAAGAAGTTTAAATCGTTTCCGGCTCTAACTCCCAAACTACATGTGCTAATGACATTTTGTCTATTGTCACAAGTCTTATATGTCATAGGGAAGCTGGCCATGACATCCCTACGGTGGTTTCGGGGCGGTTTTGCTTTTATGCTCCCTTAACGCCCTTTTTCGGTTAAGCTTAAGGCATTTTTGGCTCTAACTCCCAACCTACACGTGCTAATTAAATTCTATCTATTGTCACAGGTCCTATTTGTCACGGGGAAGGTGGTCGTGACATCCGTACGGTGGCTCAGGGGTTGATTCGTATTTTCGCCCCCTTAACGCCCTTTTTTGGTTAAGTTTAATGCATTTTCAGCTCTAACTCCCAACCTAAATGTACTAATTACATTCCATCTATTGTCACAGGTCCTATTTGTGACAGGGAAGGTGGCCGTGACATCTGTACGGTGGTTCGGGGGCTGATTCGCATTTTTGCCCCTTTAACGCTCTTTTTCGGTTAAGTTTAACGCATTTTCGGCTCTAACTCCCAAACTACATGTGCTAATGACATTCCATCTGTTGTCACATGTCTTATTTGTGACAGGAAAGGTGGTAGTGACATCCGTACCGTGCTTCGGGGGCTATTTCGCATTTTCGCCCCCTTAATGCCCTTTTTCGGTTAAGTTTAAGGCGTTTTCGGCTCTAATTCCCAACCTAAACGTGCTAATTACATTCGGTCTGCTGTCATAGGTCCTATTTGCCACGAGGAAGGTGGCTGAGACATCTATACGTTGGTTCGGAAGCTGTTTCGCATTTTCGCCCCTTTAATGCCATTTTTCGGTTAAGTTTAAGGCGTTTTTGGCTCTAACTCCCAACCTACACGTGCTAATTACATTCCATCTATTGTCACAGGTCCTATTTGTGACAGGGAAGGTGGTCGTGACATCTGTATGGTGGTTCGGGGGCTGATTCGCATTTTCGCCCCCTTAATAGCCTTTTTTAGTTAAGTTTAATGCATTTTCGGCTCTAACTCCCAAACTACGTATGCTAATTACATCCCGTCTATTGTCACAGGTCCTATTTGTGATGGGGAAGGTGGCTGTGACATTCGTACTGTGATTCGGGGGCTGTTTCGCATTTTCGCCCCCTTAACGCCCTTTTTTGGTTAAATTTAAGGCATTTCCGGCTCTAACTCTCAACCAACACATGCTAATTACATTCCCTCTGTTGTCACAGGTCCCATTCATCACAGCGAAGGTGGCCATGACATCCTACGTGGTTTGGGGGCTGATTCGCATTTCATCCCGTAATTTTTTGATTAAGTTAATACTTTTCGGCTCTAATCCCAAACTACGTATGCTAATGACATTCGTCTATGTGACAGGTTCTATTTGTCATAGGGAAGGTGGCCGTGACATCCGTACCGTGGTTCGGAGGCTGTTTCCCATTTTCACCCCATTATCGCCCTTTTTTGGGTAAGTTTAAGGCATGCTAATTAAGGTGTTTTGCCACAGGTCCTATGTGTTTTTTATTTTTAGTTTAAGGCACGCTAACTACCCATCTCTTCACCAACCTCATCATTGACCTAAGCCTATCACACTCCCATAAATTTACTAAATTCTACATCTAAAATCTGACTTGAGACTGGTTTGATCACAACATCTATAACAGTTGAAATAATCAATTAAGTAAACGTACATGACGTGAGGATCACATGCATATTTTTCCTATACGTGCAATGCTGCACCATTGATAAAAGCGTTGGACCAAAGTCCAAACATAGTTTTATAAGCTAGAAAGTGTCATTTCATCAACTCTAAGCACTACAAATGCAAATAGACTCAAACCTTGACAGCCAAAGTAATTTGTCCACAATTTTTTTTAGTAATTTCCAAATAATGTTTGACAACCAAGAGTAGAGTCACAAATTCATATAATTAATTTGATATAAACATTCAAGTATTGAGAAAAATGAAGAAAATGAGGACATGAATTTGATATAAACATTTAAGTATTCAACGTTTGAACGTACCAAAAGTGTAAAAGTTAAACCAGCAACGAAGCATAAAGTCATATCGCCCTATCATTGGCTAAGAATAATAGATCGAGGCAAAGACATGATAAATTGTTATTAAATTCTATAAATTTTATTGTATGAATTGGAAGTACAAGCAAAACCCTAAACCCTAAGCAAATTCCAAAGCTTTCGATGGAAGAAGAGTTTTGGGGGTTGCATTGTAGTTGGAGTGCTTATTTTTTGTATTTATAAATGGTTACATGTATCTCAAACTAATTCATATTTCTAGAAGTATGAACGTATAATATTAACCATCTTGTGAACTTTTATAATTCATTTATCTTATAACCATTGCATATTATTCTGAAATGGATTTGCTAAACTTGTATGGGCCCTATCATCATATTTGCCATATTTTCCTCTTGCTCTTCAGCAAAGAACAACATGCCAATTGGGCCTATCACATATTGGACCATGATTAACATCCGAAAAGGAAAGGCAAGCATGTAGGATATAAGGTGAAGGATATGTAGTATGCCATGCACACACAAAGACAAGCATGTAGTTACTTTTCAGACCATATTGCCACTGAAATAAATTAATAACACCTCCCTCTATCACCCACTAAAGGCGAATTGATTATTGCATAAGATTCCAGAATGAATTTTTTTATGGTATCTCAAAGTAATTCCAGTAGTGACATATATTATAAAATAGTGAATGCTTGATAGCTAGCTATATCCATATGCATGAAAAAACATGTTTTGTGTAAGTCTATGGAATTCACATAAATGACAACCAAAGTTAAAACTACTTTATTTGTCTTTATAATGCAGAATAACTGATATATTGGTATTCCAGGACATGGCACACAACAAAGTGAATGGAAAGGAAACACTAAGTTTAATTGTCATGGGGAAGCTGCCCTAAGTTTAAGTCGTTTTCGGCTCAAACTCCAAGCCTACGGGTCCCAATTACATTCCGTCTGCTGTCACAGGTCATAATTGTCATGGGAAGCTGTCCGTGACAGCCATATAGTGGTGAGGGGGCTGTTTTGAATTTTTGCCCCTGGAACACCCTTTTTCGACTAAATTTAAGGGTTTTCGGCTCAAACTCCAAGCCTACGGGTCCGAATTACGTTTTTTCCATTGTCACAGGTCCTAATTGTTATAGGAAAGCTATCCATAACTGCCATACAGTGGTTTGGGGACTGTTTTGAATTTTTGCCCTCGGAACGCCCTTTTTCGAGTAAGTTAAGGCGTTTTAGAACACTTAAATTGATAAACGAAGGCTCCTTTACCAGCAGTTGTCTGGTATTGGTTTGCATAACTATTGAAGGATCATTTTCTATGAGAGGATCAATGGTGGTTGTTGAGTTACTTGTGAGACCCAAATCTCCAATAACTACAATTCGACGAGGATAGCTATTGGGTCCAGACGATGGTAAGGTTTCAAAGATTTGCTCATCACTCATAGTTGGAAGAGAACTATTACCACACTTGTAATAATACTTTGTTCTAGGTTCAAGACATACAGTAAAACCTAGAGCTCCTCGATGCTAGTTTGGAAAAATCAGCCCAAAGTACTAAAATCAGAAAAAAGAAAAAAAAATAAAAATAAAAATCTTATAAACCACTCAAAGGACTCTCCATCAATGGCAGTTATAGCATGATACCATCTCGCAAATACTATAGTGGTTTGGTTTTGATTTGAACTAGTTTCAAACATTTATCTTGAGTACTAATATATGAATACATTCAAACATTGGAAGACCTAATCAGATTAGCATGAATAGGAGAAGAATACACATCAATTGATCCAATGTTAAAATTCAGTGCTAAGAATGGGAAGGAACTATTGTCTAACTCACATCCACACTCCATTTTCTTGCTGAAAAACATGGATTATTTTGGAAATTAGTTGTACAGAAGCTTAAGTTTTCTAATCAACAACACAAATCCTTATTTCCATGTAAGGGCCATCTATTTTAACTCCTGTATGGAGTATGCAGTGTTCATTAACAGCAAAATTCATATTGAATAGCCATATGGCAGATTTGGGGCATTGCCAGAGCAGGTTCATACTCAAGGACTACCATGATTAATCAAATGATTGTTGCCTAAATCACCAGTCCTAATACTTCCTATCACTGTGCCTTTATATCGGATAAAGTAAAGGGATAATTTTTTGTTTAATGTATTTATCTTTATATCTTTTCTTAATTGCTACGTTTGAATTGAGTACGTTAAGCATCAAAATGCCAACAATTAAAAGAGTTGTGTTACTTCTTTCCTACCAATTTTCACATGATGAATGATGCCAGAGGTGTAATTCCAAAGAACCTCAAATGGGTACAATTGACTGTAAACTGTAGAAATAGAGGCAGAGAATAAGAGGAGAGTGGGGCATACCTCAAGGCTGAACCTGGAGCTGGACTGAACTGGAAAATCTGGTGTAGAGTTTTGATCAGAGAAGATCGATGGGTGTAGACACCTCATTTTTTACTGCCCTTACGACTTGGACGCCATCACTTGCACACCCAATGATGAGTGTATATGCTTGATAAGTGCTCGAAGTCCTTAATGGAATGCCACAGCTTTGATCCTTTCAAACCCTACACACATGTTGCCTTATTTTTGGACCAAAACTAGAGATTTTCAAGCCTGCAACCTTTTGTGGCCTGCCAGCCCTTTCTATTGGCTGCCGGCCATTGCTTCTAATTGCCGGCCACTGATGTGGCTTGCCAGCCACTAGTAGTGGCCTGCCGGCTACCAATGTGTTTTGCAAATATTTTTCTGTTAACTGTGCCAGTTGTTGGCACAGATGCATACACCTTCCTACACGTGTATGTACTGATATTTTTGAGGAAGTTGCATGGTTCTCTATATATAGGAGGCCTCCCCTTCCATTTTTAAGGTTGGAATTCTTTTAGAGAAAAAATTCTCTCTCTCTCTCTCTCTCTCTCTCTCTCTCTCTTACAATTTCTTAGCTTTTTGCAAGCTTTTTCCTATACACTCTAAACCAAACCTCTCCATCTTTGAGCTTGGTACCTTTGAGCCTTGTTTAAGCTCTTGAGGGTGTGTTTGCCTTGTTTTGTTGCCTAGATTGGTTCTTCTCTTCAAGAGATATAAAGCTTTGCTTCTCTATTTGCTTTAATCTCTTTTTTTCCTATTGTTTTTCCTTTGTTTTTAGGCTGTATAAACTCTGTAGTTTTAGGCTGAAACTTGTGGTTTAAGGCCAATAAGGGTTGAGGGGGTGGTTCACCCTTCTTTACACATTGCTTTCAAGGCCTTTGCCCTTGTGTTTCCCACTATTACAATATCTTTTTTTTGAGCTTTTAAACACTGATTTTCAAAATTATTTTAGTGGCTAAAATCATGTTTTGAAGTCCAAAATTGGAAGGGTTAGCCTCCCCTCCTTGTGTTTTATTTACTAGTCTAGCATGCTCCATATTTTAGCTTATTGTTCTAGTTATTTTTGTCTCAATTCCATCATGTTTTAGAACTTATTTAGCACTGTGTTAGCACTATTTTTAAGTGTTAATTGCATTTGGGCCTTGTATTGCATGCTTGTAGTGCAAGTGTCCTTATAGGTTTGGTGGTTTAGGCCTTAGCCACTATCTTATTTGAGTTGATAGTGTTTATTTCATGCTTTCTATACTTGTGATCACCTTTAATCACCTATGTAACCTCCCTTATTTCTTGCTTTTTCTTTGCTTTGAAAGTGGTTTCAAATTATTTGTTTGTTTAAGCATGAGATTAATGTGTCATGCTTAATGGTTTAATCCCTTTGGGGTTCATTACCAACGGTATGATGTCTCTTTCAAGCCCAAAATAACACTTGGTTTGAGCCATCTTTCCATTAGAGGACATAAAATTCACTTTTGGACTTAATTGATTAAAGAATTGAGAGGTAACAAAAATGGAGTAATAAAATTAGTGAATAAAAAAAGGTGCAAGATAATAATTTGGTTTGGGTTCCTTCGGAGGTTAATTGAAACCTTAAGTCTCGAGTCGTTTCATACTCACTAGTGATGAAAATGGTTCAAGATTCATTGTCAACTACTTCCCTTGATCATTCATGATAGGAAGGCTGTTTTAAGAGTCTTGTTTTGTTGCATTTATTGAACTTGCACTTTGGTTCATAGGCCATCATGCAATGAAATTGCATAAATGGATGGTTTGTGAATCAAGTTTTACTACTCCTTTGAGCTGTTCAAATGATAAGGAGGGGTAAGTTGTGCAAACAACCCTTAAGAATACCCTGTCCCTGCTCTATTTGCTCTCTGTTGCAGTAGGACAAACCAGTCATTAATGGCTGGCAAGCTATCTTCACTGGCTAGCAGGCCACCATCAATGACCAGCAGGCCATCATCAGTGGACGACAAGCTATCTGTCGGCCACCTGTGCAAAATTCAGCAGTGTACTTTTGAAGCAGAACAAAATTGGTCTTGAGGTGGAAAATAGTGCAAGTGTTTAACTATGCAACAGAGGCATTTGGTAACAGAAACAATGGCTTTTTCGGGTGGAAAGTCCATGCATGCATAAGCATTCTTCGTTTCTAGAGAAGGAGTAATTAAAGTGGTAAATTTAGTTACTTCATGTTGTACTTAGCTAGTTAAACTAGTTATTTAATTTTGTCTTGTAATAATTAGTTAGCTAGAATAGTTAATTAATTTGTTGTAATAATTAGTTAAGTAGTTTAGCTAAATTTTTCATTTGGGTTTGTATTAGTTAATTAGCTTAGCTTTAATTAGTTAGTTAGTTAGTTAGTTAGTTAGTTAGTTTATTCGGACCCTTCTGTGTGAGGGCGCAAATATTGTAATAATGTGCATGTGTTCCAACCCCACGTCTTTCTCCCTTTTATTTACTAGCTTATGATGGTTAGTTTAGGGGCATCATGTTTTGTTTAGCATTCTCCATGTTTGCATCCACTTATTTTGCATACACCGAGGCTCGGCGCATCATTCTAACTTGCATTGTTAGTTGAATACTTCTATGAATACATGCTTAGACTGCATGCTATCAAATTGATTCATATGCCATATTAGTAGCCGAGCCTAGTAATTGCATATCGCATGTGATGCATTAGTCATGTCGTATAGTTAGGAACATGTATTTTTCTAACTTTATCATCTTTTCTTTTTTGGCTTGGAATACTAGGTAAGCCTTTACTTGCTTTAGCATATTGCATGAGTGTGGTTGTTGCCATATCTAGCATGTTCACCAAGAGGCTAATTGCTTAAGTGATAGCTGTTTGAATGCCTATGGATGAAGGCTAATTGCTTGAATTGGAATAATTTGAGTAATGTAAATATGATATCACTTTTTCAAGTGGTACATATTCGAAACAATTTTGAAAACAAACATGAATCAAATGCTCCAATTTTTGCAAGTTAGTTTATACTTGTTGTGTGCACATCACATAGTAATGCTAGACTAATAATCGGAACAAGAGCATATAATGTAAATAAGGTTCATATCATGATTAGTAGAGGCCGATCTTTGATCGGGTGAGCGGGGGTGCTCAATTCATTACCTTTCCCTCTTGTACCTAAGTTCCCAAATCGAGACAATCTGGGTGATGACGAACACGTGGCCTTTGGTACGATTCATGGGTTTCCTAAATTTCCCAAAAATATTTAGGTGGTGACTCTGTATCTGGCAAAACAGTCCATTTTTGGCAATTTGATTCAAAATCGATTTTTTAAAAGATTTCTCGAAGTTGAACTCGTTGGTGTTAATCTATTTCACATTGCACTTATGGAATCAAATTCAAAACCACGGGAGTCCGATACTGTAGGGATTATTCATCTTCCGAAAGGGGGCACAAAAAAGTCGAGCTATAGTTTCTGGCGACTCTACTAGGAAAATTACAGAACTTGACTTGAACTTCATGATATGAAATTTTATCTACACTTATATGTTTCTTTGCATTGCATTTGCATTGGTACGCTTAAGTCACTGTGGCTGCCATCTGCTATTCTTGGATGGTTTGCCGGAGGCTTGCCTAAAAGCTTGCCAAAAGGCTGACCAGTTGCGGGCTCTGCCATGATGGGAACACAACCCTTGGATTTGGACTACTGCTGTACCGTTTGATCTTCCTTTCACTTCTTGGTGTTAGGCGTGAGAGATATATTAGGTAGTCTTACCGAGGCACCCCTTTTGACCATTTGGCCTAGTTACATATAGTAAAGCCATAGAAACTGTTCCAAACTAGGACAAGATGCTTACCCGAATATAGGATTGTGTGAAACTGTTCCAAACTAGGACAAGATGCTTACCCGAATACAGGATTGTGTGAAACTGCTTTGTCTGAGTAGTGAACCCTAGTTAGGAACTAGGACAGGGTAACCCTACCCCCTCAT
Source organism: Camellia japonica (assembly GCA_030407325.1). Classification (NCBI taxonomy): domain Eukaryota; kingdom Viridiplantae; phylum Streptophyta; class Magnoliopsida; order Ericales; family Theaceae; genus Camellia; species Camellia japonica. Next base: position 87,805,319 of record JAPPVO010000002.1, read on the forward strand.
AGGGGTGTTTTGGCTCTCACTTAACTGGTATGTGCTTTATAGTGAAACTGTACAGGAAGGTGCATATCAGTTTCAAGTTTGGTATTTGTTTTGGGGGCAAAATTTAGTGTTGAATGCAGTTCTACAACTTTGATTACATCTATGTTGGTAACATTATTAGCTGAATGCTGTGCAGTTTCTGATTATTGCTTTCTTTTTGATTTATTTCTTTTTAATAGGTAGTTTAACACCATAGCTTCAGAAAGTTCAGACATCCCCCAAGTACTCTGGACTCGAGTCAGAAGGCTCTGCAAAGCTGGGGATCTTGTTCGGAGACAACCGATGTTTACTTCACTCCTACCGGTTTCGAGACGGAGGAGAGTCAAGCAGAATTCACCAGTTCAGTTTTTACAGCAATCACCCCTCAATTCACCTGTATGCCGTTAGGCTCAGGGACAGTCTTCTACATCTAGTCCAGCATGGGATCACTCGCCTATTCCGATGACGCAGTATCTCACAGTCAGTATGGAGGAATTGATCCATCATCCTCAGCAAACAGTTAAAACCCTACAGCAAGATACTGCTCGTTAGGCTTAGGTCACACCCCGTCAGGCCAAAGTAATAAATAGGCTACAACAATAGCAGCCGCAGCCGGCTGCGGCCTCTGCATCCCATGCACCTTCCACGAGCATCCCAACACCCAGAGCCACTATCCATAATGTCTAAGAAAATCAGGGCAATCCAGCAAAGCCGATCCCAGCATAAGCCTCCAAAGCACCTGTGTATCAAACTGAAGCTCCATTTGAGTTTGAGATGGACCCAACTGTACTCAAGGTCAACAAACTGAAGAAGCTATTCAAGAGAGCACAAGGTGTTAACTCCATCTCGGACTTAGAGGATGGGTATACCGATTCTGTAGTGACATTACCGGATCAGTTCAAAATGCCGCACATCGACCGATTCGACGACTTTGGAGATCTGATGGTCCACCTTCAGTTATTTTTGGACATCTTGCGGTCGATGGGCCTGACTAGACTACAAAAGCTGCTTCTCTTTGGCCAGACCATGTCAGGAATAGCAGCCATATGGTATGCGAAGTTGGAGGATTTGTTAAGAAGAATTGGGAGAAAATGGTCGAGGCCTTTATTGCTCAATAATCATATAACACACAAATCGAGGTCACAACTCATGATCTCGAGGCAACGCACCAAGAACCGAAGGAGGGCTTTTCTGAATTTGTGACGAGGTGGAGAGCTAAGGCTTCAATGATGACCACAAAGCCTTCTGAGAAAAATTAGATAAGGATGGTAGTCCACAAACTGCACGGGAAGTTGTTACAGAAGATGATTTTCCTACCTCTGTTTACATTCCCCGAGCTCTATGAGATGGGGGTGTAAATTGAAGAAGCCATGAAACAAGAGAGCAGGCAAAGAGGCCTTTTATGCACAGTTCCAATGCTACCACCAATGGTAGCACAGCTGCAAGGCCGTCAGATGTGAGCGTTGTCACCACCACAACCAAGACGGCCAATCCTTTTGCTAACACAGCTCCACAAACTTCATCCAATCCTACCTGATCACAGAGGACCTTTACTCAGCTCTACATGACCTTGTCTCAAGCCATGAAGGTGCTAGTCAAAAAGGGGCACCTCTAACCATTAGAACCCCGCCCATTACCTGATCCTCTTCCACCCAAACACAACCCCACCAAGTACTGCGTGTTTCACTAACAGCATGGTCATGATACTGACCAGTGCTTCTGACTGCGTCATGAGATTCAAGACCTCATTGACAACAAGGTGATCGCATCACCGTAGAAACCAAATGTAACTACAAACCCACTCCCGGCCCACAATCAAGTTCTTTCACCCCAAAATCTAAACCTGATTCATACACTGGCTATCCCCTATGACCCCAACGTATATATTACCCCTTCCCACCTACCAAGATCGACGTTGTTCATTCCCGAAAGCACAGATTTGTGCATGATGGACTTGTCCGCACTTCACCTAAGCCTATGGTGGTGACAGTTACAGTAGAAGGGAGGTCGACCTTGGAGGAAGGTATAAGTCTATTGCTAGAGAGTTCTGAGGACTTACCTAATGGGGTGTACGATCCAACCTGCTACATTGAGCCGACTGGTCAGATCAAGCCAGAATTGGTGTTGCCAACTGTAGTGGAGGTTAATGTGGTTAGGGAGGATGGTCCAAGCCAATGGTTGGATGATTTGGTGGAACTAGAGGAGGATTTAGACAACCTGTAGTTCTTTGACGAACAGGATTAAGGGGATGTATAGATTGGCTGGTTCGACTTGAACGGATCAACCGACAACTCTGGGTGGCTGAGTGATGAGCCGGATAAGGAGAAAGGAACTGAAATGAAACTAAAGGAGAAGGAAGCAAGAATTGCTGTAGTGGCTGGAAGGGCCGATGAGAAGGGAAAGTTGCCAGAGAACGTTAGCATAGAAAATTCAACTCAGGAACTGGGTGCTGTGAGCACTGCGGACATAGGACAGAAAGCTGCATTGAAGCAGTTTGAAAGAGAGAGGGTTGAAGACAGCCAGGAAGCTGTATTGGCCCAACACCCTGTAAGGGATACCTGTGATGTGAAGGTAATACAAATAGAGCCATACAACTGTTTGTCAGCTGTTGAAGGTGTATAGTGGGACGATGACGATCTGCATCTAGCTCACACCAATGAAGACTAGGGTGAGTGCCTCCCAGACAACACGTGGTATGCGGAAGAAGTAGATCACATGACAAGAAGTGGGCGGTATTTTAAACCACCGCACTTAGATTAAGTTGAGGCATCTGGAAAAGATAGAGAGATCGAGAAACAGAAAGAGAAATAGCTGGAAGAAAAGGCAGTGTTGAAACAACTTAAGAAAATCCAAGTTGACATCTCAATCTGGGGCCTTCTCACGGCCTCCCGGGTACATCGACAGGCAATACTATCAACAATGGACAAGGCTAAATTGTCCATTGACACTACCCTCGAAACAGCTTGTGGGATTGGTCTTCCCAGGTAGTGCCAGGCCAATCTTAACTTTCTTTGACAAAGAACTACCACTGGAAGGCTCAGTTCATAACAAACCTTTGTACATATCTATTGAGTGTATGGAGAAATGGGTGCCGGTAGTACTCGTAGATACCAGTTCGGCCATCAATGTATGTCCTTCCCGCACAGCTTATGCAATCGGCCTTAGACTAGCAGACTTTGTGCCCACAACCCAAGTAATTCGGGCGTATGATAATATGAGCAAAGAGGTCATGGACATGGTGCAAATTAGAGTTCATGTGGGCCCAGTTGCGCAAGATGTCGAGTTCCATGTCTTGGATGTGCCGGCTACCTTCAATTTGTTGCTAGGGAGGCCCTGGTTGCATCATGTGAAAGCCGTCTCCTCCGCTCTCCACCAAATGGTGAAATACCCTCACGAGAAAGGAGTGGCGATTGTTTTTGGGAATTCATCCATCCATCCCCCGCCAGAGGTAACTACACCAGTGTTGGAAATCACTCATGGCGAGGAGGATGTATTCCTCTCAGGGTTCACTTTGGCTAAAACCCGGGTAGTGCAAACCATATTGGCCTTAGACAAAGGCATGTACGTCAGCTGCCAGTTTATCTATTTCATGAACAAACTACAGCATGTGCTAGGAATGAGACTTGGAAGAAGCGGCCAGAAAGGCGTGGCAGCACTGACAGATGTGCCACATAACCCATATGCCTTTGGTCTGGGCTATGTACCCACCAAAGAGAACTGGATCAGGAAAGGTGAAGAAATCAGAGGCAGAGCCAAGGCTAAGCAAGCCGGGAAACACTATGAGCTCATCCACAGGCCAATCCAAGGAACGCTGAATGACCGCTTTGTTTAAGAGGGAGGAGATTTCCCCTTTTGTAGTTTTCCTGAGCCTTGGGTGGATTCCACGAGGCAGCGTGTCCCCGGGTTTGAAATCTTTTTTTGACCTGCAGCTGCAAAGCAGTGATATTGAACAAAGGACTGAAACACAAAAGCTGAGCAGAGCTTGGAAAGTAACTCAAACAGTAGCGAACTTGGAGTAGGGGCAGCACTGGCTGGTCTCCTAACAGATCATGCAGCTGACTTAGAGAACTTGGGAGATAATCTTACCATCTCCATGATCGGGGAAGAACCAGGTGTGAACCCATTCAGCAGCATTTTGGATGCATCAGAGGCACCATCTCTTATCTGGCAGATGGAGGAAGGTTATCTATCCAGTTCTGAGTCAGGTAATGAGCTAGAATCTGATTTCACTGAGTCTGTGGAGTTAGAATCAGATTCCAGTTCTTCTGAGTCTGAGTCTAGTATTTCTAGGGGTGGTAACCCAAATACCAAAGTCCTATCTAGATCTTCATTCAGCTTTTCTTTTAAGTTTGTAACCGAAGATCTAGACCTTTTGAATGAGAACTCTACGAATTTTGTGTACTTCTCTGTGCCATTGGTTTATTGTGTTGACCAAGATTTTCAGAATTTTAATGAAAACGAAGAAGAAGGAATTTCTCTAGTTTTGAAAAACTTGATTAATCGAGAGGAGGAGAGGTTTGCTAAACCCTGTCCTGATGAAATCATTGCCATTAATGTGGGTACTAAGAAGGATCCGCATTTGGTCCAAATCGAGTCCATGTTGTCTTCAGAAGAGCACGAGCGCTTAGTCGCTTTATTAAAAGACTTCAAAGATGTTTTCACGTGGTCCTACGAAGACATGCTTGGAATCAATCCTGAGATTGTACAACATCGGATCCCTTTTGACCCTGAGGCCCCACTGATCAAGCAGAAGTTGCGTAGAATCCGTCCGGATCAGGCACTGAAAATCAAGGAAGAAGTCACCAAGTAGATCGAGGCAGGTTTCTTGTTAGTATCTAAGTATCCGACTTGGTTGGCCAACATCATCCCAATGCCAAAGAAGGATGGTAGAATCTCAGTGTGTGTGGACTTCCGAGACTTGAACAGAGCCAGTCCGAAGGATGACTTTCCTCTGCTACACATTAATGAGTTAATGGACTTCATTGCAGGCCATGCATTGCTATCCTTTATGGATGGGTTTTCCGGGTATAACCATATTCTGATGGCACCCCAGGACAGAGAAAAGACATCATTTATTATGCCATGGGTTACCTACTGCTATCGGGTTATGCCATTTGGGTTGAAGAATGCCGGGGCTACCTATCAGAGGGTTGTAACCACCATTCTAAATGACATGATCCACAAAGAGGTCGATGTGTACGTCGACGACATGATTGTCAAGTCTAAAGAAAGAGAGGGCCACTACATCGCCTTGGAGAAATTCTTTCAACGGATCAAAGAATACAGGTTGAGACTGAACCTGTAGAAATGCACCTTTGGCGTAACGAAAGGGAAAATACTGGGCTTTTTGATCACATAAAGGGGCATTAAAGTAGATCATTCCAAAATTAAGGCCATCCTAGAAATGCCACTACCAAGGACTGAAAAGGAAGTGCGAGGCTTTCTGGGTAAAGTGTAACTCATAAGACAGTCTATTTCCAAATTAACCTTAACTTGTGAATCACTATTTGGTCTCCTGAAGAAAAGGAAGAAATTTTGATGGGATGATCGATGTCAATTTACCTTCGAGCAGGTCAAGCAGTACCTTCAGAATCCGCTTGTGTTGTCGTCGCCAGAGCCGGGGAAGCCTTTGATTATGTACCTGTCAGTGACAGACACGACCATGGGATGCATGCTCGCCTAGGAATCTAAAGATAGGGTAGAGAAAGCCATCTACTACTTAAGCAAGAAAATGTTGGATTACGAGACCCGCTATACTCTGTTGGAGAAAGCTTGGCTAGCCTTGGTATGGGCTACTAGAAAGTTGAGGCACTACATGTTAGCTCACTCTGTAATCCTAGTTTCGAGATTAGATCCCATCAAATATCTTTTTGAGAAACCGGTGCTTACTTGTAGGCTAGCCCATTGGTTGCTTCTTCCCTCCGAATTTGATCTCAAATATGTCACCCGCAAGTCGATCAAGGGAAGAGCTGTAGCGGAGTTCTTGGCAGACCACCTAGTAGAAGAGGATGAGGCAGTGGAATACTTGTTCCCAGATGAAGCCATTTTGCAAGTTGAAGAGGAAACTTGGACCATGTACTTTGACGGAGTGTCCAATTAGTACGGTTATGGGATAGGTGCGTTGCTGATTGCACCTGACGACTCCCATATACCTTTAGCCTTCAAACTCCGGTTCAAGGTGTCCAATAATGAAGCGGAATATGAAGTGTGTATCACTGGTTTATAAGCCGCCCTGGAACTGGGGGCAATAAGATTGGATGTTATCGGGGACTCGAACTTAGTTGTTTCTCAAGCGAATGGAGACTAGAAAGTCAAAGAAGAAAATATGAAGGTTTATCACCAGACCTTGGATGTTCTGATTCCTAGGTTTGAAAAGATGACTTTCATGCATCTACTGAGAGAGAACAACAGGTTCGTTGATGCTTTAGCAACTCTATCTTTTATGGTAGACATCCCACTTGGAGTCTGGATGCGTCCAATTATCATTGAGCAGAAATACACGCCGGCTTATGAAACTATTGACGCGATAGATGAAGTGCAAGACAAAAACCCTGGTACTACGATATTTGGAACTTCTTGGAAAAGGAGACATATTTACCAGGGGCAAATGCCAAGGACAAAAGGGGAATACAGCGAATAGCTGTCCAATTTATCATCTGCGGAGGTAAACTGTATAAAAGAGATCATTTGGGAATGCATAAGTTGTGTGTCGAAGAAGAGGAATCAGAGCGCTTAATAGAGGCCATCCATGGAGGAGAGTGCGGGCGCATATGAACAGAGTGATGCTAGCCTGAAAGATTCTCAGGCAAGGTTACTACTGGTTCACCATGGAGAAGGATTGTATTGGTTTTGTCCGGCGATGCCACAAATGCCAAATTCATGCCAATCGCATGAATATCCCGCCGTCAAAACTGTACAACATGTCTTCGCCATAGCCTTTCTCAATCTGGGGAATCGATGTTATCGGTGTAGTCATACCAAAAGGGTCGAATGGGCATGAATATATCTTGGTTGCGATTGATTACTTTACAAAGTGGGTGGAAGCTCAGTCCTATGCAGTGTTGAAGGCATCACATGTGGCTAAGTTTATTAGAAACAATATCATTTGCCGGTATGGAGTCCCAAACGAGATCATATCAGATAATGGCTCCCACTTCAAGAAAGAGGTGATAAACTTGTTGGAGAAATACAATGTGGCTTTTCATAAGTCATCTACATATAAGCCGCAAACCAATGGAGCTGTTGAAGCTGCCAACAAGAACATCAAGAACATCTTGCAGAAGATGGTTGAGACCTACAGGGACTGGCCAGATAAATTGCCATTCACACTCTGGGGCTATAGAACTTCGATTCGAACGTCTACAGGGGCAACTCCTTATTCTCTCGTCTATGGGATGGAAGCTGTTTTGTCAATTGAAATATAAGTCCTGTCACTACAAGTTATGGCTCAGTGTCAGATAGCAAAGACGGACTGGCAACAAAGCAAATTTAAGGAGTTGATGTTTGATTAGAGAAGGCCGAAAGCATTGTATCATGTTCAGGGCTACCAGTGCAGTATTGCCAGGGCTTTTAACAAGAAAGTTAAGTCCCAGAATCTCAAAGAGGGGGACATGGTGCTGAAAGACAACCGAGCTCCCATTCATGACCCTAGGGGCAAGTTCAAACCGAATTGGACTGGTCCTTACATCATTAAAGCTATCTGGTCGGGTGGAGCTGTTATTCTCATGGACTTAGATGGCTTGGAATTTTCACAACCGATCAACATGGACAAGTTGAAGAAATACTATCCCTGAGAGGCTCGCTAGGCCAAAAACCCGAAAGGGCAACCTAGGCAAAAGTTAGAGCATGAAAAATTAGAAATAAAGAAAAACTGAGCATGCAAGGTTGAAAACCCTAAAGAGCGACTTCGGCAAAAGTTAGAGCATAAAAGGAGAGAGTTAATACTCGAATGAACCTGAACCGAACTCCGTAAGGTCTGATTCCCATCTTCGGGATATATAGGCAACTTCATCTTGAAGTCCGGCTGTAATCATCTCCAACTCAACTGTCCTGTCCATGTATCTGATCAAGTCATCTTTGTTTGTTCTTTATCTAAGAGTTCGGTTGTGATCTTTACTCTGAGAAGAAGAGCTGGTTACAATGCAGAACAGTGTATGCAATCAGGGGTAGTTATGATCTTTTGATTCGAGGTTGTACATCTTGAGGATTGATTCCATGCGTGTCAGGTGGTGATCCTTATCAAAAATGGTTTTGGAAAGTTTTAATAAAAGTTGATTTTGTTCAAAATTTTACCTTTTACAACTTAGACCATTTTTGGACCAAAAGGAAAATTTTTAGTGCTCACAACTTTAGTTTCATTGATTTCAACATTAAGTTCTCCAACTCTCTGATACAAATCGTTGCTTTTATTACATCGAAAAGCTTGAAAAGAAAGGTTAAAGCAATAAACTAAGGGCATAGGTGAGTCAAGTGCTCCTGCGTCCTCTACTCATGCTTGCGGAAGCTTCTGAAGCCAAAGTGGGCCCGGTTTGTGCCTCGTCCTCGAGCTAAGCCAAGAACTTGCCAGAAAGGGCATAATTGAAACCAAGGGCGGGTACCAGAAGCTCTCTCCTCCTCCAAGCAGCAAGGTACCAAGCTAGGTGTGAACCACAAACTAGAAATGAAGCTAGATATTCTACTCCCTCCTCTGTGCAGGTTTGATCATACCCGAACTTACGTCTGAACTGGAAAGGAAAGTAGAACACGCAGTGCGTGAGGCCGATCAACTGTATGCCAGGCTGCCAAGCCATGCTGTAACTCATCCCGATCAGATTGATCCAGGGGCAGTGCCATGCTATGTCGGTTGCAGATCTGCTGCACATCTGGTTGCACCACTATCTCTCGTTGGAGAAATTCACTAGTCGGTGGCGGAAGAAATAACCTCCAGCTGAGTACTCAGGGCAAGAGTCCACTACCTTCAACTTATCCATAAGCCATAACTGGAAAGGGACGAAAAATAAGAGAGATTAAAGAATAGAGGGATGTATGTTGAGAGAAAAGTAAGAAAAGGGCTTTGAGAGAAAAATAGAGCATGAGTGTCGAGTGATGTGAGAAACACATATGAGAAAAGGGTGGGAAACAATACCTGGAGAAGTAGTGGACTCCCCGCAAATCTGGTAGTCTCTCGCCGATGAAAGGCATCCAAGCCCATCAAGGTCTTGGCCAGCGCCAAACCAATGTAACTCTTCCCTTTTTTCAGACCTTGGGCCACTTCGATCAATCGAATGCTAGACCCGTCAAAACTAGGGGCAAGAAGGAAATGGGCAAGCATACATAAGCAGAGAGCCTGCTGCCGAAAACCTCGCCAGAGAAGGTCGCCTCTGTCACCGATGTTGGAACGGGTATGTCTAGTTCTCCGTTATGGGCCAAAGATCGAGCCTCATGCAAAGTGAGCCCACACATCCGTCCCAAAGCTTGGGTGTGGCCAAAACGGGGCTGAGGCATGATTTCCTTATTGCACTGAGTTTCCGTCAATGCTTGAAATTCTTCAAGTGTCGGGCATATTTCTTGTGCTCTGAAGCGAAAGACATATGTAATTGGGTCCCAGCATCGGGCTACAGTGTGGAGGAACGAAAAACAAAGTGGAGTATGACTCAACGAAAAAAGTCCATTTATGCTGAAACCCTAAGAATTTACTTTTTCCGTGCCGTCTAAAGAAGCTATCTAATTTGTGAGCTTCTCGGCAATGAATATCTCTATCTGTGAAAGAAATTGTAGCTGAAATGAGGTTCTGGAGAAGAAATCATGAAGCAAAACCTTTTGTAGAAGATATGGTTGTAGTGGAAGCTAGTTGTCAACAATCTGGAGGTTATTCACTGTCGGCCACCTCTTGTGGCCGACAGGCCACCTCTTCTGGTCAGCAATTGCTATCTCTCGCTTGCCATCCACCTGTGTGCTAGGCAGTGTTGGCAGTATGTGTTTTGTCTTGATCTTTGAGTGTTTTAAGGTCTTGTTTTGAGTCTTTTGGTTTTAGCAAGTATGTTTATTTCTTTTTTGAGTTGTTTTTGCTTTGTTTATCGAGTTGTATTTTGTATTTTGGTTGTTGGTCAGCTCATTACCTGATTAAGAACATTGTTTCAATCAGTGCTCTCTTTGCAAATTTGATTACAAGTCCATTTCATGCAAATATGGTGCTCACAATGCAAAAATAACAAACACATTTCAGAAAAGCTGTGAGGTTTTATTCCGCTCATGGTTTTTTACAAAAGAGGAGTACAAGTTTCAAAGCAAATAAACCTATCTGAAGCTATACATGTGCTAATGCTACCAAACAAAAAGAAACTAAGCAACAAAAAAAAAAATATTCAGCGTCAGTTGCCTCAGGCTCGAAATGCTCTCTTCGTTCTCTTCCTCGGAGGGGACTCGAGAGCACTGTACACCACTGTCGGAATCAGACTCTGAACCAAAGCCTGTATCATCTCTGCTCCCTGCCTCAGAGCCCACCTCGGCGTCACCTCTACTCTCGGACCCCGAGCCAGCATCATTATCTCCACTCTCGGTTGACTTAGCATGTCGACTCACTGCCTCCTCGAAGTCACTAGTCTCAGCATCATCGTCACTCAAAATGGGCTTTGAAGGACTGCTCTGGCCTCGGGTGCCCCTATCTCTGCCTCGACCATGGCTCACATCTCGACTACGAGCTGGGGCCTGTTTCTCTCTCCTCCCTACTGCTAGTACTGCTGGTGCTGTTGCCGCTGGTGCCCTTGGTGTAGAGGGAATCTGAAAAAATAGTTGTTAACAAATCAGCTACAGTGTGTGTATCAGATACAAGCATAGTATGCAGAATAAGTGTCATGCAGAAATCAAATACCGTATGAGTACAGTGTATGAGTACAGTGTGCCAATGCAGTATATCAGTGCAGTTTAGGGAAGACTACAGTTGAAATGCCGATGTATCAGTGGAAATATGATAGCGTGATGCACAACAGAGTGAGTAATGAAATGCAGGCTGAACTAAAAGAAATTACCTAGATACCGTGGAGACTGAGCAGCATCTCCTTGTATACTCGAGCAGGCTCCCTGTATACTCTATAGGTGCCTGCAAGTGTGTTTGGGTGATCAATGTCTGGAATAAACATATCTAAAATGGAAATGGGGTGTAAATTGTAAAGTATGGTCCATACTTGAGACGCGTCTCGAACTCTGACAAACTCGTGCCCTGCTTCGGCCGGCTCGATCGGAATCTGATAAGCAGTCCCAGTCGGTCGCCAACACATAAACGCAGTGGGAAGCTCCGGCCAATGAGTAATCTACTCAACGGGGAGAGCCCCTCTAGTATGGGCCCTGGTCGCCTGAGTTGCCTCGCCCGCCACAGGAGCCCAAACTCCCTCGCCTGCGTGATCGCCCGTCAAAGGAGGCATAAGATAGGTCTGAATAAATGTCGTGTAGTCGCCCTCTCCTCTGAAGAAATCAGCGTCTAGCCCTACCATGCACTGCATGACTGCGTCAATTGGTAGGCTATCTGCTGCCCTTATAGACGCTGGGGGTGGCATCGGAACGGACTGGATCGGCCGTATGTATCTCTCGCTCAAAAACCAAGCCCAGCAAACTAAGCCCTCCAGCAAAATCCAAAAGCGCGATATGCCCTAGGCTTCTGCATACTGATCTCTTACCCCGGCCGACATCGTCACCCAAGGTTGCCACGCGATCTGCAAATAGAGAATCTACAGATTGTTAGTTGCCGTCAGTTGCCAAAGTGTGAATTAGAGTAGTATAGCAAAAATGACTGTGAGTTTCGAGTTACCTCAGTAGCGACTACTATATCGAAGTAATAACAGAAGAAGGCGAAAGTCTTACGACTCTAGCGCTGATACTGACCATCGTATCGTCTCGAGTAGGGAACCATAAGGGGGAGCTCTTCCCTAGGCTTTGGAGCGAGAGCTGGAAAATATGCATAAACCCATAGCTGCAAGGAAAGTGTAGTGATGTGAACCGAGTATGAACAGATATAGAAAGTGCAAAGTAGAAAGCACAGAGCATGAACAAATAAAGAAAATGCAAAATAGAAAACACAGGTGTTGAGCAGATATAAAGCAGAAAATGTGAAGTAGCAAGTATAAGTACAAAGAGGGAACCGAAACGCATACCTCCCAGGCTCACTAGTTTTTCCCTTCCTCATACAGGAGGTAGAGCTCATGTAGCCGTAGAGGGTGGTGAGGCCAACTCTGCCCCAGTGGTATAGAACCAAACCCGGGAAAGGGTCACCAGGGCACTCAACAGATATAAACCTATAGTGTTCCACTTATTCGAAAACAAGGTGGTACCGTGGACAAACATCAGGAAGCCCCGAGCATACTACTCCATCTTCTCTAGTGTCTTGGGCTCGCTCTTGCGGAACTGCTTAGCAAACCAACTGTATCTAACCATGGCTGGCCGGTACAGAGGTGGACGCGCTTCCAATAGGTAGACTCAAGCAGCCTCCTACTTGCCCATGTCTGTGTCAAAAGGGATCGGATCACCCCCTACCCCTAAGCCTGTGATCATGGCAAAGTCGTAGGGAGTCATCGTTATCTATTTAGCAATAGAGAGGTGGAAAGAGTTGGTGGTGTCCCACCACCTCTCCACTAACGCTCTGAGAAAGGGGCGGTTCGCTATGACGCGTGTCAGCCCAGAGTAGAAAAGGCTGAAGCCAGCCTCATCAACGATGTCACGAACCCTGGCAGGGAGTTCATCGTACCAGTCCCTCCCCGTCGTCGCTCCGTACCCCCTGTAGGCATAGGAGTCTCCATGTGGTAGAGAACAAGTGAATCAGATTAGGTAGTATTGAAAGTGCAATCAAATGAAAGGCAGTACAAGAAATGCAGTTAAAGGAAAGCTAGGAATGCATGAAAACAGAGTTCATACCTCAGTAGCGTTGGAAGAAAGGTGGGAGTCTGACTCCCTCAGCAGGAGGTCCTCTGCTACGCCGCGAGCAAAATCACTGAAACGCCTGATGCCTCTAGGCGGCAATATTGCGTGCGGGGATGATATGTCGTCGGATCGAAGGCCACACTCTCAATGGTAACGGCTTTGGCTCGAACTCTAGCGCGAACTCCGCCTCAAGGTCAACCTCAATTTCCTCTGCTGCCCTGCCGACCTTGGCAACCGCTGGCTTCTCTACCTCGGCTACAGGTGGAAACACAGGCGGAACCTCGGAAGGAGCTTCGTCGTGAGGCATATCGTTTGCCATTTGGAAAATGGGTGAAAAGTAGGTGAAAATTGAAGAAAAATGGAGAAAGGAGGGTAAACTTGGAAAAAGTCAACCCTAGGAGAGAAAATGGGAGAAAAAGTCAAAATCCGGGAAAGTTCATGAAACCTGAGAGAAACTCGAGGGAAACAAGAAAAAGCGACGAAATCAAAATCTAATCGGTTTAAAATGTAGAGAATCAAGAGGGTTTTACGAAAAGGTTTGCGTGGAGTGTTGGAAAACGCATACAAAGCACGGATCTAGAGAGAGACAGTGCCCTAAAGAGAGAGGGAGAGGATTGTCAAGCTTGGAGAAGTGAGGAAATGAAGTGTCTTGACCTATACTTAAAGACCCATGCGTAAAAGGACGAATCTGCCCCGAACTGCCACGGGTGGCCAGCAAGCCACCATTGGTGGCCGCCAAGGTTTTTTGGTGGCCGGCAGCTAGCCGACGGCTTCCTCAGGTGGCCGGCAGCTTCCTTAGGTGGCCAGCGGGTGGCCGGTAGCTCTCAGTCGAGTCCTAGTGTTGTTCTGTGCTTCTGTTTCCTGAGTAGTGTATGAAAGGTTCTGTTTTGAAAGCTTGCAGCTATGTTCCAGTGTGTAAATGTGTCCCACTGGCTACTATGAACGAGGTGTATCCTTTTTGAGCATGTTGCAATTCCTCCGAGAGGTAAATCGGAGGTTACCACCTGATATCGTTTTATTCGTTTTGTCAAATTATGTCTTTGTTCTCTTCTGTTGCATAGAATGTGCATTTCACATATACGTATGATGCATGCGTGTCTTACATCATTTATGATTCGTGCGTAGAACTTGATGTCAATTTCGCATAGAATATGCTCTTGTTTCATGCATAGAATATGCTTTTGTTTCTTGCATAGAACCATCCTTCAATTAACATCATCCATCGTTTATCTATCTTGCATAGAACATGCGTTGTCACTGTATTGATTTGTAATCACGTTCACTTTTTGCATCTATTGCGCACCTCTCTGTTTTATCTCAGGACGTGTGAAGAGCAAGCCCGAGCAGTTTCTCCTTTATCTCAGGACACGTGAAGCGTGGCCCTGGGCATGTTTTATCTTAGGAAGCGTGAAGCGCGAGCCCAAGCGATTTCTCTTTTATCTCAGGACGTGTGAAGCGCGGCCCTGGGCATGTTTTATCTCGGGGCGCATGAAGTGCAAGCCCGAGCGATTTCTCTTTTATCTCAGGACCTGTGAAGCGCGGCCCTGGACATGTTTTATCTCGGGACGCATGAAGCGCAGTTTCTCTTTTATCTCAGGACGCATGAAACGCAACCTTGAGCGGGTTTGATCTCGGGACACGTGAAACGCAAACTCGAGTAGTTTGTTTTGTTTCTCAAGATGCATAAGGCGCGATCCTGGGCGGCCTTCATCTCGGGACCCATGAAACGCGACCCCGAGCGGTTTTCATTTTTATGTTTTTTAGGATGCTTGAAACGCAACCCTGAGCGGTGTTTTCTTTCTTCGTCCTGCATTTTGGTGTGGTTAGAGTGTGTTTTAGATCTTTTTGCATGGAACCTATGTCAGTTTTAAGCTTGAAGCTGCTCATTCATATGTTGTTATCTTATTATTACTTATTGCATTTGTTATTGCTTATTACGTCATCTTGCATGGTCATGAGTTTTCAAAATAGTCGGCTTCGCGAAGCGTGTGAGTCCAGCTTCAAAGTATATTTTTCATGCATATCATTTGCATCTTGCCCCAGAACTATGCCGGTTTAATTCCTTGCAAAGGGATACGTAGGCAGCTTGCGAGCACAACCATTTAATTTATGTCTTGATTATTTGTCCAAGTCTTACAGCCTTGTCAAAATAGGTCATCTTCGGGCTTTAACATTCACTCACATCATTTCATGACTCCGAGTTCTGTCAAAGAGCGGCAACTGTAGACACCCCATTTTTGACAGCCCTTACGACTTGGACGCCATTGCTTGCACATTCAATGATGAGTGTATATCCTTGATAAGTACTCAAAGTCCTTAGCGGAATGTCACAGCTTTGAGCTTTTCAAACCCTACACACATGTTGCCTTATTTTTAAACCAAAACTAGAGATTTTGAAGCCTAAAACCTTTTGTGGCCTATTGGCCCATTCTATTGGCTGTCGACCATTGCTTCTGGTTGCCGACCACCAATGTGCTTTATAGATATTTTTTTGCCAACTGTGTCAGCTGTTGGCACAGATGCATGCACCTTCCTACACGTGTATGTACTGATATTTCTAAGGGAGTTGCATGGTTCTCTATATATAGGAGGCCTCTTCTTCCATTTTTAAGGTTGGAATTTTTTTAGAGCAAAAATTTTATCTCTCTCTCTCTCTCTCTCTTACAATTTCTTAGCTTTTTGCAAGCTTTTTTTCTATACACTCTAAACTAAACCTCTCCATGTTTGAGCTAAGGTACCTTTGAGCCTTGTTTAAGCTCTTGAGAGTGTGTTTTCCTTGTTTTGTTTCCTAGATTGGTTCTTCTCTTCAAGAGATATAAAGCTTTGCTTCTCTACTTGCTTTAATCTCTTTTTTTCTTATTGTTTTTCCTTTGTTTTGGGGATGTATAAACTCTGTATTTTTTGGCTGAAACTTGTGGTTTAAGGCCAATAAGGGTTGAGGTTTGGTTCGCCCTTCTTTACACCTTGCTTTCAAGGCCTTTGCCCTTGTGTTTCCCACCTTTACACTATCTTTTTTTTAAGCTTTTAAACACTGATTTTCAGAGTTATTTCAGTGGCTAAAATCATGTTTTGAAGTCCAAAATTGGAAGGGTTAGCCTCCCCTCTTTGTGTTTTACTTACCAGCCTAGCGTGCTCCATATTTTAGCTTATTGTTGTAGCTATTTTTGTCTCAATTCCAGCATGTTTTAGAATTTATTTAGCACTATGTTAGCACTATTTTTAAGTGTTAATTGCATTTGGGCCTTGTATTGCATGCTTGTAGTGCAATTGTCCTCATAGGTTTGGTGTTTTAGGCCTTAGCCACCATAGTTGATAGTGTTTATTTCATGCTTTCCATACTTGTGATCACCTTTAATCACCTCTGCAACCTCCCTCATTTCTTGGATTTTACTTTGCTTTGAAAGTGGTTTCAAATTATTTGTTTGTTTAAGCATGAGATTGATGTGTCATGTTTAATAGTTTAATCCCTTTGGGTTTATTAGCAATGGTATGATGTCTCTTTCATGCCCAAAAGAACACTTGGTTTGAGCCCTCTTTCCATTAGAGGACATAAAATTCACTTTTGGACTTAACTGATTAAAGAATTGAGAGGTAACTAAAATGGAGTAATAAAATTGGTGAATAAAAAAAGTGCAAGATAATAATTTGGTTTATGTTCAATCGGACGTTAATTGAACTCTTGAGTCTCGAGTCGTTTCATACTCACTAGTGATGAAAACGGTTCAAGATTCATTGTCAACTACTTCCCTTGATCATTCATGATAGGGAGGCGGTTTTGAAAGTCTTAGTTTGATGCATTTATTGAACCTACATTTTGGTTCATAGGCCATCATGCAATGAAATTGCATAGATTGATGGTTTGTAAATCAAGTTTTACTACTCCTTTGAGCTGTTCAAATAATAAGGAGGGGTAAGTTGTGCAAACAATCCTTGAGAATACCATGTTCCTGCTCTGTTTACTCTCTGTTGTAGCAGGACAAACTAGTCATCTGTGGCTGGCAGGCCATCATCAATTGACGACAAGTTATCTGCCGGCCACCTGTGCAAAATCCAGCAGTGTACTTTTGAAGTAGAGTAGAATTGGTCTTGAGGTGGAAAATAGTGCAAGTGTTTAACTGTGCAACAGAGGCATTTGGCAGTAGAAACAGTGGCTTTTTTGGGTGGAAAGTCTGCGTATGCATGAGCATTCTTCGTTTCCTGAGAAGGAGTAATTAGAGTAGTTAATTTAGTTACTTCATGTTGTACTTAGCTAGTTAAACTAGTTATTTAATTTTATCTTGTAATAATTAGTTAACTAGCATAGTTAATTATTTTGATGTAATAATTAGTTAAGTAGTTTAGCTACATTTTTCATTTAGGTTTGTAATAGTTAATTATCTTAGCTTTAATTAGTTAGTAGTTAGTTTATTCGGACCCTACTGTGTGTGGGCGCAAATATTGTAATAATGTGAATGTCTTCCAACCCCACGTCTTTCTCCCTTTTATTTATTAGCTTGTGATGATTAGTTTAGGGGCATCATGTTTTGTTTAGCATTCTCCATATTTGCATCCACTTGTTTTGCATGCATCGAGGCTCGGCGCATCATTCTAACTTGCATTGTTAGTTGAATACTTCTTTAAATACGTGCTTAGACCGCATACTATCAAATTGATTCATATGTCATATTAGTAGCCGTGCCTAGTAATTGCATATCGCATGTGATGCATTAGTCACGTCGTATAGTTAGGAACATGCATTTCTCTAACTTTATCAGCTTTTTTTTTTTTTTTTTGGCTCGGAATACTAGGTAAGCCTTTACTCGCTTTAGCATATTGCATGAGTGTGATTGTTGCCATATCTAGCATATTCACCATGAGGCTAATTGCTTAAGTGATAAACTGTTTAAATGCCTGTGGATGAAGGCTAATTGCTTGAATTGGAATAATTTGAGTAATGTTAATATGATATCACTTTTTCAAGTGGTACATATTCAAAAAAATTTTGAAAACAAACATGAATCAAGCGTTCCAATTTTTGCAAGTTAGTCTATACTTGTGTGTGTGCGCATCACATAATAATGCTAGACTAATAATCAGAACAAGAGCATAAAATGTGAATAAGGTTCATATCATAATCAGTAGAGGCCGATCTTTGATCAGGCGAGCGACGGTACTCAATTCATGACCTTCCCCTCTCGTACCTAAGCTCTCGAGCCGACACAATCTTGGTAATGACGGACACGTGGCCTTTGGCATGAGTCATGGATTTTCTAAATTTTCCAAAAATATTTAGGTTGCGACTTTATAGTTGGAAAAGCTGTCCATTTTTGACAATTTGATTCAGAATCGATTTTCTAAAAGATTTGTCGGATTTGGACTCTTTGGCATTTATTTATTTCACATTACACTTGTGGAATCAGATTCAGATCCGTGGGAGTCCGATACTGTAGGGCTTATTCGTCTTCCGAAAGGGGGACACGAAAAAGTCGAGCTACAAGGGATCAATTGAACAGAAATGGAGAGAAAAATTAGGGCAAAGATGAACTGTCCATCTTCCGATTACGTTTCTGACGAATTAATGTGCCACGCTGCTTGATCTTTCTCATCGCAATCAACCCATTCGAGATCGTCATTTTGACGAGTCCGGTGGTAGTCCTTTGTAAACAAAGGTTCTGAAACAGTTGAGGAGAGTGTAGGGTCTGGATTCGAACATATGGCTTGTGGAGGGATTGGAGAAGATCGAAGGCAGGGTTAGGGTTTTGGAATCAATGACGAGAGTGGAGAAGACGAAGTAGACGACCGGTGAAGATCGATGAAGAGGAGGTGGCGGTGAGTGAGGAGGTGGCGGCGGCGGCTGTGGTGGTCGCTGATGGTGCCACCAGAGGTGACGACATAGAGACGGAAGAGAGAGAGAGAGAGTGTGTGTGTGTTAGGTTAGGGTTTAGACTATGTATAATATATATATATATATATAAGGTTAGTGGTTAGGTCAGGGTTTAGACTCTATATAAATATATATAATCACACTTATTTAAAATGTGTGATTAAAAAAATATTATCTCATTAAATTAAGTGTGATTAAAAAAATCATTTTAATTTTTTTAATAAAACTTCTAATAAAAGTGAGATATTTTTAATTCTTCTTATGTGATCTTTAATCACATATTAATTAGAAGGTGCGATTAAAAAATATATATATAATCACACTTAATTGAAAAGTGACATAAAAAATAAATATTATCATACTTAATCAAATCAAGTGTGATTAAAATATCAATCTAATTTTTTTTATCACACTTCTAATAAAAGTGAGATATTTTTATTTGTCAAAATGTGATCTTTAACTGTTTTTGTAGTAGTGTATAAAACTGCTCAATTTGGTCAACATAAAAATTCATAGTGATTTGAAGTGAAATGATTGAAATGCTAATTTTTTTTTTTCAATAAAATTGCATTGCGAGTAGCGCATATGTGCTTATGTATAATAGGTTTTAGAGATTAAATTTTGACTCTAAAAGGGAAAAAAAAATTGTTAGAAAAAATATTAAGAGAATTTTTAGTCGTTATGTGAGTTGTTACTACAAAGACGATTTTGAAAAGTCAAAAAAAAAAAAAAAAAAATGGCAAAATTTTAAAGATGTTGCTTATAGATATATTTTTACAAAACAAAGAAAAATTCATATGAGAAGATTTACTTTTTGAGACATAAATTTTGATTTTAAAACGATAGTGGTAATCCATTACTAAGGTGCCATTTAGTAACAATTAGAGTTCACCTTTTTTAGTTTTAAAAAAAAAAAATTAAAACATGTTTATGTTTATTTAGTGTAAAAAGAAAAATATATATATATATATATACTTGATATATATGTATTTTAAAAATTTATTTTGAAAATAAGTGAAAAGGGTGGTTGCGGGTGATGGTTGTTGATGGTGACCGAAAATAGTTATCGATTGTTAAAAGTGGTGGCCAAAAATGGTTACCAGCAATTGGAGGTGGTGGCTGGATGTGGTTGCCACTTATCAGATATATGGTTGGCAGTGCAGGAGATAATTGCCACGGGAACTAGTGACCTCAGTGGTTGTCAACAGTTAGAGACGATGGTCAGTCAGCCACCTAAGGTGATTGCCATAGGTGGTAAATGCTAGTAAGATATGGCTGGCAACCGAGGAAGATGGTGGCCAAATGTACGTGGTGGAGGATGTCATGAGCAATAGTGGACAACGGTGGTAGAGATGAGCACCATGAAAGTGAGATATTTAAAATACAGCAATGCTAGGTATCATGAAAAGTCTTTCATGAAAATGGTCATGAAAGATTTGTGACCTTTGGATTACACTTACAATAAAGCACCACACACTAATCAAGGTAATCTAAGGATCACAAATTTTTCATGATCATTTTCATAAAAAAAATTTCATGATCCCTAACATTTCTCTTTAAAATATTAACGAAAAGATTATCAAAAATAGAAAAATATTATGCATTATGAAAGTGTGTTACGCATTGAACCTATACTAGTAAAACAATTATCTCTACTTTAGAAGTATGCTAAACATTGAACAACGATTGCTTAGGAAAAATAAAATATTATTGCTTAATTTATATTTCACACTGGTTGTGCCATATTTCATAACTTCCGGATATTAACGTTGAACTTACTACTTCATTGATAAGACCATCTCCAACGGTTCATCAGAGTTGATATCAAATTTAAATTTTGATGAAAAAGTCACTGTTCACAGCTCCAACGGTTCATCAGAGTTGATATCAGATTGAGAATTCATCAAACAATTCATCAAATCGACGCGAAGATACTGATTTCACCAAAACACTGTTAGTGACCGTTGGAGGGAGGACCCGGTCGACCAACCGGTTGCCCAGCCGGTTGACCAACCGGTCGACCGAATTCCTTTACAATTGGTGGGTTCAAACCGGTTAAAAAAGGTTCAAACAGATCAAAAAAAAAAAAAAATTTCCACTTACCGGTTGACCGGCCGGTCAACCAACTGGTCGACCCATACACCTGATATGAGAATGAACGCTGCAAATGCAACTTGTCTGCTATCAAATGAAAGCTGCAAATGAAACAGACAAATGAAAGCTGCAAATGGAACTTTTGATGGACACATGGAACCACCAAACAAATGGACAATTGTTCAAACAAATGGACAATTGTTTAAACAAATGAAATGTTTATTTGTCTGCAAATGGAAAGCCTGAAACCACCAAACATCTTTCTAAAAAATACACATGTACAATTGTTTGGTTGTTTATTTGTATCATGTGCCACCAAACATCTGCAAATGGACAAATGTTTATTTGTTTAAAGACACAGCTCCAATTGTTTAATGTTTAAGCTTTCACTGAAACCACCAAACATCTTGCTAAAAAAAAAAATATTTATGCTTACCGGTCGATCCACCGGTCGACCCACTGGTCGACCCACCGGTTGACCCACGGGATTTAATACGAGATTTGATGCATCGTTGGAGCGAGTGGTATCAGATTTGATGAAATTGGTCATTTTTTACTCAGATTTAGTGAAAAAAAAAGTTCACCGTTGGAGATGGTCTAACAGAATATATTACATCAAATGATATACTTATTATATTAATGATACCACAGTATACCACATCAAACCATAAATACAAATGATAAAGACTTGTTTGTTTTCCAGAAGAAGAGAGATTGGTTGGTTTAGTTCAGTCCCTTCAATTTTGCATCTTCATTTCGCTCTCTGTGAGACTTAAAGTAATCCAATAAGTTGTTGACATATTTGTCTTGAACATTCCTGTCCACAAACAATCCTTTCATTTCTTTGATTCTCTCCCTGTATATCTTCCCCTCTATCTCAACCATCACCAATCTCAGTGACTCGGCCACTGAGTCCCTCGTGAACCACCCGTCTTGCTCATCTCTGGGTACCGAGTATCCCATCTTCTTCTCCTCCAGAAGCCTAGCATTCAATCCCTGCTCTGCCAAGAAAGTCAACAAAATAAGAGCCTTCTCGAACTGTATTGCTTCAACCACCGAGCTCCACGCAGAGTGACTCAAAAACCCACCCACTGAGTCGTGACTCAGTATCTTGAGTTGAGGCACCCAGCTCGTCCACACCACCCCGCGTCCCTTCATTCTGTCCTCAAACCCATCTGGCAACTCAACAACATCAGTATCAGCCAAACCACGTCGCGTCCTCAGAGCCCAAAAAAATGGTAACTTGGACAGCTCTAACCCGAGAGCTATCTCTGTGACTTCGGCTTGACTCGGCTTTGCCTCGCTCCCGAATGCAACATAGACCACTGACCCTTTAGACTGCTTGTCAAGCCACTCTTTCATGGCTTTCCATTCCTCGTTGTCATCGTAGTCCCCAGAATTCAGAATCGGAGGAAGCTGGCCAACCGGTATAACTGGTTTTTGGTGAATCTCTTGAAGAAGTTTTAACCATTCAGGTTCAAACTCATGAGAGCTCCTCACAGCCAACACATTGCAGCCTTCAATAGTAGCTCCCACACGATAGGTAGCCGGAATATTTTCATCATCCCCGGTGGTTACGTCATCAAAGACACGGTTGATCTCAAAGAGTCGAAACGCGACGGTGGATTCAAAGGGCACCCATTTGGGTGGCACAGTGAAGTCCTCAGGTTTTGTGCGGTGGTCTGGAGTCAAGCCCATTAAAGCCGGTGCAGGACCCAAAAAGCATAATGAAGCAGCAATGAAAATACTGAAGTAGGCACGTGAAATGCCTAGTTTGGAGGCAATTGGGCCAAGCCAATAAGGCGCAAAATCGTAAATAACCCACTCTGGAGCCATATCTTGTAAAAGTTGAGTGATGGGTTGTTGGAGCTGATCGTAGGCCTTCTTGAGGTACTTGACCTTGTCATATGGAAGATCGATGGTGGACTCCGCGTTTTTGGGGAGTTTGTCGACTTTAGGCAATTGAACCTTCACTAAATTGATGAGAGGAGCTAGATTTGGAGGCAATTTTGGGAGTCTATCAATGTTTTTAGGAGTGGATATAAAGGAGACTGTGTGACCCTTTTGGGCTATGAGCTTGGAGAGTTCTAAGAAAGGAATCATGTGACCAAAAGCTAACCATGGGAACATTACTATGTGTAGCTTTTGATCTTTGCTCATGGATGGGTTACTTGTGGAGTCCATGGTTAGAACTTTTAATGTTTCCTGCTCGAATTCTCCTATATATAAAATGGAATTGCACTGACTGAGTGGCAGTTAGGAGATTGACTGGTGGTTGATTAGAACATCGATGCCATCTATTAACAAAACAAATTTTTATGGGAAAAGTCAGGATCATGAAAAATTTATCATGAAAATGATCATGAAAAATTTATGATTCTTGGATTACCTTGATTAGTGTGTGATACTTTATTCTAATTGTAATCCAAGGGTCACAAAGTTTTCATGATTATTTTCATGATAAAATTTTCATTATACCTAGCATTGCTGAATTTTTATTGATTTTTAACATTTTTTTTTGGCTTTGGTTTTTGTTTCTTCTTTCTATTTGGTTTAACTCACTTTATTGAAAATTAAAATTTTCATTTTTCGTGCTTTTTTATTTTAATAATTTTTTTAATAGTTTACGTAATTTTTTTATTTTTTAGATACACATAATCTAAATATATTTAAAAAATATAAAATTTGTACAAAAGTCTTTACAAAATTCATTGAATACAACAAAATATGAAAATATATTGAATTTTCATATTTTGTTTGTAATTTTTATATTTGATGAATTTTTTTTAAAAAAATAAATATTATTTTTTAAGTGTATCAAGATTAAGTAAATCTAAAAAATTAAAAAAGTTGATTAAAATATTTTAAAAAATCACTAAATAAAAAAATACAAATTAAAAATTCAGAGAAACTATGGATCATTACAATTCAAACAAATACATTTATTATTGAATGATAAATATTTAGTTGGAGCGTATTATCGGGTTTGGTGGGATTACTATTTATTTTTTTAGATTTTATGTGTAGATCATTAAAAAAATAGATTAATTTGATAATCATAACTATATTATTTTATTATATTTATTTTTCAAAAAATTGTTGGAACATAATTTCGATAGCCACCACCCTAGACAGCCACCCTAGCCACCAAAAGCCACCCTAGCCGCCAAAAAAATCTGTGATCAAAGATTTGTTAAAGCATAGAAAGTCAAGATTTGTAGGCTTAAAATCAAAATAAGATTGTATTGTTATGCCTTTACATTATTAGTTTTATCAATATATAGCTATTGTATTATGAGAGTTCAGTGTGTGGGAGAGAGAAAGAAAAGAGTGTAAGAGTTAGAGAGACATAGAGTATGTTTCTCCTCGTTCTATAATTTTCTCAAGAAAAGTCTATTTGTTTGTCTCTAAATTTATCTCTCTGAATTTTATTTCTAGTTACCATAAGTAGTTTGAGCTCTCTCTTCCACCAACAGTGGTATCAGAGCCGAAGGTAGCTTGAATTTGCTGACATTCCGCAAAATTTTCAAGAACAAAGCATTATTGCAAAATTTTCCCAGAAATCAAAGTGGTCGAAATCCACTTTTGATCACATCAACTTGAATCTCCCGACGAGACGAGCACAACCGTGAAAACCGCATCGAAAATGGATCTCGGACGACTCTGCATGCGCCGCACGCGCCACTGACGCCGTTCTCACGCGCTTCCACGCTCTCACTCGCCGCCAGAGGAAGAAGACGACGAAGACAGAGTGAAGAAGAGTTAAGTTAAATAATATAACTTGAGACTTAAGAACAAAGGAATTTGTTTGGCCAAGTGGTTGATTCTCACTTCTAAATTCCAAGGGCCAACGTTCGGAACTCAGCAGCAGCACTTCAAAATTAGTTTTTTGTTTTGATAAGCAATTAGAGCCGAGCCGCGCTGCCAAGCCAAAGACTGAGCCGAGCCGAGCCGAGCCCCAAGCCGCATGCCGAGCCGTTGAGCTCAGCTGCAGACCGAGCCACGCCGCAGACTAAGCTGAGCCGCCAAACTGCTGATGTTACACTGACGTCATCTAATTTGAAAAATTATCTGGTGCTTCTTAGAAGTCTCAGATTCCGCCGATCTGAGCCGTTTAATTATTTTTTGCTAGATCTAAGCCGTTTAAAGTCCATTTTTGGTGATCCAATAGTGCTTGCCAACTAGTTGGAATATTCTGAACACATTTGTACGGTCAGAATTTGCAAATTCTATCCTGAAAATTTGTAATTTTTTAAAGACAACCAATGGCCAACACAAACAACTTATTTTAGCCCCAATTTCCAAAACTTAACAAGGAGAACTATGAAAATTGGAGTATTCAAATGCAAGTTCTACTAGCCTCACAAGATTTGTGGGAGTTAGTGGATCGAGGATATGATGAGCCAGCTACTCTCGAAGATGAAGGAAATTTAAATGAAACTCAAAAGACGGCATTAAAAAATTCAAGGAAGAGAGATAAAAAGGCCTTGTATCAACTGTCATGACCTGAACCCGCCCCCGCGGGTTAAGGACACAACCAGCCAGTAATTATGAGACTACCTACGGCCTCAGACCGAACCAAACGTATTTTAACAGAGTTGATGGGGGCCAAACGGAAGCAAATTTAAAACTTTGTCCATAGAGCTGTGCCTAAGTGCGCACCACAACATTCCAAACATTTATATGTTAATAACTCACATCAGAATATGCATTAGCACAAAACACTGTACGTACAGGATCATACAGATTTAAGTCAATCAAACCCAAGACTTATATACAAAAATGGTCCGATGTCTTTGCCAAAAAACAAAAACTATAAACAGAGGACAAAAGGGCGAAGACAGTCTCGTGCGTGAGACGTTTGGATGACTCCTCAAAACTCTGACTTTCTCACAATTTCACCGGGGCTGGTTTTGGACGTCCCTTGGCTCACCTACATGTACATGAATGAGCGTGAGCGAATGCCACAGTGAAAAATATCAATTAAAGAAGATACACAAGTAATCATTGAAACAGTTACGGCAAATGGCCTTTGGCCCAATCGTCTATTTCAATCGGCCTTCGGCCCAATCATTTATGTCAATCGGCCTTCGGCTCGATCATTCATGTCATTCGGCCTTCGGCCCACATTTATATCAATCGGCCTTCGGCCCACATTTATATCAATCGGCCTTCGGCCCACATTTATATCAATCCGTCTTTGGCCCAATCATTTATGTCAATCGGCCTTTGTCACAATCATTTATATCGATCGGCCTTTGGCACAATCATTTATGTCAATCGTTGTCCACCATTCAAATTAATGAACTTTCAAAAATTACATAAGCAATTGGACAACAACATGTTTCAAATATCTTGAGATATTACTCACAGTGATCGGCTTGTGGATTTGCCCTAGAGCTAGACCCTACACATTCCATGAACACAAAAGGGTTACTAACAATTCAATCCATTCTAAATTCACATTTTCCTCTTTAGGCTTTATTCTTATCTCTTTAACTCATTTACAATGTTTAACACATGCCTAAGAGTGCTTGCAGGTGAAAGAGAACGGAAAACGAAACACAGAATGCGAAAACAAAATTTCAGAAAACAGGGTCCCCGCTCGAGCGGACCCTTGAGGCCTGCAAAAGTACTGGTTAGGTCGAATTTACGCTCGATCGTCCACTCTGGCGCTCGAGCGAAAGGCCTCTCAACATGGCTCCCCGCACGAGCGTGAACTTCCCCGCTCGAGCGGACGCTATGTCTACAAAAAGTACTGGATGCATCATTTTTACGCTCGAGCATGAACTTAGACGCTCGAGCGGAAGTTCATCCTACAAGATCCCCACTCGAGCGTGAACTTCCCCGCTCGAGCGGCTATTCCCCCGCTCGAGCGGACATCAAAATTCTGGGTTTTCTAGCTAAGTTCTTGAGCTCGAATTCAACATCCAACCAACATTTCTTGCATACTATGGCCCCAATTTCACATATACTTGTACTAACATGGTACCAACGCTAAAATACATCAACATGGAGCTCAATTTCACAAATTGATCACATGCATGCCCCAAATTAATTCAAACTCATGCATTCAAGGTTTCCATTTTTAATAAACAACATGCATGCCCATTTTGACTTTCATTTTCACTTCTAATGATGCAATTAGTGCTCATTCCCATGAAACTCAACAAAAACATGCTTGCACGTGGGATTACACTTCCAATCTTTCATAATTCACAAATTACATGCTAGATTATGCGACTTATGGCAATCGATAGCAATTCTATGTATGCATGACCATAACTCATCAAAATCAACACAACTCATGATTTAGCTCACCAATTAATCTTGAATTTACAAATTACAAACAAAAATTCATGAGTTTACTTACCTAAGAGTTCAATCATTCAAGCTATAACAAAATCTTGGGTTCAAATCTTCAAATTCCCCACACTTGAGCCAAAATCACACAATTCTCTCTCTCTCTCTCTCTCTCTCTCATGCGGCCCTTTCTCTATTTTTGAGTTCAAATCAGCCAAATGAAGTTATGTGAGAGAATAGAAGGTGTATGCCTTGATACAACCAACCCCAACACAAAATTTTTATAATAAATAATTTATTGGGTACTAATTCAACAATTTAATCAACTTAATCTAGCCCGAATCAATTTTTCAATTAAACTTCACCGTAGGCTCTAAAAATTATGCCAGACACAATGGCGAAATCAATTTTTGGTTTCGGTGGCCGATAAGACCTTCAATTTAATTCCCAAAGAAAATAATCAAACAGATATTCCTACGGTGAACAGATAAAAATTCAAAACTGCATATTTTCACATAATGGCACACAACATCATATTAAACACATAAGCCTACTCATATTAAGGACCAATTAGCACACTACAGAACAAGGGTATTACAGTCTCCTCCCCCCTTTAAGAAGTTTGGTCCTCCAAACTTAATTTACCTTCGTCGAGAAACAAATGTGGGTAGCGCAGTCGCATTTCCTTCTCTTTTTCCCATGTAGCATCTGTCCCATAATGTTCCTTCCATTCCACTTTCACCATTGGGATGGACTTGCTTCTCAATTGTTTCTCTTGCCGATCAACAATTCGTTCCGGCCATTTGACGTATTCCATATTTTCATCAATAGCTACCCGGTGATAATCAATCACATGAAAAGGGTCTCGGAGGTAACCTCTCAACATTGACACATGAAACACATTATGGATTTGTTCAAATCCCGGTGGCAAACCAACTCTATAAGCAACTAGACCAAGCCTTTCCAAAATCTGAAACGGCCCAATGTAACGGGGTGACAATTTGCCCTTCTTCCCAAATATGACTTGGCCTTTCATTGGGGACACACGGATGAACACGTGGTCACCGACCTCATACTCAAGAGGCCTTCTTCGAACGTCTGCATAGTTCTTCTATCGATCTTGAGCTGTTTTGAGCCTTTGCCAAATGGTTTTGATTTTCTCAGAAGTATCTTGCACAATTTCAGGCCCAAGTAAAGCTCTATCCCCGACCTCTGTCCAACAACTTGGTGATCTACACCTTCTACCATACAAAGCCTCGTATGGTACCATTCCGATCCTGGAGTGGAAGCTGTTATTGTATACAAATTCTGCAAGTGGCAAATAATCTTCCCAACTCCCCTGAAAATCCAATGCACACATTCGAAGCATATCTTCCAAAATCTGTATTGTTCGTTCTGATTGCCCATCTGTCTGTGGGTAGAAGGCAGTACTGAACCTTAGTTCCGTTCCCATGGCTTCCTGTAAACTTTTCCACAATCTAGACACAAATTTCGGATCTCTATTCGACACAATAGATACCGGAACTCCATGTAAACGAACAATCTCATCAACATAAATAGTAGCCAATCTATAAGCATTGAATGTAGTTTTGACAGGCAGAAAATGTGCAGATTTAGTCAGTCTATCAACTACAACCCAAATAGAATCCATACCTCGAGAAGTCCGAGGTAGGCCAACAACGAAATCCATAGTCACGTGTTCCCACTTCCATTCAGGAATAGGAAGAGGCTGAAGTAGACCGCCTGGTTTCTGATGTTCGGCTTTGACTTGCTGACATTGAAGACACTTGGATGCATAACAAATACGGACCTATGGGCTTCATCTAAAACCCTCTTCTTCAGTTCCGGAATATCTGGGACACATATTCTGTTCCGAAATCTCAATACTTCATTCTCAATGCCAAACTCTGCTTTCGGACTTGTCTCGAATTCATCAATCACTTTCTTGAGGAATTCATCCTCTTTCTGCTTTTGCTTGATTTCGTCAATGATTGCCGGCTCAGCTGTAATAGCGGCTATCAACCCGCCATGTTCACACATTACCACTTCAATTTCGGATTTTTCAAAATCTTGCAAGATTTCTGTCTGTTCGGTAAGCAAACGAGCCATACTCCCCGTTGATTTTCTGCTTAAGGCATCAGCAACGATGTTAGCTTTCCCGGGGTGATACTGAATCTCTAAATCATAATCCTTTATCAATTCCAGCCATCTCCTCTGACGCATATTCAACTCCTTCTGCGTGAAGAAGTATTTCAAACTTTTGTGATCCGTGTAGACTTCACATTTTGCCCCATATAGATAATGCCGCCAGATTGTCAAAGCAAAAACGACTGCGGCCAATTCTAGGTCATGTGTTGGATAATTCTTCTCATGTGGCCTCAACTGTCAGGAGGCGTAAGCAATAACCTTTTCGTTTTGCATTAACACACAACCCAAACCTTTATAAGATGCATCACTGAAAATTACAAAATTCTCCGTACCTGAAGGTAGTGTCAAAATTGGTGCAGTGGTCAATCTTGTCTTCAATTCATGAAAGGCTGATTCTCCTTCATCGTTCCACTCAAAAGGTTGCCCCTTGCGTGTTAGTTGGGTAAGAGGAACAGCTATTTTCGAAAAATCTTTCACAAACCTCATGTAGTACCCAGCTAGACCCATAAAACTGCGGACTTCTGTTATATTGGTTGGTGTAGGCCAATCTACAATTGCCTCTATTTTCTGTGGATCCACTGAAATCCCTTCCCTGTTGATCACATGCCCTAAGAAAACAACTTCATCCAACCAAAATTCACATTTCTTTAGTTTAGCAAATAACTTCATTTCCTGAAGTATTTGTAGGACAGTTCTCAAATGATGTTCATGTTCAAGTCTATCTTTAGAATATATCAAAATATCATCGATGAAAACTACGACAAACTCATCAAGGTAGGTTTTAAAAATTCGGTTCATTAGATCCATAAATGATGCCGGAGCATTAGTCACTCCAAATGGCATAACAAGAAACTCAAAATGACCATACCCTGTTTTAAACGCTGTTTTCTCAACATCCTCTGCCTTAACTTTCAGCTGATGATACCCGGATCTCAAATCAATCTTAGAAAACACCTGTGATCCCTGCAACTGGTCAAATAAATCATCAATATGGGGTAGGAGGTATTTGTTCTTTATTGTTACCTTATTCAATTCCCGATAATCGATGCACAAACGCAAAGTTCCATCCTTGTTTTTCACAAACAACACTGGTGCACCCCAAGGTGAAGTGCTAGGTCGGATAAACCCCTTGTCAAGCAGGTCTTGCAACTGTTCTTTCAATTCTTTCATTTCGGCAGTAGCCATTCTGTAGGGAGTTTTAGAAATGGGCTGGGTGCCTGGCACCATTTCAATAGTAAACTCTATCTCCCTATCTACCAATTCCCCTGGTAATTCATTTGGAAACACATCTGGAAATTCTCTAACAGTAGGAATATCATTCAATTCAATATTCACAGATTGTTCAGACAACACATAGAACAAATAACCCTGGCACCCTTTCCTGATCAGTTTACATGCTTTCATTGCAGATATCAAATAAGCTGGAGGCACTACCCCATTACCCACAAACACAATCTCTTTCTGTTCTGGTGGTTTAAACACAACCCGTTTTGTCACACAGTCAATGGTGGCACAATACTTGGTCAACCAATCCATGCCCAAAATTATATCAAAATGCCTGAAGTTCAAGGGCAACAAATCTACATATAGGATAGCATCCTCAACACGCATTTCACAAAACTGGTATATATATTCACACAATACAGATTCCCCAGATAGAGCAGACACACATAGCAGATATGGCAATAATTCTAAGGGTCTATTCAATCTAGATACGAATGCATATGTCACAAAAGAGTGTGTAGATCTGGAATCAATTAACACAAAAGCATCCTGATTACATATAGAAATAGTACCTGAGACAACTGCATTGGCATTCCGGGTATCGCTCGGAATAAGCGCAAAGACTCTTCCTTGTCTCACGGTATCTCCGATGGGAGTAGATCTCGTAGTATTTCCTGGTTTTGGGACTGATGCTGTCGAACTAGTAGCAAATTTTCCACTATTCTGTTTGCAATCTCTAGCCATATGCCCCTGTTTACCACAATTAAAATAAGCTCCTGACACACGGTAACAAACCCCACGATGCCTGTTGCCACAAGTAGGACACAACGGGGTTGTATCTCGGGAATAATTAGAAGTATTCGAGGAGCCCGTATTTTGCTTCTTTGAAAAGAAGCCCTGCCTTTTACTACCCTTCCAGTCGGTTGTCGGTTTAGTCTGCCTAGCTATATTAGCTTCTGAGATTATGGCCCTGTCTAGTACCCCAATGTAGGTTTCCAACTTCAAGACATTCACCCTTTCTAGGATGTCACTTCGAAGCCCACCTTCAAAATGCCTCGCCTTCTTATAGTCTGTGTCAATCACATGCGGTGCAAACCTGGCCAATTCAGTAAATTTGGCCTCATACTCAGCTACAGTCATACTGTCTTGCTTAAGTTCCATGAACTCTGCTACTTTCCTATCCCGGACGCACTGCGGGAAGTACTTGTCATAGAAAATTTCCAGAATTTTGCCCATCAGCAGCATCTTTGTAATTCTCACGCATTCATCCACCATCTTCTTGCCTCGCCCTCTAGCATAAAGGTGGCTAGAAGCACTCTCTGTGTCTCCGAACACGGGAACACTTCAAACAGTTTTTCGATGCCGAGGACCCAAGCTTCAGCTTTCAAAGGATCTAATCCACCATGGAACTGTGGTGGTTTCATTTTCTTGAACTCTTTGGGGAGAGCTATGATTCGGTCATCATTCTGGTTATCTGGCACAGGAGGTGCCGGAGGTGGAGGATGTGGTTGTTGCCACTGTTGTTGCCATTCCTGTTGTTGCCTCAATGTCTCTGCCATTTCCCGAATCAGTCTTTCCATTCTATCCAGTCTGGCAGTAGAAGATTCCTCTATCTCATCACCTCTTGTTCTCACCATTTGATTAAACTTGCATTATATTTCATACAAAGATTTACAAGTATGCATATATTAAAGAGCATACATATTCAGATAATTTGCGATGCAGGCAAATTCTACTTATAACACATAGTTGTTCACATCAAAACATTTAAGCATATACTTGATGCTTCAAATTCAGACTTATCACACGAATGCATCCTAGATCTTTTCTAGACACTATTGCTCTTTTGGACAAGTGTGTGAGTTATCAACTCGTGCTCTGATACCACTCTGTCATGACCCGAACCCGCCCCTGTGGGTTAAGGACACAACTAGCCAGTAATCATGAGACTACCTACGGCCTCAGACCGAACCAAACGTATTTTAACAGAGTTGATGGGGGCCAAACGGAAGCAAATTTAAAACTTTGTCCATAGAGCTGTGCCTAAGTGCGCACCACAACATTCCAAACATTTATATGTTAATAAC
This sequence comes from Camellia japonica, assembly GCA_030407325.1. NCBI lineage: Eukaryota > Viridiplantae > Streptophyta > Magnoliopsida > Ericales > Theaceae > Camellia > Camellia japonica. Next base: position 87,837,944 of record JAPPVO010000002.1, read on the forward strand.
TCACATCAGAATATGCATTAGCACAAAACACTGTACGTACAGGATCATACAGATTTAAGTCAATCAAACCCAAGACTTATATACAAAAATGGTCCGATGTCTTTGCCAACAAAACAAAACTATAAACAGAGGACAAAAGGGCGAAGACAGTCTCGTGCGTGAGACGTTTGGGCTGACTCCTCAAAACTCTGACTGTTTCTCACAATTTCACCGGGGCTGGTTTTGGACGTCCCTTGGCTCACCTACATGTACATGAATGAGCGTGAGCGAATGCCCAGTGAATAATATCAATTAAAGAAGATACACAAGTAATCATTGAAACAATTACGGCAAATGGCCTTTGGCCCAATCGTCTATTTCAATCGGCCTTCGGCCCAATCGTCTATTTCAATCGGCCTTCGGCCCAATCATTTATGCCAATCGGTCTTCGGCTCGATCATTCATGTCATTCGGCCTTCGGTCCACATTTATATCAATCGGCCTTCGGCCCACATTTATATCAATCGGCCTTTGCCCAATCATTTATGTCAATCGGCCTTTGGCCCAATCATTTATGTCGATCGGCCTTTGGCCCAATCATTTATGTCAATCGTTGTCCACCATTCAAATTAATGAACTTTCAAAAATTACATAAGCAATTGGACAACAACATGTTTCAAATATCTTGAGATATTACTCACAGTGATCGGCTTGTGGATTTGCCCTGGAGCTCGACCCTACACATTCCATGAACACAAAAGGGTCACTAACAATTCAATCCGTTCTAAATTCACATTTTCCTCTTTAGGCTTTATTCTTATCTCTTTAACTCATTTACAATGTTTAACACATGCCTAAGAGTGCTTGCAAGTGAAAGAGAACGGAAAACGAAACACAGAATGCGAAAACAAAATTTCAGAAAACAGGGTCCCCGCTCGAGCGGACCCTTGAGGCTTGCAAAAGTACTGGTTAGGTCGAATTTACGCTCGATCGTCCACTCTGGCGCTCGAGCGGAAGGCCTCTCAACATGGCTTCCCGCTCGAGCGTGAACTTCTCCGCTCGAGCGGACGCTATGTCTGCAAAAAGTACTGGATGCATCATTTTTACGCTCGAGCATGAACTCACACGCTCAAGCGGAAGTTCATCCTACAAGATCCCCGCTCGAGCGTGAACTTCCCCGCTCGAGCGGACACCATGTCTGCAAGAAAAGTACTGGGAGCTCGAAATCCCCGCTCGAGCGGACATCAAAATTCTGGGTTTTCCAGCTAAGTTCTTGAGCTCGAATTCAACATTCCAACCAACATTTCTTGCATACTATGGCCCCAATTTCACATATACTTGTACTAACATGGTACCAACGCTAAAATACATCAACATGGAGCTCAATTTCACAAATTGATCACATGCATGCCCCAAATTAATTCAAACTCATGCATTCAAGTTTCCATTTTTAATAAACAACATGCACGCCCATTTTGACTTTCATTTTCACTTCTAATGATGCAATTAGTGCTCTTCCCATGAAACTCAACAAAACATGCTTGCACATGGGATTACACTTCCAATCTTTCATAATTCACAAATTACATGCTAGATTATGCGACTTATGGCAATCGATAGCAATTCTATGTATGCATGACTATAACTCATCAAAATCAACACAACTCATGATTAGCTCACCAATTAATCTTGAATTTACAAATTACAAACAAAATTCATGAGTTTACTTACCTAAGAGTTCAATCTTTCAAGCTATAACAAAATCTTGGGTTCAAATCTTCAAATTCCCCACACTTGAGCCAAAATCACACAATTCTCTCCCTCTCTCTCTCTATGGTCGGCCCTCTCTCTATTTGTGAGTTCAAATCAGCCAAATGAAGTTATGGGGAGAGAATAGAAGGTGTAGTGCCTTGATACAACCAACCCCACTAACAACAATTTAGTAATAATAAATAATTGGGTACTAATTCAACAATTTAATCAACTTAATCTGGCCCGAATCAATTTTTCAATTAAATTTCACCGTATGCTCTAAAAATTATGCCAAACACAATGGCGAAATCAATTTTTGGTTTCAGTGGCCGATAAGGCCTTCAATTTAATTCCCAAAGCAAATAATCAAACAGATATTCCTACGGTGAACAGATAGAAATTCAAAATCGCATATTTTCACATAATGGCACACAACATCATATTAAACACATAAGCCTACTCATATTAAGGACCAATTAGCACACTACAAAACATGGGTATTACATCTACTCTATCAAGGCATTGATGAGTCAAGCTTTGAGAAGATTTCAGCAGCAATAATCTCTAAAGAAACAGGACGTATTCTTTGCAATTCGCATCGTCGAATTGAGAAGATGATTAGAGTTTGACTCCAGGTGTTATGTGGCGAATTCGAAATACTGAGAATGAGTCAATTTCTGAGTACTTTAATAGAACATTAACCATTGTTAATTAGATGAGAAGATATGGAGAGAAGATGGAATCTCTGCAAGTGATAGAGAAGATTCTATGATCAATTAGTCCTAAGTTTGAGCACGTGGTTATAGCAATAGAAGAGTCCAAGGATCTCAGTGCCATGACCACTGATGAGCTGATGGGCACACTTGAGATTCATGAACAAAGGATCAACAAGAAGACTCCCTCAAGTTCTCTAGAGCAAGCTCTTCAATCAAAGCTGTCTTTCAGAGATGACAAAAATGAGCAAGGAGGAACATCACAAAGAAGCCGAGGAAAAGGTCGTGGTTACAATAATCGAAGTTCTGGTTTTCGAGGAAGAGGTCCAACCATAGGTGGAAGAAGTCAACCACACTTTGCTCCAAGAGGAAGAGGAAGAGGTAGAGGAGGTGGTTACAACAACCGAACAGGAGTTGACAAAAGCAATGTTCAGTGCTACCAGTGCCATAAGTTTGGGCATTACAACAATGAATGCAGAAGTAGAGCAACAACAGAACCTGGAGAGCAAGCAAATTTTTCGGAGTAGGAAACAAACAAAGTTGGTCCTACAGTCCTGTTTGTCCACCATGGAGACACTAAAAACCAAAACAATGTTTGGTATCTAGATTCGGGAGCCAGTAATCACATGTGTGGTAAAAGAGAGTTATTCGTTGAGCTTGACGAGACTGTACAAGCACAAGTCTTCTTTGGTGATTCTTCAAAGACTCCAGTGAAAGGAAGATGTAATATTCTGATCAAGCTCAAGAATGGAGATCATGATTACATCTCCAGTGTTTATTATGTTCCTGCCATGAAGAACAACATTTTGAGTATGGGACAACTCCTAGAGAAAGGATACGATATCAGCATGAAAGATTGTCATCTTACCATCAAAGACAATCATGGTAATTTGATCGTTCGGGTGAGAATGTCCAAGAATCAGATGTTTGCATTGAACATCCAACATGATGTTGCGAAGTGTTTAAGTGCCATCATCAAAGACAAAGACTGGCTATGGCATTTGAGGTTTGGACATCTCAACTTTGGAAGCTTGAAGCTGTTGTCAACCAAGAATATGGTGAAAGGGCTCCCTCATATTGTTCATATTAATGAGGTCTGCGAAAGCTGCATTCTTGGCAAGCATCACAGAACTAGCTTTGCCAAAGAAGTGAAGTGGAGAGCAACAAAGCCGTTGGAGCTAGTGCACACTGATGTGTGTGGTCCATTGAAGCCAATGTCAAATGGACAGAATAGATATTTTCTCACCTTCATTGATGATTATAGCCAGAAGACATGGGTGTATTCTCTTAAAAGAAAGTCGGAGGTGTTCAGTATCTTCAAAGAATTCAAAGCTTTTGTAGAGAAGCAAAGCGGCTACTACATCAAGACATTGCGATCACATCAAGGTGGAGAATATACATCAGATTCTTTCGAGAATTATTGCAAAGAGCATGGAATCAAGCATCAAACAACACCATTATATACGCCACAGCTGAATGGTGTTGCTGAAAGGAAGAATTGCACAATCTTAGATATGGCAAGGAGCATGTTGAAAGGAAAGGGACTACCTAAACAATTTTGGGCTGAAGTCGTATTATGTGCTGTGTATCTGCTGAACAAATGTCCAACTAAAAGCCTTCATTCTATGACTCCAAAAGAAGCTTGGAGTTCACATAAGCCAAGTGTCAACCATCTCAGAATATTTGGGTGTGTTGTGTACACCAAGATTCCAGAAACAAGAAGAACCAAGCTCGATGATAAGGGAGAAAAATGTGTCCTTGTCGAATATGGAGACAGAACAATGAGATACAAGTTGTATAATCCCATTACCAGAAAGGTGATCATGAGTAGAGATGTGATATTTGAAGAAGAAGAATCTTGGAACTAGAATCAAGATGAAGTTGTTAAAGATGTAGAACTCATTCTTGAAGATGAAACATCAAAAGCTCCGGTTGAAATTACAAGAGAAGTTCAAGATGAGCCACAAACTCCTCTACATAGAATACCGGCACCTAGATTGCCAGTTTCTCATAGAAGTGTTGCATCATCATCATCATCAGCATCATCAGATGATAGTTTTTTCAAACAACCAAGACCAATGAGAAATTTATAGGAGATATATGAAGCTACAGAAGAAGCAAATCTGAATTTGTTCTGCCTACTCGTAGATAGTGATCCACTTACCTTCTCAGAAGCCATCCAAGAAGATAAATGGAAGAAAGCAATGAATGAAGAAATTCATGCCATTGAGAAAAATGACACATGGAAGCTTACCAATCTACCGGAGGGGCACAAACCCATTGGAGTGAAATGGGCATACAAGACAAAGAGGAATGCACAAGGCGAAGTGCAACGCTACAAGGCAAGATTAGTGGCAAAAGGTTACAAGCAGAGAGCTGGAATTGATTATGGAGAGGTGTTTGCTCCAGTTGCCCGATTGGAGACTATCAGGCTAATGATTTCTTTGGCTGCCCAGCACAAGTGGCAGATTTATCAACTTGATGTGAAATATGCATTTCTTAATGGTTTCCTTGAAGAAGAAATCTATATTGAACAACCTTCGGGTATGTTCAGAATGGGCATGAAGACAAAGTGTACAAATTGAAGAAAGCACTTTATGGATTGAAGCAAGCTCCGTGTGCATGGAATACTAGAATTGATCAGTATTTTCATGACAATGGTTTTGAAAAATGTCCATATGAGCACGCACTATATTTGAAGAAAGAAGCTGATTGAAGCATGTTGCTTGCTTGTCTTTATGTTGATGATCTAATTTTCACCACAAACAATCCAGCCATGTTCAAAGACTTTAAAAGAAGCATGGTCCAAGAATTTGAAATGACAAATATTGGATTGATGGCTCATTTTCTCGGGATTGAAGTGGCACAAAGAAAAGATGGAATTTTTATTTCCCAAAGTGGCTATGCCAAGAAAATTCTCAAGAGATATGGAATGGAAAATTGCAATCCAGTGAACACTCCTATAGACAGTGGAGTAAAGCTCCAAAGAGGTACAAAGGCAGGTGATGTGGATTCAACTTATTTCAAGAGCTTAGTTGGAAGTCTTTGCTATCTTACTTGCAGCAGGCCAGACATACTTTATGGAGTAGGACTGATTAGCAGATATATGGAAACACCGGATCAGTCACACCTTTATGTAGCAAAGAGGATTCTTCGCTACATCAAAGGTATAGTCAATGATGGTCTATTCTATAAACCAACTGATAATTTCAGTCTTGTTGGCTACTCAGATAGCGACTGGGGACATGACTTGGATGAACGAAAAAGTACTACGGGATTTACTTTCTTTATGGGAGATACAGCCTTCACATGGTCGTCCAAGAAGCAAGCCATTGTGACATTATCGACTTGCGAAGCTGAGTATGTTGCAGCCAACTCAGCTATGTGCCATGCAATATGGTTACAAAACATGCTGAAGCATTTGGGATTTCCACAAGAAAAACCCACTGAGATTTATGTTGATAATCGCTCAGCAATTGCATTGGTAAAGAACCCAGTTTATCATGAAAGAAGTAAGCATATTGGCACCCGCTATCATTTCATCCGAGAGCATGTGAAAAATAAAGAGGTGGAATTATTTCCTTGCAAGTCTCAAGATCAGCTTGCAGATATTTTCACAAAGCCATTGAAAAATGATCTGTTCAACAAATGAAGATAATGCTCGGAATGAAGCAGCATGGAGAATCAACCTTAAGGGGGGATGTTGGAACATAAGCTTGATAGCCACCACCCTAGACAGCCACCCTAGCCACCGAAAGCCACCCTAGCCGCCGAAAAAAATCTGTGATCAAAGATTTGCTAAAGCATGGAAAGTTAAGATTTGTAGTCTTAAAATCAAAATAAGATTGTATTGTTATGCCTTTACATTATTAGTTTTATCTATATATAGCTATTGTATTATGAGAGTTCAGTGTGTGGGAGAGAAAAAGAAAAGAGTGTAAGAGTTAGAGAGATAGAGAGTGTATTTCTCATCGTTCTATGATTTTCTCAAGAAAAGTTTATTTGTTTGTCTCTAAATTTATCTCTCTGAATTTTATTTCAAGTTACCATAAGTAGTTTGAAGTCTCTCTTCCACCAACAAAAATGAACAATGACTATAATTTGAAAATAGACTAGTCATTTTTTAAGACAAACAAAATAAAATTATATATCTATAATTATTAAATCAATTTAATTTTTTAAATAATTTATAGATAAAATTTAATAAAATAAATCATTCAATTTATCAAAATGATCTCATAATTGGCTCCACGCACCCTTCAATACGCACTCAATACAAACCAAACCCTATAATTTATAAATATTTGAGAGTTGTTATATGTCCTTACTTTATTCCATATACTTTATTTGAATATGTTACTATCACTTTATTCTATACAATATTTGAAGGTGATTCAAACATAGTGAGTAAATTATTAAATTTTAATTTCATCAAATTAATTATTAATGTAGCTATTTTAGTTTTAGTTTTAGTTTAGTGAATTTGGCCCAATAAATCTAGCTAGCAATTTAAATTAGTCAAACATGAAATTAATCTATATAATGGAAGATTGAGTGGGAGAATGCAATGAATAATATGAGTGAACTACTAGAGTTATATTTTTCTTCTACAATTCTCTTTCAAATTTGTGCGAGTATTGTTGTGTAGCATTTTTATTTCTAACAGTTATGACATTTATGGTCTTTAATTATAATCTATTGTGATATTAGTTATGACTGTGATATTAGTTATAACCAAAAGCTCTTTAATTATAGTGTTTGGTTACAACTTTCTTTTTAAAAAAAATTATTTATGACTCTGATAAGATTGAATTATGACATTTATAATAATCAAACCCACTAATATTACATATGACACACAACCTTACCACATTGAACGTTAAATACAAATGATAAACACTTGTTTGTTTCCCATTTTGACAGAAGAAGAGAGAGATTGGCTGGTTTAATTTTTTTTTTCTTTTTTTTGAACTGATTGGTTGGTTTAAATCAGTCCTCCAATTTTGCATCTCCACTTCATTTCGCTCACTCTGTGAGCCTTAAAATAATCCAACAAGTTGTTGACATATTTGTCTTTGACATTACCAAAAATCAAAGTTTTAGAAACCAAAATTTAAGAATAAAATTATTTTTTAGAAACTAAATATTTTTGTTGAGAAAATTGTCGTTATTATACTTTTAACAACAAAAAATTAGATATTAGTGATGAATTATTATATTTTTTGGACCAAATTTTTTGTCTTAAACAATAAACCTTTTTTAGACCAAATTATTTTGTTCCTGAAAGTATATTTATTAGTGACATTTTCAAAATTTTGTCGCTAAAAACATTATTTTTGACTTTTTGAGATGACCTTTTAGCGATTATCTTCACGACGATAGAAATTGGTCTCTAAATATCTTTTGAAACAAAATTTTCACTTTTAAGAATCAAAAAATTTAATCTCTAAAACTCTTATATGTTGTGATGTGAACATTCCTGTCCACAAACAACCTTTTCATTTCTTTGACTTTCTCCCTATATATTTGCCCCGCTTTCTCAACCATCAATCTTAGTGACTCAGCCTCTGAGTCCCTTGTGAATCACCCATCTCGCTTGTCTCTAGGTACCGAGTATGCCATCTTCTTATCCTCAAGAAGCCCAGAAATCAATCCTTGCTTCGCCAAGAAAGTCAACAAAATAAGAGCCTTCTCGAATTGTATTGCCTCAACCATCAAACTCCACCCAGAGTGACTCAAGAACCCACCCACTGAGTCGTGACTCAGTATCTTGAGTTAAGGGGCCCAACTCGTCCACACCATTACGCATCCCTTCATTTTGTCCTCAAACCCATCTGGCAACTCAACAACATCAGTATCAGCCAAACAACATCGCATCCTTAGAGCCCAAAAAAATGATAACTTGGATAGCTCTAACCCAAGAGCTATCTCAGTGACTTCGGCTTGACTCGGTTTTGCCTCGTTCCCAAATGCAACATAGACCACTGACCCTTTAGACTGCTTGCCAAGCCACTCTTTCATGGCTTTCCATTCCTCGTTGTCATCGTAGTCCCCAGAATTCAGCATCGGAGGAAGTTGTCCAACAAGTAAAACTGGTTTTTACTGAATCTCTTGAAGAAGTTTTAATCATTCGGGTTCAAACTCATGAGAGCTCCTCACTGCCAACACATCGCGACCTTCAATAGTAGTGTAGACACTTAAATTTTACGTGTCTTGATCACCATCTAATTAATCAAAGCAAATAAATTTTCTTGATTGGTCAAAATTAAGATGGTGAAAATTTTCAAACGGATGTGGGTCCTACTAAAATTATGGATCTCAACCCATTTTAAATTGTAGGTCATGTCAAAAGAGAAGTAAACCTGTTTTGACAATTGGGTCAACCCAAATGTGTGGGGCCCATGAAAATATTTTATCAAAATTTTAGTAGAATAATTCAAATTTGAATACAAATTATGTCCATAAAATAATAAATAAATTGCTTGTTTCTTGGAAATTAGAGTTAATTTTGGAGTTTCCAAAATTAAAAGTGGAAGAAGAAGTCAACAAGTTGATCAAAGTTGGGTTCATACGTTAAGTAAAATATCCGACATGGATATCAAGAATGGTCCCGGTAGTCAAGAAGAATGGACAGATTAGAATATGTGTCGACTTTCGAAATTTGAACGAAACATGTCCCAAGGACGACTTTCCGCTTCCTATTATGGAATTAATGATAAACGCCACTACCAGACACGAGGTGTTGTCTTTCATGGATGGGTGTTCAGGATACAACCAAATACGGATGGCACCTGAGGATGAAGAGTTAACTGCATTTTGTACCACAAAAGGCATCTATTGTTATAAAGTGATGCCTTTTGGACTCAAGAGCGCCGATGCCACCTATCAACGTACCATGCAAAAGATCTTCGATGACATGCTCCATAAATTTATTGAGTGCTATGTTGATGATTTGGTGGTCAAAACTAAGAAAAAGGAAAATCACCTAGAGGACCTTCATGCAGTCTTTAATCGGCTGAGAAAGTATGACTTGAAGATGAATCCACTCAAATGCACATTTGGAGTCACGTCTAGAAAATTCCTTGGCTTTATTGTTCGACATAGAGGCATTGAGGTTGATCAGTCCAAAATCGATGCTATACAAAATATGCCACCACCAAAAAACCTGAAGGAACTTAGAAGCCTCCAAGCTCACTTGGCATATATCCGCAGATTCATTGCAAACTTGGCAAGCTGTTGTCAACCTTTCAGTCGACTAATGAAAAATGAAGGCTCCATTTGTTTTGGATCAGGCATGTCAAAATGCTTTCGATAGTATTAAGAGATACATGTTTCATCCACTAGTATTAGGAGCTCCTATTCGATACTTTACATTGCGACTCAAGAAGAGTCTCTTGGAGCGATGCTGGCCCAAAATAACAAAGAAATAAATAGCGAGCACTCTATTACTTGAGTCACAGATTAATTGAAAATGAACTCAAGTACTCACCCATTGAGAAAATGTGTTTGGCGCTTGTTTTTGCCTCTCAAAAATTGAGACATTATTTCAAAGCCCATACAGTGCATCTCATTGCAAGAGCCGACCCAATAAAGTTTTTATGTCTAAGCCCATCCTCTCAGGACACTTAGCAAGATGGTCTCTCCTCTTTAATGAATTTGAGATAATTTACGCGCCAAGAAAAGCGGTGAAAGGGCAGGCCCTTGCAGCTTCTTGGCTGACCATCCCATCCCTGCTGATTGGGAAATTTCTGAGGAATTTCTTGAAAAAGATGTATTGTTCATAGAAGTTTTACAGCCTTGGATGATGTTCTTTGATTGGGCTGCCAGGAAGGTGTCATTTTTGTTTCGCCACAGAAGCACATTTTGCCTTACTCATTTATTCTTGGCAAAAATTGCTGAAACAATGTTGCTGAGTACCAGGCCTTGATCATTGGTTTACAAATGGCAACAGAGGTAAAAATTGTTGACCTAGATGTCTATAGGGATTTATACTATTAAGTATCTTCCTAATGGAACTGTTGAGTGACGTAAGGCTCGCCTGGTAGCTAAAGGCTACATCCAGACCTATGGTGTTGATTACTTGGAGACCTTCTCTCCTGTGGCTCGTCTTAACTTTGTTCGGATTCTTCTCTTTGTTGCAGTTAATTAGTCTTGGCCTTTATATCAACTTGATATCAAGAATGTCTTTCTTCATGGTGATCTCCAAGAGGAGGTCTATATGGATCTGCCCCCTGGCTATGTTGTTCTCGGCCAAGAGCATCTTGTTTGTCGATTGCGAAAGGCCTTGTATGGTCTTAAGCAGTCCCTCCGTACCTGGTTTGATCGCTTCAGTGCTGTTATGCTTGCCTATGGATTTCACTGTTCCACCTTTGATCATTCTATTTTTGTTCGCCACTCGTCTACTAGGAGTATTGTTCTTATTGTCTATGTGGATAACATCATCATTTCAGGGACTGACTCCAATGGTATTGCTAATTTGAAATAGTATTTGGGACAACAATTTCACACCAAAGACTTGGGTCATCTTCGGTATTTTCTTGGGATTGAAGTTGTAGGCTCTTCCTAGGGCTTGTTTCTTTCTCAATGGAAGTATGTTCTTGATCTTCTTACTGAGACTGGCCTCTTAGGCACTCGCCCCAGTGATACTCCCATGGATTCTAGTGTCAAGCTTGATAGTGACACTGGAGACCTATTTCCCGATATTGGTCGTTGTTGTCGGTTGGTTGGGAAGTTAATATATCTCACTGTCACTCGTCTAGATATTACCTATGCCGTGGATGTGGTCAGTCAGTTTATACATGCTCTCCACCAATCCCATTTTGTGGCTGTGTGTCGTATCTTGCAATACTTGAAGCGTGCTCCAGGTCGGGGTTTACTCTATCACCCATCTTCCTCTTTGTCTGTTCACTGATGCAATCAGTTGATGCATTCTAACCTTAGGCTGGTAATAAGACTGACCGTCATTCTACCTTAGGCTATTGTACTTTTGTTGGTGGTAATCTTGTTACTTGGCGTAGCAAAGAACAGACTGTTGTTGCTCGTTCTAGTGCCGAGGCTGAGTATCGTGCCATGGCTTATACTACTTCTGAGATGCTCTGGGTTTAGTCTCTTCTCCAAGATTTTGGCTTTTCTGTTCCCACTCCTATGAGCATGTCTTGTGACAATCAGGTTGCTATCTTCATTGTCAATAATTCTGTGTTTCATGAACACAACAAACATATCGAAGTTGATTGCCATTTTATTCGTGATCGCTTACTCTGCAAGCAACTTGTGACTCCTTATGTTTGTTTTGTTGATCAATTGGGTGATATTCTAACCAAGCCTTTGGCTCGACCTTCGTTTCATCGTTTATCCATCAAGCTGGGCCTATTCGATCTCTATGCTCCAGCTTTAGGGGGAGTGTTAGAATACTTATTTTTGTTCTTTTGTTCTCTTGTTAATATTTACTTAAGTTGAGGGTACGATGGTCATATTACTATGCTAAGGTTTGTATATATATTATGCTGAAGTAAAGTTAAGGCATGATGATTATTCAATATATATAAAATTTCTCTTCTTCTTCTTCTTCTTCTTCCTCCTAAATCCCAGCCCTAAATTCCTTCATTTTACATTCTAACTCCTTCCTCAGCTTCGCCCCTTCCTTCTAGCCACCGCCTCATCAAAGTCTAATTTTTGTTGTCTAAGTTTTCTAATTTTTTCTTTCACTATTTTTGTGCCTCTTTCATTACATAATGAGCTTTTCCTTTTTTGGTTTTTTCGTTTTCCCATTATGCGAACTAATGGATCTCTAAAAATATTTCTATCTTCAACTCAAGCTGTGATGAGATCCTTAGGTGCCTTTGTTTTCTAATTTGATTTTGATTTGGTGTTTGTTTACAATTCTATTTTAGGTTTGTTTTTATACATCTATATTCCTAGCATTGTTGTTTAGATCATATTAGAGCTCTTTTATTCAGATTTGTATTTGTCTTCTTGCTTTTCTTTTCAGTTTTTCTTTTTATTTATTTATTTTTATTATCCTTTGTTTTGGACTTTGTTGCTAACCATTTAGAGTGAACTTTTTTTTGGATGAATATTTAGAGTGAGCTTTGTTGCATTAATATCCTATATTTGATTTTCTTGGGAAAATTGAGGTTGCATTTGGTAGAGCTTTCTAAATATGATTTGAGAGTAGGAGTTGTATTTTGAATTTGTGAGTTTTGGAATTATGATTTGAGTGTGAAAATTTTGTTTGGTGAAAGAGTTTTGAAAAGAATTTTGAATTGAGTGGAGAATTTTTGATGTGACATATGATATTTGATACAAAAACTTACAACTCATAACTAAACACACAACTCAAAATTCTATTAAAGCTCATAAAAAATTTTAAAAAATTCGAAAATTATTTTTTTTGAATATATAAAAATTAACATATGTTAATTGCATATATATATATATATATATATATATATATATATTTGCACTGTTCAGGTCAACCGGTCGAACAACCGGTGGGACGTCTGGTGGGACGACCGGTTAGCCCAAATTTTCCTGCCTTCGACCGAGTTTTCAAAAGTGAGTGTGGAATTATGATTTGAAACTCCTAAACAAACATCATGTGCAAAATAAACTCTGGAACGTTAGTTCCAGAGCTACACCAAACAGAGCCTGAATGTTTGAGGATTGTTTGAGGATTAAAAATGGAGTGTGAGGCTAACAGTGAGTTTAAGGACATATCAGATGTTGATAATTTACACTTCATTTTGGTTGGGGAGTGCCTTTAGGCATGGGTCATTCGCTAGATTATTTTGATATATTCTTGTTTTTGGTAATGTATTTTTCTTACAAAAATGTTTATTTTTCTTTCTTTCTTATTTTTTCTTTTTTGGTGAGATGATGAGTTTTTTATTTTGTCACAAAAGTATATTTTTTTTTAAATTTTTTTAAAAGAGGTTCAACAACCTTCAAACCGTTGGCATCACAATTTTTTTTAGTCCCATGATAATTTTTGAATAAAATTCTTATCAACTGGTATGGTTCTTGAAGCATTTTTATTTTTTATTTATTTAACAATTAAAATATTAGTATGATTCAAGACTACAAAACACTTGATGCTTCATAATATTAGTATTGTTGTTAAACTTTTATTTAATTTTACCTGTATGTTGTGTTTCATCAAGTTTATATGTGGCTTATAATTTTTTTGGCTTATTATGAAAAAAATGTACAGAAAGTAGAGAGGTGATGTGACTTAAATAAGCCAATAAGATAGCTCATAAGCCATTTCCCAAAATAGCCCTTGGGTTACGGGTTTAGTTGATCTAGATGTTTAGGCTTTTGTAGATTTTGTGAATGATTTGATTTCTCAGATTTGTTATCTCTTTGGGGGCTGAATTTTTGTATTCTTTGCATCACCTTGATACTTTTTAACAAAGTCTGCTTATTTATGAAGAAAAAAATTATGCTGAAAGCTCCTCATGTTCAAATTTTAAATGCAACTTTGTCGTCTTTTCTTAATTCCGACACAGATACATACTTAGGAATGTGGTAATAGGTGTAATATTAGTTTTGCCATTGACTACTAGATTTGTCATGTCCATCAAAAATAAAGAATTTAAAGTGTTGACATCGTAGTTTTTTTAAGACCCAGGATGGTTTTTGAATAAAGTTCTTGTCAACTGGTATGGTTCTTGAAGCATCTTTATTTATTTAACAATTAAAATATTAGTATGTTTCAAGACTACAAAGCACTTGATGCTTCATAATATTAGTATTGTTGTTAAACTTTTATTTGATGTTACCGGTAGGATGTGTTGTGTCAAGTTTCTATTGTTATTCTTCTAATTATGTCAAAAGCTCCTCATGTTTGAATAATTTAATGCAACATTGTGGACTTTTCTTAATTCTGACATTGATATATACTTAGGAATGTAGAAATAGGTGTAATATTAGTTTTGCCATAGACTACTAGATTTGTTATGTTAATAAAAAACAAAGAATTTAAATTTAGTGAGATGTCAAATTTGTTCCTGCATGCAAGATTTTTTTTTTTTGGTTTGCATATTTGGGATTTTTCTTCCAATGAACAGCTGGATAAGTGAATATTGACCCAAGGGCACAACAAGATGGTGGATTTGATGGCCATGGATCTCATGGATTTTTTTTATTAGTTTAAATACGTTCGTAATTTCTAAGCTTATTTCTTTCAATGGGATTAAGTGAGAAATAAGGGATAATGTACTATTAATGAATGTGTAGGATCTTAGATTTTAAAGATTCAAGCAGTCCCATCACTGTCTAATGAAATCATGCATGATGTAGTCAATAATTTTTTTTCAATTAACTTTTTCTTCAATGCCTATATATTTAACATGCTTAATTATGTCATTTCTTATGTGGCTTTATGTGAACAAAGTATAAAGGTTCTTCAGATCAGGGAAGCCGAAGGAATTGAACCAATCTTTTATAATACTAATTCACAGATTGTAGTGATGGATGCATTTGGTAATTCTTGAAGGCATTTGTAAGCATAGCCTTTTTTTTTAACACTACGTAAAAGGACACCAACTGGACTGAGATTTGTTCTATCTATTTGTTCTATTTTGGGTAGCAGCATGCAGGTTTTGATTAGTTATTTTATTGTTTCCATGAGAGATGGTGGAGCTGTTGAAAGCTAGAATTGCTACTGTACGCTAAGGTTGTAGACAAATGATATGGGGAGTGAATTATTTAGGAGGTCTGCTGCTGTATGATGCTGTTTCTGAGGTTGCAAATCTGCCTAGCACTGAAAATGCTACTGTTTTGACTTTGCAAATCTGTCTGTTGGTGGTTGGTACAGGGGAAGGTTGCAAATTTATTCTGAGGTTGCAAATCTGTTTGCTGCTGCTTGGTGCAAATCTATGTACTGGAGAGTTGTTGGTGTGTGCAGATACTGTGAGGATTGCCCTTGAGCTTTGCTGCTGAGTTCTGTTGTTGTTTGTTTTTGTAGTATTGTTGTTTTATTCTTCTTTTTCTTTTGGTTGCTCTTGATTGGCTTCTCACCAATCTAGGGTCAAGTACTAGCAAATGATTGTGCTGCCTTTACTATAGCGATCCCGGGTTTTACCCCTTTATGTACAGTGTTCCGGACTTAGATTCCGTACTATTGGTTGTGGTTATATCTTGTTGGCATCCTTTAATTTCTTATTTTTGAGTTATAGGAGGAGATAGGGGATGTACTCCATGGTTTGAGGGAAGATAGGGGATGGACTCTCAAACCAGTTTGGGAGGAGATAGGGGATGGACTCCGTAGATACAGCAAATATGTGTATCAGATTGAAGTGTTAATACAGCGAATATTTGTGTATTACTTGAAGTATGGAAGTATACAAATATGAGATGAAATCTCATTTACGAATTGTGAAATCTGGAATTGTTTTAATATGAGTTTTGATCTCATTGAAGTTTTTGGCCAGGTTCTGAGCCATGTAATATGAAATGATTTTGATAAGTAAAGGAAAAAATGGAATGTAACATGGACATGTATGTCATGGAATGTATTGTGAGTTAAATTGGTTTATAAGCGTTAACCATCTATCTACTGCTATTGTTTTAGTCATCGCTTATATTTGGTTTAGTATATCTCTGCTGGGCTTTGGCTCACCCTTTATGGGACATCATTTTCAGGTACAGATGGTATGCCACCTCCAAGGACGTAGCTTGGGAGGTTAGAGGCTAAAAGATTTTTAGTGTTATCTATTATGTATTACATGTAAATTGAGCCAAGGGCTTACTTGTTTAAAAGAGTTAGTACTCTTCTTTTGTTGTACCCAAGTGTTGGCTTGGAAAGTTGTAAGCCCATTGGGCATTTACTTTTGTTGTCAACAGAACTACTCTGATGAATGGATAAGTGTTTATTTCTCTTATATCAATACATGTTAAAAATGGGGGGTTTTATGTATTTTTTTGAGGGCGTTACAACTTGGTATCAGAGCGTACCGGGTTCGAATACTTTGGGTACGCGGGAAGTGGTTAGCACCACAATGGGTTTGTCTCGCTTGTTAGAGACTTATGTATAGCATTAAGTGTTTATTTGATAACATGTTTATGTGATTATTTGGGTATGGGATTTAGTTTCTGGGATGTTGATTGGATCCTTGTGTTTCTGTGAGTCTTGTTAGAAAAGCACTTGATCAATGTTGTTTCTAACCGGAACTCTAGTAACGCCTCGGAACTATCATTATCCATAAATGAAATTTGTATGTGCTTATGTGATTATGTGCTTACGTGGAATGAATTACTGTTGTCCAACGTATTAGGACGTGAGTGTTATAGCTTCGGCACATTTGTAAATGTGCTAATGTTCTTCGTTACCTTTATTAGGATGTAAGGACGAGGACGTGGTGGTAGGCAAGGTAGGCCTAGGAGGCAAGAGATGCCCATACCGAATAACATTCCGACGCAGCAGGAGGGTGTTGGCCAGGCCAATGTGGCCGAGCCAGTAGGCCAGCAGGCCATGGGTGCCTTAGCCCGCGAGATGGCAGGAGCTTTGAGAGCATCCATGGACATTCTCAGAGCTGAGAATCAAGTCCAGGGCCAGGTTGTTGATACATGGCCTTCTTTTCTGAAGAGGAAGTTCTTCCGGTCAAATCCAGATAAGTTTTTGGGGGATCCGAAAGAGCCACTTAAGGCTGATGAGGCTGGAGCAGATGACTAAGACGTTTGAGATGCTTGGCATCGAAGACGGGCTTTGAAGGTGACCTTGGCATCTTTCCAGTTAAAGGGAGATGCGGGTCAGTGGTGGAAGTTCATGAGGGCCGTATTAGTGGCACTTGGAGGCCTTTGTAGATGCTTTCCAGGAGAAGTTTCTGTCTCCCGCTGTCAGGGAGAAGTTGAGAGATCAGTTCTGCCAGCTAAAGCAGCTGAGTTCATCAGTGGCCGAGTTTGAGGCCGCATTTACTAGTTTATCTAAGTTTGCACCTGAGCTTGTGGCGTCTGAGGAGCGTCGTTGTCTGGAATTTGAGAAGAATTTGAGGCACGGGCTCAAGATGAGGATTGGAGGGTCTATAACCCAAGAGTATGGGCAACTTGTGGATGCTGCTGCCCATATGTAGATTATGATGCATGAGGAGGAGGAGAGATTGAGGGGCTCCAAGAGGAGTCAGGATGGCCAGGGTGATGGCAGGAGACAGAGGGGTTCTAACCCTCAGCAGTCTTAGGGTGGTTTTGCTAGATCTACCTTTCCAGTGCCGAGTGCAGGTTCTGGGAGAGGCAGTCAGGGAGACGTGACTTGTTACAAATGTGGCCAGCTGGGTCACAAGTCTTCAGCTTGCCCGTAGAGGGGAGGAGGTCAGAGAGCTCCTTCATCTTCGGTTCGACCTTAGAGCCAGAGGTAGGGCAGAGGTCAGCCACTATCTTGTTATCAGTGTGGTCAGGCGGGGCACCTGAAGAGGTTTTGCCCGCAGTTGAGTGCCACATCGGGTGCGTCTGGTTCTAGGCAGACGCAGAGTTTTCAGCTAGCACAGTCAGTTCAGGCCTCGAGGGCCAATCAGGGAGCTTCGTTGTCCTAGTCTGTGCAGCAGTCCTTTGTTCCTAGTGGTGAGCAAGTTGATCAGAGACCTTCTGGGCGCGTGTATGCTGTTACCGCGCAGGATCTTGTACCTGCTCCATCTGTTGTGAGAGGTACCTCTTGTTTTGCAACTCGGTTGCCAATGTGTTGATTGATACGGGTGCATCCCATTCTTTTATATCTGCTGATTGCATCGTTTTGGGGTTGGAGTTGGCACAGTTAGCATCCTATATGTGTTGTATCACCTGTTGGGCCGAATTTATTTTGAAACAGGGTTGTCGGGGTGTGATATAGAGGTCGCCGACCGCTGGCTTCCGTTTCCTTTTGTAGTTATGCCATGTCGGGTTTTGATGTTATCCTGGGTATGGACTGGCTATCGTCATACCGGGCTGTTATTGATTGTTACCGCCAGAGGGTCACAGTATGTACCTTGAGCGGGGATTGTTTCCATTTCTTGGGGGATCGGGTTGGTAGTGTTTTGCCACCGGTGTATGATCCGCGAGGGCGGAGTGAGCTTAGTGGTCTTCTTGCTAGCTTTATGAGTAGTGAGTGTGATGAGACCCAGACTGTATTGCCGAGAGTGGTTTGTGAGTATTCGGATGTTTTTCCCGAGGACCTTGTTAGTTTACCACCTCATCGAGAGATTGAGTTCTCTATTGATCTAGTGCCCGGCACGGCGCCGATTTCTATGGCACCTTATCGTTTTGCCCCAGCCGAGTTGATTGAGTTGAAGATTCAGCTCCAGGAATTGCTAGATAAGGGCTTTATTCGCCCTAGTGTTTCGCCGTGGGGAGCACCGGCCCTCTTTGCTAAAAAGAAAGATGGTGCCTTGAGACTTTGTATCGATTACCGGAAATTGAATCGGGCTACGGTAAAGAACAAGTACCCTATGCCTCGTATTGATGATTTGTTTGACCAGTTGAAAGGGTCCCGTTGTTTCTCTAAGATAGACTTGAGATCGGGTTACCACCAGTTGAGGGTCAGGGAGGAGGATATTCCGAAGACGGCATTCCGTACGCGGTATGGCCACTATGAGTTTCTGGTGATGCCTTTTGGGCTCACCAATGCACCGGCAGTGTTTATGGACTTGATGAACCGGATATTCGGGAATTCTTAGATCGTTTTGTAGTCGTTTTCGTGGACGACATTCTGATTTATTCACCTTCTGAGGAGCACGAGGAACACTTGAGAGTGGTGCTTGAGTTGCTTAGAGCCCATAGGCTGTATGCCAAGTTTGGGAAGTGTGAGTTCTGGCTAGGGAGGTCAAGTTCTTAGGCCATGTAGTCTCCGGGGAAGGGGTGTCTGTTGATACATCCAAGATTGAGGCAGTGCAAGATTGGGCACAGCCTAAGAGTGTTTTTGAGATCCGCAGTTTTCTGGGATTAGCTGGGTATTACCGCCGGTTTGTGAAGGATTTCTCCAGGCTAGCTTCACCGTTGACTAGATTGACACGGAAAGGGGTCAAATTTGTATGGAGTGAGACTTGTGAGAAGTCGTTCCAAGAGCTGAAGGTTAAACTGATCACCGCTCCGGTCTTGATTACTCCAGAGAGAGGGTTGGGTTATGCTGTTTATTGTGATGCCTCACAAGAGGGTTTGGGTTGTGTGTTGATGCAAGAGGGGAAAGTTAGCCTATGGCTCGCGTCAGTTGAAAATACACGAGAAGAATTACCCTACACATGACCTAGAGTTAGCAGCTGTGATTTTTGCCTTGAAGATTTGGAGGCACTACCTTTATGGTGAGAGGTTCGAGGTATTCTCGGATCATAAGAGTCTGAAATATCTGTTTACACAGAAAGACTTGAACTTGAGGCAGAGGAGGTGGATGGAGTTTATTGAGGATTACGACTTCGAGTTGCATTATCATCCGGGGAAGGCCAATGTTGTGGCCGATGCCCTTAGCAGAAAATCCATTAGTGATGTAGCTTGTATAGCCATCCGGGAGTGGGAGATGTTGGGTGCACTTGGCGAGTTTGATTTGCTTCTGGGCGAATCCGTTGAGGCTGCGGCCTTGTTTTCTGTTGTTGCGCAGCCTACACTTGTGACTCGAGTGTTAGAGGCACAGAGAGGTGACCTTGAGGTAGAATCCCTCCGAGAGAAGATCTCCAGTGGGAAGGTTGAGAAGGGTTTGTCTGTGTATCCCGACCTGAGTGTGAGATACCGAGACCGATTGTTTGTGCCGGAGTCTTGCCGAGAGGAGGTACTCCGAGAGTTTCACCATTCACGCCTTGCGGTGCATCTGGGAGGCACTAAGATGTATCGGGATTTGGGTTGCCAGTTTTGGTGGCGGGGAATGAAGAAGGATGTGGCAATTTTCGTGTCTAAGTGCCTTACTTGTCAACAAGTGAAGGGTGAACATCAGAGGCCAGTGGATTTGTTACAACCCTTGCCTATTGCCGAGTGGAAGTGGGAGTATGTCACTATGGACTTCGTGGTAGGTCTTCTGAGGACTCAGCGGGGTAGTGATGCTATTTGGGTGGTTGTAGACCGGTTGACTAAGTCGGCGCACTTCATCCCTATGCGCGTGAGAGATTCGGTAGATCATCTTGCCGACTTATATATCCGGGACATAGTGAGGTTGCACGGGGTCCCAGTGTCGATCGTCTCAGATAGAGATCCACGCTTTACTGCTAGGTTGTGACAGAGTTTGCAGAGTGCCATGAGTACTAGGTTGACCTTTAGCACGGCTTATCATCCTCAGACTGACGGGCAGTCCGAGCGTACTATTCAGATCTTTGAGGATATGCTTCGAGGTTGTGTTCTTGACTTTAGTGGGTCGTGGGAGAGGCACTTGCCCTTGGTGGAGTTTGCCTACAACAACAGTTTCCAGCCAAGTATCGGTATGGCACCATTTGAGGCCATGTATGGCTGACCTTGTAGGTCTCCAGTTTGTTGGGCCGAGGTGGGTGATGCACCTTTGTTGGGCCCGGAGTTGGTGAGGGAAACGACGGAGAAAGTTGAGCTTATCCGTAGGAGGCTTGTTACAGCCTAGAGTCGTCAAAAATGTTATGCCGACCGTAGGAGAAGGCCTTTGGCATTTGAGGTGGGTGATCACGTGTTTCTGAAGATATCACCTAAGCGGGCTTTGATGAGATTTGGTAAGAGAGGGAAGTTGTCCCCTCGATTTATTGGCCCTTTTGAGATCCTTGAGAGGATTGGCGAGGTTGTCTACCGTTTAGCCTTGCCGCCGCAGTTGTCCGGGGTGCATGACGTGTTTCATGTTAGTATGCTTCGGAAGTACGAGCCGGATCCATCGCATGTATTGGATTGGACCGACTTAGAGGTGGATGAGGATGCCTCGTATGAGGAGAGACCGGTTCGGGTCTTGGATAGGCGGGATCAAGTCTTGCGAAGCAAGACCATTCCCTTGGTAAAAGTTTTGTGGAACCATCACGGAGTGGAGGAAGCCACTTGGGAACGTGAGTTGGAGGTTCGAGAGAAATATCCGGATTTATTTGTGGATGTTTGAGTGTATGTTGTATATTTTATTGTGTTGTTAACCCTTAAGAGCATTGAATGTGTCTTAAGTTGTAAAACATTGTATATGTTTCAGTTTATGGAAGCATTGTAGAACTTGCCTTGAAATGGAAGTTTATTATACATTGTGTATGTTGAATGTGTTGTAGAAATTGAGATATATCATGAACATTGAATATGATATGAAATTGTGAGTAATGTATATTGGAACATTGTGGGATTTGGAGGAAATGCATGTTGATAATGCATGTTGTAATATATATTATGAAATGCCTCTTGAATAGAGATGGAATGATCAGTAATGGATCAAATTATTGTGTATTCAAATGTGATATTGTTGGAAATTGAGAAAAACTTGTCTTTGAAAACTTGTGCTTAATTTCGGGGTCGAAATTCTTTAAGGGGGGAGGTTATAGCGATCCCGGTTTTCCCCTTTATGTGTGTTCCGGACTTAGTTCCGATATTGGTTGTGTTATATCTTGTTGCATCCTTTAATTCTTATTTTGAGTTATAGGATGTGTTGGGCAGGTTTGTTACAGGTTGGGTGTGTTTGGGAAAATGGTTGCTGCCCAAATTTTGGTCCTTCGCTCGAGCGAGCTCTTTGTTTTTGATCCTTCGCTCGAGCCAGGGTTTGTTCGCTCGAGCGAGAGTTGAGTTTTGTATCTGGTCGCTCGAGCAAGAAGTCCTTCGATCGAGCTTGCGTCTGTATCTGGTTCTGGACCTGAGAGTTGCATTTCTTGGCTCGAGCGAGCTTTCCTTCGCTCGAGCGAGCGAGGTGTATGTTTTGAGTTTCTTCGCTCGAGTGAGAATTCTGTCGCTCGAGCGTGCTTCTGGTTGCAGACCTGAAGCTCTGTATTGTTGGCTCGAGCGAGACTTTCTTCGCTCGAGCGAGGTTTCTTTGTGTCTGGTCGCTCGAGCGACCAATCCTTCGCTCGAGCGAGCCTGTGTTATATCAGATCGCAGCAGCGGGAAACACTTCACTCTTTCATCTTTTTTCTTTACACAAACCCTAGATTCGGGCTCTCTCTCTCTCTCTACACACCTTCTCTCTAGGTATTGATCTAGTTCCAGTGAGTTTCAAGCCTAGTTTCTTTGTAAGAAAGATAGAGGGTGAGTTAGGCTTCCTTTTAATCTGAAATATAGTGGATTTGGAGCACTTTGGATTTTGGTCATCTTCTCCTTTGGGCTTCTAATTTCAAGGTAGGGATATCCTACTCCATCTTATGAGCTTTATCTTTAAATTTTGGCATTTTGATATGTTGGGGTTGTTGGGAAATTTTGGAAAAGTTAGGGTTTGTTGTGTAATTTAAAAAGAGGGGTTTTCAAATATTAAAGCCTTGTGTATGTGAGTTGTTGAAAATGGATTATGTTGTACATTGGTGAAACAAACCTTAGGGTTGATATGTGAAATATGGAAAATGCCCTAATTATTGAAATAAATTAATTAGTATAATTAATTTGGGAAATTATGGAATTGATTCGAAATCCATGAAATTGAGAAATTATGGGATTAAATGGTGTAGTTGGATTAATTTATCACTCACCCATGAAAATGTGGATATTTTATCTATTGATGCATTTATGTTCTGTTTAGAAATATCTGCTTTGGGCTATCGGTGGAGGATAGTCTTGATTGTTGTAGACATTGCATGTTGATTAGGGAAAACCGAAACTAATCACATTGAAAGTGTCATAGAATCTGATGGTTTGCATAATACATCCAATATGTGTATTGTTTGATCCTCGTATATGATAATTGCTTATATACTTGGAATATGTGTATTGTGTGGGAGGAGATAGGGGATGTACTCCATGGTTTGAGGGAAGATAGGGGATGGACTCTCAAACCAGTTTGGGAGGAGATAGGGGATGGACTCCGTAGATACAGCAAATATGTGTATCAGATTGAAGTGTTAATACATCAAGTATGTGTATTAAATGTAAGTGTTAATACAGCGAATATGTGTGTATTACTTGAAGTATGGAAGTATACAAATATGAGATGAAATCTCATTTACGAATTGTGAAATTGGATTTGTTTTAATATGAGTTTTGATCTCATTGAAGTGTTTGGCCAGGTTCTGAGCCATGTAATATGAAATGATTTTGATAAGTAAAGGAAAAAAATGGAATGTAACATGGACATGTATGTCATGGAATGTATTGTGAGTTAAATTGGTTTATAAGCGTTAACCATCTATCTAATGCTATTGCTTTAGTCATCGCTTATATTTGGTTTAGTATATCTCTGTTGGGCTTTGGCTCACCCTTTATGGGACATCATTTTCAGGTACATATGGTATGCCACCTCCAAGGACGTAGCTTGGGAGGCTAGAGGCTGAAAGATTTTTAGTGTTATCTATTATGTATTACATGTAAATTGAGCCAAGGGCTTACTTGTTTAAAAGAGTTAGTACTCTTCTTTTGTTGTACCCAAGTGTTGGCTTGGAAAGTTGTAAGCCCATTGGGCATTTACTTTTGTTGTCAACATGTAATACATTTGTAAGAACTACTCTGATGAATGGATAAGTGTTTATTTCTCTTATGTCAATGCATGTTAAGAATGCGGGGTTTTATGTATTTTTTTGACGGCGTTACATTTACGGTGCCAACCGAATTGAGATTGTGGAGTTTAGCTATGATGCTTAGTGCACTTCCCCGTTTTGTTGATGTATCTTTTCGAGTTAGTTGCTTTTTCATCAATAAAAACTTTTATTTGCTGATCAAAAAAAAAAAAAAACAGTAAAAGGAAGTGCAAGACTTTATATTTCTTTTCTTATTTAGTTCTATGATACTCCATTACAGCTGAAGGCAAATTTTTTTGAAGGGAATAAACCGGTTATCTACAGTACACCTTCATACTTATGAAGGTGAGGAACCTTGGCTAGGTGTCCTATCTTTTTACTTTTAATACAATAGTTGGATCGTTTAGATTTTCTAAAGTGTTACATTTTTTTAGTGGTAACTTTTTTTAAATGATTTTTTTTTTTTAGCCTTCTATGAGGAATTGCGTATTTTGATCACGAAAAATTTGTTCAAGTGTGATAATTGCTGGTATTTAGTTTGATTATTGCAGGTAACTTGGGAAGACACTGGTGCTTTTATCAAGAAGAGTTATGTTAGAAAATTTTTTATGTTTAATTTCCCTTAATTCATAATTATTGGTTTTTTTGCTTCTCATAAATATTTTGAATGAGTTTTTCTGTTATGATTTCTTTTAGTTGATTTTTTTAAAGTCGAATCAGGTGTTGGAGTTATTTTGTTACAGTGGCTAATCAGCATTAGAAATATTGTGATTGTGTTGCTTTTTTCTATGTATGTTAATGGTTGGTCTTTCATTTCTGGCTGGATGATTAGTTTTTTTGTTTTTAATAAGTTATAATGATTATTCTTTTGAACCAAAATGTCCATTCACCATTCCTCGTATGCGTCAAGTATGTCAATTTGAATTGATTTGTTATAATTGTGTTCCATAGCGCAGTGAAATTGTTGTCATTCTGAATTGATTTATTTTAATTGAATTCTATAATGCAATGAAATTGTTATCATTCTGAATTGATTTATTTTAATTGAGTTTTGTAGAGTTTGAGTTACCAAAAAAATTGTTGAGAGTGCCTTTAGGCACGAGTTATAGATTTATATTTTTTTTACTTTACATTTTATTATTTTGATTTGCAATATTACTGAACATTACAAATTTTATATGTTTATTCCTTAATTTACATTAAGATTAGGAAGAGTTTTTATTTTTTAATTGAGTTTTATAGAGCATGTCGTACAAGTAAAATGATTAAAAAATTCTTTAAGAAGAATCAAAAAATGCTATGGACTCCGCAAATTTTAACATGATATGTATAAATTATAACTATATTTTGATCTCAATATTATTTACACCGTGCCTTTTGACATAGGCATACATTAGTATATTTATAATTTTGAACCCTATAATTCGCTTCTAGTGGCACCAAAATTTGGTGAGATATCCATTCATATATAGGCGTTACTCCATAAAATAAAAAATAAGAGTGAGATTGCTTTTGTTTTTCAAACATTTTATTTTGGTAATCCAAACAAAATGGAGTTACACGATACAACAATTGATATTATAAATAATTTGATTGCCATAATATTAACATAAATATAATTAGAATAATATTAAGATATTACATTTTCTTTGTGGCAGTTGCAGTATAATTTTTTAAAGATCCCTAACAATATTTTCTTAAAAATAAATGTAATTAGAATAATTTAGTTTTGGAATCGTGATTCCAATAAAAAAATTTAAAACTCATAACCAAACATACAATTCAAAAAATATTTACAAAACTCATAGACAAACATACAACTCAAAACTCAATTCAAAATTTTTTTTTCAAAACTCATAACCAAACTCTTTTCAAAACTCTATTTAAAAATATATAAAAAAAAATCATTTTTTATTTTGTTCTTTAATTTTTTATTTTAATTTTTTATTTTTCTGAAGAATATAAAATTATTAAAAATATTTCTTATTTTTATTTTTGAAGAAAAATATTTTTTTATTTTTTATTTGTTTGAAAAAAAAAATTATTTTGTTATTTTTATAAGTATTGATCAAATAATTTGTTGTGATTTACATATATATGGGTGATCCAATTTTTATTAAAATTTTTAAAAAAAATCAAATACTGAAAAAAAAAGTAAATAAAAATTATAAAAATTATTTAAAATATTAAAAAACATAAAAATATTGGAAAAAATATTTAAAAATAAAATAAAAAATAAATAAAATTTATATATTTAAAATAAAAAAATATACAACTCGTTTAAAATTTTTAATTTTTTAAATATCTAAAAAACTATATTTAAAATATTTAAAAAAATGCAGCACACACATGTAGTAAATACAACGACATTAAAATAAATAAATAAATATTTACAATAAAAAATATTTACCCTAAAAAAATAAAATTAAGAAAATTTTTAAATATTTAAAAAAAATAAGTCCAAAAAATTTCAAAATACAACTCAAAACTCAAAAACTTAAAACTCAAACTACAACTTACAATTCTTTTTCAAAACTCAAAACTCAAAACTTTTTGCAAAACTCATAACCATACAATTTTTTTCTTTTAAAACATAGCTCAAAACTCAAACTTAAAACACAACTCCAAACTCACATCATGATTCTAAAACTAAACCAAACGGATAGTTTTAAAAACAATTTCTGAGAGCTCAAAATCCAAAATTTATTTGGTTTTATAAAATTTTTAAAGTTTTTTCAATCATTTTTTCTATATCCTCTTTCATTCTCTCACATCCTACTAGGGGTATAAATTCGGCTCAGCCCAACCCATAGTCAAGTCTCGCGGGCTCCCGCCAATTTTCAGGTCAGGCCATGTGGGAAAAATCTCAGGCCAAGCCAAAGCCAAAGCCCACTCAAAATTGGGTCGCGGGGCTTGGGCCTAGGCCCAGGCTTGGGGTTGGTTGGTTTAGGCCTAACTTTTTGTTTTATTTTCTTAAAACTTTTTTCCACTAAATTTTTTTTTTCACCAAAATAGTTTGAAAATGACATTACGCCTCAAGCTGGCCTTAGAATAGCTCAGTGGGCCAGACTTCGGGACAGGTTAAGCCCCAAAATACACAGCCCAAACCTAGGGTCACGGGCTGGGCTCGGGCTTGGGCCTAGTCGCTCTAGGCCGCGTGTAACGCCCTCAAAATAAACCATAAAACATACAATATTGACATGCTTAGACATAAGAGAATAAAGCATAATTACATTTCATCAGATTATTTCTTACAAATGTATTACATGTTGACAACAAAAGTAAATGCCCTACGGGCTTAAAACTTTCCAAGTCAACACTTGGTTACAAAAGGAGAGTACTAACTCTATATAAAATAAGCCCTTGGCTTGATGTACATGTAATACAACAAAAATAAACAAAAGAGTCTTCAACTCCTACAACCGTCCAAGTTAGGATCTCGGAGGCGGCATAATACCTGAACCTGAAAATGATGTCCCATATAGGGTGAGCCAACGCCCAGTAGAGATATACTAAACATAATATGAGCAATAACTAAAACATTAGCATTTAATAAATGTTTAACTCACATAAATCAATTCATAACCCATTTCAATAACATGACAAATGTGTCCATGTTTCATTTCATTTTCCATTTCTTATCCAATTCTTAATTCATAACTATGGCTCAGAACCTGGCCAAACAATTTAATTGAGATAACAACTCATATTAGACACTTCATACGTCACGATGGATACACATAATTGCTGTATTAATCTCAAATAAAACACTTCCATACTTCATAGGTGATATACTGATTTGCTGTATCAATACTTCAATAGAAACACATAATTGTTGTATCAACACTTCAATAGATACACATAATTGCTGTATCAATGGAGTCCATCCCCTATCTCCTCCCAAATAAAGTCCGGTTTAGGAGTCCATCCCCTATCTTCCCCTAAACCGTGGAGTATATCCCCTATCTTCTCACACACAACATTATGTATATAAACACATATCATGTACATAATCAATCAATACACAAATTCGATGTATTGTTCCAATTGTCATATTCGATGACATATTCGATTGATTAGTTTTAGTTCGCCTAATCATCATGCATTGTCTACAACAATCAAGACTATCATCCACCAATAGCCCAAAGCAATTATTTCTAAACAGATAATAATTACATCCAACAGATAAATTATCAACAATTTTCAAGGTAAATGATTAATAATTCCAACTCCACCATTCTATCTCATAATGAGCCAATTACATTATTTCCATTCAATTTTCATATTTCCATAATAAATGTCATTAATTACACTAATGACCCAAATATACTCAAACATGGCATTTTCTCCCTTTTTCTCAACATTGACCCAAAGGTCCAAATATTATCAACAACAATCAATAACCTCTTTTTTGACCCAAAACACATATGTTGAATCAAAAGAACCAAAACCCCTCTTTCCAATATAACACATTTCAAACCCTAACTTCCCAAATCAAACCATTTATACAAAAAGCTCAACATCTAGGTTAAAGCTCATAAAAATGAGTAGTTATCCCTACCTCAAGAGATGAAACTCAAAGGAGATGATGAAGAAATCTTGAAATGCTTCAAAACCCAAGATTTTCGGATTGATAGGAAGCCCAAGCCAAGCTCTACACTCTTTACAAAGACACTTAGGGAGTAGATCACTCAAGCTAGATCAATCCCTAGAGAGAAGGTATATTTTAGAGAGAGGAGCTCTGAAAAGAGGGTTTAGAAAAGTAAGAGAGAGAAAGGAAATGTGAAAAGTGATTCAAAATCACCCAGCTACCATCTGATATACGACTAGTCCGCTCGAGCGAGAATAGGACGCTCGAGCGTCACGCACAAAAACTGGACTCGCTCGAGCGCCAAGACACAAAAACAAAATACACCCGCTTGAGCACAAAGGAAAGCCTGCTCGAGCGTAGATTACCATCTTCCAGTACTTTTACAGACAATGAACACCCGCTCGAGCGCGACCCGCTCGAGTGTAAGGAAGTCCGTTCGAGCGTGAAAAACGCACCTGCAGTAGTTTTGCAGAGGCACAAAATGCTGAAAGTGTGCAAACTCCGCTCGAGCGCAAAGGGACCCGCTCGAGCGGACCACCAAAAAACTAGGCAACAAGGAATGGGACTAAAGCTCAACCAACCTGTTCGAAACACGCCCAACACATCGTAAAGCTTAAATATACGGAATTAAAGGATGACAACAAGACATATACAACAACCAACTCCACGGAACCTAAGTCCGGAATACAACAATCAAAGGAGAAGAACCTGGATCGCTATAACCTCCCCCCCCCCCCTTAAGGAATTTCGTCCCCGAAATTAAGTACATGTTTTTCAAAAACATGATTTCTCAATTACCAACATTATTACAATGCAAAATTCAACAACTTGACCCATTACCGGTCATTCCATCTCTATTCAAGAGACAACTTCTATATATTCTCCAACATGCATTATCAACATGCATCTCAAAATATATTCAATGCCAACAATACCTTTGCATTTCTAAAACATCATTAACATATACAATGTTAAAATTAACTTCCATTTTAAGGCAAGTTCCAAAATATATTTCCATAAACCAAAACATTTACAATGTTTTACAACTTAAGACATATTCCATGCTCTTCAAGTTTATCAATATTACAAAATTCTCATTACATGGTTAAACATTAACAAACAAATCAGTATACTTTTCACGGACATCTAACTCACGTTCCCAAGTGGCTTCTTCCACTCCGTGATGTTTCCACAAAAATTTCACCAAGGGAATGGTCTTGTCTCGCAAGACTTGATCCCGCCTATCCAAGACCCGAACCGGTCTCTCCTCATACGAGATGTCCTCGTCAACCTCCAAGTTGGTCCAATCCAACACATGGGACGGATCCGGCTCGTACTTTCAAAGCATACTAACATGAAACACGTGATGCACTCCGGACAACTGCGGCGGCAAAGCCAAACGGTAGGCGACCTCGCCAATCCTCTCAAGGATCTCGAAAGGGCCAATAAACCGAGAGGACAACTTCCCACTCTTACCAAATCTCATCAAACCCCTCCTAGGTGATATTTTCAAAAATGATCACCCGTCTCAAATGCTGAAGGCCTTCTCCTACGGTCGGCATAACTCTTTTGACGACTTTGGGCTGTAACAAGCCTCCTACGGATAAACTCAACTTTCTCCGTCGCTTCCCTCACCAACTCCGGGCCCAACAAAGGTGCATCACCCACCTCGGCTCAACAAATTGGAGACCTATAAGGTCGGCCATACAAGGCCTCAAACGGTGCCATACCGATACTCGACTGAAAATTGTTGTAGGCAAACTCCACCAAGGGCAAGTGCCTCTCCCACGTCCCACTAAAGTCAAGGACACAACCTCGAAGCATATCCTCAAGGATCTGAATAGTATGCTCGGACTGCCCGTCAATCTGAGGATGATAAGCCGTGCTAAAGGTCAACCTAGTGCCCAAGGCACTCTGCAAACTCTGCCACAACCTAGCAGAAAAACGAGGATCTCTATCAGAGATGATCGACACTAGGACCCCGTGCAACCTCACTACGTCCCGAATATACAAATCGGCAAGATGATCTACCGAATCTCTCACGCGCATGGGGATAAAGTGTGCCGACTTAGTCAACCGGTCTACCACCACCCAAATAGCATCACTACCCTCCTGAGTCCTCGGAAGACCTACAACGAAGTCCATAGTGACATGCTCCCATTTCCACTCGGCAATAGGCAAGGGTTGTAACAAACCCGCTGGCCTCTGATGCTCGGCCTTCACTTGCTGACAAGTAAGGCACTTCGATACGAAGACTGCCACATCCTTCTTCATACCCCGCCACCAAAACTGGCGACCCAAATCACGATACATCTTGGTGCCTCCCAGATGCACCGCAAGGCGTAAATGGTGAAACTCTCGGAGTACCTCCTCTCGACAAGACTCCGGCACAAACAGATGGTCTCGGTATCTCACACTCTGGTCAGGATACACAGTCAAATCCTTCTCAACCTTTCCACTGGAGATCTTCTCTCGGAGGGATTCTACCTCAAGGTCACCTCTCTGTGCCTCTAACACTCGAGTCACAAGTGTAGGCTGCGCAACAACGGAAAACAAGGCCGCAGCCTCAACGGATTCGCCTAGAAGCAAATCAAACTCGCCAAGTGCACCCAACATCTCCCACTCCCGGATGGCTATACAAGCTACATCACTAATGGATTTCCTGCTAAGGGCATCAGCCATAACATTGGCCTTTTTCGGGTGACAGTGCAACTCAAAATCGTAGTCCTCAATGAACTCCATCCACCTTCTTGCCTCAAATTCAAGTCCTTCTGTGTAAATAGATACTTCAGACTCTTATGATCCGAGAATACCTCGAATCTCTCACCGTACAGATAATGCCTCCAAATTTTCAAGGCAAAGATCACTGCTGCTAACTCTAGATCATGGGTAGGGTAATTCCTCTCGTGTATTTTCAACTGATGTGAGCCATAGGCTACCACTTTCCCCCCTTGCATCAGTACGCAACCCAAACCCTCTCGTGAGGCATCACAATAAACTGCATAACCCAAACCTCTCTCCGGAATAATCAAGACCGAAACGGTGGTCAATCTAACTTTCAACTCTTGGAACAACTTTTCACAAGTCTCAGTCCATACAAATTTGACCCCTTTCCGCGTCAATCTAGTCAACGGTGAAGCTAGCCTAGAGAAATCCTTCACAAACCGACGGTAATACCCAGCTAATCCCAAAAAATTGCGGATCTCAAAAACACTCTTAGGCTGTGCCCAATCCCACACTACCTCAATCTTGGATGTATCAACAGACACCCCTTCCCCAGAAACCATATGGCCTAAGAACTTAACTTCTCTTAGCCAGAATTCACACTTCCCAAACTTGGCATACAACTTATGGGCTCTAAGCAACTCAAGCACCACTCTCAAGTGTTCCTCGTGCTCCTCCTCCGAAGGTGAATAAATCAAAATGTCGTCTACGAAAACGACCACAAAGCGATATAGGAATTCCCGGAAGATCCGGTTCATCAAGTCCATAAACACTGCCGGTGCATTGGTGAGCCCAAAAGGCATCACCAGAAACTCATAGTGGCCATACCACGTACGGAATGCCATCTTCGGAATATCCTCCTCCCTGACTCTCAACTGGTGGTAACCCGATTTCAAATCTATCTTAGAGAAACAACGGTACCCCTTCAACTGGTCAAACAAATCGTCAATACGAGGCATAGGGTACTTTTTCTTAACCGTAGCCCAATTCAATTTCCGGTAATCGATACAAAGTCTCAAAACACCATCTTTCTTTTTAGCAAAGAGGACCGGCGCTTCCCACAGCGAAACACTAGGGCGAATGAAGCCCTTATCCAACAACTCCTGGAGTTGAATCTTTAACTCATTCAACTCAGCTGGGGCAAAACGATAAGGTGCCATAGAAATCAGCGCCGTGCCGGACACTAAGTCAATAGAGAACTCGATCTCTCGATATGGTGGCAAACTGACAAGGTCCTCAGGAAAGACGTCTGAGTACTCACAAACCACTCTTGGCAATACAGTCTGGATCTCGTCACACTCACTACTCATAAAGCTAGCGAGGAGACCACTAAGCTCACTCCGCCCCCGCGGATCATACACCGGTGGCAACACACTACCAACTCGATCCCCCAAGAAATGGAAACAATCCCCGCTCAAGGTACACACTGTGACCCTCTAGCGGTAGCAATAAATAACAGCCCGGTATGATGATAGCAGTCTATACCCAAAATAACATCAAAACTCGACATAGCCATAACTACAAAAGAAAATGAGAGCTGGCGATCGGTGACCTCTATATCGCACCCTCTGCACCCTTGTTTCAAAATCAATTCACCCCCAACAAGTGATACTACACAAATAGGAGATGCTAACTGTGCCAACTCCAGCCCCAAAATAGATGCAAATGCAACAGATATAAAGGAATGAGATGCACCCGTATCAATCAACACATTGGCAACCGTTGCAAAACAAAAAGGTACCTCTCACCACAGATGGAGCCGGTACTAGATCCTATGCGGTAACAGCATACACACGCCCTGTAGGCCCTTGATCTACCTGCTCACCCCTAGGAGCGAAAGACGCTGCACAGACTGAGACGATGAAGCCCGCTGATTGGCCCTCGAGGCCTATACTAACTGTGCTGGCTGAAAACTCTGCTCTGCCTAGAACCAGACGCACCCGATGTGGCACTCAACTACGGGAAAAACCTCTTCAGGTGCCCCGCCTGACCGCACTGGTAGCAAGAAAGCGGCTGACCTCTACCCTGACTTGGCTCTAAGGTCGGGCTGAAGATGAAGCTGCTCTCTGACCTTCTCCCCTCTGCGGGCAAACTGTAGACTTGTGGCCCAACTGACCACATTTGTAACAGGTAATGTCTCCCTGGCCGCCTCTTCCAAAGCCTGCACTTGGCACTAGAAAGGTCGATCTAGCAAAAGCACCCTGGGACTGCTGAGGGTTAGGACCCCTCTGCCTCCTACCGTCCCCCTGACCATCCTGACCCCTCTTGGAGCCCCTCTACCTCTCCTCCTCCTCTTGCATCATAATTTCCATATGGGCTGCAGCATCCACAAGACGCCTATAATCTCAGGTCATAGACCCTCCAACTCTCATCTTGAGCCCATGCCTCAGCTTCCGCTCAAACTCAATACAACGGCATTCCTCGGACGCCACAAGCTCAGGTGCAAACCTAGATAAACTAGTAAAAGTGCCTCAAACTCAGCCACTAACAACTCAGCTGCTTGAGCTGACAAAACTGTCCTCTCTTTCTCCCTGACAGCTGGAGACAAAAGTTCTCTGGAAAGCATCTACAAGGCCTCCCTGTCCCTCCAATACGACCCCTCATGAACTTCCACCATTGACCCGCATCCCCCTTAAGCTGGAAAGATGCCAAGGTCACCTTCAATGCCCCGTCTTCGATGCCAAGCATCTCAAACGTTTTAGTCATCTGTTCGAGCCATTCATCCGCCTTAAGTGGCTCTTTAGGATCCCCAAAAAACTTATCCGGGTTAGACCGGAAAAACTCCCTCTTTAGAAAAGAGGGCCCTGCATCAACAACCTGGGTCGGGACTTGATTCTCAGCTCTGAGAATGCCCATGGATTCCCTCAAAGCTCCTGCTATCTCACGGACTAAGGCGCCCACGGCCTACTGTCCTGCTGGCTCGACTACATTGGCCTGCCAACCCCCTCCTGCTGCGCCGGAACCTCATTCATTATAGGCATCTCCTGCCTACCACGCCTACCACCTCGTCCTCGTCCTGACATCCTAATAAAGGTAACGAAGACATTAGCACATTCACAAATGTACCGAAGCTATAACACTCGCGTCCTAATACATTGGACAACTGTAATTCATTCCACGTAAGCACATAATCACATAAGCACCTACGAATTTCATTTCTGGATAATGATAGTCCTGAGGCGTTACTAGAGTTCCAGTTAGAAACAGCATTGATCAAGTGCTTTTCCAACAAGACTCAAAGAAACCCAAGGATCCAATCAACATCCTAGAAACTAAATCCCATACCCAAGTAGTCACGTAAACATGTTATCACATAAGCATATAACACTACATCTAAGTCTCTAACAAGCGAGACAAACCCATTGTGATACTAATCACTTCGCACGTACCCAAAGTATTCGAACCCGGTACGCTCTGATACCAAGTTGTAACGCCCTTAAAATAAACCCATAAAACATACAATATTGACATGCTTAGACATAAGAGAATAAAGCATAATTACATTTCATCAGAGTATTTCTTACAAATGTATTACATGTTGACAACAAAAGTAAATGCCATACGGGCTTACAACTTTCCAAGTCAACACTTGGTTACAAAAGGAGAGTACTAACTCTACATAAAATAAGCCCTTGGCTTGATGTACATGTAATACAACAAAAATAAACAAAAGAGTCTTCAACTCCTACAGCCGTCCAAGTTAGGATCTCGGAGGCGGCACAATACCTGAACCTGAAAATGATGTCCCATATAGGGTGAGCCAACGCCCAGTAGAGATATGCTAAACATAATATGAGCAATAACTAAAACACTAGCATTTGATAAATGTTTAACTCACATAAATCAATTCATAACCCATTTCAATAACATGACAAATGTGTCCATGTTTCATTTCATTTTCCATTTCTTATCCAATTCTTAATTCATAACTATGGCTCAGAACCTGGCTAAACAATTTAATTGAGATAACAACTCATATTAGACACTTCATACGTCACGATGGATACACATAATTGCTGTATCAATCTCAAATAAAACACTTCCATACTTCATAGGTGATACACCGATTTGCTGTATCAATACTTCAATAGATACACATAATTGCTGTATCAACACTTCAATAGATACACATAATTGCTGTATCAATGGAGTCCATCCCCTATCTCCTCCCAAATAAAGTCCGGTTTATGAGTCCATCCCCTATCTTCCCCTAAATCGTGGAGTACATCCCCTATCTTCTCCCACACAACATAATGTATATAAACACATATCATATATATAATCAATCAATACACAAATTCGATGTATTGTTCCAATTGTCATATTCGATAACATATTCGATTGATTAGTTTTAGTTCGCCTAATCATCATGCATTGTCTACAACAATGAAGACTATCCTCCACTAATAGCCCAAAGCAATTATTTCTAAACAGATAATAATTACATCCAACAGATAAATTATCAACAATTTTCAAGGTAAGTGATTAATAATTCCAACTCCACCATTCTATCTCATAATGAGCCAATTACATTATTTCCATTCAATTTTCATATTTCCATAATAAATGTCATTAATTACACTAATGACCCAAATATACTCAAACATGACATTTTCCTCCTTTTTCTCAACATTGACCCAAAGGACCAAATATTATCAACAACAATCAATAACCTCTTTTTTGACCCAAAACACATATGTTTGAATCAAAAGAACCAAAACCCCTCTTTCCAATATAACACATTTCAAACCCTAACTTCCCAAATCAAACCATTTATACAAAAAGCTCAACATCTAGGTTAAAGCTCATAAAAATGAGTAGTTATCCCTACCTCAAGAGATGAAACTCAAAGGAGATGATGAAGAAATCTTGAAATGCTTCAAAACCCAAGATTTTCGGATTGATAGGAAGCCCAAGCCAAGCTCTACACTCTTTGCAAAGACACTTAGGAAGTAGATCACTCGCTAGATTAATCCCTAGAGAGAAGTATATTTTCGAGAGAGGAGCTCTGAAAAGAGGGTTTAGAAAAGTAAGAGAGAGAAAGGAATGTGAAAAGTGATTCAAAATCACCAGCTACCATCTGATATACGACTAGTCCGCTCGAGCGGAGAATAGGACGCTCGAGCGTCACGCACACAAAAACCTGGACTCGCTCGAGCGCCAAGACACAAAAACAAAAAACCCGCTCGAGCGCAAAGGAAAGCCCGCTCGAGCGTAGATTACCATCTTCCTAGTACTTTTACAGACATGAACACCCGCTCGAGTGCCAAGAGGTCCGCGAGCGCGACCGCTCGAGCGTAAGGAAGTCCGCTCGAGCGTAAAAACGCACCTGCAGTAGTTTTGCAGAGGCACAAAAATGCTGAATGATAGTGGCAAACTCCGCTCGAGCGCAAAGGGAAAAATTGGGCAACAAGCAATGGGACTAAAGCTCAACCAACCTGTTGGAAACACACCCAACACATCGTAAAACTCAAATATACGGAATTAAAGGATGACAACAAGACATATACAACAACCAACTCCACAGAACCTAAGTCCGGAATACAACAATCAAAGGAGGAAGAACCTGGATCGCTATAACCTTCCCCCTCCCCCCCTTAAGGAATTTTGTCCCCGAAATTAAGTACAAGTTTTTCAAAAACATGATTTCTCAATTACCAACATTATTACAATGCACAATTCAACAACTTGATCCATTACCGGTCATTCCATCTCTATTCAAGAGGCAACTTCTATATAATCTCCAACATGCATTATCAACATGCATCTCGAAATATATTCAATGCCAACAATACCTTTGCATTTCTAAAACATCATTAACATATACAATGTTAAAATTAACTTCCATTTTAAGGCAAGTTCCAAAATATATTTCCATAAACCAAAACATTTACAATGTTTTACAACTTAAGACATATTCCATGCTCTTCAAGTTTATCAATATTACAAAATTCCCATTACATGGTTAAACATTAACAAACAAGTCCGGATACTTTTCACGGACATCCAACTCACGTTCCCAAGTGGCTTCTTCCACTCCGTGA
The DNA here is from genome assembly GCA_030407325.1 of Camellia japonica. NCBI lineage: Eukaryota > Viridiplantae > Streptophyta > Magnoliopsida > Ericales > Theaceae > Camellia > Camellia japonica. The sequence goes on from JAPPVO010000002.1 coordinate 87,875,274, forward strand.
TGTTTCTACAAAACTTTCACCAAGGGAATGGTCTTGTCTCGCAAGACTTGATCCCGTCTATCCAAGACCCGAACCGATCTCTCCTCATACGAGATGTCCTCGTCAACCTCCAAGTCGGATGGCTCGAGAAAACAGTGGCTCGAATGGCTCGATCGTTTTGGCACCTTTTTTTTAATTTTTTATTTTTTGCCTCTATCTTTTTCCTTCAGTAATCGAACATTTGGGTGGGTCAAGATTTGCCTTCATGTCCATGAGTGATCTGAGCTCGACATTTCCACAAACAGGTTGAGGGTGAGCTAGTGTGAAGAAAAGAATGAGAGAGAAGAGAAATGGCGTGTCTTCATTACAGAGACAAGTTTGGGTCTTCATTACAGAAATGGTGGGTCTTCTTCATTACAGGGAAATGGTGGGTCTTCATTCTCCTGATGTTGGTTTTCATCTTGCTTAGTGTTTCTCTTTCTCTCTCTCTCTCTCTCTCTCTCTCTCTCTCTCTCTCTCTCTGGGTCTTCATTACAGAGACAAATCTCTCTTTCTCTGTAAAATACCAAAAAGTATAAAACAATCGAGTCCCAAATTCCTCCTCTCTAGTCTCCATTGTTTATCTTGCATACTCATACCAATTTTTGTGAATTGAACTGAGTCAAAAAATAAAAGAAATGAAAGGGAAGTTACTAGAATTTATCTGGGTCTTGTTCAACTTGTCGTCACTGTCCCTATTCGTCGACTTTGGTTTGGCAGATGAGAGTGAAAAGAAAGGAGGGAAAAGGACAACAACAACAACAACAATAACAAAAAGGTTCAATTTCATTCATAGAGTTCTACAAATGTTTTTTTTTTTTGGAACAGACAAAGTGGATTTAATTCATGAAGTTGAAGAAGAAGAAAAAGAAGAAGAAGAATAAGAGATTTATCAAATTATTTACCTCCAACTCAAATCCAGATATATGAAGCAAGAATTTTTACAGAAGCAACAAAACCCAACAAGAATTTCCTCTTTCTTCAGAGAAGAAAAAAAAATTAAAATCAGAATAAAAAAAAAATCCCACAACCACAACCACAACCACAACCACAAATCATTCACCAATTGTTGGGACTTTTCATCATTCAACGAGGTTCCAATCAACTCAAATCTCTATTTTTCTTTTTCAAAAAATGGATGAGTTCACACGAAATCAAACCCAAATCAGAGAGAAGGATGAGAGGTGAGAGTGATGAGAGGTGACAGTGATGAGAGTGTTTGAATGGATATAGAGAGGAGAGGAGATAGAGAGGAAAGGAAGAGAGGAGAGAGAAAATGTTTGGGCCACTCGAGCCAAAAAGTTTTGACCTACGAAGCTTTTTCCTTTTAAAATATATTACCAAATAAAATTTCAAATTTTAAAAACATTTAAAAAAAATTCTTTCAAAAGTAAATCAAATGCCGCCAATGCCTCTATACTAGTACTTTGATTTGAGATTTGTCGAAAAGCCAATGGATTGTCCATCAAATCAAATTGGACAAGAAAATATTAACATAATTAGAATTAAATTTTACATTTTCTTTGTAACAGTTTTAATAATTTTAAATTTTATTGGGTAGACATTCAAAAACACTTTGCATTCCACTAATTTAAAATTCTTAAATCACAAAAATATAATATATTCACATCATTATTTGGTTATGAGTGTTGTTTATGCCTCCAACATCAATGTGCACCTACACAATTTGGTTCATTAACGTTAAATGGCTAAGGTAGGTGACGGTGGGTGGAAGCCGGTGTTCCGACGAAGACAAGGTAGGCATGGCTCGTCAGCAAAGCTTCACATACCATTTGTGGATGAGATCTCGGAGTCAATGAATCCTAAAGGTTTGTTTACTTTGTTTTCAAACTTCGGTGTTGTTAAAGATGTCTATATCCTAGAGAAAATGAGAAAAGCTACAAGAACCAAATTCGGATTTGTAAGGTATGACTGTCCTGTTGCAGCGGGGGTAGCAATCCAGAAAGCTAATGGAGTATGGTGCGATGATAAAACGTTGAAGGTGAAAAAGGCAGACTTTGGGAAAGTCAAGGACCTAACAAATTCAAGAATAGTAGATTCAAAACCAGTTGGGACTATGAGATCAAAGGTAACTGGGTTTGGACAGAGATGCTCTTACGTTGAGTTTCTGAAAGGAGGAAAGACTGTTAGTGGAAATAACATCAGAATTACGGCAGATGAATATGCCATTGGTTGGTTACTATTGAGTGTAGTAATTAAACTTAAACCATACTGCAGTTTAGATGATTTCAAAATAGAATGCTGTAACAGAGAGCTGAAGGACATTCTACTCAGAGAAGGCAGAGGGCGAAACGTGCTTATAACTTTCCAATCTAAGGAGGATCTGAAGCAATTGATGAGCATTGTTGGGGAGTGGATTATGGAGTGGTGCGAGTCAATCACTGAATGGAGTAAAGGCATGAGGTTGGATAGTGATAGATTTGTTTGGTTAAGCTGTATTGGCATGCCGCTAAATCTCTGGAATGTTAATAATTTTTGAAAAATTGGTGAAGTATGTGGTGAAGTTATTGAGTTTGATCATAATATCGTAAGCATGAAGTCTCTGAAGTGTGGGAAAGTTAGAATATGTACATCTCATCTGGAACGTATTGATAAAATGGTCATTTTGGAAAGAGATGGTAGCACCTATCCCATTCGTGTAATTGAGGATGGGGATTTTCCGGTAAACTCCATGGGCGTTAGAGACCATTGCTCTACAACTTACCATGAAAGTAGGAATGAAGATGATGATGTGGGTAACATAATGGCTGATGTGGCGAAAAGTCATGCCATGGCAAATAGTAAGCAACTTAATGATGTGATGGTGGGGGCAGGGCATGAACACACGTGTAATTTAGCTTCTGTATCTGTGGTTAATGAGACAGGAAGTTCAGGAAAAAGGAAAAGTTAATTTAGAGAGTTATTTTCATTTCTTGTGTTTGGTCCTTGTGGAAATACAGAAATGATTGCATGTTCAATAATACTCAACCTACACTTGAAGATTTGTGTGAGCTAATAAAAATTAGAGTGGCCATGTGGTTGAAGTCTTATGATATGGGGTGCTTCTACTCCATTCATGAGATTGTTTCAAACATAAAATGGGTGAGACAAAACCTATAAGGATTGGAGGTGGTTGGTGCTTGTTGAAGATTGTTTGGTTGATACCTATGTTGTTTCTCTACTTGGTTGGCTGTTGAGTATATCTGTCTGTTCTGGTTTTTCTATTTTGGTTTGCTATGTTTCGGTTTTGGTTCTTTGACTGTATTGCTGGTTTGTTGGGTTCTTGGTTTGCTGATTGCTCTGGATTTCTGGTATAATTAGCTACTGCAAATCTGCGATTCTGCTCTGGCTGCTGTGAAACTATGCCTCCTGCTGTATTAAGTCACCCTGTTTATTTGACCAGTAATTTTTGCTTGGTTGGACTCCCTCTCCTCCAGACCTTCCTCCTGGTATGCTCAAAAGTGGATTTCGACCACTTCGAAATCTGGACACTTTCGGAAAAAACTCGATTTTTCTCCACCCGGGCTCTGATACCACTTGTTGGGGATCGAGGGGCACACCAGGGATACAATCAAGCAAAAACACAAGACTTTTAACGTGGTTCGGCAAACCAGCCTACGTCCCATCGCTCCCGTGGAGTGGCTGGTTTGCCGAACCACGTTAAAAGTCTTGTGTTTTTGCTTGATTGTATCCCTGGTGTGCCCCTCGATCCCCAACAGTAATCTCCAGCTGTCCATTTAAACTCTGTGCAGCTTTAGCATCTTCAAGGCGTGCAAACTGCAACAAAAACACTTAACTTATTATCACTTTGCAACCTAATTTGGAAATTTAGCAGCGCATCCTAGCAGGTCTGCTCTGGCTACTGTGAAATTTTGTTCTGCTGCTGTGACAATTTGTGTGCTCTATTTGTTGGTAGGCTGATGGGGTTTGTGATAAGGTTGCAGGGGTCTTCTTTGGAACTCTCGTTCGAGTAATAGTTGTATTTTGGTTTAGGTTGGTCTCTCATCAACTTGTTAGAGTGCTAGCAAATGATTGGGCGTGCTGTTGGGTGCCAACCTAGTTGGGATCCTTTTGTTCGCTTTGATACTTTTTGCATTACTTCTCTTTCATCCACTTTTTTTTTTTTGGAACTGACAAAGTGGATTTGATTCATGAACTTGAAGAAGAAGAAGAAGAAGAAGAAGAAGAGATTCATCAAATTATTTACCTCCAACCTAGATCCAGATATATGAAGCAAGAATTTTCACAGAAGCAACAAAACCCAGTAAGAATTTCCTCTTTCTTCAGAGAAGAAAAAAAAATTAAAATCAGAATCAAAAAAGAATTCCCACAACCACAAATCATTCACCAATTGTTGAGACTTTCATCATTCAACGAGGTTCCAATCAACTCAAATCTCTATTTTTCTTTGTCAAAAAATGGATGAGGTCACACAAAATCAAACCTAAATCAGAGAGAGGGATGAGGTGAGAGTGATGAGAGTGTTTGAATGGATATAGAGAGGAGATGAGAGAGAAAATGTTCGGGCCACTCGAGCCAAAAAATGTTGAGCTTCGAGCCAAATAAATTTTCAAATTTTAAAAACATTTAAAAAATTTCTTTCAAAAGTAAATCAAATGCCGCCAATGCCTCTATACTAGTCCTTTGATTTGAAATTTGTCAAAAAGCCAATGGATTGTCCATCAAATCGGATTGGACAAGAAAATATTAACATAATTAGAATTAAATTTTACGTTTTCTTTGTAACAGTTTTAATAATTTTAAATTTTATTGGGTAGACATTCAAAAACACTTTGCATTCCACTAATTTAAAATTCTTAAATCGCAAAAATATAATATATTCACATCATTATTTGGTTATGAGTTCTGTTTATGCCTCCAACATCAATGTGCACCTACACCATTTGGTTCATTAACGTTAAATGGCTAAGGTAGGCGACGGTGAGTGGAAGCGGTGTTCTGACGAAGACAAGGTAGGCATGGCTTGTCAGCAAAGCTTCACACACTATTTGTGGATGAGATCTCGACGTTGATGAATCCTAAAGCTAATGGAGTATGGTGCGGTGATAAAACGTTGAAGGTGAAAAAGGCGGACTTTAGGAAAGTCAAGGACCTAACAAATTCAAGAATAGTATATTCAAAACTAGTTGGGACTATGAGATCAAAGGTTGCTGGGTTTGGACAGATATGCTCTTACGCTGAGGTTTTGAAAGGAGGGAAGACTGTTAGTGGAAATAACATCAGAATTACGGCAGATGAATATGCCATTGGTTGGTTACTATTGAGTGAAGTAATTAAACTTAAACCATACTGCAGTTTAGATGATTTCAAAATAGAATGCTGTAACAGAGAGCTGAAGGACATTCTACTCAGAGAAGGCAGAGGGCGAAACGTACTTATAACTTTCCAATCTAAGGAGGATCTGAAGCAATTGATGAGCATTGTTGGGGAGTGGATTATGGAGTGGTGCGAGTCAATCACTGAATGGAGTAAAGGCATGAGGTTGGATAGTGATAGATTTGTTTGGTTAAGCTGTATTGGCATGCTTCCAAATCTCTGAAATGTTAATAATTTTCGAAAAATTGGTGAAGTGTGTGGTGAAGTTATTGAGTTTGATCATAATGTCGTAAGCATGAAGTCTCTGAAGTGTGGGAAGTTAGAATATGTACATCTCATCTAGAACGTATTGATAAAATGGTCATTTTGGAAAGAGATGGTAACACCTATCCCGTTCGTGCAATTGAGGATGGGGATTTTCCGGTAAACTCCATGGGCGGTGGAGACCATTGCTCTGCAACTTACCATGAAAGTAGGAATGAAGATGATGACGTGGGTAACATAATGGCTGATGTGGCGAAAAGTCATGCCATAGCAAATAGTAAGCAGCTTAATGATGTGATGGTGGGGGCAGGGCATGAACACACGTGTAATTTAGCTTATGTATCTGTGGTTAATGAGACAGGAAGTTCAGGAAAAAGGAAAAGTTAATTTAGAGAGTTGTTTTCATTTCTTGTGTTTGGTCCTTGTGGAAATACAGAAATGATTGCATATTCAATAATACTCAACCTACACTCGAAGATTTGTGTGAGCTAATAATAATTAGAGTGGCCATGTAGTTGAAGTCTTATGATATGGGGTGCTTCTACTCCATTCATGAGATTGTTTCAAACATAAAATGGGTGAGACAAAACCTATAAGGATTGGAGGTGGTTGGTGCTTGTTGAAGATTGTTTGGTTGATACTTATGTTGTTTCTCTACTTGGTTGGCTGTTGAGTATATCTGTCTGTTCTGGTTTTTCTGTTTTGGTTTGCTATGTTTCTATTTTGGTTCTTTGACTCAATTGCTAGTCTACTGGGTTCTTGGTTTGTTGATTGTTCTGGATTTCTGTTATAATTAGGTACTGCAAATCTGCTATTCTGCTCTGGCTGCTGTGAAACTATGCCTGCTGCTGTATTAAGTCACCTTGTTTATTTGACCAGCAATCTCCAACTGTCCATTTAAACTTTGTGCAGCTTTAGCATCTTCAAGACGTGCAAGCTGCAACAAAAACACTTAACTTATTATCACTTTGCAACCTAAATTGGAAATTTAGCAGATCATCCTAGCAAGTTTACTCTGGCTACTGTGAAATTTTGTTTTGCTACTGTGACAATTTGTGTGCTCTATTTGCTGGTAGGTTGATGGGGTTTGTGATAAGGTTGCAGGGGTCTTCTTTGGAACTCTCGTTGGAGTAGTAGTTGTATTTTGGTTTAGGTTGGTCTCTCATCAACTTGTTGGAGTGCTAGCAAATGATTGGGCGTGCTGTTGGGTACCAACGTAGTTGGGATCCTTCTGTTCGCTTTGATGCTTTTTTCATTCCTTCTCTTTCATTCTCTTTTTTATTGATGTAATTATATTTTTATATTTTCTTCATCGATATAGTTTCTTCTTTTGCCGAAAAAAAAAAGATTAAAAAAAAAAAAAAAAAAATCCAATGTGCACCTTGTCATTCCTATTCCAAATTTTAAATCCACCTCGCAAAAAGTGTCACTTCTTGCTTGCTTACCAAAATCAGGCTTCAATATGTAAAAATCAAACAAGATACATCTATTGTTGAGGGAAATTATGGTCAAAAGGTTGATTAAAACTCATTTGTTTATATGCTTTTCTTATTTCATGCCAATCATTTGGATGACAAGATGAGTTTTTTTTTTTTTTTTTTTTTTTTGTAGCCTTTGATATGAAGGATGATTAGTCAAGTTAATATGACTTGACTTAGTTGTAAGATCAGTCCGAATTTTGACCTAGTTCAACTAAAGCAAACAAATTTGAAGTTGTTATTATGGCCAATTTTGGGAAGTTGATTATAATCCACTTCTCAGATTATAACTCACTTCTTCTCTCACAAAAAAGCTATTTATAAGCTGCTTATAAGCCGCTTTTCACCAAAAAATTGATTATAACTATCTTCCCAAAATAGCCCTATATATTACAACCATCTCTTCTATTTATTTATTTATTTTTATTTTTTTAAGACCTAGCCCAATAACCACTCCACAATTACTTACGAAGTTGGGCCACAAGCCTTTTTCGATGATTTGAACTGTTTACATTATAGAATTTATTGAGTTTATTATTCATAAAACAATTCAAGTTAATCAGACATACGTAATCTCATGATAAGTCCTAATTATTTTTTAAAAATTATCAAAATTATACCAACCGTTTATTTTTGTTTAAAGCAAATGTGATCTTATTATGGGGTTACAGATGTCCAATTGATCTAATTTTTTTTTTATTTTTTTTATTTATGTATGTTCTATTCGACAAACCTTATAATATGAATAATGCGGATCATGAAAATAGGCTCGAGACACACGTTGACAAGCCACACAACACACGTGTTGTGCCATAAGGCACAAGACCTATCCCAAGTCCTTTACTTACTCATTCTCAATATATATATATATATATATATATATATTGAACTATGTTATTAGTAGTAAGTAAAAATTGCATCAAATATTATAGTACACTTTAAAAATAAAAACCGATAAGATGCTCTTTCGACGGGACAAATTGTCGCAATATGTGAATGTGCTAAATTACATGAAAGAAAATGATGTATGAAAAGATTGTCACCAAGCATCATTGTTGCAAGTAAAAGTTAGGGTAAATTACATTTTGCCCATTTATGTTTGTTCATTTTCTCATTTTGGTTGTTAAAATATATTTATTTATTTATTTATTTATTTTTTTACTTTGGTCCTATATGCTTCAAGTTTTTTCTAATTTACTCCTAAACCTAATATATGTTAAAAAATAGATAACATAAAACATAAAAAAATAAATTATTATATTAGGATTTGGGTTTGTGTCAGAGGTATAACTTAAATATAATAAAATATTTTTATGTTACGTGACTGTCAATATGACATTAATGTTTAATTTTGAACATAAATTAATTTCAGTAGAAAATTGGAAAAAAAAAAAAGCATTAAGGCCAAAATGGAAGAAAAATAAAATTCAAAAACCAAAGTAAGAAAATAGTCAAAGCTGAAGTTGAAAAAGTATAATTTACCCTAAAAAGTAAGAAGTGGTTTTTCTTTAATCCATAATTTAAATTAGAGTGTTATTTGAGTCTATGGGACTCATCTTAGGTTTCATTTTAATTTTTCAAACCATTTATTTTATAAGGCCCTTCAATTATATCATCGAACAAAAAAATTAAATCAATTCGATAATGATAACACATTCAATTTATGGTGTTTATCTCATAAAAAAATAGATAGTTTATTTTTGAAAAACACATTTATCATTTAATTTTTTTAAATAGAAATGCAATAAAATGAGCGGATTATGGAATTGAACTAATTTTTTTTCTTCATGAAATTAAAAAATTAAATGACTGCAAAACATGGCAGTCACTGGAGACCTTTACGTAGAGACGTGTGGCTTTGAAGGTAACCAAGAAAGTTTTCTACATGCCGCTCGTGTAGATCCCTATCCCCAAATATTGAACTCATCTCCTTTGCCTTCTCCCTGTACACCCTTCCCTTCGCCTCCACCATGACCAACCTCAGTGACTCGGCCACTGAGTCCTCGTAAACGACCTGTCTCATTCATCTCTAGGTATTTTTATTCCCACTTTCTTCTTCTCCAAAGCCCTAGCATTCAATCCTTGGTCCCATAACATTGGCAACATTATCAGTGGATGCCCTTGTTGCAATCCCTCAACAATTGAATTCTAACCACAGTAAGTCAAGAAACACCCAACCTATGAAGCACGGGTACTTCAAAAATGTTGCCGTACAAGTACTGGGTACTTCCCGGGTGCGGGTGCGGGTACGCGTACCAGTACGACTGCACGCGTACCAGGTACGCCAAAAACGTACCGAGTACGTTTTATACGGCTGGGTACGCCATGGGTACGCCACGGGTACGCCATGGGTACGTTTTGGGTACTCGGGGTAAAAAATGAGACTTTTTATAAATTAAAGGGTACTGGAGCAATTTTTTATGTCTATTTTAAAGAATTATAAAAATCTGGGGTTCTTTTGTAATAAATAAAACATAAATAAAACATCAAACCAAATAAAATTAGGGTTCTTTATTCTCTCTATCATTCGATCATCTCAGCTCCTTCCATATCTCATTCCGAAATACTCCAAGGCTGAAGAACTTCGAAGGTGCTAGGGTTCCATGTCTATTCGATCATCTCCTTCCAGAAATACTCCCAAGAGAGTCTGAAGAACACTTCGAAGGTGCGATTGAAAGGTTTAATCGAAGGTGTTGCTGATTGATTCTCTCCTTCGAAGGTGCGATTGAAGAGGTAAGTTCATCTTCGATTCTTTCCCCTTTTCTTCTTTGATTCTTTATCCTCTTTCTTTCATTTTTTTTTCCAGATTTTTGTGCTCTTTCTTCGCTGCAAACGATCGATTCTTCTTTTCTCTTTGGTTTTCTCTTTCTTTGATCCTTCATCTTCTTCTTCATTTTTCTTGAACTCTCTTTTTTTTTCCGTGATGTATATCCAGATTTTTGAACTAAAATCTGTCTAGATTTTTAACTAAAATCTGTCCTTATTTATTTATTTTTTTCTGATGTATGTCCAGATTTTTGAACTAAAATCTGTCAAGATTTGTTGAACTAAGATCTGTCCTTATTTATTTATTTATTTTCTGATATATGTCCAAACTTTTGAACTAAAATCTATCCAGATTTGTTTAACTAAGATCTGTCCTTATTTTTTTTTTTTATGATATATGTCATATATATATGCAATATGATATTGGTTGTAAAGCTTGATGACAAATTAAAATCCCTTGACACCTTAAATTCTATTTTGTAGATGTTTATTTTGAGGGGGAGGGATGAGGGTTTTGTAACTGAAAAACAAAGCATTAATTTGTGATGCATAGCCATTGGTTTTGAGTTAAGTTAAGTTATCTATCTGTTTCAAAATTGGTTAATTTCCTTGCAATGCTTGAAAGGTGTTGTAGTGTCCTTGTTCTTGTCATACTTGTCACTGAAATAAATTATGATCACAGATTGACAGTGCATAACATGTCAAAGTGAGATTTCACAAATATTTTTTTTAATATTTAATGGTTTTAAATTATAGGAAAATAAGTTCATCAAGCAGTTTAGGTTCATCTGCAAGTGCTTCTTCTGCTCCTTCCATTGATCAATCTGGAGATGAAAATGCTCCTCTTTGGGGCTATGTTACAAAATTAGTCAAAATGGGGGAATCAGGAAGTGGTAATACAAAATTTAAGTGTAATTTTTGTAACATTGAGTTCCAAGGGTCATATTCTAGAGTTAGAGCCCATTTGTTGCTACTTACTGGCCATGGAATTAGAGTGTGTGCAATTGTGAAGGACAAAAGTGATCTTCTTTCTGAAATTCGAAAGGCAGATCAAGAAGCCGAGAACCGAAAAAATATGGCAAAGCCAAAAAATGTTCCTTTACCACCTCCATCTTCTCAAATTAGTACTAGTGGCGTAGATGTTGGAACATTTAGAATGGAGGTTATGCACCAAGAAAGAGAAAGGCAACTGGGAGTAGTTCTTTGGATAAGGCATTTAATCAAAGTGCTAGAGAACATTTACATTCATTAATTGCTCGTATGTTCTATTCAGCCGGTTTGCCTTTCCATTTGGCTAGGAATCCATACTTTGTGGATGTTTTTCAATATGCTGCTGAGAATCAAATTGTTGGGTATGTCCCCCCTGGATATAATTTGTTGAGGACTGCCTTACTTCAAAAAGAAAGGGCAAATATTGAAAGGTTATTGGAACCAGCTAAAAAGTCATGGGATGAAAAGGGGTTGAGTATAGTATCTGATGGATGGACTGATGCACAGAGGAGGCCTCTTATTAATTTTATGGCAGCATCTAATGGTGGAGCTATGTTTATAAAAGCTGTTAATTGTGAGGGTGAGACCAAGGACAAGTATCATATTGCCAAATTAATTAGTGAAGTGATTGATGAAGTGGGCCCTAATAATGTAATTCAAGTAATTACTGACAATGCTCCTGTTTGCAGTGCAGCTGGATCTATTATCCAAGGTAATTATCCAAAGATCTTTTGGACAACTTGTGTAGTGCACACTCTTAATCTTGCTCTTAAGAACATTTGTGCTGCGAAGGAAATTGGAGTTGCTGCATATGCTTATGATGAATGCCATTGGATCACTACTGTGATTGATGATGTAATGTTTGTGAAAAATTTCATCATGAATCATTCCATGAGATTAGCTATTTTTAATGAGTTTGTACCTTTGAAGCTACTTTCTGTTGCAGATACACGCTTTGCATATGCAATTGTTATGTTAAAAAGGTTTAAACTTATATATCATGGTCACCAAACAATGGTTATAAGTGAGAAATGGGCTTCTTACAAGGAAGATGATGTTGGCAAAGCAGCTGTTGTAAAGGAAAAGTTGTTGAATGATATTTGGTGGGATAAGATTGAATATATACTCTCATTCACATTGCCTATTTATGAGATGCTCAGATTTTGTGACACTGATAAGCCATGTCTACATTTGGTTTATGAGATGTGGGATTCAATGATTGAAGGGGTGAAGGCATCCATCTATAGGCGTGAAGGGAAGTCAGAAAATGAAGAGTCGTCCTTTTACTCTGTAGTGCATCAAATATTAGTGGAAAGGTGGACAAAAAGTAGCACACCTCTTCATTGTCTTGCTCATTCTTTGAATCCAAGGTATAATTCACTTTCATTGCATAATTTACTTATTATTTTTTTCTAATTATGAAATCTAGGTATTATAGTGGGATGTAGCTTCATGAAAATCCCATTCGGGTTCCTCCTCACAAAGATGTTGAAATTTCTGATATGAGAATCAAGTGTTTTAAGAGATACTTTCCTGATTCAGATGAGAGAAGGGTTGTTAATACTGAGTATGCTAAGTTTTCTGGTTGTTTAGAAAGTTTTGGAGACTCTGACTCAATATGTGATAGAGGAGTAATGGAACCAGTGGTTTGGTGGTTGGCACATGGCTCTTCTGCACCTATGCTCCAATTCTTGGCAGTGAAATTACTTGGCCAACCATGTTCCTCATCATGTTGTGAAAGGAATTGAAGCACCTACTCTTTCATTCACTCTATGAGGAGGAATAAAATGACACCACAACGGTGCAAGGACTTGGTTTTTGTGCACTCCAATATTCGTCTCTTATCAAGGAGGAGTCAACTATACACAGAAGGAGAGACCAAGTTATGGGATATTGGGGGAGATGCATTTGATTCACTGGAGGGTTCTGGTTTCCTTGAAATTGCAAATCTTTTACTTGATGAGCCAGAGATGGAATCTATTTTATTCAATGATGAAGTTGATGGAAGTGAACTTTGAAGTGTCAAGTTTAGATACATAGAGCTTTCTTTTGTTTTTTCCTTTGCTGCATTATGGACTGAATTGGCCTTGTTTTTCCTTTGGTGTTGGTTGTTTTTCCTTTGCTTGGATTATGGACTGAATTTGCATTGTTTTCCCTTTGGTGATGGCGTTGTTGAATTGAAATATATTAATATTTGTCTTTTAGTTTTGTAATTCTCTTTTTAATTTTGATATTTAATTTTAATTTGTAGTTGGATCCTTTAACCATAATTATAAAAAATAAAATAAAATATCGGCGTACCGCAATCGTACCCGTATCATACTTTTTTAGGGTTTTGCCGTATCGGCGTATCCGCACTTGTACCCGTACCGCACTTGTACCTGCATCCGTGCTTCCTAGCACCCAACTGACTCGTGAGCCAATATCCTGAGTTGGGGCACCCAACTCTTCTAGACCAAAACACGACCTTTGGTTCTCTCCTTAAACCCATTTGGTAACTCAGCTGACTCGGTCTCGGCTGACCCAGGACGCTTCCTTAGAGCACAAAAGAATGTCAATCCGGATAGCTCTAACCCGTGGGCTAACTCGGTCAACTCGGCCTCACTCGGAGTGCCCTCTGTGCCGAGTGCAATGTAAACAACAGATCCTTTGCTCTGGATGTTTAGTCACTCAGTGATTTTCATCCACGTCTCGTCCTCCTCCATGCTATCATGCGCCGAGATGGCAGTAGCCCTACTGGTAATATAGTTTTCTGTTGAATATCTCCGAGGACTTTCAACCAATCGGATTCAAGTTCTTCGCAGCTTTGTATGAGGAACACGTCACAGCCTGAAATCACAGAACCGAACCGAAATGTTTCCGATACATCGAATGGGTTTTCTTTAATTCCTTCCAAGTTTTTCATCAATTCATATGGGCGAAGACTGATGGAGGACTTAAACGGGACCCACTCAGGAGTCACCGTGTAGTCCCCCATCTTTTTTCGCTGACTAGTGCCGGTTATCATAGAAGAAGCTGATCCGAAGAAAATAATCGACCATGCGCTGAATGTACAAACATAGGCACAAGAAACACCGAGTTTAGCTGCGATTGGTGGTAGCCAGTAAGGCGCAACATCATAAATAACCCAATCAGGTGTGGAATTTTCAAGGAAATCTGCCATGGCCGTTTGGAGACCGTCGTAGGCGTTCTTGAGGTATGGGGACATGGTGTGTGGTATGTCAATGGCGACCTCTGCATTTTGTGGGAGATTAAGATTGGGAAGGTGAGGCAAAGGAAGGTTTATAAAATTTATGAGGGGATAGATTGGAGGGAAGTCTGGGAAGGCGTTTGATGTTTCTAGGGGTGGAAACAAAGGATACTTTATGACCCTTTTGAGCAATGAGCTTGGCAAGCTCGAAAAATGGGATTATGTGACCAAAAGCTAGCCATGGGAACACAACCATGTGAAGCTTAGTAGATTCAGCCATGGAAATTGACATGGAGTGTGTTGGTGGTGGAGACGATAGAGTGCTCTTTTGAAATATATATATAGTGCTTTGAAATCTCATTTGTCTGACAAGTTTGGCGGCATTTAGTGGATAGATTATGGGATATGATTGAGACCCCCCTCAAACTTCCACCCCCACCATCCCCACACACATGGGGGTTGGTGATTGGGGGAGAAGAAAAAATAAAAAATAAAAAATAAAAATTGACCAATCAAAAGTAAAGGCGGTCGTGGGGGTGACTCCCAAAAGGGGTTCAAATCTTTTTCCATAGATTATTGGTGCTAGCCGGTAAGGATAAAATCACCTATATATCTCAATTTTTTTTTTCATATCTCTCTATGTTCTTTTGGAAAGTTTCAATTTAAACTCGCATTGATACTTGAATTATTTATCTCGTAAATTCTATAATAAAGATCATTCATGAAAAACCAAAAACAAAAAAAACAAAAAAACTTCATTAGATAATTATAAATATAAGAATAAATTGCATTTTATTTTATAAAATAAACGATAAATATAATTAAATTTAAACTATTCATTTTATAAAATAAAATGTGATTTGTTTCTTTATTTATAATTGTCTGATAAATGTAATTTTTTGTATGGATGACCTTCATTATAGGACTTACGAGATAAATGGTTCGGATCATCAATGCGGATCCGAACTGAAATCCATAAAAAGGGAATGGAGAGGTATGAAGGGATGAAACATAGAGGGGAGCTTCTCCCAATCGATAATGTCTGTAACACCAATTAATATGCCAACTAACATATTAATTAGGACACATTTAATATGAATCTCACCTAATATTACATGTAGTTGTTGTTTTAGTTAATACACTAATTGGAGTTTTTAGGATAAATTATACCGGTGGTCCCTATGTTTTACTTTTTGTATCATTTTGATCCATGCACTTTCAACTAACTCGATTTTGACCGTCAATTTTTTATTTTGCGTTAATTTGGTCCAATTGATAATATCATTAGTACTTTTTTTAAAAAAAAATTAGCACTAAATTAATTGAGGTTAACTTATTGAGTTAGGTAAACTTATAATTTTGTCCTTAAAAATATGACACATGACATTTATGTGCATATTTTTCATAAAGAAATGTTAAGAGTCATAACCAATTTGATCAAATTGAAACAAAATTATAAATTTAATGTCAAAATCGAACGAATTAAAATTATAAAAACTAAAATAATACAAGAATCAAAATACATAAATTACTATCGTAATTTGACAGTGTTTTTAACATTATTGAGGCTCATGAGCCTAGTCTAGTGACACCATAAAAGAATTGTAATTGGAAAATATTGCAGGCTCATCTTACTTTACGAGTAATTTTATAATCACCATGTTTATGTAAACTATGTTGTCATTTGATAATTGACTTTTTTTAGTTGGTTTTTTTGTCTTTTTGACTTCTCCAATTAAAAAGTTTGTTTGGATTAGGTTTTTTTTTTAATTTTTTTAATTTTTGTGAGAGAAAAAATGAAATGATTATATTTTAGATGTGATATTTTCTCTTATTGACTTTTTAACCTATTTTGTGACTAATTTAACCAAAAAAACCCATTGCCAAATGAAGCCACATAAATGAATATTCTTGTCTCACATTTCAAAAATTATATTTCACTCTTTGAATTCAATCATATAACAAATAATGTTTTTTTTTTTTTTTTGGTCTGTTAAGTCAAACCTACCAAAGTGTATGATGCAGGTAACAATTTATTTATTTGTATATATATGAAGTTAGTATGATAATGCATTTTATTATGAGAGAGTTTGTGTAATTTTATTTATTTATTTTTTCTGTTAAGTCAATTACAGATTTTTTCTTTTTTAGTCATGACATATTTATAATTTCTAAAATATGAGCGGAGAATTCATATCTTTAATAAATATCAAAGACTGTATTTATAATTCACCTTTAAATTTATCATCTTATTTATAATAATTGAATTGTTTGAATGAGTCTTACTATTGATATTTATCATTTATATAGAAATGACATGTGTACTGCTATTTTAAAAGTCTGAAGAAGTCTAAGTGTTTTCTACTGTTTACGTATCCCAAAAGTATCCTCTCAAAGGTTTTGGATTTAAATCCAACCACTGCATCATGCACAAAAGTCATGAAGAATCCTATATAAATCAACTGTCATTTTTTTTTCTTTCTTCGTAACATTAACATTTATTTATTTAGTTAACACTAAAAACGATCAATTTCTTATTCCTCTCTTTCCAAAAGTCCTATAACAAACATGTCTCCCTATTTTTTTAATTGATGATTGAATTATAAAATCTTTCTTATTTTCTCTATCTATTTTCATATTGTTGTACATATTATTTACAACTGTCTATCATGTCCATAATGGATTAGGCCTCCATGAATATTTTTTTAAAAAAAATATTTTAGGCCAAATCTTAGAATTGTATGCATCTATTCGAATCTACATAGAGGGAGATGCATCCGGTTTCGTATTGCATCTCAAAAATTTGCAGGCTATTTTTATACACTTTCTCTTTGTTTAGATTTTTAGAATTGTATTATTTTGCATGATACTTTAATAATCCATGTATGATGTCAAAATTCTAAATAACGAGCACTTTCTTTAGTTTAATTTTTGATAACTATTTTTCAATTTTGGGTTTTTCATATTTTTGATTGATTTTCATTTCATATTTTTTCATTATTAGTGATTAGTGATAGTGAAATTTCTTCATATCATATATAATACTTTTTAGATATAAATATAATTAAAAAGTAAAGTATTTATGAAAAAATTACTGAATACAAATAAATATGAACATGTACTGATTTTTCATATTTTATTCATGTTTTCTTGTATTTAAAATATAATAATATTTAATATTAAAAAATTAAAAAAATTACACAAATGAATTTACCAATTGGGGAAGGAGTTAGTGATTTACCACTATTTTGGGGTTTATTTTAGTGTTGGACTGAGAATTATCTATTAATTCTACAATTATTCTACTATATGAAGTTCTTAAGTTGTTGTATTAATTGCTCTAAAGCTTTTTATTTTATTGCTAGTTGTCTATCAATTTGTGTGTGATTCTCAAGTGTGCTGAAGATCTACCAGTAGCTAATTATAGCAAAAATTGATAACTTTGTTTCTGATCTTCTATTTCTTGTATATGTTCAGTATTGGATTTAATTTTAACTCTAAGTTCTTCTTCCAAAAGCATGAAAGTTTGGCTTTAAAAGATATTATTTTGAAAATATTCCTTTGGTATTTATACTTAGGTTACTCTCCTTTTATTCTAAAATTATTTCATTTACTTTGAAAAACTACTTTTAAGTGATATTTGCTTTCATTACATGTACTCCCACCTTGAGACTAAGTCTCGTTTGACATAGTATATTTTTATTTTCCTATTCCTTACATTTCCCATTCTGCCTACAATTTTCCTCTAATGCCTGATTATGGCTAACATGGATTCTTCAACTAAGTTCACTCAGCAATGGAATAAAAAAAACAATAGATACTATGACAGTTCAAAGGATGTAATATTACTAAGCAAGCAAGCATTTCATAAACTTAGTTTTTCAAAAAGAAAATAAATTTTACAACAGAGAATTATCCTTTCCAAATGCCCAAGGAAAAATAAAAAAATACTAAATTCCTTATCTTTGTCCAACTTTCAAGTGTCTCAATTTTTGTCTTCCAAATTTCTAAGTGTCCCAAAGTCTGTCACATAATCCTAGTAAGTATTTTGTTATATTAATATTATTTAATATTAAAAAAAATTTGAAAAAAATTACACAAATGAATTAGTTTCTAAATGTATTTAGATTAAAAATTATATTATATTATATTGATAGCAACAACAATGGAAAGAAGGGAGTCCTAACGGAGCTATTAAATAAGGCAAGATTTGATGGTATCTAAAAGTTATTCCTCTTAAACTTTTCCCTCCTGATATAAATTAATAAGATACCCAGAATTGTATTTAGAATTTTACGTAAAAATAATAATGTGTAGTTCAAATTCATTCTACATGTGAATTCATCATATCCCAATTGAATCTCAACTTCTTCATCCATGGTTTTGGATTGATTCTACTAATATTAATGAGTTGCACATGCAATGAGTGTACAATTCAAAAACAATATTATAATATAAAAATTATGATAAAAAAAAATACACATATAGTATTTGTTGCCCAAGTGGTAAAGGCATGATTTATCAAATATATGATCTTGGTTTCAAGTCTTATCCTCTTTTCTTTTTTATATATAAACATCAACTATAGGGTTATTTTGGGGAAATCTAAAATATGAGACACAAATGTGTCAACACCAACCTTCACTTTATATATTATAATAGATATCTCATAATACGCTGATTAAATCTCAACAATACTTCTGGATTCATGGCTATGTTTTTGACAAATTTTTATCATAACTAGACTTTTCTATATGTAGAATTAGTATAATGATTCCGGTTTAGACTTAACCCATTTCATGTTCTGGATCTGAGTTTTATTGTCTTATACGATTGTTTATGTCTTATTTCCTCTTATATCTCTCATTGAGTTTGGTTATTGGAGTGACTTCGTTGCATTTGGAATATGTCGGAAGTTAGTTTTTCAAAATGGTTCATTCCCAGATTTTGGCTTCTTCGCTCGAGCGACACTTCTTGCGCTCGAGCGGTATTTAAGAACTCTCAATACTTTTGCAAGCCTGCAAAGATACTGGGAGTTAGCATTTTACGCTCAAGCGGTGGTGGCTCTAGCGGTTATTCTTGAGCTCGAGCGATCGTTTTCTGTCTGCAAAATTTTTGGGAGTTTGTTTTCTTCGCTTGAGCGGTCTCACTTATTGTCTATAGTCGCTCGAGTGACCATTCCTTCGCTTGAGCGGTTTGCGCGTATATCAGGTCGTAAAATTCACTTTTTGAGTTACTTTTTCTTACCTCTCTCTCTCAAAATCTTAGATCTACTCTCTCTCTCTCTCTCTCTAGAAATCATCTCTAAGCTCCAAATACACCTCGATCTACCCATTTCTACACTTTAGTTCCTTTGTTAAAAAGATAGAGCATGTTAAGGGTTTCGTTTTAATCGGTAAAGTCTGTATTTTTGGCTCCATTGAGTTTTACCCATCTCTCATTTGGGTTTTCTTTAAGGTAGGGATTCTCTGTATTTTCTTATGATTTTTAACTTAATTATTTGCTATTTTAAAAATAATATTGTGATTTAGGGATTTTTGAACAAACCTAGGGTTTTGGATTTAAAAATCAAAAGAGGAGTTTCCAAATGGATTCTTAAAAATAGTTGTGAGATTAGAAATAGGAGTAAGTTGTGATAAAATTGTTGGTTTTGATACTTGGAATTGGTTTTGGAAGAAAATAGGGTTTTTGTCCTAAAAATCTCAAATGTTGATTTTGTTTAAATAATTAGAATTGATGTTGGAAATGTGAAATTGAATTGATATTGATGCGGATGGTGGAGTTGGGTATGTATTACCACTCACATCTTGAAATTTGAAAAGTTTATCTTTATGGAAATTAATTATTTGTTTAAAGATATATGTTTTGGGCCATCGGTGGAAGATAGCTATAATTGTTGTAGAAATTGCATAAGAATTAGGAGAATTGAAATTATTTTCGTATCCATTGCATTGAGCATTGTTGTATATTTAACACATTTGAAAGGTTGTTATTTTGAGAAAAATTGGTGAATACCTTGGTGAATCTAGGTAAGAGTGTAGTGTGGTATTAAGTTAACTTGTATGTCCTTGTGAATGACCAAAAACTTGCACGGTTAGGTGTCGAGCCTTCTGGTTAATATCAGTAAAAATTACGATTTGATAGTGCTTGTAGCCTACTGGCAGACACGTCCCAGAGATTCACAGTGTTGTATTCATTACCCTGTTTTTTATTGTAAAGGAAATGATATCATGATTTAAGACATGAATCTTGACCTTGCACGGTTTTGAAAAGAGAAATGAAAATGTTTTGGTACGAGCATTGCATATGCATACACCTTATATTTTTGTTAAGGTTCATATACAGTGTTGTACTATCTTTACTGGACTTTGACTCACCCTATGTGGAAAACCATTTTTAGGTGCTGATGATATGCCTCCGCCAAGGCAATAGCTTGGGAGGACTTAGAGCAAGAGTTTCATTTTGTTTATTTGTTGTAATTGTTTTTGTACAAGCCTAGGGTTTTATCTGTATTGAGTTTGAAACTCACTTTTGTTGTAACCAAGTATTGTCTTCAAAAATTGTAGCCATTAGGGCGTTCTCTTCTTTGTTTATGTTTATCCTATTTCCCTATCATGTAACATATGCTATAGATTCAAAGTTAGACTTGTGAATATATATCTATATATGTTATCCTTTTGTATAAGCAATTGGGATCAATGGAGGATAATTATTTCGTCATGTGTTGTTATTTAATTAATGTATTATATGGGTTATTGTCATTTATTCGGGGCATTACAATTAGAACAAATCTAAATCACAAATTGACGTTTATAAATAAAAGTTCGGGATGTGTCTTTTAACCTCTCTTAAACTTTATTTAACTTTCAATTTCAATTTATGAGGACTTGATCTGTTTGAATTGTGTTTCTCTTTAATTTCATCAATTCGTTATCACATTGTAGAGATTGAAGTTGCGTCAAATCATGAAATTCTCATTCATTTGAAACTTTGATGGAAAGGTATTTTTTTTAATTATATTTTGTGTTAGGTAGTTATAGTTGGATTGTCTTTCTTTATGTTAAGATTATTATAATTTAAATAAAAATAAAAATAATTAGGTTTCCTGCAATTTCTTATTAAGTTAGAACTTTATCTTAAAGTTTTTATTTAAAAATAAATAAAGTTTGTTTAACAAGCGGTATACATTATTTTGTTTATGATTCCAAAAGTCTTGTGGATTTGCTTTAGGAAATGTTTTCAATTTCTTCCTATTTTATAACAATAGGTCAGATGATTCTATTTGAATTCAAATAATAACTACATATTCCTATTATATTCTAAAATAAATTTACTAATAAGGGTAATACATATTAAACTCTAAAATAATTTTTTTTTTCTTATGGTACCCTCAAACCTCTTGTACGTATTCTTCATATTCAATTATTTTCATCTTTTTCTCCAAGTTTCAATTATTTTTTCATCTTCTTTACTCCAAACAACAACGCAAATAACAACCACTATAAGAAATTTTAGGCCGACTGTGAAATAGAAGAAGGAGAGAACATGTAGAGAGCAATAAATCCCAAATGAATAACTATAATGGGAAATCTATTTAAAAGTTTTTTAAAGGATTTTTCAAAGTGGCGTATTTAGGATTTGGATATACATTGAAAGATAATTTCGGAAAAAGCATAGGGTGCATTGAGAGTAAATTATAACTATAAATAATTTAATGAAATTGTATTGAAAAATTGGACATACTTAATAATTTTTTGGGTATAAATAGAATTCTAATAATTCTAAATGCACAAAGTACCAAACACAAAATGAGATAAAGATATCTTATAAAGAGTGGGACCTACATAATGTGGAACTTTATATATAAAGAGTGTAACTCTATCTGGTGTGAACTTTGTCACATTTTTTAAAATTCCTAAATTTTTCTTGTGTAACGATTTTAAATTTTGATAACTTCTTCAGTTTCTTTTTTCTACATTTATATTTTTTTCATCAATAAGTTAAAAAAAAAAGATCCCTATTTACATTTGCTTGGTTGATTTATTGGTTATGGCACGCAACCTTATACTATATTTAAACATGCATTTTTAGATGTTTATGTCTAAATTCCATAAAGTTTTTGCTTATATTTTAATTATGCAATGTGGACAACTACACATAAGTTAATTTACAACTTAATTTATATTTTTTACTTTTCCTAACTTTAATTTCATTTTCAAATGATATATATGCAAATAGCATCCCGCAGAAGTTGATCTTATTTTGTCAAATTTTGCTTAAATCCATGAACACTGCCTGCTACAATTGGTGAAAAAGTAAGTTGGATCAAAATAGTCACGTGCATTGCATGTGTGCTTTAACTAGTAATAAATAAAGAAGGTAGATTATTTTCGGTCCACATTATTGACTAGATTGTCACGCCCCACTTTTTATTACTAAAGGTCATTACCAAGTTCATTAACTTAATCCAATTTCAGAGATAACATGCGGAAATAAACTCATACATTCCATTCATAGCAATGAATATCAGTACTCCCATTCGTATGCAAGTAAATGTTACATGATCATACTTAATAAATTGCCCTTGGGCTTACAACCATTAAATAAACAAATGAAGGGTGTAACCCTTTTACACATATGGCTTTCCGCCAACAACAAAGAGGCCCCGTGGCCCACAAACAAGAAGATCCAAATCTTGTAGCACATCCTGCTAAACACCTGAAAAAGATTCAACAACGTGGGATGAACATATAGTCCAGTAGGGATCTCAACATGATCCTCAACAATAACAACAGTACAGATAGCTATGATCATGAACACTCTTTCTCGTACTAGAATAATAATGTGACAGTTTATACAAAATATAAGTATGTATGAACTTTTCTTGAAAACAACCATTTCAACCAACGCTACTAGCGATTTATCTTTCCTTATTCCTTTCATTAATCCCCATTCCCCTTCTTTCATACATAAGCAATTACTTAGGAAATAAATTCACTAAGACCACTACTATTCTCCAATTTCCACACATACAACAGATGTGCCTTTCTAGAACATATTTCTAAAATGTTTGATTCTCTTTACACTTCTAAAAGACAAGGGGTAGCAACTGATACGTGATTAACACAAGATAACCCATTTACAATTTCATGACACGAATGTCTACATTGCCTATGACACATAGTCTATGGCACAATTCACCTTCCATTTATGGCTCAGAACCTGGCCAAATAACTCAACAGGGGTTTCATCTCTTATTAACAATATTTCCAATTCAACAGGAATAACAAATCAAGTTAAACATATCTGATAACATAACGAATACACATGTTGGTATCGTATCAATCTCACAAAAACCACTTCCGTACTTCACAACTGATACACATTTTAGTGCTATATCAAAACAAATAAACAAACACTTCAGTGGACAAGCATATGAGCTGTATCACACTTCAATAGATAAGCATATGAGCTGTATCTCTGCTATAGGTGTGCATATGAGCAACAACCTTGGGTTCATCCCCTATCTTCCCATAATCATTAACCGGTTTAGAGGTACATCCCCTATCTTCCCCTAAACCGTGGAGTACATCCCCTATCTCCTCCCATACACAAGTAATGCATATAAACACAACGCCATATACACAAACAATCAATGGTATAATGCATACACAACAATTCAACACAACCGTGTCATCCTCCACCGATGACCAAGGACAAAACCTCTAGATGCAGGTATGTTGTACATCTATTAACATACTCAATTATCATGAGACCACAAACCCTTCAACAAAACTAACATGGCAGTTAAAGATACAACCTCCACATATGTGTGTTCAACACTCACATTACAATAATCCAACTCTCATACCTTTTGCCTCCACAAATTCAATTCCCTGGACAATAAGGCCATAACTCATTTTAACCCATTACATTCTTTTCCAAGCCACTCCAATTTAATTATGCAAATTAAGTTATAATCATTAAACTAGGGTTTTCCTCCCTCTTTCTCAATATTGACCTAAAAGGCTCAATTATTAACAACAAACAACAATGATCACATTGAAGACCCAAAATACATAAGTATTTGCCCAACGATCAAAACCCTTCTATTAATTTATTAAATCAAATAAAATTAGGGTTTTCTCTCCTTTCAACAACAACATGCTAATTAACACCCCAATTAGCCTAAACCATAACTAATGATAATAAACCCAACTCCAACAGACAACCCAAGGTTCAACCCCTGATTTTTAATAAATCCAACATGATATACTGTTTTTATGCAATACAAAAACTACCACATGTCTATCTATAGATGGAGTATTGAAAAGAAACAAGGAGAATCCCTACCTCAAAGGAGAACCCAAATGGAGAAGATTGACCCGAAATCCAAGTGCTCCAAATCCACAATTCTTCAGATTAAAATGTAGCCCTCACTCTCCTCTACCTTTTTAATAAAACCTAGGATGGATTTATAGAAGAAAGAGATGAAATCTAGAGAGAGAGTATGTTTAGAGAGAGAGACTCTCGGCTGCTAGGGTTTCAAGAAAGAAAGAAGGAGAAAAAGTTATTTTTCCCCGCTGCTGAGTTTATAAACTGGACAGGCTCGCTCGAGCGAGGACCTGGTCGCTCGAGCGACCAGACACAAGAAACTGACCTCGCTCGGGCGAAGAGAAGCTCGCTCGAGCGACCAAGTCAAAAACTGGACAGGCAGACTCGGTTCCTAAACTCAACCAATCTGCAACCAACCTGCCCAAAACATTCTAAACCCAAATTTAAAGAATTGAAGGATAGAAACAGCTCAAAACAACAACCGGAATCCTCGGAACTAAGTCCGGATACAAACACCCAAAGGAGAAAGGACCGGGATCGCTACAACCTCCCCCCCTTAAAGAATTTCGTCCCCGAAATTAAAGATACGCCAAAACACAAGGCCAACTAATTACTCAATACCAACATTCCCCCCCAATACTAGGAGTGAAACCGTTCTCTCTACAAACCGTCAAGCCACTCTTACCAAGGAAGAGACTCACTAAGGGTATACATTCCAAACAACAACGCTTAGGTATGAAAACCTTAACAAACCAAACCTTTCCTGAGGCAATAACCAACAACTTACTAGCGCTTCAAGCTAAGTCACTACTCAACAACAAGATTCCTGAAAGCCAACCCAAGCAAATCTTATGAGTAAACAATAAGGAAACATTTTCTTGTTCAAGCGACATTTCTCAAAGATAGTCAAATTTTCAATGTCAACATTCTAAAATAAATCTTTCATTTTTCCATGCGAAACTCAAAAGTTTTGTAAATATTTTTCACAAATATGGTGTTATCCACAACACAAAAGTCATCCACAGTTTATTTACCAAAAAGATTCATTTAGAATTCCTCAAAATCCTTGATTTAAATCAATTTCTCAACAACACCCTTAGGTGGCCCAAACACTAGGAAAGAAAAAAAAAAAAAAAAATTCCAAATCCTTTTCAACATACTATTAGCAACAACTATCACTCATATAGTGATGCCAAAACCAACACGAAGCATAACATTTCTATAATGATAGTTAATAGAAATAAATACAGTGCTACTAACACATAAGGCATAAGAAATTCATGGTTTTGCAATTTCATCCCGCCTCCCTTTACTTAATCAGTTTAATAACATACACCTGGTCAAACAATAAAATGAGATAGCAACTCATATAAAGCATTTTTTTCACTTCACCACAGATAAGCATATTAGCTATATCATATTAACAACAAATAGAAATATTTCTATTATCAATGAGCACACACATAAGTGATGCTAATGGAGTCCATCCCCTATCTCCTCCCATCAAATCCGGTTTAGAGGTCCATCCCCTATCTTCCCCTAAACCGTGGAGTACATCCCCTATCTCCTCCAAAACAAAATGCATATGCAATGTAATACACACTTGCCATATACAACACATAATCAATACATGAATGTTCTGTATTAATTCAACAGTCAAAGTAAATGACTTATTTTCAGTTATACCTAAGCCACTTGCATAGTCTACAACAATCAAAACTATCTTCAAGGTGATCAATGCCAACTCAAAACACAATACCAATAAGCTGACAAATCAACTCAACAAACTCCACACTCAGTAATCCACACACTGATGTGCCACTCAAATTACTAACCCCAAACACGGAGTTCTCTACATAAATCCCCAAATTTTGGAATCTCACTGGATCTCCTCAATTTAAACCGCATCATCACTGCGTCTAAGGGTATCACCATTTCCCTCCCCATGGCTGCATAGTAAGCCTACTCATCTCCTCGACCGAAGACCGACATGGTCAACCTTAATCACAATAACCCAACCAAGAAGGATAATTCGACCAACGCTATTCTCGTTACTCTAGAACACAAACTGTTCTTCCTTTAAAGAATGCTGCCTGCATCCACACACAAACCATCCTAACAATTAATAACCAATCACCACACGAACACTACCCCCATACCACCGATGGGGTCACCATGAACTAGCTACTAGCAAAGCCCAAAACACAAACCAATAAACAAGTACCATTCCCGCTAACCCGAGGCACAAATCCCACATAACCTTGCTAATATTGCACAATTCTCGAAACCATCATATCTAACACATACGCCCACGGGTTCCCGTTCTCAACAATCAAACTCTAACATGAACAAGATTCACAAACCAACATATAGTTAACGCAATATACAGTGCCAAGCAAGCAACAACGCTAGGATCCTTGACCCATTAACAACTTCTCAAAATAAATAGAGAGTTCGAAATTTCATACATACTCCCCAATACATGAGGATTAAACAAACAACACTATGCATAAATGCGATACATAAGCATGGTGCCTCAGCATCCTTCAGTACACCAGTCCACAACAAAAATCATATACATGATACACCACCGGCCAACATTACAAAAAGTCCCTCTCCACGGTAACACTATAGGGCTAACTAATTAGTCGCCCCTCGCAAAGGACAAGAACGTCTACCATGGCCCAGCTGGCCACAAACAAAACAACTGCCAGACCTTCTACTCAGAGACTGGTCTGAAACCTGAACCTCCCCAAGACCCCATCATCATTAGCAATCAGGGCCTCCACATGGGCCGCTGCCTCAACTAAAGTATAGTAATCCTTCCACAAGGATTCAGCTACCTTCTCCCGAATATCGAAAACAACCGCCTTTCGAACTCAAAACAACGACGCTCCTCTGTTGTCACCAACTCTGGAGCAAACCCTCGACAAACTATCACATAGCATCTCAAACTGTGCCATAGGAGTGTCATCCTGACGCAACTCCAAAACTGTTCCCTCAACCTTTCCCGAGCAGAAGGAGGGAAATACTTGGCCAAAAAGGCCTCGGTAAAAGCAACCCACGTGCCACCCACATTATTCTTAGTCTTCTTCCACCAATAACTCGCATCACTCTTCAACTGAAAAGTTGCCAAAGAAACCCTCAACTCCTCATCTTCGACTCTGAGCATATCAAGAGTCTTAGTAATCTGTCTAACCAACTCTCTGCTTCCAACGGTCTAGCCTCCCCCACAAACTCTGGACCGGAGCGAAAAACTCCTCAGTAAGCTTGAGAGCATGCCCTCTGCCACCCTCAGTACGAGCTAGGGCGTCTTGCACTGCTCTCACAATCTCACGTGCGACATCCTCGCCGACAGCCGATGCTGCAACGGCAGGTACTAAAGGAACTGCTTGCCTCTCCCTCCTACTACTCCCCGACCTCTACTCCCTCGTGTAGACATCCTATAAAGCACCAAAAAATACACTTAGTGCCAACACAATAGCCTTCTCCGAGGCACACCCTACTACTGGTAAGTCACAAGACACACTTAGCCTCAAACTTTACATCTCTACTGCATATAAACATCTAAACATGTAAACACATAATCGAATCAAGTCCACAAAGATAGCCACTCATCCCGGAACTCTCAAGGAATTCCTATCAGAAACCACGTTGATCAGGCGCGTTTCCAAAAGGACCTCAAAGCAAGTTCACCGGCTATGAATACTATCCAAGAGACTGAATCCCATGCTCACATAAATGCAACACATAAGTCCTAATTCTCATGGTATCTATATGCAACGTCCTCACTACACGTAGTAAACCCACTGTGGTAAAAACCACTTCCCACGAGCTCAAGGTATTCAAACCCGGTAGCTCTGATACCAAGTTGTCACGCCCCACTTTTTATTACTAAAGGTCATTACCAAGTTCATTAACTTAATCCAATTTCAGAGATAACATGCGGAAATAAACTCATACATTCAATTCATAGCAATGAATATCAGTACTCCCATTCGTATGCAAGTAAATGTTACATGATCATACTTAATAAATTGCCCTTGGGCTTACAACCATTAAATAAACAAATGAAGGGTGTAACCCTTTTACACATATGGCTTTCCGCCAACAACAAAGAGGCCCCGTGGCCCACAAACAAGAAGATCCAAATCTTGTAGCACATCCTGCTAAACACCTGAAAAAGATTCAACAACGTGGGATGAACATATAGTCCAGTAGGGATCTCAACATGATCCTCAACAATAACAACAGTACAGATAGCTATGATCATGAACACTCTTTCTCGTACTAGAATAATAATGTGACAGTTTAGACAAAATATATATATATATATATTTCTCAAAAACAACTATTTCATTCAACGCTATAAGCGATTCATCTTTCCCTTTTTCCTTTCATTAACCCCGTTCCCAATCTTTTATACATAAGCAATTACTTAGGAAATAAATTCACTAAGACCACTACTATTCTCCAATTTCCACACATACAACAGATGTGCCTTTCTAGAACATATTTCTAAAATGTTTGATTCTCTTTACACTTCTAAAAGACAAGGGGTAGCAACTGATACGTGATTAACACAAGATAACCCATTTACAATTTCATGACACGAATGTCTACATTGCCTATGACACATAGTCTATGGCACAATTCACCTTCCATTTATGGCTCAGAACCTGGCCAAATAACTCAACAGGGGTTTCATCTCTTATTAACAATATTTCCAATTCAACAGGAATAACAAATCAAGTTAAACATATCTGATAACATAACGAATACACATGTTGGTATCGTATCAATCTCACAAAAACCACTTCCGTACTTCACAACTGATACACATTTTAGTGATGTATCATATCAACAAAACACTTCAGTGGACAAGCATATGAGCTGTATCACACTTCAATAGATAAGCATAAAAGCTATATCTCTGCAATAGGTGCGCATATGAGCTACAACCCTGGGTTCATCCCCTATCTTCCCATAATCATCAACCGGTTTAGAGGTACATCCCCTATCTTCCCCTAAACCGTGGAGTACATCCCCTATCTCCTCCCATACACAAGTAATGCATATAAACACAACGTCATATACACAAACAATCAATGGTGTAATGCATACACAACAATTCAACACAACCGTGTCATCCTCCACCGATGACCAAGGACAAAACCTCTAGATGCAGGTATGTTGTACATCTATTAACAGACTCAATTATCATGAGACCACAAACCCTTCAACAAACTAACATGGCAGTTAAAGATACAACCTCCACATATGTGTGTTCAACACTCACATTACAATAATCCAACTCTCATACCTTTTGCCTTCACAAATTCAATTCCCTGGACAATAAGGCCATAACTCATTTTAACCCATTACATTCTTTTCCAAGCCACTCCAATTTAATTATGCAAATTAAGTTATAATCATTAAACTAGGGTTTTCCTCCCTCTTTCTCAATATTGACCTAAAAGGCTCAATTATTAACAACAAACAACAATGATCACATTGAAGACCCAAAATACATAAGTATTTGCCCAACGATCAAAACCCTTCTATTAATTTATTAAATCAAATAAAATTAGGGTTTTCTCTCCTTTCAACAACAACATGCTAATTAACACCCCAATTAGCCTAAACCATAACTAATGATAATAAACCCAACTCCAACAGTCAACCCAAGGTTCAACCTCATGATTTTTAACAAATCCAACATGATATACTGTTTTTATGCAATACAAAAACTACCACATGTCTATCTATAGATGGAGTATTGAAAAGAAACAAGGAGAATCCCTACCTCAAAGGAGAACCCAAATGGAGAAGATTGACCCGAAATCCAAGTGCTCCAAATCCACAATTCTTCAGATTAAAATGTAGCCCTCACTCTCCTCTACCTTTTTAACAAAGGACCTAGGATGGATTTATAGAAGAAAGAGATGAAATCTAGAGAGAGAGTATGTTTAGAGAGAGAGACTCTCGGCTGCTAGGGTTTCAAGAAAGAAAGAAGGAGAAAAATGTTATTTTTCCCCGCTGCTGAGTTTATAAACTGGACAGGCTCGCTCGAGCGAAGACCTGGTCGCTCGAGCGACCAGACACAAGAACAGACCTCGCTCGAGCGAAGAGAAGCTCGCTCGAGCCAACAAACAGCTGCTCTCAGGTCTAAGTCTACTGACGCAACGCTCGCTCGAGCAAAGAAAGGCTGGCTCGAGCGACGGACCAAAAACAAAAGCCTCGCTCGAGCGAAGAGAAGCTCGCTCGAGCGACCAAGTCAAAAACTGGACAGGCAGACTCGGTTCCTAAACTCAACCAATCTGCAACCAACCTGCCCAAAACATTCTAAACCCAAATTTAAAGAATTGAAGGATAGAAACAGCTCAAAACAACAACCGGAATCCTCGGAACTAAGTCCGGATACAAACACCCAAAGGAGAAAGGACCGGGATCGCTACAAGATGGCGTTGTTTAGGTAATGGCAGAATCAGAAATTTCATCAAGGAGGGGCCATGTATGTACATAAAAAATGTGAAGTTAATTTTAGTACATTACTAATTAAACATAATTTGTTATATAAACGTTGCATAATAAGTATTTCACAAGAAAACTAAATAAATCTAACAAATAGTTTTTTTTTTTTTTTTTTTTGCAATTTTTTTTTTTTTTTTTTGCAATTTTTTCAATTTTGAACTACTGATTAGATCTCAATCTACAATCGGTTAAACTACTATTTTAAGCTAGTTTAAAAATTAATCAATTAAGACTCAACCTGCAATGCTAGTGTGGATAAATAATTTAAAGGTGAAGTTGTAAATTTTCTAACATTATTACTCAAAAAAGTATACACACCATTTGGTTTTTAAAACTAAAAAAATAAGTGACATGTAACTTATAGCGATCCTTGTTTTTCCTCCATTGGTTGTTGTATTCCGGACTTGGTTCCGTGGATGTCGGTTGTTGCATATGTTTCATTTATGTCCTTTAATTCCTTGTATTTGAGTTTTAGGATATGTTGGGCAGGTTTGTAACAGGTTGGGTGTGTTTTGAAACAAATGGTTGCTGCCCAGTTTTTCGTGTCTTCGCTCGAGCGAGCTCTGTGTTTTAGTCACTTCGCTTGAGCCAGGGTTCCTTTGCTCGAGCGTGCGTTTGCGTCTAGTTTTGGACCTGAAGGTTGTGTTTCTTGGCTGGAGTGAGCTTTCCTTCGCTCGAGCGAGCGAGTTGTATGTTTTGGGTTTCTTCGCTCAAGCGAGCATTCTTGCGCTCAACCGTGCTTCTGGGTTGCAGACATGAAGCTTCGTGTTGTTGGCTCGAGTGAGGCTTTCTGCGCTCGAGCGAGGTTTCTTTGTGTCTGGTCGCTCGAGCGAGTCTCGAATATATCAGTTCACAATAGCAGCTTCTTCTTCACTTTTTCACCATCTTCTTTACACAAACCCTAGATCCGGCTGCTCTTGTCTCTCTATACACCTTCTCTCTAAGAATACACCTAGTTCTAGTGTGTTTCTATCCTAGTTCCTTTGTAAAAAAAGTGGAGCTTGGTGTGGGCTACGTTTTGATCCGAAAATCTTTGAGTTTGGAGCACCTTGAGTTTACTCCATCTTCTCCATTTGGTCTCTTCATTTGAGGTAGGGATACCCTACTCCATCTTATGAGTTTTGACATAAATTTTAGTCATTTTGATTTGGTGGTGTTGTTTGGTAATTTTGGAAAAGTTAGGGTTTGATTTGACGTTATGAAAAGGAGGTTTTCAAATGTTAAACTCCATGTGTATGTGAGACCTTAGAAAATGGAAGTATTATTGTTAAATTGATGAAATTGAACCTTAAGGTTGATATTTGAAAAAGGGAGAAAATGCCCATTGTGTTGAATAATTAATTTGAATAATTAATTTGGGGAATTATGAAATTAAGTTGGAAATTATGAAATTGGGGAATTATAAGGTTGAATGGTGGCGTTGGATAAATAAATCACTCACCTATGAAAATGTTAATGTTTTATCTGTTTGATGCACTTATTATCTGTTTAGAAATAACTGCTTTTGGCTATCGGTGGAGGATAGTCTTGATTGTTGTAGACACTATATGTTGATTAGGGAAAACTGAAACTAATCAAATGTGTTATGTCATTGAATATGACGGTTGAATTGTCACATTGAATATGTGCCTGGATTGATCATTGTATATGATAGAGCTTTTAAATACATTGCATATGTATCTTGTTTGGGAGGAGATAGGGGATGTACTCCATGGTTTGAAAGAAGATAGGGGATGTACTCTCAAATCTGTTTGGGAGGAGATAGGGGATGGACTCCATTGATAACTAAGTTGGCCGGAGAATCTAGGGTGAAAGTCTCGAAATCCCAATTGCGTTTGCATAACGTAAATAATTGAAGTATGGAAGTGTTTTTGATATGAGTTGTAGTCTCATGTGAATTGTGAATAATGGAAGTGTCTTGATATGAGTTGTAGTCTCACTTAATTGTTTGGCTAGATAATAAGCCAGGTTTATGAATGTGAATTGGATAAGTAAATGAAAGTGGAATAAAACACGAATGTATTTGTCATGAAACTAGGATGTGTTGTAAAATTGGTTTTGTAACGCCCTCAAAATAAACCCATAATATCATACATTCAAGATATAGGAAAGAGATATTATATTACAATCATCAGAGTGTTCTTACAAAATGTATTACATATTGACAATAAAAGTAATCGCCCTATGGGCTTACAACTTCCCAAGACAACGCTTGGTTGCAAAAAGAGAGTGCAAACTCTATACAAAGAAAGCCCTTGGCTTGATATACATGTAATACAACAAAACAACAAAAGGTGGTCTAATAGCCTCAAGCCTTCCAAGCTACGTCCTTGGAGGTGGCATAACACCTGTACCTGAAAATGATGTCCCATATAGGGTGAGCCAACGCCCAGTAGAGATATGCTAAACATAGTATGAACAGTAACTAAAATGTCAGTAATTGATAAACGTTTAACTCTTACACAACAACTTATAACACATTACAATCCCATGACTAATATGTCCATGTTTTATTCCAGTTTCCATTTCTTATCAAATTCTCAATTCTTAACTATGACTCATAACTTGGCCAATCAATTTAAACGAGATCACATCTCATATCAACAGTATTTCTATTTCAGGCGAGATAATAACTCATTTTAAACATTTCATACCTCATAATAGATACACATTTTAGTACTGTATCAATCTCAGACAAAAACACTTCCATACTTCACAAATGATACACATTTTAGTGTTGTATCAATATCAAACAAAAACACTTCTATACTTTACAAATGATACACATTTTAGTGTTGTATCAATATCAAACAAAAATCCAGTTTAGAGGTCCATCCCCCATCTTCCAATAAACCGTGGAATACATCCCCATCTCCTCCCACACAAAACAATGTATATAAGCGATTATCATGTACAAATTTGATCAATCAATACAAAATTTTGATGTATTATACTAACCGCCATATTCAATAGCATACTCAACTGATTAGTTTTAGTTTGCCTAATCCCCATGCATTGTCTACAACCCTCAAGACTACCCTCCACCGGTAACCCAAAACGATTATTTCTAAGCAGGTAATAATTGTTATAATAGATAAATTGTCATTATTTTTAAAAAAGAATGATTAATGTAATCCAACTCCACCGTTCCATCTCATAATGAGCAAATTTCATTATATTCAACTCAATTTCATATTTCCATATCTTCCAAAATTTATTATATAAATTAATTTATCAAAAATTAGGGCTTTTCTCCCCCCTTTTCCAATATTGACCCAAAGGCTCAAATATTACTAACAACATCAACAATCTCTATTTTAGACCCAAAACACGTATGGATGAGCCAAATAAACAAAACCCCTCTTTTCAAAATAGCACATTTCAAAACCCTAACTTCCCAAATCAAACCATTTAAACAAAAGCCCAACATCTAGGTTAAAGCTCATAAAGATGAGTAGGAATCCCTACCTCAAATGGAGAGACCAAATGGAGAAGATGAAGGATTTTGAAGGTGCTCCAAACCCAATAATTTTCGAATCAAAATGAAGAGCAAGCTATCCCTTCCTCTTCCTTTCAAGATATCTCTCTTGTTCTCTTTCCTCTCCTCCCTTATGAAAATGCTTTCTCTCACTCTAACCACTCTTAATCTAAACTCAAAATATGTATAACAAATGGAGAGATATGGGAAAAACCATAGAAAGAAGTTGAGAGGTGAGCTCAATTTATAGGCAACCTTGATGTAGTTGGTATTGAAAGGTTGTTATTAAAGCCCATTAATTGGAAAATGAAAGGACAAGTTAGAATTAAATGAACACTAAGTGAAATTAAATGAACACTAGTTGAAATATGAATGGACAAGTTTGAATATGAATGGACCACTAATAAGGGTAGTAACTGAACTACTAATAAGGATAGTAAATGAACCACTAATAAGGATATTAAATGAACCACTAATAAGGATAGTAACTGAACTACTAATAAGGATAGTAAATGAACCATTATGAAAATTTAATGGACACTAACCCTTGGTTTCCGAACACAACCAACCTGTTTTAAACCTACCCAACACGACCCAAGACTCATATACAAAGCGTAAAAGATGGAAACGGGAAAAAGAGAACAACACATCCACGGAACCGAGTCTGAAATACAATTAAACAATGAAGGGAAAACCGGGATCGCTATAGGTTTATAGTGTTAACCATTTATCAAATGCTAATGTTTTAGTTATTTCTTATCATTGGTTTAGTATATCTCTACTGGGCATTGGCTCACCCTATATGGGACATCATTTTCAAGTTCAGGTGATATGCCACCTCCAAGGACGTAGCTTGGGAGGCTAGAGGCTGAAAGACTCTTTTGTTGTTATCTTTTTGTATTACATGTAAATCAAGCCAAGGACTTATTTTGTATAAAGAGTTAGAACTCTTCTTTTGTTGTAACCAAGTGTTGACTTGAAAGTTGTAAGCCCATAGGGCATTTACTTTTGATGTCAACATGTAATACTTTTGTACTTAATGCTCTGATAAATGGAAGTATGCTTTATTCTCTTATGTATATACATGTCAAGAATGCTGGGTTTATATGTATTAATTTGAGGGTGTGACATAACTCTTGTATTAATAAAATCGACTCAGTAAAATTGATACTGTTATTTAAAGTAAATTATGCAAATGGTCTATATAGTTTACACGATGTGTTAATTTGATCCATGTTGTTTTAATTTACTTGATTTTGTCCCTTAATTTACGGATTATGTCATATTAATTCAATAAATAACGACCGTTAAATTTAATGGACATAAAGTTGTCACATGCTCAAACGATGTGTCAATTTAGTCATTGTAGTTTACATGATGTGTTAATTTAGTCTCTATTGTTTTAATTTACTTGATTTTAACAAGGACCAAATTGACACGCACTACTAAAAAAAAAAAAAAAAAAAAAGAAAAAAAAGATCACATTTTTTTTGTGTGATGTATGTTATTTAATCACATTTTTTAAGTTTTATTAAAGTGTGATCTTTGGGAGTGTGATTAAAAGGGGTCATTTTTAATCACACCTTTTAAGTGTGATTAATAACATTTAGATCACACCTTTTAAGCGTGATTAAAAATATTTAGATCACATCTTTTAAGTGTGATTAATAACAGTTAGATCACACTTTTTAAGTGTGATTAATAACTAATAGAACCTGTGATAATAAACATTTAGATCACAGATTTTAAGTATGATTAATAACTAATAAAACCTGTGATTAATGATGAGATAAGATCACACGTTATATGCATTTTTCATCACAGTTAATGCCTGTGATAAAAAAATGGTTCGACATATTTGAAGAATAATCAATATTATTTTTGTACGTGCATTTGAAGAATATAATACACACTATACACTATACTTTGAATCACAATCACATATTGAATGAAATAACGTCATATATTTCATAAATGAAGGTCAAATATGTTCAAAAGTATATACAAAAGAATTAAATAAAAAGTTTTAAACTGTACTTACATATATTAAAAAATGAAAAAACTTGAAAAACTAAGTTCTTGAATTCTTTAACCATATTTTGCATCTCTCTAAGAAATTTATGACTTGAAAATGAAAACACAAATTAATTCAGAAACCGCTAAAAGCATATGAATAAACTAACTATTTGTAGAGATTATTCTAGTCTTACAAAAGATAAAGTCCGACCTTTTCTCATCACACTGATCTTCATCTCCTACATCAATAGAAAAGGAATAAACATTTTGATTGTTACTAGTATAAATGTTTGGATTACCACATAGATATGACATATGCATAGAATCAACAAATCCAAAATGAAGATACTTTAAAATCATAAAACCAAAATAAAAGCCAACTATTGTTTAAATATAAAAAGAAAAATATATCATATGGCATTAGAAACGATATAAGCCCAAGCAGTGCTTGTGTGAAAGTCTAAGCCTTAAGGAATGCTTACAGAGGTGTGAAGTGATTCGATCATCTGCCCTTGTTCTTCAACTCTCACTAGTACAGCATTAACTTTGGCAGCAGCCTCATCAGTGTGTTTCTGGAGTTCTATAATATACACAAGAAAATACTATAATATACACCAGAAATAAGACCCAAATTAATACAAAATAAAAACAAATATCTAAATTTCTTGCTTTATGAGATAAATGACAAACCTCATGGCCAATAACTCCTCAAATTGCAACATAATCTCCACCTGTAGCAGTTTCTGGAGATGCCAAAACAAGCTTGGAATTGAATCTGGGTCAACAATCAAGTCAGACAAACTTCAATCAAATGAAATGCATGGTAGATGGAAATAATGAATCAAAAAAAATTTCACGAAGCATACATTCAAGGTCTTGCTTTTCATGGCTTCCCTGAAACAAATGCATGA
Source organism: Camellia japonica (assembly GCA_030407325.1). Taxonomy (NCBI): domain Eukaryota; kingdom Viridiplantae; phylum Streptophyta; class Magnoliopsida; order Ericales; family Theaceae; genus Camellia; species Camellia japonica. The sequence goes on from JAPPVO010000002.1 coordinate 87,912,591, forward strand.
AATAATTAGTAATTTAAAAGGAGAAAATCACGAAGCACATCAAATATTAAGGAAAATGACATATGTGAGAAGCATTGAATATGTTGAGACTTATATGTTAAAATCTGAAACAACAACAATATTGAAGAGATCCAAGTCATACGCAAGACCAAAAAACCTGAATGCATACACATATATATATATATACATATATATATGAGAAATCATGCTTTAGAAACCACATCAAAAAGATAGATCAAAGTATGCATCCAATGGACAACTTAAGAGATATGTATATATGTATATATTTGTTTGATTGTTTCAACATCATACAATGAAATTGGTTGTTTCAAAACTTTCCTTTTGCTCAAGAGTAGCTCTAATGCTTGTCTTTTCTTATTTTGTCCATCATCCGGGAACTTTATGTAGTTTCTAATTGGAGTTCTAATTTCATCGTCAATCTCATGTTCTCTAGTAAAAGGAAAATTTTAAGTAATTTGCAAGCCACTACAAAAAACATCAAGGAGAAAAGCAAACAATGAGGGCACTTACAAGCAATGAATCAAAATACAGTTTGGGAATAAGACCTTCCCAAGCCCTTTGTAGGATGCCCTCATCCTCCAGATCTTCAAAGGTAACCTTTCTGGTCAAAGTAAGCCAAGCATCAACCAGTGAAAACTAGTAGTTAAATTAGACCATACGCTTTCATGATAGCATTCAGAAACAGGTGGAACACTGTGGAAATATTTAAATAGTACCTCAGCAAGCATTTTCTGTGGTACGACTTGGGACAATGTCTGCAAACTGCAAATTGCAAATCAGGATCCAACTTATTTTTACCCTGTTTGCAGACAATGCATTTATGAATGGGACATGTGAAAGATTCCCCAGCAGCAATCTTCTTCCGAAGCTCTTCTGCCTCAGCTGCACTCTCACGGTGGAGCAGTTTTGCAACACAATGTGGATGGTAAAAGAGATCACATGTTGCAAAAACATAGGAAAAGACCTAAAAGGCATTTAGAAGGTAAAAATTTGGGCAAATTAGATACAGATCCAATCACTGTTCACAATGAAGTCAAGAAAGTGAAGCAACATAACTCACTATAGAAATGTGAATTGGCATTGTAATATATTCACCTCAATTATGGAATTCTAATCAATTATTAGAAAACTAGAAGGAATTAATAATCCAGAAATACATATTAAAATCAAATCAGGAAAATAGAAGAAAATAGACTCATAAATAAACTCAAATTTTTAATCTGTGTTTTTGGGAAAAGAAAAACAGAAAAGAAAAACAAAAATACAACCAAACAACCAGACTTCTAGAACAAATAGAAAAAAATAAAAACTTTGATCACCATCAAAATATCTTTACAAAGAAATAAAATAAGCAAAATAACATGAAGAATAAGGAACAAAAAACCAAAGATGTGATCCAAAATACAAAGGGCAAGATCAAACTATCTCAAAAAGCATCTAGACACCCTAATGGAACTCAAGCTAGCATATCAGAGGAGCCATGAATACAAACAACATTATGAAGTCTAAGATGTAAGTTTCATGGAAAATAAAAACCATAAAAGAGAAAAGAAGGATGGGAGGGGAGGGGAGGGGAGGAGAATTATGCAACACAAAATCATCCAATATGACTTCACATTAATTATTGATTGAGTCATTTATAATTTAAAATAATTATTCTATCTCATTTCAAAATATTTGTTGAAATTTAACCAAGAAGATTATTTTAAATGTTGCTCTAGAAACACTAAGTGGCTAAATTCTGCTCTTGATGGAATACCTTCAATTTTTATAATGATAATAGCTAAACTTAACCAAAAAGAATTCTATGATGATCCAATGGGGAAAATGTACAATCAACATTAAAATAGTAGTTCAATTTTCCAGAAGAGCTCGTACCTCTGCACCAGACAATTTATCATAAGAACCTAATTCCCTACAAGAGAAACACTGGTGCTGCTTTTTTTGACAATTCTCACAGAAATTTTTTTGTATTGCCTGTACATACATCACATGTACTTCAGAATGTGCCAACAATCTATCAAACAACATTAACAACCAAAACAATGCAAGCCAAAAAAGAATATAACGTAGAAACCAAAGGATAGCATACCTCTACTAATTCATCAGAAAGGTAGAGAGATACACACATGGATTCAGAACTAGTTTCAACAGTGGCATGAAACGACCTCATACACCTTCCTTCATAGCTGCATGAAATCAAAATAATACAGTTACTTGGCTCAGATAATGAATGGATGAGGTGGACAAGATAGGATAAGTCTTAGTCATGCATCCAAGGACTAACAAACAGTATCTTTCTTTCTACAAGATCTCCTTTCAAAATAAGTTATTCTGTAAGCATAATTAGGGAAAATAATCAAATCAAACATCCATTATTAGTACTTCAAACATAGACAATTAGTGATGAACTATCAACATTATATCAGAAAAATAAAGAATAATGCACCATAACCTGATTAGAGCAAGCCAAGCCAAGCCCAAAAAAGTACATAAATTGATTAGAGCTAATAATAATGAATTTTTTGAATAATAAAACCAGAACATCTACCTGTAGGCTTTACAGAATCTGCAAATTCTGTTGCTGTTGCTGAAGCCATAATGTTATATGTAATCTTGTACATTTGCTAATGTATGATATTCAAAATTAAAGAATTTGACATAAATATCTTGTACTCTTAAAAAATGTACAATTCTTAAGAATATGCAATGTATATAACAGTTAGAAAAGATACATCGAGAAATTCAGCTTCCTTCTTAAGTCTCCTTATCTTAGGAAGTGTTTTTTTGTTGTAATTGAACTAAGGTTTGATTCATTTACTTCCCAACCCCTTGTGTTTACATATATATGTTTAAGAAAATCTTTATTGATGTAAGCATGCAAAATAAGATACAGAACATCAATAAAGAGGAACTTGGAGCTAACTGAAGCTCCAAGCTCCAATTGGTGAGAAACCGACAAACAAGACAAGAGTAACAGAATTGCATCCATAACTGAGCAGAACAAAGCGTAGCAGACCAACTTAACTTCACCCATGCTGCAATGTTAAGCAAAACAAAGACTAACAGATTAGCTCAACCAAGAGAAACAGAGCAGTCTGTAGATCAGCACACATCTTTGTATGTGTTTTACTTCAAAAATTAATTCAAAGCCTAAGCTTAAGCTCAAGTTTCATTTGATTTTTTTCCCATGTTAGACTGGCATACATATACTCTTCTGTATATGATTACCCTCAACCAAGTCAAAGCTAAGTATAAGTGTCTCAGTAAGTGTTTTTGTGTTGCAATTGAACTGGGTTGTGATTGATTTCCATCACAGAAGAGTCAACAACCAAATCTGGTTTGAATAGTGGTTGTTTTAAGGATTAAGGAGAGTCCAAGATGGCAGATATTAGTCCTACGATTGATACTTCAACAAATGCATACACTAATGATAAAAATATGAGGGTGATTTCTCTAACCCTTCCTTTTTTTCAAAATTTTGTTGCAATTCGTACCTAAATGTTTGTTTTAAACTTCAGTTTGAACTAGCTTTGTTGGGAAATTTTGTTTTGTTGGGGAATTTTGCTACCTTACTGATATACATTTCGATATCATACTGATATTCAGCATTCAAGCGTACAGTTTCAAAGTGATCAATTCTTCGCCATGTTGGGTTCTGATCCCAGTTACAAGTCAAGGGATCAAATATGCAATGGTTTGATTCGTTTACAAAAAAAAATTCTTTCAGATATCTTGAAAGCCTTTGCATCAAAAGAAGGAAAAAAAAACCCTAAATGTAGATCAAAAATCATAACCCATTTACTCGTTTCCCATAAATCAAACCCATACAACATCAAAACACAAAAACAAACAAATCCCAGAGCTGGAGTCAAATAGGGAAATAGAGGAAGAGAGAGAGACGAAGAGATATAGAGAGAGAATAATAAAAAAACCTGATTCAAAATTAATGGGCTTGAGATGGTGTACCGATCATGGCGATGAGACGGTGAGCGGCGGTGGCTGATGGTTAGTCGATGAGAGGACCGATCGGCAGTCGACGAGAGTGAGAGTGAGAGCAAGGGACTAAGTATTGATTGGTATTTCCTTTGTGTATGTATCATTCGATACATACAGAGAAATAAAAAAATAAATAAAATAAATAAAATTAAACATAAAATAAAATTAAGCGGCAAATATTCCCTCCAAAAACTTTTGATCACACTTATTTAGAAATTGTGATTAAAAAAATTATATATAATCACACTTAATTGAAAAGTGACATAAAAATAAATATTATCACACTCAATCAATTAAGTGTAATTAAAATATCAATCTAATTTTTTTTTATCACATATCTAATAAAAGTGAGATATTTTTATTTGTTAAAGTGTGATCTTTAACTGTTTTTGTAGTAGTGACATCATGCAAGCTACAGAGACTAAATAGACACATCGTTTGAATTTTCGTTCACCAAACTTAACGGCTGTTATTTATTGGACTAATATGACACAATCCGTTAAATTAAGACCTACAAAGCCCAGCATTAATTTAGAAGTAATTTTTTATCAAGCCCATTTTGGTGGACTGCTGAATGACCTGAATGGGGGCAATTCTAAATCAATTGGGCTGGGTCCTAGTTGTAGCAGATTTGCTGAGAACTTGCATACATCAAATTCTCCAATCTTGATGAAAACTGGACAAGGTATGGCTGAGGTCAGTAATGGTGGAGATAGTCAACGCAAGCCAGATAATGAACCTAGTAAGATACTAGGAGGCAAGGAGAGTAAAGGAAAAAGTAAGAAAAACCAGAGGAATATTGTGATGAAAAGGGGATTTCAAAGGGGGGCCATCTTTAGAGCAGCTGCAGCTGCAATTTCCTCTTCCTCTGTCTCATAACAGTAGATCCAGTAAACAAGATATGCTACTAAAGGAGGCTCAAGACACTATTCGACTTGGGAAAAAATCTGGGCATTAATTTTGAAGGCAAAGATGATGAAGTTTTGAAGAAATTAATTGAATTGGAGGAGACTGACATGGAGCAGGTTGGTGGTAGGAGTGATGGTGCTGGGATTTAGTCTCAGTATCACTGGTGGCTCAAGAGTGAATAGTAAGTGCTTATGAAGATTCTTTCTTGGAATATTAGAGGGCTTGATAGGCCTGAGAAGAGAAGAAGACTCAAAGAAGTTATCAAAGAAAGGAAAGTGGATATGGTGCTGCTGCAAGAAACAAAAAAGGCAAACAGTTCAGATCAGTTTGTGATGTCTATTTGGCCCCATGACTGGTTGACTCCATGCATGTGGATGCTGATGGGAGTTCTGGCGGCCAGTTATGTGTGTGGAAGCTTGAAGTCTTCTCTCTAGTTGACTGTTGCTGTAATAGGAGTTTCATTATACTATCAGGTACCTTGTTTAATAGCTTGGACTATGTGATTGTGAATGTGTATGCACCTAATGATGTGCTTGCTAGGAGAAGGTTATGGGTCTCTTTGCTCAGTCTTAAGGTTGCTTTCCCCAAACCGTGGTGCATAGGGGGAGATTTTAATGAAATCAAATCAATAGATGAAAGAAAGGGTTGTGTACGAAGGGATAGGGGAATGGAAGATTTTTGTAATTTCATAAGTAGCCTTGAACTTATTGACTTACCTATGTTGGGCAGAAAATTTACATGGTGTAACTCAATGGAAGGTGAGAGATGGAGCAGGCTAGACAGGTTCCTTGTTGAGTCAGAATGGTTGGAATGGTTTAGATACAAACTTTGGGGCTTCCCTAGATCCATCTCAGATCACTGTCTAATTATCCTAATAGAGGATGTCAGAAATTGGGGCCCAAAGCCTTTTAGATTCATCAATGCTTGGACATCTCATCCATCTTTTCTCAATGTAATGAAGCAAGTGTGGATAGGTACTCAAGTGGAAGGTTGGGCAAGGTACAAACTGAAAATTAAATTGAAGGCACTTAAACAATCTTTAAAGCAGTGGAACTCCGAAGTGTTTGGGAATATGGAGTCTAAACTGAGGCAAGCTGAAGAGAATCTACATGCCATAGATCTAATTGCTGAGAGTAAAGACCTGGATGAGGTTAAAGGTAGAAAGAGAAGAGAGGTAAGTGGTGAAGTGTGGAAACTTAGAAAGATGATGGCTACAGAAGTCAAGGCTAAATTGGACTCTTAAGGGAGATAAAAATACAAAATATTTTCATATCATAGCTACTAAAAGGCAGAATGCCAATGCAATTGATTCCATGTCAGTAAATGGGGAATTAGTGAAGGAACCTGCTGATGTCAAACAAGCTGTGTATGATCACTTCAGGTTAAGTTTCTCCGAGCACTGGAAGTATAGATCCAAGCTTTTGGGCCCGTTTAACGTCATTTCCCAAAGCCAACATTTCTATTGTTTGGATGTGGAATTTTTCTGAACAAGAAATTTGGGCAGCGGTGGCAGACTGTGATGGGAATAAGGCGCCTGGGCCGGATGGGTTTAACATAACTTGCTATCAAAAAGGGTGGAAATTTATGAAAACTGATATCATCACTTTTGTAAAGGAATTCTTTGCTAATAGCAGCTTGGTTGGGGGTTTAAATAGCTCATTTATTACCTTGGTCCCTAAAAAAACAGTCCTATTGGTATTCAAGACTACAGGCCAATCAGTCTTATTAACTCCACTTACAAAATTCTTTCCAAGGTGCTTGCGAATATATTGAAAAAAGTACTTTCAGCTGTCATAGGTAATGCTCAATCTGCATTTCTAGGGGGTAGGAATATACTAGATAGTGTGTTGATAGCCAATGAGGTGGTGGATTGGTGGAAAAAATCAAGAAGAAAGGGCCTGATACTAAAGTTGGATTTCCAAAAAGCATATGATACAGTCAATTGGAACTATCTTTTCCAAATGCTATCAAATTTTGGGTTTGGTGCTAAGTGGGTGAATTGGATTCGTTCCTGTCTTTTCTCAACAAAAATCTCTGTGTTGGTCAATGGTTCACCCACCCCTGAATTTTGTCCTCAAAAAGGGCTTAGATAAAGTGATCCATTATCACCTTGCTTATTTAATGTGGTGGCTGAGGGCTTAAACCTACTTCTTACAAGAGCAAAAGGGCTAGGTTTGATCAAAGGTGTAATCATTCGGTCAAATGCCATAAACATCTCGCATCTCCAATTTGCGGATGACACAATTATCTTTTGTGAAGCTGAGTGGTCTGAAGTGCTAACTGTGAAGAGAATACTTTGATGCTTTGAGATAATATCTGGGTTGAAGATCAACTTCCACAAGAGTGGTGTGTGTGGAGTAGGGTTATCTGATGAGTGTGTGAAAATTTTTGCTTCTAGGCTAAACTATGCATATCAGAAGATCCCACTGAAGTATCTTGGATTGCCATTAGGAGCCAACCCATCTAGGAGGGCAACATGGAAACCTGTGGTGGACAATTTTAAGAAGAAACTGTCAAGTTGGAACAGAAGGTTGCTGTCTTTTGCTGGAAGAGTAACATTAATAAAATATGTCCTTTCTTCACTACCTGTTTACTATATGTCTCTCTTTAGGTTGCCCAGAGTTGTAGCAAAATAATTGGACAAGATACAAGCAGCCTTTTTGTGGGGTGATTCTGAGGTGAGAAGGAAAGTACATTTAGTAAAATGGAAAGATCTAACCATGGATAAGAAGCAAGGTGGGCTGGGCATAAGAGACTTAAGAATATTGAATAATAGCCTCCTTGCTAAATGGTGGTAGAGGTTTGGGAAGGAATATAGCTTATTATGGAAACAAGTCATCTACAGCAAATATCAGTCAGAATGAGGTAGATGGTTCCCATTTCAGGTGGAGGCAAACAATATCTCAAGAGTTTGGAGTGACATTATTCTTGTTAATGATTCTAATAGCAGCCTGTTCAATTATTATTTGGAGAATGTCGAAATCAAGATTGGTAATGGCGAAAGAATTAGTTTCTGGGTTGATAATTGGATGGGAACCAGGTGCTTGAAGTCCCAATTTCCTAGACTTTACTATCTATCAGAGGATAGAGGCATCACCTTGCACTTGCAGTTGACTAGGGCTAGTCATCAAAACAATTGGGATCTTAGCTTCAGAAGACCCTTATTGGCATGGGAGGAGACTGATCTGCAGAGACTAAAGGCTATCTTAAGGGAGGGCCCTTCCTTGAGATTGGAATCTATGGATATATTCTGGTGGAAATCTGATCCCTCAGGTACGTTTACTGTCAACAGTGCTGTTAAATGATGTGAATCATTGAATGGACCTCCTTTGGCAATTACTGATCTGATTTGGCATAATCCCTCTCCTGCTAAAGCTCAATTTTTCACTTGGTTGGCTTGGAAAGGGAGGATAAAGTCATCTGACTACTTACATAGAATTGGCATCCTCAATGCATCAGTTAACTCTGACTGTGTGTTCTGTCAAGCTAAGGTTGAATCACTTAACCATGTGTTGTTGCTGTGCCCTTTTGCTTGGAAAGTTTGGTCTAACCTAATGAAGTGGTAGGGTTTGCTTTGGGTCTCTCCTAGTTTAGTAGTCATGTTAATGCACTAGTGGCTGGGTTGGAAGTTTAGAAAAAAGGAAAAGCAAGTTTGGAGATCAATTCTGATTGCTGCCTTATGATCCCTCTGGAAATGCAGGAATGATTATCTGTTCAATGGGCAACAACATACCTGCGAAGATCTCTGTGAGCTTATTAAAGTTAGAGTGGCTCTTTGGCTGAAATCTCACTCAATTGGGCAAGGGTATACAGAGAATGAGTTTGTGTCTAATATTCGTGAAGTTAGAAGCTGCTTGTAGTATATTTGGTAGCGCCCTTTAGAGGAGTTGCTGCTGCTCTGTCTCAGATTCTATTAACCTTATTTTTTTTGTTGTTGGTCTGCTATTCTCAGCTTGGACTGCTATGTGTCTTGTTTTATTTGTTACAGAGTTGGTGTATGAGTTACTCAGTTGTGGGCTACTACTGTTGTGTGAGGTTGAACAACTGCTGTGAACTGCTGTTGAGTTGTTATATTTGTTCTGTTTGTTCTGTTTCCACCTTTAGTTCTGTTTTGTTGGTTGTGGCTGGTGTATGCCTGTTTCAGGCTCTTTGTTGGCTACTGCTATTATGAGTCATGCTTTCTTCTGCTTCAGAGTTGCTGCATGAGGTAATCTAGTTGCTTGGTGTCATGCTTTTTTGGCTATAGAGTTGCTACAGAATGAAGGTGTATGGAATGTTGGTTATCTTGCTACAGATTGCTGGTTATCCTTGTTGCTGCTGTGTGAGGTTGGAATGCTGCTTGGTTATTCTTGGTTGCATAAAGTTGCACTTCATAAGTTTTAGTCCTTTAGGTATCCTGGGCTGCATAAAGATGCACTTCTATAAGAGTATCTATATGTGCTTTGTGTTTCACCTACTATGCTGGTTTTGCACTGGTTTGTTTTGTGAGTGAAGTAGTGGAAGAGCTGGTTTTGCACTGGTTTGTTTTGCACTGGTCTGTTTTTTTGCTGAGATGGAGGAGCTGGTTTTTGCACTGGTCTGTTTTCTGCACTGGTTTGGTTTGCACTGGTCTGTTTTTTTTTTTTTTTTTTTGGCACTGTTTGGTGGCTTGCTGTTTCGGTTTGCTTGCCCCTATTTCGGTTGGTTTCTCATCAACCTCTTGCCTCTCCTCTTTATTGATGTATACCATGATGTATTTTTGGTATGTTATCATCAATAAAGTGTCTTTTATTTTGCTGATCAAAAAAAAAAAAAAAAGGGACAAAATCGAGCAAATTAAAACAATAAGGACCAAATTGACACATCATGTAAATTACATGGATTATTTGCATAATTTATCCTTATTTAAAATGTAAAATAATTATAGATAATTTAATATACATTATGAAATACTAATAAAATAGAAAATTAATAAATTAATTTTTATAAAATTAAAAAATTATTTCATTATACATTTTATAAATACTTGTATACATAAAATTAATAATAAATTGTAAAAAAATGAGAAGAGGCCGAGGCCCCACTCAACCCCTACATAGTTTCGCCACTGTGTTTAGATCTGTGGAGTCTATCACATGTGTTGTTTCGATAATTCAAATCATTCATTTTATTAGGCATTCCGCGTATCTCATTTACAAAAAATGAAGTTGATCCGATAATCGTAATCTATTGATTGCATTTGTCACAAAAATCATGAATGGTTATTTTGAAAAATAAAATTGCTGTTTATTTTTTTGGTGATAAACGCGTTAAATTGAATATATTACGAATATCAGATCGATCCTTTTTTTTTTTTTTTTTTTGATGAATGAAATACATGAAATGCACAACAAAATTAACGATTTCGATTATCGAAACGAAATTTATAGTAAACACCCACGAATCCAAACAGTGCCCTCTAGTATGAACTGAAGGGAATCTCCTCCTAAATAAAATGTAATATATAAAAGAATAAGATTAGTTTATGGCATAGCCTTGTGTATGGGGTAGTAAATACTTTTTGGGCCAATGGTGTATGTCTCATATATAGCAATCCTGGTTTTCCCTCCATTGGTTATTGTATTCCGGACACGGTTCCATAGAAGTCGGTTGTTGTATATGTTGTATTTTCATCCTTTAATTCCTTGTATGTGAGTTTTGGGATGTATTGGGCAGGTTTGTAACAGGTTTGGTGTGTTTTGAAACAAATGGTTGCTGCCCAGATTTTGGTGTCTTCGCTCGAGCGAGGCTTTTGTCGCTCGAGCGAGCTCTGTGTTTTGGTTCCTTCGCTCGAGCCAGGGTTCCATCGCTCGAGCGAGAGTTAAGTAGTGTGTCTGTTGGCTCGAGCGAGAAGTCTTGCGCTCAAGCTTGCGTCTGCGTCTAGTTTTGGGCCTGAAGGTTGCATTTCTTGGCTCGAGCGAACGAGGACTATGTTTTGGGTTTCTTCGCTTGAGCAAGCTCTTCTTCGCTCGAGCGTGCTTCTGGGTTGCAGACCTGAAGCTTCGAATTGTTGGCTCGAGCGAGGTTTCTTTGTGTCTGGTCGCTCGAGCGACCACTCTTTTGCTCGAGCGAGCCTCGAATATATCAGTTGGCAGCAGCGGGTTACACTTCACTTTTTCATCATCTTCTTTAATCAAACCCTAGCCTCGACTGTTTCTCTCTCTACACTTATAGTCTCTCTACAAATCCATCTAGTTCTAGTGGTCTTCTACCCTAGTTCCTTTGTATAAAGTGTAGAGCTTGGTGTGGGCTACGTTTTGATCCGAAAATCTTTGGACTTGGAGCATCTCGAGTTTTCTTCATCTTCTCCTTTGAGTCTCTTCTCTTGAGGTAGGGATACCCTACTCCTTCTTATGGGTTTTGACATAAATTTTAGTCATTTTGATTAAGTGGTATTGTTTGGTAATTTTGGGAAAGTTAGGGTTTTATTTAAGATTATAAAAGGGGGTTTTTCAAATGTTAAACTCCATGTGTATGTGAGACCTTAGAAAATGGAATTATTGTTGTTAAATTGATGAAATTGAACCTTAGGGTTGATATTTGAAAAAGGGGAAAATGCCCTAATTATGTTGAATAATTAATTTGGGGAAATGTGAAATTGAGTTGAAATCATGAAATTGGGAAGTTGTGGGATTGAATGGTATGGTTGGATAAATTAATCACTCACCTATGAAAATGTTGGTATTTTTATCTGTTTGATAAATTTATTATCTGTTTAAAAATAACTGCTTTGGGCAATCGGTGGAGGATAGTCTTGATTGTTGTAGACATTGTATGTTGATTAGGGAAAACTGAAACTAATGACATTGAATCTGTCATTGACTATGACGGTTGGAATAATACGTTGAATATGTGTATTGATTGATCATTGTATATGATAAGTATTTAAATACATTGTATATGTATATTGTTTGGGAGGAAATAAGGGATATACTCCATAGTTTGAGAGGAGATAGGGGATGGACTCCATTGATAACTAAGTTGGCCGGAGTGTCCAAGGTAAAAGTCCCGAAATCTTGATTACGTTTGTATAACGTAGATAATTGAAGTATGGAAGTGTTTTAATATGAGTTGTAGTCTCATTTAAATTGCTTGGCTAGATATTGAGCCAGGTTTTGAATGTAAATTGGATAAGTACAGGAAAGTGGAATAAAACACAGATGTAATTGTCATGGAACTGGAATGTGTTGTAAGTTGATTTACAAGTGTTAATAATTTATCAAATGCTAACGTTTTAGTTATTGCTCTTACTTGGTTTAGTATATCTCTACTGGGCTTTGGCTCACCCTATATGGGGCATCATTTTCAGGTTCAGGTGATATGTCACCTCCAAAGACGTAGCTTGAGAGGCTTTGAGGCTGATAGACCTTTTTGTTGTTCTCTTTTGGTATTACATGTAAATTCAAGCCAAAGGCTTAAAGTGTATTTGAGTTAGTACTTTCTTTTTGTAACCAAGTGTTGGCTTGGAAAGTTGTAAGCCCGTAGGACATTTACTTTTGTTGTCAACATGTAATACTTTTGTAATGAATACTCTGATAAATGGAATTATGTTTTATCCTCTTATGTCTATGCATGCCAAGAATGGGGGTTTATATGTATTATGTTGAGGGCGTTACACATAGGATTCCTAGGTATCAATGTTAGTCCAATTAGAATGCATTATTCTATCGTACAATAAAAACAAACTAAAATTATAATAAGACCTGTAATATTTCAAACAAAATTTGTACATATTCTTAATTAATATGATTATAATAAAGAAAAGGTTTGTGGCTGCTCTGTGGCTACTGTATGTTGCTGTTTGGTATGCTGGTCTGAGGGTGATATGTTGGTGAATTTGTTGAGGGTGATTTGTTGGTGAATCTGATGTCCAGTTTTGGTTTGGGTGATCTGCTGTCAATAGCTGCAAGGGAAGGGGGGTGTGTTTGCTTGCCAGAGCTTTGTTGTTGCTGATGTCAGCCTGATTTGTTAGTCTCATCTGCTAGCATAAATTTGCATTACCAAACCTGATCTCAGCTTGAGGATTTGAAGTAGTGGATGCAATCAAAAGTGCATGTTTTGTTGCTGATCTGTTTTGCCACTAATGCCAATTTGTGAACCTATTTCTGTGCTTTGTTGCTCTATCCCTTTGTGCTCTGTCCACATGCAGATTAGCTGTGGACTGTTAATATGCCAAACTAATGCTCCACCAGAAAAGGTTTGTGGAGGTTGGTGAGGAATGCCAAACTAATGCTCCACCAGAAGAGGTTTGCTGTTAGGCTATGGCTGCTGTGAGTGTAGTTCTATGGTTGATTCCGTTTGTTTTGTTTTGTTTTGCTCTGCTTGTTGGTTACTCACCAACTTCCTCTTTATTGATGTACTTATCATACTCTATATGTTTTTCCACCAATGAAGTTTCTTTTTTGCTGATTAAAAATAATAATAATAATAATAAATAAAATAAAATAAAGAAAATTTTAAAACATAGGACACCTTGGCCGATGGAGAACATTCTATTTCAAACAATTTGTTTTTAGAATCTCTACCAGCCACCCTTCCTTGCTTCCGTCCATCTATCCCCAACGCCAACAACTAAAAAACCAAAAGAAATATGAGTTGAAAACAAAGTACTTGTGTTAAAAATGGGGAAAAAAATAAAATAAAAACAAAAAAGTAACATCACATGATAGGCAAGTTGAGCTTTTTTGTTTTTGTTTTTTTTTTTTTTATCAATTAACAAGGAACTCTATTGATGAATAAATGAACAACTATTTGGATTACATTAATAAAGATGAGGAAATGCAAAGAGCATCATAATAGACCTACACTATTCCAACTATGTTGGCACAATGAGACCTATCTGATCATATGCTAGCACAGCCCCAAAGTTGGTGCGAGACCAACAATACAACCAAGAGAACAAAAATAGAAGCAAAACATAGCTACAAAAAACAAACTGCCCACTCCCTGGCCCAGTCCCATTAGCATAACACTCCCACTTAGTACATCACAACTCCTCCCAAACACATCCTAATCTGTCTGAAGTTGAGGATGAAATTATTAGTTGTAAAATGGAAATCCTTCAAGAGTGGTTTCAACCACAGAGTTATTCTAGTCTTAATCAACTTACACAGCTCAATCAGATTTGGATTAGTTGCTTTGAAAACACACTCATTTCTATACTTCCAAACTAACCACAAGACAGCCAATGGGATAGCACTCTCTATCTTCCTCTCCATCTTCTTCATCTTCCCTCTAGCCCACCATAGTAGTAGATGATCCATAAAGCCTGATGATGTACCTTGAACCTCCCACCATTTGATCAGCATTCCAACCCAGACATTCTAGATAAAAGGACAACAAACTAAAACATGGTTCATAGATTCAATGTCACTCTTGCAAAACACACATAAACAAGTCACATCCTCATTAAGAACACCAACTCTTTGTAAGAACTCAGTTGTCTTGATTCTCTTTTTCCAAGCTAACTACCCAAATCTGCACCTTAGGAGGGATGAAATTTAGCCAAACCAACATGCTAATTCTGAGAGTTGGGCCAAGATTATCCAGAATAAACTTATACATTGATGCTACAGTGAACTCACCTAAAATAGATGCTACCCAAACAGGTCTATTTACATACTCTAGTCTCATTGTAGGTCCTGCTGTTAGCTGACTTAAGAGATTCTGAAGCTCCAATTCCTCCCACACATACAATTCTCTTCTGAATGATAGATTCCATTCACTTGATACATTTTTCCGATCATAGATTGATCCCAAGGAATCACTTTTCTCTAAAGACAACCGATAGAGGCCTAGAAACTCATCCTTCAAGCATAGTGCCTAACACCATCTATCAGTCTAGAAGATAGTCTTTTTCCTATCCTCAACCTTCAAGTGAAAATTATTCAAATAGAACTCTTGTAAATTGTTTCTCTGCTCAGCAATAGCTACAATTCCTTTCCATACAACTGAGTGGTTGCTGGTAGGATTGAAAGATGGCATTAGCTTTCCTACCTCCAACTTGTATTTGCTACATATAACCCTCTTCCACAGAGCTTCATTTTCACAACCAAGCCTCCACCACCATTTTACTAATAAGCAATTGTTAACCTCTCTCACCTTCCTAATACCTAGCCCTCTTTGCTCCACACTTTTATACAATTCCTCCAATTTAATCATATGGATCTTTCTCTTTAGTTCTAAACCACCCCACAAAAATGTAGCTTGAAGCCTTTCAGATTCTTTAGCTACCCCTTCAGGCATCCTGAACAGAGACAAGTAATACACTGGTAATGAAGATGTTACAGCCTTGACAAGTGTGTAACCTCCCTGCAAAGGACAGTTGAGCTTGGTTGTGTGTATGGCTAAGAAAAGGTGTGGGAATCTCTTTTGATGAGTTCATTTGGCAATACATGAGAACATGGATACGTTGGGAATTTTGTACACAACTTGTTAATATGACTTAAACTGTATATGTAATTAAAAGGCTATAATTAATTATTTTTAGTATGAACACGAACATAATGCAGCAAATATTACTTGACCTGGCAACACAACTATTAAATAAGTTGTGTTCGAGTTAACACGAGTAATCCAAGCATGACCCATCTAAAACATGTAAAATTTTGTGTCAACACATGAACACAAACTCATATTAATCTGCAGACAACCCAAATGCAAATAAATCTTCTAGATATAAGATATAAAATGTTCGGAAAAATTACACGGGTAGTTCATGTACTTTATCTCTTATGTTATTTTGGTCCTTATATTTTCAATTTGCTTGATTTTATCTTTAAATTTTGAACTTTGCATCAATTTAGTCCAATCGATAACTTTTGCTAAAAAAAATTGAGGGTAAATTATACAAATAGTCCTATACTTTATACGATGTGCCAATTTGGTCTCTGTTGTTTCAATTTGTTCGATTTTGCCCCTTAATTTAACAGATTATATCATTTTAGTTTAATAAATAACGGTTGTTAAGTTTGGTAGACAGAAAGTCAAACTATGTGTCAATTTGGTCCCGGTAGTTTACAAAATGTATCAATTTGGTCCCTGTCAAAATGGAGCAATTGTGTAGACTTTCCATCCAACAAGCTTAACAACTGTTATTTATTGGACTAAAATAACACAATCTGTTAAATTAAGGGACAAAATCGAGCAAATTAAAACAACATAAACCAAATCATTTAAACTACATAAACTATTTATATAATTTACCCAAAATTAGATGAAAATTTCGAACTTGAGGTTCATGATTTATAATGATGGAAGCAACAAGGGAAAGGAGACGCAGTTTAATCCATCTCTCTCACAGATAGTCATCTGTGTGTGTATGTATGGGTGTGAGAGAGAGAGAGAGAGAAAGAAAGAGACCCCCGACATCTGCTGGACGTGGATTACCTTGTGAACAACCGTCAATATTTAATTTAATGAAGAGCCTGGAAGAGGTTGTCATTTAGTGAAACACAGACTAACACTGTTTAGTTCATTGATTTAAGTAGGATTTGAAAAGGAAAATAGATGTGAATTGTGAATGAAATATAATTACATTTTATCTATATTTTACACACTTTTTTTTTCTTTTTTCCTTTTAAATTTATGAACCAAACATAGTTTATAAGTGTAAACCTATAGAACTGCTCAGTTTGGTCAACATAAAAATTCATAGTAATTTCAAGTGAAATGATTGAAATGCTAATTTTTTTAATAAAATTGCATTGCGAGTAGAGCATATGTGCCAATGTATAAAAGGTTTTAGAGATTTTTTTTTGTCTCTAAAAGAAAAACATTGTTAGAAAAAATACTAAGAGACAATTTTTAGTTGTTATGTGAGTTGTTATTACAAAGTCGTTTTGAAAATTAAAAAAAAAAAATTTATTGGCAAAATTTTAAAAATGTTTCTGATAAATATATTTTTACAAAACAAAAGAAAAATTCATACTAAAAGATTTACTTTTTGAGACATAAATTTTGATTTTAAAACGATAGTAGTAATCCATTACTAAGGTGCCATTTAGTAACAATTAGAGTTCACCTTTTCAAGTTTAAAAAAATAAATAAATAAAAAATAAATAAATTAAAACATGTTTATGTTTATTTTGTGTAAAAATGAAAACAAAATATATTTGGGTTTGGTTTGGCATCCATGAAAAAAGACAAAAAATTAAAAAGTTACTAAAAAAGTCAAAAAGTTATCACTATTTACAAAAAAAAATATATATATATATATATATATATATAGTACAAGTCAAGTTTTGGCATGGCAATGATGGTGCTGTCTGTGCTGTCAGATCATATATGTATATATATGTGAATAAATATTAGTGGAATGATGAGCTGTCAGAACATATATGTATATAGGATGAGATGTCACGGGTACTGTTGGGCCAGTGGGGGCCCATCATAGGTCCCGTTTTGATAATCAAAACCGTTCAATGTGTAAAACTCGTCGAGTACTATATGCTGTAAAAACTTACGTTGATCGGATATCGATAACTATATGATTAAATCAGTTTTGTATAAACAAATGGATGGTGCACAAAGTAATGGTTGACAAAAAATTAATCCGATCAGATAGTTATTAACATCCGATCAACGTGATTTTTTGCAATTATCCAATACTTGACAGTTCTACATATTGAACGGTTTTGATTATCAAAACGGGACACGTGGTGGGCCCCCATAGGCGGAACAAAACCATCTAATCCGAACAACATCGCTGGCAATATGGTCCTAGTTGCCCACCGTATGCATGACGGTACCATCACTGTCAATAGGCATTTATATATTTAGGGGTAAGATAGTAATTTTGTTATTTTATACAATATTTTAATACACATTTTTTCGTAAAAAATTAAAAAGTTATCCCAAACAACCATATTTTTTCTCTACTTTTTAGTCCAAAAAGTCAAAAAATGCACTTATTTAGAATATCCCAAACAACCCCTTGATATATATGTATTTTAAAAATTTATTTGAAAATAAGTGAAAGGAGTGGCTGCAGGTGATGGTTGTTGATGGTGACCGAAAATAGTTGTTGATTGTAAAAGTGGTGGCCAAAACTGGTTACTAGCAATTGGAGGTGGTTGCCACTGATCAAATATATGGTTGGCGGAGCAGGAGGTAATTATTGGCCACGGGAACTAGTGACCTTAGTGGTTGTTGAAAAATCTAGAAACCTCCTAGATGTTGATTTGTGATTATGTATCAATTTTAAGCAGAATATAACAATCCCATTCAAACAATCAAGACAAAGAGACACAACAATTTTACGTGGAAAAACCACAATTGGACACCTCCAATTGTGATAAAAAACCACGGGCAACAGCCACAAGAACAATCCACTAAGAAGATTTAAAGGAATTACACAGGTATACTCTCAATTATCTAGCGAATCCACAACGCCTAATTGAACCAACCTCTATGTGCCTCTTCCAACCCATCTTCACCACGGAATTGTCTTTCTGATGAGCCACTCCAGAATCCACCAAAGCTTCAGGCTCGAATTCTTCAGAATCCACTGAAGAACAATTCTCTCTTTTATTTAACAAACAAAACCTTTGATGTACTCTCTTTTAAACCATGAGTTGAATACTCAATAAAAACATCAAAGAAAACTAACAAAATATCCCAGATATAAACCTTAAGAACCAAAAAGAAGATCTGGAGGAAAAATTAATGAATCTGGAAATCTGGGATCGCGCGGTCCGCTCGAGCGTGGGACTTCCCGCTTGAGCGGAGACTTCATATTTTGTGATTTCATGTAGGCTCCCCGCTCGAGCGTCCGTTTCCCCGATCGAGCGGATAATCACACCTTCCAGTATTTTTTCAGGCAAAAAAGATACTGTGAGCTTGCAAACCCTGCTCGCTCGCTCGAGCGGAAGGCCAAAACTGGAAAATCTTGAAAAGTTAACATGAACGGACAGGCAACTTTGAATGCATTTTTGCATTTTGCTTCGGCCGCGAGCTGACCGGGCAGCTCGACCCCTACTAATCAGCGAAGTGGCAAACTTGAAAGTATTGACATCACAAACTTCTCTGCAAAGCACGATTCTGGTTGGATTCGCATCTAATAAACTCATAGCCTCACAGAAATAAAAATGCGAATAAAATTACAACTCAAAGGAGTTTTGTCAAACGGGGTTGCCAATAATAAAAACCTAACAATCTCCCCCTTTGGCAATGCCGTGACAAAACACACCTAACAAATGAAATCCTAATCACCCCAACCTATTACAGCCAACAAACGCAAACTTCTTTCTCAAGATCATGATCTGCAAAATAGTGATTAGTGCTACAATCTCCAAAACAACTATTAGTCCCACAAGAGTATATGAAAAAGTAATAGACATATGACATGATTATCTTGAAACATGAGACGAAAAACATGAATAGATGAAAACTAAGACTCATGAATAACAACTCTCACACAACAAAAGCAAGATCATAAACCACACAAACAATGATATGACAATGTAATTATCAAGAGTATGCAAGAAGGAAATAATTTGCAAACAGTGCACAGAAACATGCAAAACAACTATCGCCAATTTCCCTTACCAAACAAATCAAAGTGTTCATGCTAAACAACTCTTGCAATGAAAAACCAAACTCCCTTACCAACCCAAATCAAGATGAACCAAACTCCCCCTCACTAAAAGCAACCACAAACACTGAAAACAGTGAACAAGAAGAAACTGACAAAAATAATATGTGGAGCAAGCAAGGAATTTCAAATTAGTACCTTAAAACACACAAGATTATCCAAGAAGCACAATTACTAGTAAACACAATGTGCACAGTCTGTAGAAGATTCCTCATGAAAGAAAGTGATGCATTATGTGAAAAGCATAGATCCCATGATAAAAGTGTGTGTGTAACTCTTGGAGTTCAACAAATACAAGATTCAAATCCAGTAGTGATATGAAAGCTGGACCTCTGACAAGAGAATCTAAGCATAACAAAGGAAAGTCAAACCACTAGGAATCAAGGGGTATTTGTTGAGTAAAGGCGGAGGCTCCCCCTCAATCAATGAATCCTTTTTTTTTCTCTTTTGCACATTTTTTTTTTCTTTTCTTTCTTTTGCACATTTTTTTCTTTTTCTTTTTCTTTTTCTTATTCTTATTCTTTTGCACATTTTTTTTTTCTTTTGCATATCTTTTCTTTTCTTTCTTTTGCACACTTATTGGCGGCTGACATGCTCAAGAGTATGGAAACCGAACCAGAGAAGCATAGATATAATAAGGATGGCCTGGTTGGTGACTCTGAGGTAGCCTTTTCCTCATGCCTGGACTACAAAGAACAGAGGGGAAAGCCATGGAGATGCAAAAAGATGGAAGGTGGTTAAGAGACTCAACATCACCCATGATATGCTAGTATAGGTCAATTCCTCTCGAAAAGCAAAAGATACAATGCCAGAAGTCCATGAAAAAAAATAATCACTAAGATGGAAGACTCCAAAATTTGCTAATCCAAGAGTGTGTACAGAATGAGACATACTAATCAAAGAACACACACTCCAAAATGAGTAATGACCACAGAAAGCACACACATATTAACATGTAATGGTTATTCTCATCAATTCCAATATGCACCAAGGACCACTCAAAAAATTTAAGCTTGCAAAACCACATTAAGAAAATCTTTTTGATTTTTTTTTTTTTAATTTTTTTCTTAACCAAAGCAAGACAAAAACAAACATGCACACATTTTTTTTCCCATTAAAAAAAAAAAAAAAAAAAAAACACACAGAGACCCAAAAAACTAAACAGAGTAAACACATTAACACAAGTCAAGTTTTCTCACCCAAATCTTTTTGGTCTTAACAAAATCATGTCTAGCGGTCTTGGTAAATGTCGTGGTGTTGTGAACACCCTCATGAATCTTGGTATTCCGCCTAGACATGTAAGGTTGTCTCCTAACCCAAAAAGTATTTGACTTTCTACTCTTTTGAGACACTCTCCCATGCAACTTATAACAAAAAGGGCGAATATGACCATGCATACCACAATGATGACAAATAAAAACAGGGTATACCTTCTTTTCTTTTACCTTACCAACTCTAGGAAGTTTGAGAAGTCTATCCTCATGTTGAATCTTTTGTCCTCCTTTTCCTTGAGTTCTTGTATCATGAGATGTGGATGCACTCTGTTGTTGCTCTTTCTTACCTCTAAAGCCAATGCCACTCTTGTCAGAACAGATTTGTTGAGACCCAATGATATCCTCCAAAGTCTTTGATCCTTTGTTCCAAAGACCAATGGTAACCATAGCACACTTTAGCTCTTCGTCTTTCTTGATCATTAGTTCTTCCAAGGCAACTTGTCATATCTCGAGAGATTCAATCTTTTCTTCATACATGGTATGAGTTTCCTGTAGCTCATTCCTCTCTGTCTCACAAGTCAACAGTTTTGCACAAAGAACTTGTTGATCATCAGCTATCTTGATGGCATTGATCCTAGCCTCGGAAATCTCCTCCTTAAGTTTGACATTCTCACTTTCACATGCTTTGAGTTTCTTTGTGAGTTTGTCATTCAATTTGAATAAATTAAGAGACTCCTTATACAATTTTTCATAAGCTTGCTCAAGCTCTTCATGATCACTCTCCGAGGATTCATCATCGCGAATTGTATCCATTATCACAAATCAAACAGGATCTCATTCTAAAAAAAATATTTTTGTTTTAAACAAAATAGAATGACCCGCTCTGATACCAATTGAAAAATCTAGAAACCTCATATAGATGTTGATTTGTGATTATGTATCAATTTTAAGCAGAATATAACAATCCCAATCAAACAATCAAGACAAAGAGACACAACGATTTTACGTGGAAAAACCACAATTGGACACCTCCAATTGTGATCAAAAAACCACGGGCAACAGCCACAAGAACAATCCACTAAGAAGATTTAAAGGAATTACACAGGTATACTCTCAATTATCTAGCGAATCCACAACGCCTAATTGAACCAACCTCTATGTGCCTCTTCCAACCCCATCTTCACCACGGAATTGTCTTTCTGATGAGCCACTCCAGAATCCACCGAAGCTTCAGGCTCGAATTCTTCAGAATCCACCGAAGAACAATTCTCTCTTTTGTTTAACAAACAAAATCTTTGATGTACTCTCTTTTAAACCATGAGTTGAATACTCAATAAAAACATCAAAGAAAACTAACAAAATATCCCCAGATATAAACCTTAAGAACCAAAAAGAAGATCTGAAGGAAAAATTAATGAATCTGGAAATCTGGGATCGCGCGGTCCGCTCGAGCGTGGGACTTCCCGCTGAGCGAGACTTCATATTTTGTGATTTCATGTAGGCTCCCCGCTCGAGCGTCTGTTTCCCCGATCGAGCGGATAATCACACCTTCCAGTATTTTTTCAGGCAAAAATAGAGATACTGTGAGCTTGCAAACCCCGCTCGAGCGCCATTTCCCCGCTCGAGCGAGAAGCCAAAACTGGAAAATCTTGAAAAGTATAACATGAACGGACAGGCAACTTTGAATGCATTTTTGCATTTTGCTTCGGCCGCGAGCTGACCAGGCAGCTCGACCCCCGTAATAATAGCGAAGTGGCAATCTTGAAAGTATTGACATCACAAACTTCTCTGCAAAGCACGATTCTGGTTGGATTCGCATTCTAATAAACTCATAGCCTCACAAAAATAAAAATGCGAATAAAATTACAACTCAAAGGAGATTTGTAAACGGGGTTGCCAATAATAAAAACCTAACAGTTGTCAACAGTCGGAGATGATGGTCGGTCAGCCACCTAAAGTGATTGCCGAAGGTAGTAAATGCTAGCAAGATGTGGTTGGCAACCGAGGAAGATGGTGGCCAAATGTACTTTGTAGAGGATGTCATGAGCGATAGTGGATGACGGTGGTAGGTATGAGCACCATGAAAGTGAGATATTTAAAATATTAATGAAAGATTATCAAAAATAGAAAAATATTATACATTATGAAAGTGTGCTACGCATTGAACCTACACTAGTGAAACAATTATCTCTACTTTAGAAGTATGCTAAACATTGAACTACCATTGCTTAGGAAAAATAAAATATCATTGCTTAATTTACATTTCACACTGGTTGTCCCATATTTCATAACTTTCGGATATTAATGTTAAACTTACTACTTCATTGATAACAGAAAATATTACGTCAAATGATAAACTTATTATATTAATGATACCACAATATACCACATCAAACCATAAATACAAATGATAAAGACTTGTTTGTTTTCCAGAAGAAGAGAGATTGGATGGTTTAGTTTAGTCCCTTCAATTTTGCATCTTCATTTCGCTCTCTGTGAGACTTAAAGTAATCCAACAAGTTGTTCACATATTTGTCTTGAACATTCCAGTCCACAAACAATCCTTTCATTTCTTTGATTCTCTCCCTGTATATCTTCCCCTCTGTCTCAACCATCACCAATCTCAGTGACTCGGCCATTGAGTCCCTCGTGAACCACCCGTCTTGCTCGTCTCTGGGTACCGAGTATCCCATCTTCTTCTGCTCCAGAAGCCTAGCATTCAACCCCTGCTCTGCCAAGAAAGTCAACAAAATAAGAGCCTTCTCGAACTGTATTGCCTCAACCACCGAGCTCCACCCAGAGTGACTCAAAAACCCACCCACTGAGTCGTGACTCAGTATCTTGAGTTGAGGCACCCAGCTCGTCCACACCACCCCGCGTCCCTTCATTCTGTCCTCAAACCCATCTGGCAACTCAACAACATCAGTATCAGCCAAACCAAGTCGCGTCTTCAGTGCCCAAAAAAATGGTAACTTGGATAGCTCTAACCCGAGAGCTATCTCTGTGACTTCGGCTTGACTCGGTTTTGCCTCGCTCCCGAATGCAACATAGACCACTGACCCTTTTTAGACTGCTTGTCAAGCCACTCTTGCATGGCTTTCCATTCGTGTTGTCATCGTAGTCCCCATAATTCAGAATCGGAGGAAGCTGGCCAACAGGTATAACTGGTTTTTGGTGAATCTCTTGGAGAAGTTTTAACCATTCAGGTTCAAACTCATGAGAGCTCCTCACAGCCAACACATTGCAGCCTTCAATACCCCTTGGGGCCACTAGAGGTTTGCCCGATCGTTAACTTTAAGACTCTCATGATTAGTCCTGACTTCTCTTAAAATCAGCGGGTTCGGGATACCTGAGTTATCAAAAAAAAAAATAGTAGCTCCCATACGATAGGCAGATGGAATATTTTCATCATCCCCGGTTGTCATCAAAGACACGGTTGATCTCAAAGAGTCGAAACGCGACGGTGGATTCAAAGCGCACCCATTTGGGTGGTACAGTGAAGTCCTCAGATTTTGTGCGGTGGTCTGGAGTCAAGCCCATTAAAGTCGGTGCAGGACCAAAAAAGCATAATGAAGCAGCAATAAAAATACTGAAGTAGGCACGCGAAATGCCGAGTTTGGAGGCAATAGGGCCAAACCAATGAGGCACAAAATCGTAAATAACCCACTCGGGAGCCATATCTTGTAGAAGTTGAGTGATGGGTCGTTGGAGCCGATCGTAGGCCTTCTTGAGGTACTTGACCTTGTCATATGGAAGATCGATGGTGGACTCCGCGTTTTCGGGGAGTTTGTCGACTTTAGGCAATTGAACCTTCACTAAATTGATGAGAGGAGCTAGATTTAGAGGCAATTTTGGGAGTCTGTCGATGTTTTTAGGAGTGGATATAAAGGAGACTGTGTGCCCCTTTTGGGCTATGAGCTTGGAGAGTTCTAAGAAAGGAATCATGTGACCAAAAGCTAACCATGGGAACATTACTATGTGTAGCTTTTGATCTTGCTTATGGTTGGGTTACTTGTAGAGTCCATGGTTAGAACTTTTAATGTTTCCTGCTCGAATTCTCCTATATATAAAATGGAAGAGCACTGACTGAGTGGTAGTTAGCAGATTGACTGGTGGTTAATTAGAACATCGATGCCATCTATTAACAAAACAAATTTTTATTGATTTTTAACATTTTTTTTTTTTGGCTTTGGTTTTTGTTTTTTCCTTCTATTTGGTTTAACTCACTTTATTGAAAATTGAATTTTTCATTTTTTCACGTTTTTTTATTTTAATAACTTTTTAATAGTTTACGTAATTTTTTTATTTTTTTAGATACACATAGTCTAGATATATTTAAAATATATAAAATTTGTACAAAAGTCTTTACAAAATTCATTGAATACAACAAAATACGAAAATATATTGAATTTTCATATTTTGTTTGTAATTTTTATATTTGATGAATTTTTTCAAAAAAAAAATTAAATATTATTTTTTAAGTGTATCAAGATTAAGTAAATCTAAAAAATTAAAGAAAAGTTGATTAATTTATTTTAAAAAATCACTAAAAATAAAAAAATACAAATTAAAAATTCAGAAAAACTATGGATCATTACATTTCAAACGAATACATTTATTATTGAATGATAAATATTTAGTCGGCATTTTTAGTCGCCAAAATTCATTTTCTTGTAGTTAATTCTATCACTTTGTTCTATATGATTTAGGGGAGGCTTATCTTGAGTCAACAATGGACTGGAGGGTGCTATTGGGTTCGGTGGAATTACTATAGGACCCGTTTCGACTACTGAACCATTTAATTTTTTGGATTTTATGTGTAGATCATTAAATAAATAGATTAATTTGTTCTATATAAAATTTCTTTTTTGCCGATCAAAAAAAAATTTTTTGATACTCATCACTATATTACTTTATTATATTTATTTTTCAAAAAATGAACAATGACTATAATTTTAAAAATAGACTAGCCATTTTTAAGACAAACAAAATAAAAATTATACCTATAATTATTGAATCAATTTAATTTTTTAAATAATTATACATAAAATTTAATAAAATAAATCATTCAATTTATCAAAATGATCTCATAATTGGCTCCACGCACCCTTCAATGCACACTCAAGACAAACCAAACCCTATAATTTATGAATATTTGAGAGTTGTTATATGTCCTTACTTTATTCCATATACTTTATTCTACTAGGGAGGGGGCCGCGTGCAAAGCACGCTTACTAATGCCCAGTTAGTACCCATTAGATTTTTTCTTCGAGTTGAAATTTGCAAACATATTAAAGCTAGAGCTGGAAAAGATATGCAGACAAATCTAGGCATATGTGTAGCTTGTACTTTGTCTAAGTACCTTAGTTTAGTCATGCATACAATCTACAAAAATAACATATATCCATCAAAAGGTGTTCGATATCCCACTCCATTGCTTTCCTTTCGTTAATACTCTGAACTAATGGATGGCAATCGTAGGTATAATAGCTGCCTTCACATTGTTGTGCACACACCACCTCAACACCTCTAGACATGTTGGAGGTTGCAATAAAATAAAAGTTCTTTTTTACAATTTGATTTCCCTTGTTATGCAAAGCTATGCAGGCTGTACCAGTTTCGAATGTGAGATGCAACCACACCGCACCAATTACAAACTTGAATAAAAGAAATTGAGCTATCAGTTTAGTGGAAAA
Organism: Camellia japonica; assembly: GCA_030407325.1. Taxonomy (NCBI): domain Eukaryota; kingdom Viridiplantae; phylum Streptophyta; class Magnoliopsida; order Ericales; family Theaceae; genus Camellia; species Camellia japonica. Next base: position 87,939,041 of record JAPPVO010000002.1, read on the forward strand.
TACTTGCAGAGAATTTCTCTCTAAATTTTAATATATCACAAGAGCAAAACATAAGCGATAATACTGGATAAACAATAATGATCTCTGAAAAGATAAACCAACTCAATGATAGCTGAAAAGATAAACAATAGCATAACCAAGATTATTCCACATATTATAACCAAAAAAAAAAATTTGCATGATTGAAGAATGGATCTAAATTAATTACTAATAATATGGAAAACCTAAAACAATCTAAAAATAAATAAATAAAAAATAAAACCTACAAGAGCATAATAGTATTACAATCACACACAAAAAATAAAGCATAAAAATCACACATCCCCTCAAAAGCGGGGAACAAAAATGCTACAAAAGTAAAGACTTGCACAAATGAAGAACAAAACTTCAATAAAAGTTTAACATCAAAGGTGTCTTAAATTTTTTTGATTTATTGGATAAAATAAGGTTGCTTGGGCAAGATTGCCATGAATTATAGGAGAGGTATTACTTAGGCATGACTGGTATGAATGATTTTACTCTTTTTTTTTTATTTAAAAAAATTATAGTAGCAATCGTAATAGTAATTTTCCAAACAACCAGAATGCAATAACTCAGTGTATGATGGAATGAAAATAATGAGGAACAAATTGTTTTCTAACTTAAAAGTAGTCCACTTCATAAATGGTAACATTTTTTGTCATACAATTTATTCAATGCAGTTTTTGTTTTGTCTAAGTTGAAATAATGAACATAATGCTTGAGATCATTATAACGATTATCTGAAATATCAGGTGTGCAAATTATCAAGTAACAATTACCTTTAATTTGTGGTTCCAACAATTTTTATAGCTAAAAATTACAATGTACTCACCTTGATCTTGTTAATTCCATGTATTCAACAAACTATATTATTGTCACAAAATCCATTATTCCTTGAAATACAGATAGACAAAGTGTAATTTTGGCCTACAACAAATCTCCCAATACCCATATTTATGCACACAAAACCAAAGAAAAAAGAAATTATCTGAAATATAAGTGTGCAAATTATCAAGTAACAATTATCTTTAATTTGTGCTCCCAACAATTATCCATTATAGACTAAATAGAGTTTGGATTAAAATGATAAAAGAATGCATACTTTACAGACTAAATTATCTTTTACCCAATAAAATTTACTCCAAAAATTTGTAAACCTTTTTTTTTTTTTTTATCAGGGAAAAAGGTTAAACCAAATAAATAAATAAAGCTTGAAGGCGAAGAGGGAAATGAGGGTTTTGAAAAGCTCATATTTCTATTTAACCCTCTATAGTGGCCCAAGGCATTGACCCCAATCAAATTAAAACATGATTGATACTAAAGTAGTATAATTCTCTTTTGTGATTGAAACTCAAACAAAGTCATTTCCAAATCAAAACAAAGCAATGAAAAGAAAAAATTGGATCTTTAACAGTTCAAATGGACATTTAAAAGTTATATTAAGAAATTGTTGAGGTTCATTGAACTTTTCACGTCAATGATATATTTTCAATTCAATCAAAGAAATAAAATCAATAATAATATATTTTTTTTAAAAGTAAGGTGACTTTTTGCAAACCCATTTCACAAGAGACATGTAATGAGGCAAAGAAAACCATTGGCCAAGACTACAAGTTATACAGTTTTTCCTTACTCAAAACTGAACACCATTCAACCTAAGAGTCAAATAAAAAAAAAAAATTAAAAAAACCCCACCACCAAGAAAGGAGAAAACTTGATAGAATAATAATGAAAGTGAAATTTTGTTGCCCAAAACAAATCCCAACACCGAAGCATAATCAAATTTGTATAATCTTATAGGTATAATAAAACATCCTAGTTCAAAAAAAAAAAAGTTTGTCTACTACAACAATGAAAAGTCAAGAAACTCAAGGATTTACTTAAACAATGTTCAATCACTTGTCCTCTTTCTCTCATTTCCTCTTAAAACTTATGAAATAAGCTATACAAATACTTAACAAAAACCAAATTAAAGTGAAAAAAACAAAAACAAAAACAAAAACAAAAACAAAAAAAAAAAAAGGCAAAACTATAAGAAATGCATACGTACAAAAATAAGGAAAGCAAAAGGATGACCCAAAACAAAGAAAACATTCTAAGCAAAATCAATAAGAGAAATATTAGAGTTCATTAAAACCAAACAATGGACAATTCAAACACAAATCAAATCCAAAACAAAATTTAGAGCTCCTCAAAAACTACCAAAATCAACTACTGACAAACAAAAAGAAACAATTTCAAAAGAAAGAAAATAAGAAATCAAAAAACTACAAATTCAAAACAAAAAATAAATAAATAAATAATAACTACTACAAACAAAAAAATGAAAAGAACAACTCAAACACAAATTCAATAAACAAATAAACAAAATCACTGAACCAAAAATTACTATAAAAAAAAAAACCTATTACAATAAACAAAAAATAGAAAAAAAATAAATAAATAAAACCTAAAACTACTAAAATAAACAAAAATCAAAACAAATAAACCTCAAAATACTGCAATAAGTAACAACCAAAGCAAAGAAAAATGATAGTCACTAAACCTTCATAAAATGCTGTAGGCTTAACTTCAAATGATCTAAAAAAATTAATACTTCCACAAACGGAGAATGTAACGCCCTCAAAAATAAACCCATTAAACATAACACAAGGCATGCATTATTAAAAGAAAACATTATATTATTTAAATCATCAGAGTAACATGAAATAAAACATAAAAATATATGCCCTACGGGCTTACATCTTGCCAAGCCAACACTTGGACACAAATTCATGAGTTCTAACTCAAACAAATAAAGCCCTAGGCTTGAATGTTTACATTATTCAAATAAAACGACTAAAACAAATAAAACAAGTCTTCAAGTCCAAATCCTCACAAGCTAAGTCATTGGAGGTAGTGAACCGCCTGAACCTGAAAATAAAGTTCCCATATAGGGTGAGCCACAGCCCAGTAAAGAAATACTAAACCAAGCATAAGAATTAACTAAAGCAGTAGCAGCTGATACATGGTTAACACAAAATAATCCATTTACAAATTTCATGACACAAATGTCTACATTGCCTACGACACTTTGTCTATGGCATAATTCACCTCCCAATTATGGCTCAGAACCTGACCCAAATAACTCAACGGGGATTTCATCTCTTATTAACAATCTTTCCAATTCAACAGGGATAACAAATCAAGTTAAACCTCTCATATAGCATAACAAATACACAAGTTGGTATTGCATCAATCACTATCAAATTCACTTCCATACTTCCCAACTGATACACATTTTGGTGATGTATCATATCAAATAGATAAGCATATGAGCTATTGCATCAATCACAATCAAATTCACTTCCATACTTCCCAACTGATACACATTTTGGTGATGTATCATATCAAATAGATAAGCATATGAGCTGTATCTCTGCTATAGGCGCGCATATAAGCAGCAACCCTGGGTTCATCACCTATCTTCCCATAAACATTAACCGGTTTAGAGGTACACCCCCCATCTTCCCCTAAACCGTGGAGTACATCACCTATCTCCTCCCATACACAAGTAAGGCATATAAACATAAAGTCATATACACAATCCATCAATACATACTTTTTAACGTATTATTCCAACCTTTATACTCAACAACTTAATCAAGTGATTAATTTCAATTTTGCCTAATCCACATGCAATGTCTACAACAATCATGACTATCCTCCACCGATAGCCCAAAACAGTTATTTCTAAGCAAGAAATAAATACACAACACATGTAATTTCAATAGGTGGTTAAATTATCCAACTACGTCATTCAGTCTCATAATCCCCCAATTTCACGAATTAAACCCAATTCCACATTTTTCCCAAATTAATTATACAAATTAATCTATGTCAAACCCTAGGGTTTCTCCCAAATTTACCAAACTACCCCCACATACCAAAATACCAATACTTAGGATTAAAACGTATAAATGGAGTAGGAAATCCCTACCTCGAAGCAAAGAAGCCAAAAGGAGAAGACGAAGATGACAGCCCAAATTCCAAAGTGCTCCAAATACAAGTTTGCTCAGATTAAATGAAAGCCCTCACTCTCCTCTACCTTATTTGTAAAGCAACTAGGGCAAAAACCCACCCTAACTAGATCAAACCTAGGAGAGAAGGTGTTTAGAGAAAGAGAGAACTCGGAAATTAGGGTTTTAGATCAAAAGGGGCTGAAAAACTGTTTTAAAATACGCTGCTGCGTATTTATACCTGACAGGCTCGCTCGAGCGAAGACCTGGTCGCTCGAGCGACCAGACACAGAAAAGCGTCGCTCGAGCGAAGAAATGCTCGCTCGAGCGACTAACAAACCAGCTCGCTCGAGCGAAGAAAGCTCTCTCTCCCACAAACACTGCTTTCAGGTCTAAGTACTGGACGCGAAGCTCGCTCGAGCGAAGGGACCCTGGCTCAAGCGAAGGACCAAAATCAAAGACCTCGCTCGAGCGAAGAAGAGCTCGCTCGAGCGACCAACCCAAAAACTGAACATGAACTCTTGGTTTCAAACCCAACCAACCTGTAAACAACCTGCCCAACAAATCCTATAACTCAAAACTGAAGAATTAAAGGACAACAACAACAACAATATGATAATATAATCTACGGAACATAAGTCCGGATACAATAATCAAATGGGAAAAGACCGGGGTCGCTATAACCTCCCCCCCTTAAAAGAATTTCGTCCCCGAAATTAAGCATACGTTTGTAAAAACAAGTTTTTCCTCAATTCCCAATGATATTATAAAACAATAAATAACAATTTGACCCAATACCGGTCACTTCATCTCTTATCAAGAGGCATCTCACAATATGTATAAATCAACCTATATATCAACCTGCATCAATATTATGCATTATTCCTTTCAATGTTAACAATTTCCATATCATATTCAATTTCATGATATAAACAACACATTCAATATTAATGATACCCTTACATTTTAACATGTCTAATGCTAAATAGATTCCCATTTTCAAGACAAAACCCCAAAGTACTACCACAAACCATAACATGTACAATGTTCACCCAGTTCAACAATACACCAGAAGATATAACGTATGCTCAAATACCCATTAATGGATCCAGGGATTCCTGTCGGATCCAAAATTCATTCACCCCAGTGGTTCTTCCAACCCCAACATAAATCTATAACACCTTAACTAATGGCAAGGTCCGATTACGGAAGACCCATTAACAATGATAATAGTAAAACACATACTATCACTACCACGTTCTGAAACATCCACTACACCTCGACTACCAACCACACTCAAACTAGTGTTTAGCACTAAATACCCCAACAAGGGAAACGCGAAAATATTCGCACATAAGGCTTCTAGTTAGCTTCCACAAAACAAGTATATGTAACAAAGTGCTGGTAAGGAACAATATTACGGCACATTACCACCCCAAAATTGTAATGTCCAGCCAACGCCGCACAGCAAACAGCAAATAACTTAGGCTAGGCTGAGTCTAACTCCCCACAAATTATTTGGATTTATACAGCCACCACCAAAACATGACACTTACAACTGGCCATAGTCAAGCTCAAAGATTCCTCTCAGATTATTCTAGTTTACAAAGGGTACCCAATGAACCCCAAGTGAAACACACAAAGCCAATCCACAACACCCGCCATACCCATGGTGATGACGCGCTGCTCACCACAACACTTTCAAAGAAGACTCCCAAACACTTGAAATTTCCCAACAACGCACGACCTAAAGGATAACATTGCACACCCTCGTGTCTTACACCACACAAATACGAACCGAACTAGTCAAAATGATTCGAATAGGGTGGCCCACTTACTCTTCACAACCTTACCACCTCACCTGTGTTGTCACCATCCGAACTGAGCGCCGGACACTTGTGCCGAAGTGACCTAGCCTACCAAACCTCCAACCTCTCGGTTTCAGTCAAAAACCAAACCAAAACCTCACTAAGGAATTTTCTGGAATTTCCTATGATTAATTTCCTTCTATTCATCAACTAAACAGCATATACTAACCACATACTATCATGCATCGCACGGTGCAAAACTCCCTCATTTAGCGATTTCCCTCACCACCTCGACCGAACTTGGAGTAACAAAATTTGCTTACTTCTTTCCCCCCGCACTAAGTTAACTAACTGGGTTCGCTACACCGAGATGTTCACTACTACCAAGTCACCGTTCGTACCGAATACAAACTAATATCGTATCTTTATCCGCTAACGACCTATAGGGTCCACCTTTCATTCCAAATCTTACTTGTCACTCACCCCGAGAGTACGATTCAGACACCCAACCCCGAGCCAAACCACTAGCCAATCTATTACTAGACAACCACCATGAACCAACCCCGACACCGTTACATATCGCCAATAAGGCTTTCAAAGCCACACCATTCAGACTTCCCAGAGGAGTAAAAGTCCTCAACCTTCTCATTAACATTTCAAACCTTTCTTCGCAAAAGACTTACCACAGTGACTCGACTCACGGGTCACACCTCAACCACGACTATACACCCAATCAACCCTTAACGTCACCTGACCTGACTAGTGCTAAAATACAAATTTATCACATTCGATCCAAATAAAGGAATCTGAAAACTTAAGACACATCAATTTTACCACTGCCCGAGATATATTACCAGCTACTCACAACATACCACTCCCAATACGACAACCACTACCTTATATAGGGACTAACATCCTCTTACTCAAAACGGCTAAACTGTACTCATGCAATCTTGACAACACACTACCACGAGGGTACAAGTCCAATCCTAACCAAATTATGCATTATGCTCCCCGTAGGACACCGTATTAAATACTTACTACAACTAGTATTAATTGCACCCTTCACATCCTCTCGAGTTCATCCGACAGTAGACCAACGTCTATACTACGCACAAAATTTAAATGGGTAACACCCCTGGAATCCCGCACACTCGGCAAGTAAAACAGTTCTCGCCCCAATAATGTCTGGGTTAAGACACGCAACCCTCAGTGGTTCTCAACTTATGAAAACATGGCTCTGTAGCCTTTATCTTTCCCAAATCAAGTCACCCACATAAAATGCATTAATACCAAAAATTTTATGGCCTTACAGCAGCTTATTACATTAATAAAACTGTAGAGCTATTACAATCCACCCAATCCACGGAAATTAACAAACAAGGCATATATATATATGTATATAGATAACCAAACAGTTTAGATGTTTCAACATTCCCAAAACACATAGGTTACACAACCGAACCTAATGATCACAAAACAATAATCCACTGATTACAAAACGGATTAGTCAAAACAAAATCATCCCATCGATTTTACCACCACTACTGTCCCTCGCTGGACCGTCAAAGTTGGTCATCCCCAAACACAAGATAACCTACGAGCTTACTAGCCATGGACAAGAACTACTGACGTGACCCCTCTGTCCACACCTGGAACAACTACAAACTTCTCCAACTGGGGCTTTGGAACTCGACTCTACTGAGGCCCTCGAAGTCTGGCCTGCTAGTCCCCCAAAACGATACTGCTCCTGCCCAGTCGAATGAAACTGAGCCTGACTAAGTTGCAAAACCTTTAAAGAAGCCCCCGGCTGTTTACAGAAACGTTTAAGATGACCCTGCTGTTTACACCCCCAGCAAGCAAGTGGATCCCGATTATACGACTGGTGCAAAACCTGAACTGGTGGGGATTCCAACAACTGCCTCCCCACTGTGCGCTCTGCCGATCCAAAATCTGGCTGACCAAAAACTGGTCGAACTGTCAACCCAGCCCTCTTCCTCAGTGGGCAAACCGACACCTTGTGGCCCAACAGACCACATTTAAAACAAGTGACGCCCCTCTGTTTACTTCCTCCCGAACCCAAATCCGTCACTGAAAGGGTAGTTCTAACCCGACCTCCCTGTTGCGAGTTTAAATACTTCTGCCTCTTAAAAGGCCTACCAACACCTGAATCACAGGAGTTGCCGAGATGGCCTCCTCCCTGACCCAACCAACACTCACATTCGTGGCCCCTTCCTTATTCTGCCCCATAGCTAGTACCGCTGCCTCTATATGAGTCGCAGCCTCAACAAGTACACTGTAACTCCTATGCCAAGATCTCGCAATCCTAACACGGATGTCGTCACACAACTTACTCTCAAACTCCGCACAACGCAATTCTTCCGTCTCCACTAACTCTGGAGCAAACATTGACAGGTTAGCAAACCACGCTTCAAACTGTGCCAAAGGTGTAGTACCTTGGCGTAACCCACAAACTGTTTCCTCAATTCTTCCCGAGCGGAAGGAGGAAAATCCAAACTTCCTCGTCCTGACATCCTAATAAAGGAAACAAAGACATTAGCACTCTAAATAATGTGCTAAAACTATAACATTCACGTCCTAATACATTGGACAACAATAAATCACACCACATAAGCACCTACGAATTTCATTCCTGGATAATGATAGTCCCGAGGCGCTACTAAAGTTCCGGTTGGAAACAACATTGATCAAGTGCCTTTCCAACAAGACTTTCAGAGACTCAAGGATCCAATCAACATCCTAGGAACTACATTCCATACCCACATAATCACATAAACATGTTATCATATAAGCATGTAATCATTACACTAAGTCTCTATCAAACGAGACGAACCCATTGTGATACTAATCACTTCCCACGTACCCAAAGTATTCAAACCCGGTACGCTCTGATACCAAGTTGTAACGCCCTCAAAATAAACCCATTAAACATAAACAAGGCATGCATTATTAAAAGAAAAACATTATATTATTTAAATCATCAGAGTAACATGAAATAAAACATAAAAATAATGCCCTACGGGCTTACATCTTGCCAAGCCAACACTTGGACACAAATTCATGAGTTCTAACTCAAACAAATAAAGCCCTAGGCTTGAATGTTTACATTATTCAAATAAAACGACTAAAACAAATAAAACAAGTCTTCAAGTCCAAATCCTCACAAGCTAAGTCTTGGAGGTAGTGAACCGCCTGAACCTGAAAATAAAGTTCCCATATAGGGTGAGCCACAGCCCAGTAAAGAAATACTAAACCAAGCATAAGAATTAACTAAAGCAGTAGCAGCTGATACATGGTTAACACAAAATAATCCATTTACAAATTTCATGACACAAATGTCTACATTGCCTATGACACTTTGTCTATGGCATAATTCACCTCCAATTATGGCTCAGAACCTGACCCAAATAACTCAACGGGGATTTCATCTCTTATTAACAATCTTTCCAATTCAACAGGGATAACAAATCAAGTTAAACCTCTCATATAGCATAACAAATACACAAGTTGGTATTGCATCAATCACTATCAAATTCACTTCCATACTTCCCAACTGATACACATTTTGGTGATGTATCATATCAAATAGATAAGCATATGAGCTATTGCATCAATCACAATCAAATTCACTTCCATACTTCTCAACTGATACACATTTTGGTGATGTATCATATCAAATAGATAAGCATATGAGCTGTATCTCTGCTATAGGCGCGCATATAAGCAGCAACCCTGGGTTCATCACCTATCCCCATAATCATTAACCGGTTTAGAGGTACATCCCCCATCTTCCCCTAAACCGTGGAGTACATCACCTATCTCCTCCCATACACAAGTAAGGCATATAAACATAAAGTCATATACACAATCCATCAATACATAACTTTTAACGTATTATTCCAACCTTTATACTCAACAACTTAATCAAGTGATTAATTTCAATTTTGCCTAATCCACATGCAATGTCTACAACAATCATGACTATCCTCCACCGATAGCCCAAAACAGTTATTTCTAAGCAAGAAATAAATACACAACACATGTAATTTCAATAGGTGGTTAAATTATCCAACTACGTCATTCAGTCTCATAATCCCCCAATTTCATGAATTAAACCCAATTCCACATTTTTCCCAAATTAATTATACAAATTAATCTATGTCAAACCCTAGGGTTTCTCCCAAATTTACCAAACTACCCCCACATACCAAAATACCAATACTTAGGATTAAAACGTATAAATGGAGTAGGAAATCCCTACCTCGAAGCAAAGAAGCCAAAAGGAGAAGACGAAGATGACAGCCCAAATTCCAAAGTGCTCCAAATACAAGTTTGCTCAGATTAAATGAAAGCCCTCACTCTCCTCTACCTTATTTGTAAAGCAACTAGGGCAAAAACCCACCCTAACTAGATCAAACCTAGGAGAGAAGGTGTTTAGAGAAAGAGAGAACTCGGAAATTAGGGTTTTAGATCAAAAGGGGCTGAAAAACTGTTTTAAAATACGCTGCTGCGTATTTATACCTGACAGGCTCGCTCGAGCGAAGACCTGGTCGCTCGAGCGACCAGACACAGAAAAGCGTCGCTCGAGCGAAGAAATGCTCGCTCGAGCGACTAACAAACCAGCTCGCTCGAGCGAAGAAAGCTCGCTCGAGCCCACAAACACTGCTTTCAGGTCTAAGTACTGGACGCGAAGCTCGCTCGAGCGAAGGGACCCTGGCTCGAGCGAAGGACCAAAATCAAAGACCTCGCTCGAGCGAAGAAGAGCTCGCTCGAGCGACCAACCCAAAAACTGAACATGAACTCTTGGTTTCAAACCCAACCAACCTGTAAACAACCTGCCCAACAAATCCTATAACTCAAAACTGAAGAATTAAAGGACAACAACAACAACAATATGATAATATAATCTACGGAACATAAGTCCGGATACAATAATCAAATGGGAAAAGACCGGGGTCGCTATAGAGAACAAAAGAGAAATGAAAAAAAATAGAAAACAAAACTCTTGTCCAATAAATATTTTAAACTACCAACAAAAAGCAAAAATAAACAAATAAAGGAATATGTAAAGGAAATAATAACATAACAACTGAAACCTTATTACCTGAACATAATGAAGCAAAATACCAAAACAACAACACGATCCTTCAAAATGGAAAAAAGAAAAAGAAGGAAGTAAATAAAGAAATAAGAAAGAATGAAAACACGGTTCATACTTTGCCTGAAAATACTGCTCACAACTCATCCATGGTTTATATATATTGTATGGATATAATTGACAAGGATCGTTTACTTGGTAAAATAGAAATTTCAATGGAAACAATATCTTGTTCAGAGTTGATTCTTCACCTTCATTAGCAAATATAAGTCTAAGATTAAGAAATGAACACGAAATTGTTTACCTCTAAAGCGAGATGAATATTTTCATTGTGATGGAAGTTGTGCCTATCAAAATAAATTAAAAGAAAATTGTATTTTCATCTGTATTATCAAAGTAAAAAAGATCAGGATAATAATTAATTATGAGATCAATATTCAAAAGAAACATTAACGAAATGCATAAGAAATGAAGCGACTAACGAAGTAAGAATAAAATAAGATTGATAACACTGAATTATCAAATATAGAAAACAAAATAGGAAAATCACATAGTCCTACACAATTAGAAAAGGAAAAAAAAAAAAAAAAACCAAAAAAAAAACCAAAAAAAAACCAAAAAAAAATCCCAACAAAATTCAAAAAGGCAAAAAAGAAAATTAGCAACACAAATATATAAAGCCAAACAATATTAAAAATCTAAAGAGTTTTTTTTTTTTTTATTTTGAAGCTTTGACAAAGAGAAAAGGGCTTGATGCAACTAAGATATAGTCTAAATATCCAAAATGAAGAACATTAGAATATTAAAAAAAAGAATGATATCATAACAGAAGAAATTATACCCAGATTTTTCAAAGTTACCCTCTAGAACTAAGATATATAGAAAAATTATCCTTTTTTTTTTTTTTTAAGTTTCATTTTTATAGTTTTTGCCTGCAAATCATACAACAAGAGCATGGAATTCTAAAAACACTGGAAACATTCATGAAGATAGAATATTCGAGCAAAAAAATATACAACAAAACTGACTTTTTTTATGGGTAAATTACAAACGCACCCCTTAATGTTTACTTAAATTACAAATTACTCCTTGTGGTTCTAGAAATCACATTATGGCTCCAAAGATTTCTAATTTCATAACAAATAGGTCATTTTATTAACAAATTATCAAGTTAATTAACAGTTTTTAATAATGTTAAAATTTTATTTCAATTAATAATTCAAATAATTCTATTACTGTATAGGTAAACAGTTAGAAATTTCACTTTTTCAATTAATTCTGTCAAATAAAAAATTCTGACGGGGAGGTATTTGTAATTTTCCAAACCACAAGGATAATTTGTATTTTAAGCAAATCTCAGGGGTATATTTGTAATTTACCTTATTTATTTATTTATTTTTCATTTTTCACAAGCTCAACAATACTTGAAACAACAAAATAATATGTTTTCTTTCTCAGCAATTTAGATCTAAAAGCAACAAGCAGAATTAAAAAATAGAACTCTAGAGAGAGAAACGTATCTGATACCTTAGGGATCTGAAGTAGTACATCCCCTCCTAAACACAGGGGCAATGATTCACGTCGAATTGTGGAAATTACAACACACTCTGTCTCCATGGTTGAGCACAACTTGATAAGTTTTGGAGAGAGAAGATGAGGGATAAAAATAAAAATAAAAATTAGAGGAATTTAAAAATCAGTGTTTTCTTCCCAAATAACTCATAGAAAAGTATATGGTTTTAATTAGTAAAATTTGTAAAATTTATCACTAATTTGAATTTTCTTTTACAAATATACACTGAACTGTTAACTCCTCTTTCCCCTCCCAAAAAAAAAGAAGATCCATTTTATGAAAGAAAATAAAAAAAAGAAACACAGATACACATGGCATTGAACGCAACTACACTTTCTCTTTCAACGAAAAAGGAAGGAAAAAATAACAAATCGAAACTAACAAAGGACACACATCAGATGCCTCATAATCTTCTTCATAAATATGAGGTTTATATAAATAAATAAAAAAAACCATAAAAAATGAAATTAATTTAGGGTTTTAGAGAGAATCTACGATGAAGAAGAAAGGGAAAGAAGGGATCAAAAGAGAACACAAAATCATTTTAGGATTTTGAGAGAACACAAAATCATTTCAAGGTTTTGAGAGATTGTACCATGGATATACTCGAAGCTCCATTCAAGCTTGGGAAGTTCAATCTGGTTCTTGAATATTGCTGTAGCAGAGAGAAAGGAACCAAAAACACAAAATGAGAAAGAGAGAGAAAGAGCAGTTTGTTCATTCAAGAGGGACAGAGGAGGAACAAAAAGACTTGGTAAATAGAGAAACACGTGGAAGCATTAGCAACCATATATATTCTTTTCATGAATTTCCATTATTAACCCCCAAAGTTCTACAACACAAAATATTAAAGAAGGGCAAAGTAGACTTTTTGACCATTACAAAAAATACTGTTCATCAGAGGCTGAAATTATTGTTCACTTCCTATCCATGCTTTATATATATTGTATAGATATGATTACTGGAAGCAAGACAAAAAATAAACAAAAGAGGCAAATATGAATATTTTGAAAAACAGTTAATAATATAGTGAATTTAAATAGACAACATTCACATTAGTTTTTGACGTTATGTGTTTTCAACCACAACATTTCAATGAATATGAACGCGATTCCAAGGCAATAAGTTTATCAAAGAATTTTTCTTTCATAGTGTGAAAGAAAAAAGAAAAAAGAAATGATAAACAATTCATTCCTATGTTTGGTTGTACACTTTGAAATACACATTCATTCTTATGTTTTGAGCACATTCATTCAAGTCTTTTTTCTTTTCTTTTTTTATCAAAACCAATCCACCAATGTAACAGCCCATTAACAATCCCAGGTATGACCCATTGAACCCCCCAACATCTCATAATTTCAGACCAAACCACCCAACCAAAGAATTTGGATATAATAAAAATAATCCTATGATATACTTAATTCATCTCATATCCTAAACATATTATATTCCATTATATCCGAATCTAATCCGGACAATCAAACAGGGCCTATATGGTTAGAACCATCCAAACAATAAAGTAATCCAGCTTACAACTTAATTATTGGACTACAATTAACTACAAAACAAAGTTAACAATGCAATTAGAATTCCATAGCAATGAGAATAAATTTGCAAAAGAATGAGGTTAATCTTGGATTTCAAAGATAATAATTTGAAGAATTCTTTTCAAAATGAATTTTTTTAGTATACTGGAAAAAAAAGTTTTAGACTTGTTCATAATAACAATTATGAATGAAGAACAGTGTATTCATCTCTTATATGAACACCTAACATACAAAAGGTAGTAATATTATGCCTCAAGTTCATCTGAACAAACAACAAAGGAGATTGAAGGACTACATTATCCTAAAGTTTCTATTATGCTTTTCTAATTGATATTTTGAAGTCATATTATGCCTCTGTTGTCTTCTTGTTGCTGTCAATGATGTTTCAATCTCACTATTTTCCCCTTCATTTTACAAATGAAATGAAATGATAAGCTAAACAAATTATACTAATGTGAATTTAGTATATACCAATGTTAGTATATAAATGCTAATGTTAGTATACAAATTATGCCCCTGTTCTCTTCTTGTTGCTGTCAATGATGTTTCTGATAGTGTTTCATTGATCCAGAGGTTGTAGTTATACTAATGTTAGCATATAAACAAATTATAAGCTAAAAATAGTGAAATGAAATGAATCCTTCCCTGAACAGCTCTGCTCATGGGATTTATACAAATCCAATGCAACAACTATCCTAGAATTGTCAAAATCCAATTTAACCATAGTAAATGCTCGTAATCGACAAAACCAAAACCAAAAAAAAAAACAAATCGTCTATTATTCAAATATCTCCCTTGTATGCAAACTTAAAAAGTAATGGAATAATATTACCCAAAATTAAAATTATTATTTTTTGTAGAAAAAAAAAATCAATGAAACCCTCTTTTACCCAAAATCAATACCCAGTGGCACAAAATATACACACAGGAAACAATAATAAAAAGAACAAAACCCAAACAAATTAACAGAACCAAAGAAAATTAAAACACTTTACAAACCCTAACTAGATCAAAAGGAACCTAAAATCGAAATACTTAACATTCTTCATCTATGTCTTTACCTTAACAGAAGCTTCTGTCGTATTCTTCCATCCATGGGCTCAATTTCCGTTTTATTCGTTGGTGAACACTATGAATAACCACAAAATCAAACAAATCGACACCACATAGGAGATTTTATCAGCGGTCGCCAGAGAAGAGAGGAGGGAGGAGATCGGTGAGAGGAGAGAGGAGGTGGTCGAATATCGTGGTCGGCGGAGAGAGATCACCGTTGGGAAGAGAATGAAGGGTTCTCTGAGACAAATATAAAGAGAGAGTGGGTATATACTACGGATCTTTTTTGTAGTCAGTTTTCCATCAATACCCTTGTATCTAAAGAAGAAAAGCTATAAAGCACAAGGGCAAAATTGACTATTCAACCATTGAAAAAATACTATTCATACCTGGCTGAAAATACTATTCACTTTGTATCTGTGCTTTATATATATTGTATAGATATAGATATAACAACCGTCACTTTATTCTATATACTTTATTTGAATATGTTACTATCACTTTATTCTATACAATATTTGAAGGTGATTCAAACATAGTGAGTAAATTATTAAATTTTAATTTCATCAAATTAATTATTAATGTAGCTATTTTAGTTTTAGTTTTAGTGAATTTGGCCCAACAAATCTAGCTAGCAATTTAAATTAGTCAAACATGAAATTAATCTATATAATGGAAGATTGAGTAGGAGAATGCAATGAATAATATGAGTGAACTACTAGAGTTATATTTTTCTTCTACAATTCTCTTTCAAATTTGTACGAGTATTGTTGTGTAGCATTTTTATTTCTAACAGTTATGACATTTATGGTTTTTAATTATAATATATTGTGATATTAGTTATGACTGTGATATTAGTTATAACCAAAAGCTATTTAATTATAGTGTTTGGTCAAGACTTTCCTTTTAAAAAAAATTATTTACGACTCCGGTAAGATTGAATTATGACATTTATAATAATCAAACCCACTAATATTACATATGACACACAACCTTACCACATTAAACGTTAAATACAAATTATAAACACTTGTTTGTTTCCCATTTCGACAAAAGAAGAGAGATTGGCTGGTTTAATTTTTTCTTTCTATTTTTTTTTTTTTTGAACTTATTGGTTGGTTTAAATCAGTCCTCCAATTTTGCATCTTCACTTCATTTCGCTCACTTTGTGAGCCTTAAAATAATCCAACAAACAAATTTGTCTTTGACATTATTAGAAACCAAAATTTAAGAATAAAATTATTTTTTAGGAATTAAATATTTTTATTGAGAAAAGTAGCATTATTATATTTTTAATAACAAAAAATTAGATATTAGTGATGAATTATTATCTTTTTTGGACCAAATTTTTTGTTTTAAACAATAAACCTTTTTAAGACCAAATTATTTTGTTTCTAAAAGTATATTTATTAGTGACATTTTTAAAATTTTGTCGCTAAAAATTTTATTTTTGACTTTTTGAGACGACCTTTTAGCGACTATCTTTACGACGATAGAAATTGGTCTCTAAATCTCTTTTGTAGCAAAATTTTTACTTTTAAAAATCAAAAAATTTAATCCCTAAAACTTGCTCCCTGTATATCTGCACCGCTTTTTCAACCATCAATCTTAGTGACTTGGCCACTGAGTCCCTCGTGAACCACCCATCTCGCTTGTCTCTAGGTACCGAGTATGCCATCTTCTTATCCTCAAGAAGCCCAGAAATCAATCCTTGCACTGCCAAGAAAGTCAACAAAATAAGAGCCTTCTCGAATTATATTGCCTCAACCATTAAACTCCACCTAGAGTGACTCAAGAACTCACCCACTGAGTCGTGACTTAGTATCTTGAGTTGAGGGGCCCAACTCGTCCACACCACTCTGCATCCCTTCATTTTGTCCTCAAACCCATCTGGCAACTCAACAACATCAATATCAGCAAACAACATCGCATCCTTAGAGCCCAAACAATTGGTAACTCGGATAGCTCTAACCCTAGAGTTATCTCAGTGACTTCGGCTTGACTCGGTTTTGCCTCGCTCCCGAACGCAACATAGACCACTAACCCTTTAGACTGCTTGTCAAGCCACTCTTTCATGGCTTTCTATTCCTTGTTGTCATCGTAGTCCCTAGAATTCAGCATCGGAGGAGGATGTCCAATAGGTATAATTGCTTTTTGCTGAATCTCTGGAAGAAGTTTTAACCATTCGGGTTCAAACTCATGAGAGCTCCTCACTGCCAACACATCGCGACATTCAATAGTAGTGTAGACGTGTCTTGATCACCGTCTGATTAATCAAGGTAAATAAATTTTCTTGATTGGTCAAAATTAAAATGGTCAAAATTTTCAAATGAATGTGATTCCTACTAAAATTATGGATCTCAACCCATTTTAAATTATAGGTCATGCCAAAAGAAAAGTGAACCTATTTTGACAATTGGGTCAACCCAAATGCGTGAGACCCATGAAAATATTTTATCAAAATTTTAGTGGAATAATTCAAATTTAAATTAAATTTGAATGCAAATCATGTCCATAAAATAATAAATAAATTGCTTGTTTCTTGGAAATTAGAGTCAATTTTAGAGTTTCCAAAATTAAAAGTGGAAGAAGAAGTCAACAAGTTGATCGAAGCTGGATTCATACGTGAAGCAAAATATTCGACATGGATATCAAGTATGGTCCCGGTAGTCAAGAAGAATGGACAGATTAGAATATGTGTCGACTTTCGAAATTTGAACGAAGCATGTCCCAAGGACGACTTTCCACTCCTATTATGGAATTAATGATAAACGCCATTACCGGACATGAGGTGTTGTCTTTCATGGATGGGTGTTCAAGATACAACCAAATACGGATGGCACTTGAGGATGAAGAGTTAACTGCATTTCATACCACAAAAGGCATCTATTGTTATAAAAGTGATGCCTTTTGGACTCAAGAACGTCGATGCCACCTATCAACGTACCATGCAAAAGATCTTCGATGACATGCTCCATAAATTTGTTGAGTGCTATGTTGATGATTTGGTGGTCAAAACTAAGAAAAGGGAAAATTACCTAGAGGACCTTCGTGCAGTCTTCAACCGGCTGAGAAAATATGACTTGAAGATGAATCCACTCAAATGAGCATTTGGAGTCACATCTGGAAAATTCCTCAACTTTATTGTTCGACATAGAGGCATTGAGGTTGATCAGTTCAAAATTGATGCTATACAAAAGATGCCACCACTAAAAAACCTGAAGGAACTTAGAAGCCTCCAAGGTCACTTGGCATATATCCACAGATTCATTACAAACTTGGCAGGCCGTTGTCAACCTTTCAGTCGACTGATGGAAAAGGAGGCTCCATTTGTTTGGGATCAGGCATGTCAAAATGCTTTCGATAGTATTAAGAGACACCTGCTTCATCCACTAGTATTAGGAGGTCCTATTCAGGGGAAACCATTGATACTTTACATTGCGCGTTAAGAAGAGTCTCTTGGAGGGATACTGGCCTAAAATAACAAAGAAAATAAAGAGCAAGCACTCTATTACTTGAGTCGCAGATTAACTGAAAATGAACTCAAGTACTCACCCATTTAGAAAATGTGTTTGGCATTTGTTTTTACCTCTCAAAAATTGAGACATTATTTCTAAGCCCATACAGTGCATCTCATTGCAAGTGCCGACCCAATAAAGTATGTTATGTCCAAGCCTATCCTCTCAGGATGCTTAGCAAGATGGTCTCTCCTCTTTAATGAATTTGAGATAATTTACGTGCCAAGAGAAGCAGTGAAAGAGCAGGCCCTTGCAGACTTTTTAGCCGACCATCCTATCTCTGTTGATTGGGAAATTTCTGAGGAATTTCCTGACGAAGATGTATTGTTCATAGAAGTTTTATAGCCTTGGATGATGTTCTTTGATGGGGCTGCCAGGAAGGAAGGGGCAGGAGCAGGTGTCATTTTTGTTTCACCACAGAAGCACATTTTTCCTTACTCATTTATTCTCGGCGAAAATTGCTCAAATAATGTTGTTGAGTACCAGGCCTTGATCATTGGTTTACAAATGGCAACAGAGCTAAAAATTGTTGACCTAGATGTCTATGGGGATTCTAAGTTAATAATTAATCAGCTCCGAGGGGATTATGAAGTCAAGAAAGATAACTTAGTCCCATATTTCTAGTATGCAACTCATCTTATTGAAAAATTTGAGGGGTTGGTACTCGAACATGTTCCAAGGAAAGTAAATCACGCCGATGCACTTGCCAATCTAACAACTACACTGGCATTGTTAAAAGGTGAACAAGTTAGTGTCCCTGTATGTCAACGATAGGTATTGCCACAATTGTTGGAATGTCGCCTTATAGAAACAAACGTAATTTCAGTACTAGCCATCAAAGTCGACGATTGGAGAATGGCAATTGTAGACTACCTTAAACACGGGAAGCTCCCTGATGATTCTCACCATAGAACTAAAATAAGACGCCGAGCTCTTCGGTTCATCTACTACAAGGAAACTTCATTCCAACGATCATTTGAAGGAATTTTTCTTCGTTGCCTAGAGGATGAATAAACTCAACAAGCCATGGAAGAAGCCCATTCTGGGATATGTGAAGCGCATCAGTCTGGTCCTAAACTTCACTTTCGAGTAAAAAGGATGGGTTACTATTAGCCTACGATGGTTAAAGATTGCTTGGACTACTAAAGAAAGTGTTAACCTTGCCAGTTTCATGCAAACTTTATCCATCAACTACCAGAACCTTTACACCCGACAATTGTTTCTTGGCCATTTGATGCATGGGGTCTAGATGTAGTTGGCCCATTGACCAAGTCTTCTGCAGGCCACTTATACATCTTGGCTGCCACAGATTAATTCTCCAAGTGAGCTGAAGTTGTCCCACTTAAAGAAGTCAAGAAAGAAACTGTGGTTGATTTCATCAAATCCCACATTATTTATCAGTATGGTATACCTCGCTACATTATCACCGATAACTGAAAGCCTTTCTACAACAGTCTAATGGACAAACTTTGTGAAAGGTTTGGATTTAAGCAACGCAATTCCTCAATGTACAATGCACCTACCAACGGACTGGAAGAGGCGTTTGACAAAACTTTGGGCAACCTATTGAAAAAGGTACTTGCTAAATCATAGCGGGATTGGCATTAAAGAATTGGAAAAGCACTCTGGGCATAGTGTACGACACATTGTACCCCAACACAAGCCACCCCATACTCCCTTTTGTATGGTGTTGAAGTGATTCTTCCTTTGGAACAACAGATTCCTTCATTAAGGATAGCTATATAGGAAGGTCTCACTGATAATGAGAATACAAAACTACGCCTTGCTGAGTTAGAAGCATTGGATGAGAAGAGATTGGAAGCACAACAAAAACTTGAGTGTTACCAAGCTTGATTTTCCAGAGCTTTCAATAAGAAGGTTAGACCCCAGTCTTTTCATGTTAGAGAATTGGTGTTAGCTGTTCGAAGACCTATTATCACAACCCACCGAATTGGCAACAAGTTCATGTCCAAGTGGGATGGTCCATACGTGGTGACTGAAGTCTACACTAATGGAGCATACAAGATTGTTGATAAAGAAAGTATTAGAGTTGGCCCAATCAATGGCAAGTTTCTAAAGCGCTACTATCCATGAGAATGTAACGCTCCTAATCGCATGAGCATAAACTGCATGATGCTTTTGGCTCATATGAAATAAAGTTGTTAAAAAAAATGTATTACTCTTGGCCTGCATGAGTATAAACTGTGAATGGCTAAATAAATCAATAAACCAAATGTGTTTTACAATAAGAGTATTTTTGCTTCGAACTATAATATTTATTTCATAAATAAAGTGTTTGCTAAAGCAATTATTTTATAACAAAGTATTTGGTTTCGAGCTACATTTCATGAAAATAAAATAAAAAATGAAATAAAGTAATACTAAATAAATAAATCATGGCAACCATGATAAACTCTGGATCTCGCCTTGTTCAACCTTCAAAAACTGCTCCAACTTGTTGGCGACTTCAATATACTCGCTTTTTATCACCTCAGCTGCTTCTATCATAGCTTGTTCATCCCTTAAAATGGAAACAATGGCTCGCCTTTGAACTACTTCAGCTTCAACAACATTGAGTGTAGTCTTAGTTATTGTGATTGTTCATCTAAATATTCCAACGCCATTAACAATTTTGCCTTCTTTGCTGCAAGGCTACCCAAATCAGACTTCAACAAGTGAACCTGCTCAACTCCTTCATTCTCAAGAGCTAGAGCATGATTGACATGTTGACATCCGCCAAACGCTGATCCTGTAGCTCTGAAGTCATCCCTTGAGCAAACGCTGATTTCATAGAGATGTACGTAATAGCATTTTGTACGTACTTCACAATCTGGCTTTGCAATGGAGAATAGTCTACCTGAAGCTTTGAGAGCTCATCATAAAGCTCTTGGAGCATTGGGCCCAATGCTGGAATTTTCTGAATTGGAGTTTTGCTCAATAAACCTTTAATATGGTTATCAAGTATTGAAGCTATTGACCGACAAGCATTAAAGATCATGCTTCTTATATCAATAATAGAAGCCATAGAAGGTGCAATTGGACTCATGTAGGAGCAACAAGTAAGGAACAAGTTTGGACAATTGGAGTTAGGTCCACTGAGAGACAACTCTTACGACCAATCATTAAATCAAAGGCTGATGGCCCATGAACTGATGCTTCATTATCTGAGAACTCATTAAGAAGTCTCATATCCTCATTTCCAGATGCCAAATCAAAGTCATCATTTGGCAACTGTCAAAACAAGCTAATGAGGAGTCAAATATATATATATATATATATTGAGGCATAATAAATTGAAATGATAAATGAAAGATTCTATCATTACCGGTACAATATCGGTAGCCAATGGTTGAGAAGTGCTAGGAACGCCGATCAAAAATTGACTCCACGTCATTAAAAGTAGTGGTGTTCCTTCCAACGATGCCAGTACCAGATTTTCTCCCTAAGTGACGCCAATTATGATCACCGTGGCTATGGTCCTCGTCTGCTACTCCACCAAGAGTCCTATTAACACTTCCTCGAACCATTTCGTTGGTCTTGGGATTAGAATTTTGCTTAGCAACTGTATTTTTCTTCGCTTTAACCATCTCTTGATTTGGTGATGCCGAGCATTTTCTTCTTGGGATAGAATTTTCTTTGTTGGAGAAATAGCTTGCATAAAACGAGGACCACCACTCCAAATAAGCCTTGGTAGTGGAACGAGATGGGAAATCAAAATGCGCTAGTAACCTCAATACAAAATGGGTACCATCACGAACACAAGAATCCCAATGCTAAATAATGTTATGTAAACTACCATCCCGAAGATCAACCTTAAGTTCACCCGGGATGGCTTGAATAAAACCAAATTGTTTGCTAAACCTGTGAGGATTGTATGGTTCAATGACCATAGCGGGCGAACTTCGCAAAGTCAAATAGCTCAAGCAGATGCTGATGAAATACTCCAAGTCTGAGTTAGAAAGATGACCGTTATCAACCAATTCCTTGGGATTGCCCTCGCTATACACCAAACGGTGAAAGGTCATATTGTAGACGCGCTCCCGTGAACTCTCCGACATCCGTGCGGGCCTGCGAAGGGGGCGCGAATCTCGTTTTGTTCCGAGCTACTACAGTTCGGACTCAAATGTCACGGTTCTGAATCTAATCTCACAATGTACGATGTGAGACCGATAAATCACCAAAGAGTCCAAATCTGGCAAATCGTTTTGGAAAATTGATTTTTATAAAGAAGTGCCAAACATGGACTGCTTTGCCAGATACAGAGTCGCCACCTAAATATTTTATTTTGGGGGGAATTTAGGAAACCCTGACTCGTGCCTAAGGCCACGTGTCCGTCATCACCAAAGTTGCCTCGGCTCGGGAACTTGGGTACGAGAGGGGAAGGTCATGCGATGAGCACCCCCGCTCGTCCGATCAAAGATCGGCCTGTACTAAGCATGATATTTTGTTTTTGAAAACACATGTGCCCTTATTCCGGTTAATTAGCTAATCTTTATTATGTGATGCGCACAGCATACAAGTATAGATTAAATCGCCTAATTTGGAACAAAACATTGCATATTCGTTTGTGAAAATGGTTTGAAGTTTGCTACTCGCAAGTAGGCTAAATTCGGGATTCAATGATTTGTTCCAATTCAAGTAATCCAACCTTCACCCGCAGGCATTCAGGCAGTTATATCAAGTAAGCAGTTAGACTCATAGCAAGCATGCTGCTATGGCAACATTAACACACATGCAGTATGCTAAAGCATAAACACTCACAGTGTACTCCGAGCCAAAACAAAGAACTAGTTAGAAATCATGCATGATCCTAGTTCATGTTAAGATGGCTAATGCAACACATGCAAGAATGCAACTTAGATAGGCTCGGCTATCCTAATCATGTCATGTGAAATGTAACTTGGTACATGTATTCAAATTGGAATCGAAATACAATGCAGTTAGTATGATGCGCCAAGCCCGGTGCATGCAAAAAGAATGAATGGATGCACACATGCAAAGCATAAGGTATGCTAATCGAAATATGCCCTAATACTAACCATCATAAGCGGTTAAGTAAAAGGGAGAAAGAAATGGGGATTGGAAGACATGCATCACACACACGCACGCTTATTACAACAGTTGGCCCTCTAGAGGGAGAGTCCGAATAAAGAGCTAACTAGCTAATCTAAGCTAATTAAACTACTTATTACATCACAAACTAATTAACTAATCCTAGTTAACTAATTATTACAAAACAAATTGAAATAGCTAAACGCATTAACTATTAAAGTATAAAACGAAGTATAAGCTAGCTATTTAAGCATGGCAGCTAAGGAAAGCAATAAAGCAGGAGCCTCGAGGCAAGGAGTTTATGCATGCTCGGTCGCTTCGTTCGGAAATCCAGCGCGATGCCTGTAGACACCCCATTTTTGACCGCCCTTAAGACTTGGGTGCTATTGATGGTTCACTTGGTGATGAAAGATGTACAGGCCAAAGGTTCGATTTCTACGGCAAGAGGAGAGTCAAATCCCAACCTCACACCCCATTTTGGACCAAAGATATTTTGGATGGTTTTTAGATCTTAAAGCCCTCTCTTTCAAAATATTTTTGAAATAAAGTTTCTACGATGCTCTGAGGCTTGCATTTTGTCAAATGTTGCACTTTTCGGTAAACCGAGCAAGAACAAAGTGGAAATGAATGAAAGAGAGATGAAATCTTTGAAAAATCTTTCAAAACACCTTGGTTAGGGGTTTGGAGTTGAAGAAAAGAAGAGAAGAGGGAAGAAACCTAGTTGGGGGAGAAAATGGGCATGAACTGTTATGAGAGAGTCGAGCAGCCCTCCCTGACTTGAGCCTATTCATTTGCATACTTAGATTTCAGCTATGAGGCCACCACCATTGGAAAGCTTACTTCTGGGGCTTCATTTTTCACTCAAGAATCTCCTAAAGCCAAGTCCGGACGGAGGAGATATGGTTGGTTGAAGTAGGGCATCAATCCGTTTGGACCGAAACAGCGCGGCTTCACCAAAACAGGCATAACTTTTTGTACAGTTGGAATTTTAATGCAAGGCTGGAGTCATTGGAAAGCTAACTTCTGGGGCTTCAATTTGGACACTTGGAAGCCACTTTTTGGCCTTGGCAGCCACCTTCCGACCACTTTTCATTCCGGGAGACCACTTTTTGTCCTGAAAAACCAGAAAAAGTGGTCGGCCGACTAGAGAAATTAGCAGGCCGACCACCTTTTCTGGTCGGTAGCCTTCCTGAAGATTTTGCATAGTCTGTGGATGCTAGCTGTGCCAGCTGGAGGGCATAGACTGTATCCTCCATACACATGTATAGAGGGATTGCATCCAATTTTTAGCTTCTTGAGGAAGCTTTAACTTTGTTCCTCTATAAGAGAGGCTCTCCCTCTCCATTCCACAGGTTCAGAAAAGTTCCTAAGGCACAAACACATATCTCTGTCTATATCTCTATATTTTGAGCCAAAAGTGTGTATTGTTCTTGACCTTTAACACCCCAACTCTTAGCCATACATCCTTACCATTGAATTGAGGTTCCTAGAGGTTATTTTTGGAGGTTAAAATGGTGGTTTTTGGCTAAGGAACTTGTTGGTTTTGCTGAGCTTCAAGGGTAATCTCTTTTCTCTCTTTTTAACCTTTGTCTTGATCACTCTCTTAGCCATACTTGCATGCTTATTTGAGCTTTGTTTGTCAACTAAAAAAAGCTCCATATTTAAGTGTTTTTCATGTTTGTTTAAGGCCCTTTTGGTGCTGAGGGTCATCTTCCCTCTTGCATGCCCTATTTGGCCTTGTTTTGTGCCATGCCATAAGGCCTTTGAGTTAATCCTTGCATGGCCTTTTAGCCACTGAAATCCAGTGGATTTTCAGTGGTTGGCATGTGGTTTTGAGGCCCTAAATCAGAGAGGGGTGACCCTCTCTCTTTTGGTCTTGTTTGCTTGCATTTTTGGCCTATCAAAGGAGCATATGTTTTCATACTTTCAAGGCTCGGTTCAAGCACTTGTTTGGTGACTTTTAGGGCCTTCCTTGACTCTTTCTATGGATGGTTTGGTCACCTTGGGTTTGCCTCTTGCATGTGTAGAGTAATCCCTTTGTGGCTTATCAAAGTAGCATGTCATTCTTGCATGTATTGGTCATATTTCAGTGGGTTTTTGGTCATCATTTGGCATGCCATGACTTTGTTTTTGGCTAGTTTGGTAGCCTCTCACATGCTTCATATGCTTGTAGTGTAAATCATGTTTACTAGCTTAGAATGCATGATGTTTCGGCCCTCTATTCTAGCATATTTGGCCATGCTCCAACCTGGTTTTGTTCATATTTTGGGCTGCCTTAGTTCTGTTTGAGGCCTCTTGGTCAAAAGATGCTTCCATGCATGCTTGTGGTGTAATAGCCTTGACCAGCTTCGAGTTTTGAAGTCCCTTGCATGCTTAACTTGAGGTATTTTCATGTTTTGGCATTATTGAGCATGATATTTTAGAGCATGTAGGGCTGTCATACTCCCATGTTTTCCACTCTTTAAGTGCCCTTGAGAGTTGTGCTTTTATACCCTATTTTGTGAGCCATTGCATGAGCTTCATTTTTGTGCCTTTCAAGCCATCATCCCAACTCATTTTGCTACTGTTTTGGGCCTGCATAGGGTCTGTTTGGAGTTGGTTTGGCCATTTGAGCATTGCCTTGCATGCCTATAGTGTAATACACTTCACTAGTTTCGATGCTTGAGCCATTCAACATGCATTACATGAGTTGTTTGCATAATTCGAAACCATTTTGTATGCCATTTCAGAGCTGAAACATGTGTCATTGCACTCCATATTTCATACTTTCAATGCGTTTGGAAAGTTGTGTTTTGTGCCTTAGACTTGGGGCCGTTGCATTGTGCATGATCGTATGTGTTTTGATGCCTTATTTCCATCATCTAATGGCCACTGATTTGGGTGTGGCTGAGGCCCATCCATTTTGGTTTAAGTCCATTTTGCATTGAGTATACCATTGTAGTTCATAGCATTGAGTATGCCATGTTGTCGCATGATTGATCATTGCATTGTGCATGCCTTGTTCATCTCGTTGTGTATGTTAGTTTCTACGTGCATTGTGTATGCTAAGTGTCATGTGCATTGAGTATGCCATTGTTAGTTCATAGCATTGTGTATGCTAGTTGCATGTTTGCATGTTATCCCTTACATGTTTGCATGACTTAGTTGCATTGTATTAAGATTGCTTGCTAGAGTTTCATTGGTGCATGCCTTGTTTGTTGCATCGTGTTTGGAATAGGGGTTAGTCCAAACACGGGGAACGAGGGACGTTTCATGCTTGAAATGAAGAAACGTGCCTCGATTCCCGGTCGCCGATACTCTTGACTACCTGTGACGGAGTTGTTGGCTTTAGGTGCTTGTATGTTCATTCATTTCACATTGAGTCGTGCAATTCGACTCCTCGGCCATCATGCATCGAGATGCGTGATTGGTGGCCGAGGGTCAAGGACTACACTCCCTTGAGCTTATGTAATGATGGGAGAGTGGTCGTGCACACATGTGTTGTGAATACTTTGCCATCCCTCTCTCTTGCCTTCTGTTGCAGAAAACCAGAAACCAGGGGCAGAAACTGGTCAGCCAACCAGATTTAGTGGCTGGCCGACCACTTTTTCTGGTTTTTCACCACAAAAGTGGTCGGCAGGTGGTCTCCAAGGCCAATAGCTGGTTGGCAGGCTTCCCACAGATTTCCAGGGTGGAGTTTCAGCCTTCTGGAGCTTTGTGCAGTGTTCTGAGGTCAATTGCAAACAGAGGCAAGTCGGGGCGTCGCGAGGGATTTCCGAACAAGGCAATTCAAGCATGCATGCATCCTTTGTCATTCAAAGCAGAGTTAGGGCAGCCCACATTCATTTAGTTTGCATGCTCATTTAGATTGCTTACTTAGTTAATGTTGTGTAATAAGTAGTTGTAACTTGTTATTCATTTCGTCGTGTAATAACTAGTTTAATTAGATTAGCTTAGATTAGCTAGCTGGTTCTGTATTATTTATTCGGACCATCCGTCGAGAGGGCAAATTTTATAATAAGTGTGCGTGTGTGTGATGCATGTCTTCCAACCCCCACTTCTTTCTCCTTTTTTATTTACCAGCTTACGATGGTTAGTTTTAGGGCATGTTTCAATTAGCATCCTTATGCTCGCATGTTTGCATCCATTCATCTGTCTTGCATGCACCAGGCTCGACGCATCATACTAACTGCATCGTATTTCAATTCCAAGTTGAATGCGTGTCATCTGTAGCATCTCATATGCCATCTTAGAATAGCCAAGCCTATCTTAGTTGCATTTTGCATGTGTTGCATTAGCCATCTTAAACATGAACTAGGATCATGCATTGATTTCTAACATAGCTTTTGTTTTGGCTTGGAGTACTCGATAAGTGTTTATGCTTTAGCATCCTTGCATGTATGTGAGTGACTGCCATGATAGCATGCTTACCATGAGGCTATTTGCTTATGTGATATAACTGCCTAAATGCCTGTGGGTGAAGGTTGGATTACTTGAATTGGAACAATTCATTGATTGCGAGTTTTAAGCCCACTTGAGAGTGGCAAATCACCATATTTTCTAAGCCCACTTGAGGGCGGCAAAATTCGCATTTTAGCCTACTTGCGAGTAGCAAACCACTTTCAAAAACAAACATGAGATGTTTTGTTCCGAATTAGGCGATCCAGTCTATACTTGTATGCTGTGCGCATCACATAGTAATTCTAGGCTAATAACCGGAATAAGAGAACATGTGTTTTCAAAAACAAGATATCATGTTAGTAAAGGCCAATCTTTGATCGGGCGAGCGGGGGTGCTCATTGCATGACCTTCCCCTCTCGTACCCAAGTTCCTGAGCCGAGGCAAATTTGGTGATGACGAACATGTGGCCTTAGGCACGAGTCAGGGTTTCCTAAATTTCCCAAAAATAAAATATTTAGGGGGCGACTCTGTATCTGGCAAAGCAGTCCATGTTTGGCACTTCTTTCTAAAAATCAATTTTTCAAAACGATTTGCCGGATTTGGACTCTTTGGTGATTTATCAATCTCGCATTGCACTTTGCAAGATCAGATTAAGAATCGTGACATTGAGTCCGAACTGTAGTGAGCCTAATGAACAAAACGGGATTTTCCCGGGACGTTCGGGCGCATCTACAGTTTCTGGCGACTCTGCTGGGGATTTAGAGAACTTGACTCGAACTTATGATATCCTGTTTTGACTACACTTATGTGTTTCTTTGCATTGCATGTGCATTGGTGCGCCTAGGACACAGTGTTTGCCATCTGCTATTCCTGAACGGTTTGCCGGGGGCTCGCTTTGAGAAGCGTGCCATAAGGCTGATCGGTTACGAGCTCTGCCACGATGGGAACACAAACCCCAATTTTTACCAGGGCACCCTTTTTGACCATTCGACCTAGTGCATATTCGGAATCCATAGTGACTATTCCAAACTAGGACAAGTTGCTTACCCGATTATAGGTTGTTTGAAACCGCTGTGTGCATGGTGAAACCCTAGCTCCTGACAAAATAGGACAGGGAAACCCTATCCCAACATAGGGGTGTTTTGGTTCTCACTTGCTTGCTATGTGCTTTTAGAGTGTGTCTCTACAGGAATGCATGTATCAGTTCGCAAGTCTGGGTATCAGGCCTGTGGGCATCAGTATCAGTATTTGGGAATCGGTTATATCCACAGGTATCAGATTCAGTGTTGGGGCAGTAATTTAGGGAACAGTGATCAGTGGTCGAATACAGTTATTCAGCTATGTTTACGTCTGTTCTGGTGAAATTGGGCTGAGATGCTGCCTGTTTTCTCTTTAGTTCAGAGATTCGGTTCAGAACAACCAGTGTTCTCCTTCGTTGAGGCAAGGCAAAAATGGGCCAGTCCAGGCTCACCAGTTCGTCAGATCCGTCAGCCACCAGTCACATCACCTCTGTTCTATTTAACAGACTCACGATGACACAAAATTCGGAAGAAATTGTGGTCATTGCAACGGCACTAAACCAGGGAATCACCATGCAGGGTGAAACTGATGTTGAAATACAGCACCCGCCTAGGTCACCGGCCGCACGTCCAATCTGGGAACCCCAGTTATTTCAAACCCGTGAGCCCACCACTTTTGAGCTGATGGGAATGATTGGCGATCTGCAGAGATCTGTGGCTGATTTAGCCTACGGATGTCGGCTCCGCTACCGACTGCATCGTATGCCAGGAATTTCATGCCGGAGGAGCCCCCGTTATTGGGGCGAATTGTAATTGAACTCAGCCAGCCTGAAGCCATCCCAAGTTTCGGCAATGACATGTCGACAACAACCGGGTTTCGCTCTGATGTAGCAACCCAAACCTTCGACCGAGCTGAGGCAAGTGATAAGAACAAGATGGGGGTAGACACTAATCCCTGTGAACAACTTCTGCAGGCTATTGAGGCTTTGAAAGCCAGGGGACTGAACAAACACAGGTGCTCGCTGTTGTTGCAAAAACTATGAATGACACTTTCCCCACTCAGACTGAGGGTAGCTCAAGCCAAGGGGAAATCGGGAAAAGGGCCGTCATACTGGAAACGGTCCTGTTAGATCTAATCCTGCACTCGAAAAGATCAGAAAACCAAGTCAGCACCTGCCGACCCTTTTGCCAGTGCGTCTGGCAAAAATCCACAAACCTCAAAGTATCTACCCCGAGGTCGCAGGGTCTTCCATGCCCTCTACATGGCTTTATCCAAGGCGCTTCAAATTCTTGCTGAAAAGGGGCATCTCAAACCCCTCGAGCCTCGGCCTCTCCCTAGTTGTCTTCCATCTAGTCATGACGCTACCCAGTACTGTGCGTACCATCAACAAACCGGTCATACCACTGACAACTGCTTCTGTCTTCGCCACAAAGTGCAGGATTTGTTTGATAACGGGGTTGTCCTCCCACCTAGCTCAGCAAAGTCCATCGTCACTGTGTCAGTGAACCTGGAGGATAATGTGATGTGATCAAGGGTGGAACCACCTACGGGCGGCACTCAGTTTACTTCAGATGTGGCGTATGGCATGCACTGTTTTGAGCATTTGCGAATGCTGGTTTTTGTGCTTTCTGACTTGGGTATTGGGTCAGTCTTGTTTTTTTTATTATTATGTCAGTCTTTTTGAACTGAGTCAGTTGGGTCTGTCTCGTTGTATCGAGTCAGTCCTGTTTTGTTAGAGTCAGGTGATTTCGGGGGTGTTACCTCGGACATCACTTGCTTGTTTTGGTGTTTGTCTTTTACACTCTTTTGAGTCTGTTTCTCCGTAGAGCTAGTTACGCCAAAAGTTCTGAATGAAACAGCGGTGATTTTCACGCTTTTGTATTTATTTCTGCCTTGCGCCAGTTGTGCCAGAAATTCTAAATGAGATAGCGGTATTTGACTAGAAGCTGTGTCTTTTCTGTGCCTTGAATTCATTGCATCGACCTAAGTTTTTCAAAACCTTTTTTTGAACATTGTGATCAAAACGAAGAGGAAAGAATTCCTCGGGATTTGCAAAATTTGATCAATTGAGGGAAAGAGATGCGTGCTAAGCCCTTAATGAATGAGATCATGTTTGTTAAGGTGAGTACTAAGAAGGATCCTGGCTTGATCCAAATTAGTTCCGCACTGTCTTCAGCGCGAGTGACTAGTTGCTTTCTTAAAAAATTTCAAAAAATGTTTTGCGCGGTCCTGCGAAGACCTGTGTGGAATCACTCTTGAGATTGTGCAGCTTAGGATCGCTCTCAGCCCCGAGACTCGACCCCTCACTTTCAAACCTTGAACTTGAATTCAGAATGTTCAACGGTGAACTACAATGTGAGGCCTGTGTGGCCAGATTTGAAGCAGCCCATGAACTAGGATCAAGAAGATCAGATGTCGTCAAAAGAAGCTTGCAAAGCTAGATCAGAAGCACCCCTCGAACTAGGGACAAAAATGTCAAAGGTGCTTGAAGAGTCAAAAAAAAAAATTGGGATGTTTCTCAAGCTAACAAAGATCAACAAGAATGCCAAATCCCAGAAGGGAGGAAAGAAGAAAGTATTGCTGAAGGATAACCGAGTTCCTATCCATAACACTAGCGGCAAATTCAGCCCCCCATTGGATGGACTCCTCCATCGTCAGCAAACAGCAGCCATTCTCCTGGATTCAGATGACTTTAGGATCTCAAAACCATTTGACATGGACAAAGCTACACTTTTACCCTTGAGAGGCTCGCTGGGCCGAAAACCTGAAAGGGTGACCCAGGCAAAAGTTAGAGCAAGAAAAAGAAGAAAAAAACAAAAAAAAAAAAGAAAAATGCGAAGAATAAAAAAAAAGAAAAGAAGAAAAATGAAGAAAACGAAAAGAAAAGATGAAAAAGAAAAAAGAAGAAAAGAAATTGAAAAGAAAAGAAGAACAAAGCTCGCAAGGTTGAAAACCCAGAAAGGGCGGCCTTGGCAAAAGTTAGAGCGCAAAAGGAGAGGTTAATACCCGAGTGTACCTTACCCCCAAACTACGTAAGGCTTGATTCCCATCTTTGGGATGCGTAGGCAACTTCATTCTGAAGTCCAGCCGTAAAACACTTCAAATTTGACTGTGTCCATGTGATGGTTCTGGTCATCTTTGTCTTCTCTGTATCCGAGAATTTGGTTGTAATTGTCACTGTGAGGACTGGTTGCCACGTGCTGCGGTGCTATTCAGACTAGGGGCAACTTTCAATTGCCATGCAGTGTCGTTCAGACAAGGGGCAATTTTCCATTATTTTGGATCTGAGGTTGTGCATCTCAAGAGTAAATCCTGCGTTGGTCGAGCAGTGGCCATTTGCA
Source organism: Camellia japonica (assembly GCA_030407325.1). Taxonomy (NCBI): domain Eukaryota; kingdom Viridiplantae; phylum Streptophyta; class Magnoliopsida; order Ericales; family Theaceae; genus Camellia; species Camellia japonica. The sequence continues at coordinate 87,971,471 of JAPPVO010000002.1, forward strand.
AAAATAGTTTTTGAGAATTTTTAATGAGGTTGACTAATTCTCTCGAAAATTATTCCATTTTTCTAAAACTGGACCATTTCTTGGACCCAAAAAAGGAAAATTTTCAGTGCTCATAGCCTGACTTGCATGATTTCAAATCAAAAAGTTGAACAAGTATGTTAATCTAACTCTCATATTGGTCAAAATTGTTTTAGTAGAAACCAAAACAAAAAATGGTCAAAATAATGAACTAGGGGCACAGTTGAGTCAGGCTTCCTATCTTTTCCCTGTTGTCAATGCATTTGCCAGAAAGGGCACCATACTTGCTGGAAAGGGCACCCTATTTGCCAAGAAGGGCACAGCGAAAGCTAACAGAAAAGGGCTGAAAGCTCTTATATCCTCCGAGCAGCGAGGTGTCAAGCCAAGTGCGAAGCACGAACTGGAATGGAGCAAGGTATTCCACTCCCTCATTTGGACAGATTTGATCACGTCCAAACTCCCCAGCAGAGCATCGTCAACCGATGTCAATTACAGATCTGCTACGCGTCTGGTCACATTGCAACCCCTCTGTGGGAGAAACTCACTGTTATGAACAAGAATGAGAATCTGGTAGAATACCAGGGGCAAGAACCCATAACTTCCTGCTTATCCATCAACCACCCAGGGGAGGGATAAAAAAATGAGAGACTGAAGAATAGAGAAATGTGCGTTGAGAGAAAAAGTGAGGAAAAGGGCCTTTTCAGAAAAACAGAGCCTGAGGGCCGAGTGATATGAGAATCACAAATAAGAAAAGGTGGGAAGCAATACCAGGAGAAACTGGCTCCTCGTGCACTAAGAGGTCTCTTGCCATTGGAACACGTCTGTGTGTCGTGTCAGCCATTTTGTTTGTCTCGATTCTTGTTTTGAGTCGTTTCAGGTGTCTATAGATGTGTTTAGGTTGTCTTACCTTGTCTTTCTCTTTGTTGTTGAGTCGTGGTGTGCTGTGTTTAGTCGTAGGCTCAATACCCGATTAAGAACTTATTCTCACTCTCAATTTCAAAAAATCGTTTTGTGCTCAGAGTGCTATGCCGTGCCGTTCTCCACATTTGTGCAAAACAAGATTTTGTTCTTTCAAAAACCGCAGGGTTCAACCTGGGTCATGTGGGAACAGTAAAACCAGGACCTATATGAAGCTATATAGGTTCCAGACTTTGAAGCAAAAGAAAAAAGGGAAAATGTCAGGCATCTAAGTTTGTTTCTACTTCTGCAAGTTCTGTCATCGCATCCTGTATGTTCAGAATGAGCTATGTGTTCAAAATTAAAAGAATACTATGTTATGAGCCGTGTGTTCAGATCGAGCAGTGTTGTGTTATGAGCTGCATGTTCAAAATTGAAATGTGTCAGCTGCGTGTTCAAAATGAAGTGAATGAGCTGTGTGTTCAGAAATTAAAATTTATGAGCTGCGTGTTCAGAATTGAAATGTGTGAGCTGCGTGTTCAAAATGAAGTGAATGAGTTGTGTGTTCAGAAATGAAAATTTATGAGCTGCGTGTTCAAAATTAAGAATGAGCTGCGTGCAAATGAAAATGTATGAGCTGCGTGTTCAGAATTGAAATGTATGAGCTGCGTGTTCAAAATGAAGTGAATGAGCTGTGTGCTCAGAAATGAAAATTTATGAGCTGCGTGTTCAAAATTAAGAATGAGCTGCGTGCAAATGAAAATGTATGAGCTGCGTGTTCAGAATTGAAATGTGTGAGCTGCGTGTTCAAAATGAAGTGAATGAGTTGTGTGTTCAGAAATGAAAATTTATGAGCTGCGTGTTCAGAATTAAGAATGTGCTGCGTGCAAATGAAAATATATGAGCTGTGTGTTCAGAATTGAAATGTGTGAGCTGTGTGTTCAAAATGAAGTGAATGAGCTGTGTGTTCAGAAATGAAAATTTATGAGCTGCGTGTTCAAAATTAAGAATGAGCTGCATGCAAATGAAAATGTATGAGCTGCATGTTCAAAATGAAGTGAATGAGCTGTGTGTTCAGAAATGAAAATTTATGAGATGCGTGTTCAGAATTAAGAATGAGCTACGTGCAAATGAAAATGTATGAGCTGCGTGTTCAAAATTGGAATGTGTGAGCTGCGTGTTCAAAATGAAGTGAATGAGCTGTGTGTTCAGAAATGAAAATTTATGAGCTGCGTGTTCAGAATTAAGAATGAGCTGCGTGCAAATGAAAATGTATGAGCTGCGTGTTCAGAATTGAAATGTGTGAGCTGCGTGTTCAAAGTGAAGTGAATGAGCTATGTGTTCAGAATGAAAAAACGCTGAGCTGGGTGTTCAAAATTGAAAAATGAGCTGTGTGCCCGAAAAATGAGCTGTGCGCCCGAAGAATGAGCTGCGTGCCCGAAGAATGAGCTGTGTGCTCGAAAATGAGCTGTGTGCCCGAAGAATGAGTTGCGGGCCCAAAAATGAGCTGCGTGCCCGAAGAATGAGCTGCGTGCTCGAAAATGAGCTGTGCGCCCGAAAATGAGCTGCGCGCCCGAAGAATGAGCTGTGTGTCCAAAAATGAGCTGTGCGCCCGAAAATGAGTCGTGTGCCCGAAATGAGCTATGTGCCCGAAATGAGCCGTGTGCCCGAAAAATGAGCTGTGTGCCCCCAAGATGAGCTGTGTGCCAGAAATGAGCTGTGTGCCCAAAATGAGCTGCGTGCCCGAAATGAGCTGTGTGCCCGAATGAGCTGTGTGCCCAAAAGAGTTGTGTGCCCAGATAAACAGAGTGTTGTGTTTCGAGCTGCGTGTCGAATGAACAGAATATTGTGTTGTGAGCCGCGTGCCAAACAAACAAAGTGTTGTGTTATGAGCTATGTGCCAAATGAATGGAATGCTATGTCGTAAGCTGTGTGCCAAGTCTTGCATGGTGAATGCATTTTATCGCGCTATTTTGCTCATCGCACTATTTTGTGCACCTTACCTGCATTGTGCATGCATTTCACTCACGCTTTCTTGCGCATCGCACTGTTTTGTGCAGTTTACATTCACGCTTTCTTGCGCATAGCACTGTTTTGTACAGTTTATCACTCGCGCTTTCTTGCGCATCGCACTATCCTGTGCATTTCATTACAGGCTCTCATCTTGCATAGAAAATGCTTGTATCTTTTGCATTGAACCTTGCTCGCGCTCTCTGGCGCACCTCACTCGCACTTGTTAGTGCATTGCATCACACTGTCTTGTGCACTTGCATCGCACTGTCTTGTGCATTCATTCTGCCTCGCACTGTCTTGTGCACTCCTCTGGTCTGGGAGACCTTAAATCCTCTGGTCTAGGAGACCTTAAATCCTGCATCTCTACTTCGCACTGTCTTGTGCACTCTCTGGTCTAGGAGACCTTAAATCCTCTAAAGGTGCAATTTCTTTGGTGTTTGTCGTGCCCGAACGACTTCCGGTGGTCTGGTATAGCCACCTGCCTGTGTTTGTGGTGAGTTCCTAGGAGACCAACTGAGACGATGGAAACTAGAGTCCGAATGGCTCATGCCTAGAACGCAAAGGTTCGGGATTTCCGAGACTAAAGTCTGGTTTAAATACCCAAGGGTATATCCTCGGCTTGAAATCTGTATGGCAGCCCCATAGATTGAGATAGCATGTGTATGTGCCTCAATTCTGGATACTGAACCAACCTAGTCTGTCACCTTGTTGGAGAATAGGGAAAGTTGCGACCATAGTCAGGGAGAAAAGTAGTACCTGCGGTTCAACCGAGAAGAAGGGGAAGGTCCCCAGCAGCATGAGGTAGGTCATTGCCAATTGCCCCTATAAGGTACCTTCGCTTCCTAACTACTACATCATCTAGTATGTCTATTGCATTGCATATAGAATATGTTGCATGCCTGTACTGCATATCCATTGTATCGACTGCATCCTTTCCATGTTAAACTTAGTCTAGCATGTGCCCATACTTTTCGCGTTAAAGCATGGTTCTGTGATTATGCGTACGCGCCTATTCCACTAAGAGAATTGTGGTTTGAGGGTGTCGACACCTTTTCTGTTAGACGTGGTCCGTTTGTGTCTATGCCTTTTCTAGGAAAAATGTGGTTTGGCCGCGCGCTTTATTCACTCCATCCATTGCATCCATTGCATTATAGTTTGTCGCATTCAGCATGTAGTATCACGATCTTTCCTTGCTAGATCATTCCTCACTTATATCATGCCACCCAATTACTTGTATTCTTTCTGCGAAACGCATAGTTCTGTCTCTGCATGCACCTATTCCACTAAGAGAGTTGTGGTTAGAGTGCTCTGGTAACTTTTCTATGTTACACGTAGTTTGATTTTGCATCTCCATCCCTTTATGATATTTGTGAGGTTTTGCACTACTTGTGGTTTGATTACTTCGATACATTGCATATCATTTGCATTGTTTCATTACATTGCATTGCATAAATCCTGAATTTCAAACCGGCTTTGCGTAACGTATAAGTCTAATTTTTAAACCGGCTTCGTGTAGCGTGTAAGTCCAATTATCAAACCGGCTTCGCGTAGCGTATAAGTCCAATTTTCAAACCGGCTTCGCGTAGCGTGTAAGTCCAATTATCAAACCGACTTCGCGTAGCATATAAGTCCAATTATCAAACCGGCTTCGCGTGGCATATAAGTCCAATTTTCAAATCGGTTTCGCGTAGCGTATAAGTCCAATTATCAAAATCTTCCTGTATATCGTTTTGCATCCTGCCCCTGAACTACGCTGGTTTGATTCCTTGCAAAGGGATATGTAGGCAGCCTGCGGGCGCAACCACTTATTTATCTGTACTTTGTCCAAGTCTTCGGCCTTGTCAAAAATGGGTCGTCTCTGGGCTTTGACATTCACTCACGTCACTTCTTGACTTTCGAGTTCTGTCAAATTGGGGCAACTGTAGACACCCCATTTTTGACCGCCCTTAAGACTTGGGCGCTACTGATGGTTCACTTGGTGATGAAAGATGTGCAGGCCAAAGGTTCGATTTCTTCAGCAAGAGGAGAGTCAAATCCCAACCTCACACCCCATTTTGGACCAAAGATATTTTGGATGGTTTTTAGACCTTAAAGCCCTCTCTTTCAAAATATTTTTGAAATAAAGTTTCTACGATGCTCTGAGGCTTGCATTTTGTCAAATGTTGCACTTTTCGGTAAACCGAGCAAGAACAAAGTGAAAATGAATGAAAGAGAGATGAAATCTTTGAAAAATCTTTCAAAACACCTTGGTTAGGGGTTTGGAGTTGAAGAAAAGAAGAGAAGAGGGAAGAAACCCAGTTGGGGGAGAAAATGGGCATGAACTGTTAAGAGAGAGTCGAGCAGCCCTCGCTGAATCGAGCCTATTCATTTGCATACTTGGATTTCAGCTATGAGGCCACCACCATTGGAAAGCTTACTTCCAGGGCTTCATTTTCCACTCAAGAATCTCCTAAAGCCAAGTCCGGACAGGGGAGATATGGTTGGTTGAAGTAGGGCATCAATCCGTTTGGACCGAAACTGCGCGGCTTCACCAAAACAGGCATAACTTTTTACACAGTTGGAATTTTAATGCAAGGCTGGCGCCTTTGGAAAGCTAACTTCTGGGGCTTCAATTTGGACACTTGGAGGCCACTTTTTGGCCTTGGCAGCCACCTGCCGACCACTTTTCATTCCGGGAGACCACTTTTTGTCCTGAAAAACCAGAAAAAGTGGTCGGCCGACCAGAGAAATTAGCAGGCCGACCACCTTTTCTGGTCGGTAGCCTTCCTGCAGATTTTGCATAGTCTGTGGATGCTAGCTATGCCAGCTGGAGGGCACAGACTGTATCCTCCACACGTGTATGGAGGGATTGCATCCAAGTTTTAGCTTCTTGAGGAAGCTTTAACTTTGTTCCTCTATAAGAGAGGCTCTCCCTCTCCATTCCACAGGTTCAGAAAAGTTCCTAAGGCATAAACACATATCTCTCTCTATATCTCTATATTTTGAGCCAAAAGTGTGTATTGTTCTTGACCTTTAACACCCCAACTCTTAGCCATACATCCTTACCATTGAACTGAGGTTCCTAGAGGTTATTTTTGGAGGTTAAAAGGGTGGTTTTTGGCTGAGGAACTTGCTAGTTTTGCTGAGCTTCAAGGGTAATCTCTTTTCTCTCTTTTTAAGCTTTGTCTTGATCACTCTCTTAGCCATACTTGCATGCTTATTTGAGCTTTGTTGTCAACTGAAAAAAGCTCCATATTTAAGTGTTTTTCATGTTTGTTTAAGGCCCTTTTTGTGCTAAGGGTCATCTTCCCTCTTGCATGCCCTATTTGGCCTTGTTTTGTGCCATGTCATAAGGCCGTTGAGTTAATCCTTGCATGGCCTTTTAGCCACTGAAATCCAGTGGATTTTCAGTGGTTGGCATGTGGTTTTGAGGCCCTAAATCAGAGAGGGGTGACCCTCTCTTTTGGTCTTTTACTTGCATTTTTTGCCTATCAAAGGAGCATATGTTTTCATACTTTCAAGGCTCGGTTCAGGCACTTTTTGGTGACTTTTAGGGCCTTCCTTGACTCTTTCTATGGCTGGTTTGGTCACCTTGGGTTTGCCTCTTGCATGTTAGAGTAAATCCCTTTTGTGGCTTATCAAAGTAGCATGTCATTCTGCATGTATTGGTCATATTTCAGTGGGTTTTTGGTCATCATTTGGCATGCAATGACTCTATTTTGGCTTGTTTGGTAGCCTCTCACATGCTTCATATGCTTGTAGTGTAAATCATGTTACTAGCTTAGAATGCATGATGTTTCGGCCCTCTATTCTAGAATATTTTGGCCATGCTCCAACCTGGTTTTGTTCATATTTTAGGCTGCCTTAGTTTTGTTTTGAGGCCTCTTGGTCAAAAGATGCTTGCCATGCATGCTTGTAGTGTAATAGCCTTGACTAGCTTCGAGTTTTGAAGTCCCTTGCATGCTTAACTTGAGGTATTTTCATGTTTTCGTATCATTGAGCATGATATTTCAGAGCATATAGGGCTGTCATACTTCCATGTTTTCCACTCTTTAAGTACCCTTGAGAGTTATGCTTTTATACCCTATTTTGTGAGCCACTACATGAGCTTCATTTTTGTGCCTTTCAAGCCATCATCCCAACTCATTTTGCTACTGTTTTGGGCCTGCATAGGGTCTGTTTAGAGTTGGTTTGGCCATTTGAGCATTGCCTTGCATGCCTATAGTGTAATATACTTCACTAGTTTCGATGCTTGAGCCATTCAACATGCATTACATGAGTTGTTTGCATAATTCGAAGCCATTTTGTATGCCATTTCAGAGTTGAAACATGTGTCATTGCACACCATATTTCATCCTTTCAATGCGTTTGGAAAGTTGTGTTTTGTGCCTTAGACTTGGGGCCGTTGCATTGTGCATGATCGTATGTGTTTGATGCCTTATTTCCATCATCTAATGGCCACTGATTTGGGTGTGGCTGAGGCCCATCCATTTTGGTCTAAGTCCATTTTGCATTGAATATGCCATTGTAGTTCATAGCATTGAGTATGCCATGTTGTCGCATGATTGATCATTGCATTGTGCATGCCTTGTTCATCTCGTTGTGTATGTTAGTTTCTACGTGCATTGTGTATGCTAAGTGTCATCTGCATTGAGTATGCCATTGTTAGTTCATAGCATTGTGTATGCTAGTTGCATGTTTGCATATTATCCCTTGCATGTTTGCATGACTTTGTTGCATTGCATTAAGATTGTATGCTAGAGTTGCATTGGTGCATACCTTGTTTGTTACATCGTGTTTGGAATAGGGGTTAGTCCAAACACGGGGAACGAGGGACGTTTCATGCTTGAAATGATGAAACGTGCCTCGATTCCCGGTCGCCGACACTCTTGACTACCCATGACGGAGTTGTTGGCTTTAGGTGCTTATATGTGCATTCATTTCACATTGAGTCGTGCAATTCGACTCCTCGGCCATCATGCATCGAGATGCGTGATTGGTGGCCCAAGGGTCAAGGACTACACTCCCTTGAGCTTATGCAATGATGGGGAGAGTGGTCGTGCACACATGTGTTGCGAATACTTTGCCATCCCTCTCTCTTGCCTTCTGTTGCAGAAAACCAGAAACCAGGGGTAGAAACTGGTCGGCCAACCAGATTTAGTGGCTGGCCGATCACTTTTTCTGGTTTTTCACCACAAAAGTGGTCGGCAGGTGGTCTCCAAGGCCAATAGCTGGTCAGCAGCCTTCCCACAGATTCCCAGGGTGGAGTTTCAGCCTTCTGGAGCTTTGTGCAGTGTTCTGAGGTCAATTGCAAACAGAGGCAAGTCAGGGTGTCGCGAGGTAGTTCCGAACAAGGCAATTCAAGCATGCATGCATCCTTTGTCATTCAAAGCAGAGTTGGGGCAGCCCACATTCATTTAGTTTGCATGCTCATTTAGATTGCTTACTTAGTTAATGTTGTGTAATAAGTAGTTGTAACTTGTTATTCATTTCGTCGTGTAATAACTAGTTTAATTAGATTAGCTTAGATTAGCTAGTTGGTTCTGTATTATTTATTCGGACCCTCCGTCGAGAGGGCAAATTTTGTAATAAGTGTGCGTGTGTGTGATGCGTGTCTTCCAACCCCCACTTCTTTCTCCTTTTTTATTTACTAGCTTACGATGGTTAGTTTTAGGGCATGTTTCAATTAGCATCCTTATGCTCGCATGTTTGCATCCATTCATCTGTCTTGCATGCACCGGGCTCGGCACATCATACTAACTGCATCGTATTTCAATCCCAAGTTGAATGCGTGTCATCTGTAGCATCTAATATGCCATCTTAGAATAGCCGAGCCTATCTTAGTTGCATTTTGCATGTGTTGCATTAGCCATCTTAAACATGAACTAGGATCATGCATTGATTTCTAACATAGCTTTTGTTTTGGCTTGGAGTACTCGGTAAGTGTTTATGCTTTGGCATCCTTGCATATGTGTGAGTGACTGCCATGATAGCATGCTTACCATAAGGCTATTTGCTTATGTGATATAACTGCCTGAATGCCTGTGGGTGAAGGTTGGATTACTTGAATTGGAACAATTCATTGATTGCGAGTTTTAAGCCCACTTGAGAGTGGCAAATCACCATATTTTCTAAGCCCACTTGAGGGCGGCAAAATCCGCATTTTAGCCTACTTGCGAGTAGCAAACCGCTTTCAAAAACAAACATGAGATTTTTTGTTCCGAATTAGGCGATCCAGTCTATACTTGTATGCTGTGCGCATCACATAGTAATTCTAGGCTAATAACCGGAATAAGAGCACATGTATTTTCAAAAACAAGATATCATGTTAGTAAAGGCCGATCTTTGATCGGGCGAGCGGGGGTGCTCATTGCATGACCTTCCCCTCTCGTACCCAAGTTCCCGAGCCGAGGCAACTTTGGTAATGACAGACACGTGGCCTTAGGCACGAGTCAGGGTTTCCTAAATTTCCCAAAAATAAAATATTTAGGTGGCGACTCTGTATCTGACAAACTAGTCCATGTTTGGCACTTCTTTCTAAAAATCAGTTTTTCAAAACGATTTGCCGGATTTGGACTCTTTGGTGATTTATCAATCTCGCATTGCACTTTGCAAGATCAAATTAAGAACCGTGACATTGAGTCCAAACTTAGTGAGCCCAATGAACAAAACGGGATTTTCCCGGGACGTTCAGGCTCGTCTACAATGCCCCAACTTGCCTCTGTTTGCAATTGGTTCCAGAACACTGCACCAAGCTCCAAAAGCTGAAACTCCATCATGGGAACTTGTGGGAGGGCTGCCGACCACTTATTGGCATTGGAGACCACCTGCCGACCACTTTCTATGCTGAAAACCAGAAAAAGTGGTCGGCCAGCTGGTAATACTGGTCGGCCGACCAGTTGTTGCTGCTGAATTCCAGTTTGCTGCAACAGAGAGCAAGAAAGGGCATGGCAATGTATTTGCAAGATATGTGTGCACAACCACCCTCCCTATCATGTCATGAACTCAATGGAGTGTAGTTCTCGACCCTCGGGCCACCAATTGCGCATTTCAATGCGTGATGGCCGAGAAGTCAAATTGCACAATTCAATATAAAAATAAATGCACAAGTAAACACATAAGGCCTAGAACTCTATCATGTATGATCAAGAGCGTCGGCGACCAGGAATTAAGGCACTTTTCATCACTTTAAGTATGAAACGTCCCTTTTTCCCGTGTTTGGACTAATACCTATTCCAAACACAATGCAATACAAGCATGACATACACAATGCAACTCAAGTATGCAACTCAATGCAATACAACTTAAGCATGCAAACATGCAAGGGACAAGCATGCAAACATGCAATTAACATACTAGCATACACAATGCTATGAACTACATGGCATACACAATGCTCATGACAACTAGCATACACAATGCAAATGGTAACTAGCATACACAATGCAATGAACATAGCATACACAAATGCAATGATCAATATGGCATACTCGATGCAATGTGACATGATCAACTTAACAAAGCTGATAACATGCGAACGATGCGAATGCATCCATGCACAATGCAATACAATAAGGGCAACTTAGCAATGTTAGGAACATGCATACTCAATGCAAAGAAACAACTTGGCATGCACAATGCAAATAACCACATGGCATGCACAATGCAATGTAAGATGGCATACTTAACGCAATGAACAACTTGGCATGTGAACAACATGTAAATAAACATGCTAAATAGACTTAAACCAAAAAGGGGGTAGACCTCAGTCATGCCCAAATCAGTAGCCATAATGCTAAAACAAAGGCACAAAAAGCATATACAAGCATGCATGCCAATTGGCTCACCAATTAGGCCTAAGAGCACAACTCTCAAGAGTGCTCAAAAAGTGACAAATATGGAAATGTGACAACACTAAGTGCACTGAAATAAGGTAAGAAATGATGCCAAATCATTCAAACAATGCAAGCATGGCATGCAAAGGTCCTAGAGCATGAAAGTTAATAAAGAGGACTACAAAGGAGGCATGCAATACATGGCAAATATGCATGAACCAACCACAAACAGAGCTCAAGTAGATCAAAACATGGACCAAAACATGCTAAGATGGAGACTCAAAGACCTAGGCAAGATGGCATACATGCTAGGCCATAAGTAAGGCAACAATGCACAACACTTAAAGGCATTCAAAGCATGAAAGAAGTGGGAACATGGCAATGCTAAAAGCTCTGAAATGAAGTATTAGATGATGCCAAATCATCTAAATAGCTCAAAGATAGCATGCATGAGTCAACAAAACACAAAGCTAGCAAGGCCAATTGCACTACAACTATACAAAGCATGAAGGATATGGCAAAGGCAATCCAAAATAGTCTTAGAACATGTCAAAATGAGTCTAAAACATGCATGGAAGGAAGCCAAAACAAGCTAGCATGAGGGGCATAAGGCATGATGCATACAAGGCAAATAAGGTGGATTACACTACACCTATTAAGACCAAGCATGGGATGACTTAACCAACAAAAATCAGAGTTATATCATGGCAAGATAACCCCAAATCAGCACTAAAATGATGGCTCACAAACTAATGCATGAAGGCATACTCAATGATTCATGTTAAGGCATAAAGGGGCCAACCCTCCAACGCATTGAATGAGTGATAAATGTGAATGCATGACCATGAAACATGGACTGAAATCATATAACAAATGATGCCAAATCATTCAAATAGGCCAAGTAATGCATGCTAGTGGACTTGGTACACAAAGCTAACAAGCTAGATTGAACTATGGCGATACAAAGCGAGCCATGCATGGTCAAAACAACACAAATCAGAGCTAAAGCATGTTAAAACATGGACAAAAACTTCTTAGAGTTAAGCCAAAAGCATGCTAGAATGACATGTTAAAGCATGATGCATGTTAGGCTATTTCATGGAATTGCACTACAAGTGCATGGAGCATGCAAGGGCCAACCAAACCAAACCAAAACAGAGTCATGACATGGAAAAACATCACCAAAAACATGCTGAAATGGAAACAAAACAACCTAGAATAACATGCTACTTCATGAAGCATACAAGACTAGTTTGTGTGATTTACACTACAAGTGTATTAGGCATGCAAAGGCCAACTAAACCAAGCAAAAATAGTAGTAAGCCTCAGCAAAATAACCACAAATACATGCTAAGAACAAGCCAACACAAGCTTAAAACACATGCTCAAACATGAGGCATATATGGCAAGTATTCAAAATACAAGGAGAGGGATGAGCCTCTCCTATTTAAGACCCCAAAGCCACATTTCCACCACTGAAAATCCTCTGGATTTCAGTGGTAGAAAGGTCATGCAAAGGCTACAACCAGAGCCTAAAGGGATGGCTCAAAACAAGGCCTAACAAGGCCTAAGAGGGGGTAGATCACCCCCAACGAAAAAGTGACCTTAAACAAACTTTTTAAGCACACACAAAAAAAAAATAAAAAAAAAAACGTTTTCCAGTTAAGAGTTAAGCTTAAAACAGTATGCAAAAGGGTCCAAAAGCTTAAGCAAGAATGGGGATTTTAAGGGTTAGAAACTCACCCTTGAAGACCTTCTTTAAAACTGAAACTCCAGCACACTTTTTAAACCAAAACCAGTCCAAGAACTTCAAAAACAACCTCAAGAAGCCTCAGCAACACAAGCAAGGTGTTTGAGTGTGTGTTGGTGTACAAAAGTATGACAAATCTACACTTTTAAGGCACAAAACAAGAGCCAAAAGAGAGATATAGATACAAGATTATATGTATAGCTCAAGGGAGATTTTTCTGAACCTAGAGGAGGGAGGAGGAGCCTCCCTCTTATAGAGAACAAAAGGCAAAGCTTCTCCAAGAAGCTAAGGCTCAAACCAATCCCTCCATACACGTGTATGGAGGATGGCTCTGGTGCCCTTCAGCTGTGCCAGCTGGAGGAAAATATCTCCAAAAAAGTGCCAAAAAGCAGCCGACCACTTAAAGTGGTCGGCCAACTACTTAAGTGGTCGGCCGACCACTTTAGGTGGTTTCCCAGAACAACAACTGGTCGACCATGGTGGGAGAAAGTCCAGAGGATGAAAACAAGCAAATGGTGTGGTGGCCGACCACTTTTGATGGTCCAAAGATTAGGGAGACCAGTTGTCAAACCAGAAAACTGGCTGGCAGGAGGAAAAGTGGTCTCCAAGGGAAATACTGGTCTCCCACCCTTGTACCACCTTCCAAACAAGGAAAACAAGGTTTATACCAAAAACAAACTAAAACGGATGCAAAACGAAAGTTCAGGAGGCAAAGCGCGCAGCCGGGAGCCTCGAAAACTAGCTGTCGAGCACCAAAAGTGGTTTGCGACCACAAAAGTGGTCTCCCAAACCACAGTGGCCCTCCAGGCCAACGAAACAAGGTGTGGTTCAAAAACCACGCCAAACGGAGAATGTTAAGCGGTCCCGAGACAAGGCACGCGGCCGAAGGCTCCAAAAACTGAAAACTAGTCTCCAAACGGAAAAGTGGCCTACGACCGCAAAAAGTGGTCTACGACCACAAAAGAGTGGTCTACAAGACCTCTCCCTCCCTCAGGCAAGGAAAACCAGACTTAGTCCGCAAACCGAGCCAAAGCACAAAGAGTTCAGAGGCCCGGAGGCAAGGCTCTCAGCCAAAACTCCGAAACCTCGAAACGAGCACAACATGCACTACCACCGAGCGCTCAATCGATGACGTCTGAGTTTTAAGGTCAGTCAAAAATGGGGTGTCTACACATATCTTTGCATCATCGAAATAAGTCATAGGCCTCTGACTCCTCAAAATGTTTAGCCATCCTTTCACCAGCATATCTTGTCATTTGAGGCTTCAGAGCAGATTCAATACTAAAGTGTGTGTTGAAATACTCTGCTAACCAAGCATAAACATAATGGATCGAGAAGATGGCGTCACACTTTCCAGGATCAGAAGAAGGAGCAATTCTATTCAGCCCTTTGTAAATGCTAGCCAGTACAGGAATAGCAAGGCTAAATGAACGACCACGAGCCATCATACTAGCAACCTTAAACACCCCAGGTCTAATCAAGTCGCTATCCCCACAGGGTAGAATAAATTTGCACAACCAACAGACAAGGAAAGCTAAAAGATAGGTCTCACCCTTTACTGCACCAGGAATCCCCAAGTCACTGAAGACTTTGTCCCCTTGCACAGTTCGAGACTGAGTTGTGTTAATAATACCAGAAGGGTTGCTAGTATCCTTAGGGCGTCGAGTCTTGTTCCTTGAAGCCCTCTTGGTTGATTTATAGTACTTGACTTCCCCTTTAAACTAAAATTTTATCCAGCTAGTAATCCTCACCACATTCTTCTTTGATTCCTTACAAAGTCGATGGTAAACAAGGAATAAATATCCGCAACTAATAGGAAGAAGGAAATTATTGTCCCTCATATTGCCGGCCAACTCTTGGGCATTTGGCACGACTTCATCGTATATTGCACCCCTAATAGAAAGTCCACCAAGCTGACGCAAATCCCATAGCAAGATAGATGTTTCACCTATAAAAGTGTGAAAGGTATTAGTGGACGGACACCAAAGCTCACAAAAGGCCCGCATAACACTATGTAGTCGATTATACGGGAACAATGAGGTATAAATTGCATCATAAATACCAGCATGTTGTAGTACCTCACGGCATTGCCCCAGTGCATCCTTCAACCACTCCCAATATCCTTCACAAAAAGAAGGTTCTGCTATGGCCTTGAAAATAGTGTCCCATGCCACCTTTTGTGCCCGAACCGCACTCCTAAGGGTAGAAAATGAACTAAGATCCTCAATGTCTTCATGGTTTGATGACTTTAATAATAAAACCCTAGAGTGTGATAGGCATTCAACCAATTGACATGAAGTCTCACGAGGCCATTGCGCCAAATGAAAAGAACCATCAAGTGGCTCGAACTTTAAGCCCCAAACACCAAGAAAATGAGGGCGAATTGAAAGAGTAGTCCTCTCCTCCATAGCATCACTAGAGTCCTCAAGAATGGTCAAGTATCCCTTCTTGAAAGTCTTGAAGTACACCATCACTGAGTGACAAAGCCAAACAATTATTAAAAAAAAAATGCATGTGTTGTGGGGAGACATATATATGATCATGGCACGAGTCAAAATAATCACTTATGGTCGACTGGGTGATGGTGAAAGTGTCTATTTCGCTAGCCCAATATCAGGGCAACTAGCTCGATAGGCGCATTCCCCCACATAAGTCAAACTAATCACCTATGGGCGAATAGGTGGTAATGGAAGTGTCTATTTCGCTAGCTCAACATTACGGCGACTAGCTCGATAGACGCATTCCCTCATATAAGTCAAACTAATCACCTATGGGCAAATGAGTGGTGGTGGAAGTGTCTACTTCACTAGCCCAACATCAAGGCGACTAGCTCGATAGGTGCATTCCCCCACATAAGTCAAACTAATCACTTATGGTTGAATGGGTGGTGGTGGAAATGTCTACTTCACTAGCCCAACATCAAGGCAACTAGCTCGATAGGCGCATTCTCCCACATAAGTTAAACTAATCACCTATGGACAAATGGATGGTGGTGAAAGTGTCTACTTCGCTAGCCCAACATCAAGGCAACTAGCTCGATAGGCGCATTTCCCTACATAACTCAAACTAATCACCTATGGTCGAATGGGTGGTGGTGGAAGTGTCTACTTCGCTAGCCCAACATCAATGCGACTAGCTTGATAAGCGCATTCCCCTACATAAGTCAAACTAATCACCTATAAGCGAATGGGTGGTGGTGGAAGTGTTTATTTCGCTAGCCCAACATCACGACGACTAGCTCGATAGACTCGTTCCCCCACATAAGTCAAACTAATCACCTATGGTCAAATGGGTGGTGGTGGAAGTGTCTACTTTGCTGACCCAACATCAAGGCGACTAGCTCGATAGGCACATTCTCCCATATAAGTTAAACTAATCACCTATGGTCGAATAAGTAATGGTGAAAGTGTCTACTTCACTAGCCCAATATCCAAGCTTCTAGCTCGATAAGTGTAATCCCCCACATGAGTCAAACTAATCACCTATGGTCGAATGGGTGGTGGTGGAAATGTCTACTTCACTAGCCCAATATCCAAGCGGCTAGCTCGATAGGCACATTCCTCCACATGAGTCAAACTAATCACCTATAGTCGAATGGGTGGTAGTGGAAATGTCTACTTCACTAGCCCAATATCCAAGTGGCTAGCTCGATAGGTGTATTCATCCCCCTCCACATAAGTCAAAATAACCAATTATGGTGAAAGGGCAGTGGCATATATTACTCAATTATTAATACAGACAATAATAAAATAAAATTTTCAATGGAGGCTACCAAAAAAAAAAAAAAAACGGAACTAAAATCTGCACGAGTTCCATACAATATATATGTATAATCCTCTCAATGCATCAATATATTTATAGGTTTACTGCGCATGTTTGTTTAATGCATCAATATATATAAGCTACTGTACAAGTTTGGGCAGGCACAATAAAAAAATAATTAAAAAAAAGGTCAAAGACATTCAAAACATGGGTTCTTGAGAGTGACATATTGTGACCTCATCAATAAAGAAGCTATTGAAATGGACATTAATACACAAGCAAGTTCTGACAAAGCAAACTCACCTCCACCAGTACTCTCTGCTACACAGCCTCTAATTGCGTTTGAAGGTGCCTTTCGTTTCTGTCTTTGACCTAATAATCATGTCGTTATAAATAAGAACAAGAAAAGTGTTTTTGGGGCTGCAAATCCTAGCAAACCTTAGCAATACTCTTCTTAGCACCTTCCATATGAGGAGAAAAAGCAGATCTCGCATAGCAGAGACCAAAAAAAATAAAATAAAATAAAAAATGGCTCCTTTAAATTATATTTAGAGGACCACACTTCATTATTTTGGAAATAATGTATGTCTATTTTTTACATTTGTTCCATGATTAAAATCCTTACCTCGCAAACATGACCAAGGTACTTTCAGCAAGCATCAAACTAGAATTTTGAAGTGGGGGCAATTTGTAGACACTTAAATTTTCACGTGTCTTGATTACTGTCTGATTAATCAAGGCAAATAAATTTTCTTGATTAGTCAAAATTAAGATGGTCAAAATTTTCAAATAGATGTGGGTCCTACTAAAATTATGGATCTCAACCCATTTTAAATTATAGGTCATGCCAAAAAAAATGTGAACCTATTTTGACAATTGGGTCAACCCAAATGTGTGGGGCCCATGAAAATATTTTATCAAAATTTTAGTGAAATAATTAAATTTGAATGCGAATTATGTCCATAAAATAATAAATAAATTGCTTCTTTCTTGGAAATTAGAGTCAATTTTGTAATTTCCAAAATTAACCCTCCCCTCCTAAGCCTATAAATAGAGGCTCTCATTAGGGAGAGGAGGAGACATTCTTTGGCTAATGGTCTTACAAGCTCCTAAGTAATCTCGAGACTCTGCCAAATTCTCTTCTTAAAATTCTCTCTAAAGTTCCTCAAACTTGGAAGAAAGGATTATTAAGCACTCCAAACTTGTGCCAATCCTTTCAAGTTACAATACAAATTTGGTCTTTCTTTTCAAAGAGATCATTTCAAGACTCGTTCGAGATCAAGCCTTTTTCTCCAAGTTTCTCCATTCAAAGACTTGAAGAAATCCATCAACTTGTTCGATTCAACAATAAGCTTCTACAACCGTTGGATTGCAACCCATTTCAGAGATCGAATCAGAGGATTTGTTCTTTTGTAATATAGCAAACCACAGAGGATTATACCCATTTATTATAATCGATAAAATTAATTATTCTGTGCATTTATTTCGCGTCTTAATTGCAGGATCCGAAATTTGTGTTTACAAGCAGCTCGCAGACGATAAGTACCCGAAATATTTTCATCATCCCCTGCTACATCATCGAAGATGAGGTTAATCCCAAAGACTCGAAATGTGTCATGTTTGCTAGTTGAACACCCATTCTTCTTTTACAACTGTCCGACACGACCATAAACTGTACTCCACATTAGCTCTAGCCACCGATCTATCTAAAGCAGCCCTATGCTTCTATTGAACTTTA